>JARFIZ010000340.1:0-731324 GCA_036325965.1 Sinopyrophorus schimmeli | reverse complement strand
TGCATTTATTTTGGTCAATATTTATTTAAAGTAAAATCATTTATAATATTAAGTAAAAAATATTTTAATAAGATATATATATGTAACATTTTAGAAGAAGCATCAATTATTTTACACATAACTCTTAAATTTACTTTTTAGACTTTTTAAACTTTTCAGACTTAAAATTTTTTCGACAATCTTATTTGCCACGGTATTAAAAACGTTTTGGAGCAGTTACAATCACTGCTTTTGGCACTTCCACGTTTTATTTAATGTCAATATTTTTTTAATAAATTTATGCATAGAGATAGTTAATAGAAACAGTATGAATAAGTATTATTAAGTTTAAAAAATAGAAAATAAAAATAAGTTTTAAACGCCTCTATGTATAAAACTATCTAATTTGGAATTGATATATACATATATATAAATAAGTTTAATACAATGTGTGTATTCTTTAATTTTAATAATTGTAAACGCTACTAGTGAGCTATCAGCATTTTATAATGGCGATAACTGCTGACAACACTGCACACCTTATTGCAGTATTCTCCAATATGTCTGATTTAGTTAAACCCACAACTTTAGAATTTCAAAACGGAATAATTTAAAAACTATACATTTCCCAATCAAAAAAAAGTAATTTGCATTTTCTACGCGATTGCAGTTTTATATCTATACCAAATAGAAAAAGATTCGAGAGCGTGCCCCAACCCTAAACGTTTACCCAAGAAACAAAACTTCCATTTCAACAGGCAAAATTACACGTAACCCTTTCTTTAATAATCTAAGAGAATATAGAGAACACAATTCTCATAAAGCCGCACCTGATATAACTAAAGAAGGAGCAGCTATTTGGAGGGCTATGAGTGCTGAAGAAAAACACCCGTTTTATCAACAAGCATTCAAAAAATCTCAATCACTTAGGAAAAAGAAGAGGAAAATTAATAAACGAAAAAAAACATTGGTAAATGTTAACGACATACACTTGCTCGCGAATCTTTTTCTATTTGGTATGAATATAAAACTGCACGAATGTGGAGTACGACACTCACTTTCTTTTTTTGAGAAATATTGCCCCTTTGAAAATATTTCACTTTAAAATTTGAAGATTGGAAGTTTGTTTACGCCATTTTCTATTGCGATTTCCGAAATCAGCTGTGCAACGTTGCCAGCAATTATGTTTCGTTTGTGACTCAAAAGGGGCACATACTTATCATTTTATTTTCTCTTCATTTATAAATAAAAGACAATTGTATAGCATACTGTTTAACTTTCCTTAATGAAATTATAATGTATAATTTTAACCTATATAAGTAAATTTAAAACATTTAAGTAAGTTTTAAGGATTACCACCCAGCGTGAACGCGTTAAGATAAATATTTAAAAAAAACATCATTAAGCAGTGGAGTATTGGAAACCTTATTATTTTAAAGTTTAAAATAATTAAAATTCTTAGTAAATATTAAATTTTTTTTTATAAGAGAAATAGTTGGGGTAAACCGTAATGTCCTATATGTAAATATCCTAAACATTAGTACAAATGTATCATCACTATCTGCACCATGTTCTATTTCAATCAGTCCAATTTTAGAACTGAAGTATCTTAATAATAAAAAAAATTACAAAAATATCTTAACATTAAAAAAAAAACTTTCTGAAAAAGTCTTAACATTGACCTATTTTCAATATGCAGATTAGACTTTACATTGTACTGGCTTTATTATTTGATTAAAAGCTTAAATGGTTATCTATAATATTTTATTTTGTTCTTTTTTAAATGTCTGTTTCGGCAAATTAGAGGCCGTTCAAGTATTACGTAAGCACTAGAGGAGGGTCTTTGTTTTGCTTATTTTTAATGACATGGGGAGTGGGGGTCTAGATGGTGATTACGTCAGCAGTAGATATTTACTTTTTTACACATACGGCAACCCACACATTGTCTATGCTTGAAAACGAAACGCATATTCGGGGAATCCTAACTAATGTTTACGTAAGCGGGGGTTGCTTACTTTTGCTGCCAATGGGGTTAATAATTGTAATAAATCTGCTTACGTAATTGTTGAACGGCCCTTAGGTATACTAGTAGTTTAAGGCATTAAAATTTTAAATTATCTAATTTAAAACAGTATTGTAAAAAATATATAAGGTGTGGATACTTAGTTCTAATATTTGAATATATTCGCTTTGCTTAAAGAGTCCACCAGCTTTAAGCTTTTCTCCAGGGCAAAGCTCTAATTTTCTAATTTTGCGCGATATATATATTTTATTGTCGCGGATGACATTACAAGGGTTCGGCTGTATGAAAGAGACTTGACAACACTGTCTCACTTAAATTACACTTTTAGTTAGTACATTAACCGCTAGTCGAATAGCTCCTAAGATCGAGCAAACTAACCACAAAAGCGAGTGGTTGTCGTTAACAATTACCAAAACATTTACTAAAACAAACAATCGCTCAACTATTCAAAGCAAAAAAATATAGTTGAATTAAAATTCAAATTTATTGAAATTATTTAGCATGATATAAATTTGTAATATATATTAATGTAAATTGCACAAAATCCTGTAACAACTTTACATACATATAAAAAATAAACTCTATGTACCAATATTCTAGAATATTTAAAAGCCCGTTAAATGTTATAATAAAAACAAACCTTTATATCTGTATGGTTGTTTTAAAAATACCTCCTATAAGTTTAAAATCAAGAACTTCGTCTTCTGTTCATATACAAATACATCTGTATATGTATAAACTATTCTTCAACTATTTTAGTTGGTGTTGAAGCAAACAGTTGTGGACTAGACCACGACTCTTCACTCATTGTTAATCCATTACCAGTGCAATATCCAATGTCACCTGTATCATCAGAAACAAATAAATTTTTCGAGGATCTTCTTTCCATACCTTTGGCTTCCTTAAAAGCATTCTCTTTATTGTCGTGTTCCAATCTTAAAAAACTATCTGACAACTTTTTTCTTTGACTCATAAAAATTTTAGATTTGGGAGTATTGGATGTTGATATATCCATATCATTTAAACTACTGTTATGGCTTTTAGGAGAAGCTAAAGATACATGCCTATATTCCATTTCCCAATTAATTGGAGAATTACTAAGTATATCTTCTTCAACAGACACGTGCAAACTCTCTAAAAAATAAATTCATCCTTTGCCAAATATAAATTGTTAACGAGATTGGTGCAAACATACCAAATAGAAGACTTTGATTATTTGATGGCATTTGGTCCAAAGTATCAGGAACTATATTCATAGAAGCATCTACGCTCATTCGGTCACTAAAATTCAGTCCTTCTATTAAGAAGTTAACTCTAGAATTTTCAGAAATAGCAGATAAATTCCAGTTAGTAACATGACTGATATCTTGTAAACAGCCAGAATTTCTTAGATATTCTCGTTTATCATCATCATCAAAAGGTGAAATATTAATAGGAGATATAACAGAAGAAGGTGCTGGAGATGTTAACACCGAAGCTGCTGAAACTTGGTCATTAAAATTGAATAATTTACGTTGCAATGAATCATCATCGTCCTTGTTTTGTTGTTGGTCAACAGTATATGAAAAATATGGTTTTAATAGTTCTTCAATCTGCTCAGGTAAATTTGGAGGTAGAGTTAAAATAGTCTGTGCGACTCCTATAAACATCTCCATGGTTCACTCAGAAAACTTATAAGATTATCTTACCATCTGTACACTCCTTATGGTCATCTATTGCCTTTATTGGACTAGTGCTTTCAGAAATCAACCTAACAGGCTTTACTTTTGGATCAAAAGGACTACGAATTGCATGATTTTCATTAAAGTATTTTTCAATATTTTTTTGAGCGGCTAACTCTACATCCTTGTCGTGATAACTAGCTTCAAACTGCTCTACGGCAGTCTCGTCAATATCAGCTGGATTTAGATCTGAAATCTCTTCTATTGTCCATTTAAATTTATTTTCAGTCTTACAATTCTCATTCGTTCTGAACACTGAAGGGCTACACACAATCATAGCAATTAATAATAACAAAACTATAGTCCCAACTGGCCTCTACAAACCTGAACACATATTGATGCAGTCTTTCTGTTAATTGCGGTTCAAAAGGATTCTTTATTTTATCCAAACGTGATGGTGGTGTAGACGTGGATGGAAATAATCTGAAAGGACTATCACAACTCAATGGAAATTTTCCTTGAACGGCTTTTTCCAATAAAATATTTTGCATTAATTTTCCAGGAGTACGTTTAGGATCCATTTTCACTTATTTTTAATGTATCACCTATTATTCTAAAATTATTTCTAACTTATTTCTAAAGCTTTGACTGTAGAAGAACCATATCCGCTTGTATTTGATGCAAAAAACCGCGAATTCGTTATATGTATTTGCCAAATGGAATACGAATTTGACCGTTGGCTTTCAAATATCAAAATAATAACGGTTATTTTTTGGAATTTTGAAAGGTGTTGGTAACATTGGTAAAATGCGAACACAGATTAGAGAGTAGACAGATATCCCACTGATGACGTATTCTATTGTTCACGTTTGTAAGCCATAAACCTCTGCGCACAGCAAAATGAGCCTCTGCGCAAGAACATATGATCGAAAAGTCACCATAGGCGTGTGTACGGGTTTCTCATACACTATCACAAATATTCTGATTTTTAACAGAAACTAAAAAATAAAAATATTAAGCAATACAAACCTTACAGGACTTTACTTATATATAAATTAGTGCAATATATAGTTTAAAAAGTTTGAAATAAGTAAAAAAAAAAACTGTAGTATAAATAAAGTTTTAAGGAAAACCTTTTATAACAAATCGCGAAGTAACTTTGTTAATTATAATATTTATTAGTAAATTACTGAATAAAAATAAACCTGTATAAGTAACCATAAAACTAAAGGTAATTTCTTTTTTTAGATTTAGGGGCAGTGCGCCTATGTGAAAATTTTCGCGCATGTCTGTTTGTCACCTCTGGTTTTCATATCTCAGAGAACAAAAGACTGAGATATCTGTCTACTCTCTAATCTGTGTGTCGAAAATAGTAGCCGAATGTAAATAATTCTCTTTTAGACAATGTGTAAATTATATTAATTAATTGTTACATTGCTATGGAGTCAAACGAATCTCATTTAGAAACGAAGAAATTGATAACCGTGGATGAGCTACAAATTGAAATTCTACCAGTCATATATGAAATCATAAGAAGGTTAGTTTTAATCTATTTTTCATTACTTCTAACTATTAATAGACTCACCTTTCGCAACGTTATTGTGTAATTACAAATTGCAGTATTGAACGAGATCATCACGATACTTCTGCAAAAACTCGAGAGTCCCAAGACTGTTCACAAAAAGTATTAGAATTGCAGAAGCGCATAGAACAAGCAAGAGCACAGGTATGTATGTTATTTTGTGTAGAATAATGCTAAAGCTAATCTTTTTTTAGATACAATTACTACCTGGTATTGAATGCAGTAAAGAGCAACAATTAACTCATTTAGAAGCCTTAAAAACACAACTACGTTTGAAACAAGAACTTTTACATAAGTATCGCTACATGTACTCATTTCAACCACAAAAATCTTAAACCTTTCAAATGCAGTATGGTGTTTAGATTTGTACTTCGTTTACTATCTAACAACGAACATTTGGTGCAACGTTTAAGTGAATCTTATCCAGTTAGAAGAGCAGCACAATGGGTTGTATTAGTTTTTCACAAAGGCAAATTCTTTTTGGAAGACACTAGTTTAAAGCATAAAATCACGCCCGAAGAATTTAAATCTATGTTAGAAAAATTTACAAGAAGTGTAAAGGAAGGAAAAGATAAATTTCAAAAATAGAATTTTTTATGTAGAAGATTGATATTAAATTAATTTAAGAAAAAGTTTAATAATAATTATGTATTTGTTGAATAACGTAAAAGTAAAACAGTTAATTTGCATTGCACCAGAGGAACTTTGTTTTAGAATTTTAAAATCTGTTGTTCCGCCTTTTACAAGTAAATATAAAACTTTAGATACAGACTTATTAGGTCCTGCTCTAGCAGTTATAATTTTGATTTTGATGCTGAACCACACTAATGGATTAAAGACTGACTCTTCAGGAATTACTCCATTAGAATCTGTGGTATTATATTTTATATTTATGCCAATTCTTTGTTATATTTTAAATAAGTTAGGACGATCTTCTTTAACGTTTTTAGAAATCTTTTCATTAATTTGTTATGGTTTATATGGTCACATTATTACCCTGTTAAATTCTTTCGTGTTTTACAGGGAAGATAATGTTAACTTTTTTGTTTTTATGATAATATTTGGGGGGTTGACTACATTAAGAATAGTTTTGTTACAAGTGAGATTAATACCATTACCAGGTGCTAGATTACTTGTATGCAGTGTTATTTCTGTCATACATATATTATTTTTGAATTTTCTATACTTCAGCTACTTGCACCAAAATTTTAGATACGGAAGAAATATAAAAATAAACTTGCATAAACTTTAGACGATTAATTATATGCATAGAGTTAAACATGTACTTATAAATAAACAATATAAGTTTTTCTTCTTTTAGTTAAGTTAGTTGCATGCAATAAACTGAATAAAATCTCAAATGTGATACACTTATTTATTTAGAATTTGTAAGTCTAGTTATAAATTGTGTGAAGCCTATTAAAAGCTCTAATTTGTTATAATTGATCCGATTTTTTATTTACTGTATTGTGTGCAAAACCTTTTTTAAAATCGAGAATAACAATTTTAATTTAGCCATATCACCACCAGAAGTATCTAGTGATTGGTATGGAGCTTTTGTTGCTTTATAGTGGTTATTCTGTGGTGTTAAAAATAAATAAATTGTTGACGTTTTCACAATTTAATTTAATTTGTCAGGATTTATTTAAATAGTGTGTAGACAGTATTGACAAATACTACTGCAAACACCTAGATAGATGCAATAAATATTTAATTTTCACTAAAAATAATGGGTGCAATAACCAGTAGACAACATGCTGGAGTAGAAGAAATTGATATTTCATCAAATCATGCATACAAATATCCTCCTAGATCTGGTATTAATAGTTGGTTCAATATATAACTTCATAAACTAATTATTTGTATATTTTGAAAGGAAATTATTTTGGAAGTCATTTTATAATGGGCGGAGAACGTTTTGATACTCCTCAGCCAGAATCTTATTTATTTGGAGAAAATTCAGATTTAAACTTCTTGGGTAGTCGACCTACACCAGTAAGCATAACAGTAGCGATATATACATTTATTATATATCGGGTTTTAGTTTCCCTACCCACCGCCCCAACCAAATGAACCTACAAAAACACTCAAAAGCTTGGTAAATATACGAAAAGAATCTTTAAGATTTGTCAGAGCACCTCCAGTAGATTTTGGTAAAGCAAGATTGGATAATAATGACACAGAACATAGAGACATTGAATTAGGAAAAGGTTCACCATTTAATGTTGAATTTACTTTTGACTGCGATGTAAGATGTGCAATAACTATTTACTATTTTTGTTCAGAAGAACTTTCTGCTACAGGTGTAACGTAAGTTGGAACGATTTAAAAATAATTTATGTACAATACATTGATGTAGGTATATACCACGAGATACTTCTTTAAGTTCTGAGACATTCCGCTATAAAAGAGGTGCAAATCAGCAATTTTGTCAAATGACTCATGTATTTGACCCTTCACAATATTCTGAAGATGAATTATTGTATGACATTGATAGGGAAATTATTCCTGTTGCCATTCATTGTGTTGCAGAAGAAGGTCCTGAAGGTGTGATTATTTTGATTTTAAAAGCAAATTATTAAACCCTTAACATTTTTAGCAGATATGAGACAATCACATACAACAATAGCCACTATTGAAAAGAGTACAGATGGAGGCTACGTTTTAAAAGCATTAAAACAAAAATTATTTGTTGATGGATTGTGTTATTTACTTCAAGAAATTTATGGTATTGAAAATAAAAACAATGATAAGGTGTTTGTTTAATTTTAAGGACAATTTAAGAAACTTATTTAGAAAATTCATTTGTAGCAAGCAAATGATGATGATACAGAGGATAATGGATCTGAATGTGTAATTTGTATGTGTGATGTAAGGGATACTTTAATTCTACCCTGTCGGCATTTATGTCTGTGCAATTCATGTGCAGATTCTTTGAGATATCAAGCAAATAATTGCCCTATATGTAGAGCTCCGTTTAGGGCTTTGCTACAAATAAGAGCCCTTCAAAAATCAGCTAATGCTGTGCAGCCAGTTAGTCCACCAGATGTAAGTTTAAATTATAAAAAAAATATATAAAATTCTTGTTTACTTACATAGGGGAGTTGCGATAATATTCCTCCTGGCTACGAAGCTGTATCATTAATTGAGGCTTTGAATGGGCCTGTTCTTCCAAGACAACCCCCAGCTGCTGTACCTGATCTTGTTGAGACGCCTGACAGTGAGCCTGCTATTCAAGCAGCTCAAGTTCTTAACAGACATGCAGTTGATAGAACTCCTGTAAAAAGTGGTAAAGATACAGATCCACCAACACCAGAGGTATAAAACTATACAATAATAATTAGGAGAGCAAATAATCTAATTTATGTTTTTAGTTTGGAATGTCTGTCTTATTGTCAAGAGAGGAAGAAAATAAAGAGACACCAAAGTGGCCTCTCTTAGCAAGTGAAACAGAACAATCAAGTCCTAAAAATGGTAAACATAAGCCAAGAGATTCTATAAAACATGTTAATGAGAAATCTGATAAAGAAGAGGTAATATGTACATATTTGCTTGATAACACTATTAATTATTTAGTAGACACAGGATGAAGATAGTGAAGCAGAAAAACTATCACCTTTGTTGCAAAATGGGGATACTAATAATCGGAACAATCATTTAGCTTTAAATATGGTTGACGTAGTCGATCCTATTGATGATACAGATACTGATCATGAAGAATCGACTCAAATAAATACAGTAGAAAGGAATAAAAAGTCATGTAAGTTATCACAAAAACGAATGAAACTTGAATATATTGACTTACTTGTTTTTAGTTAGAAATGGTGAAGATAGAGAACGGGGAGAGGACTCTGATTATTATACACCTGAAGAACCAGCTCCAAGTCATCCAGTTCCATTATATGAGAATTCAATCCCTTCAATTGAAAGTACACCGCAGAAATTACCAGGAACTCCTTTGTCACATGCAAGTGCTCGAAGTAGTGGAGATAGTTATACAAGTGGTTCCAGTACTCGTCGTCTCTTAATTGTTGAAAACCCAAATATGGTCTCTGAAAGGGCTGTAAATATATAAAAGATATTGGTGTAATATCAAGCTGCAACAGAGATTCCAATTGTATATTAGTTTTATTCTGAATTGTGGATTATTAAGAATAATATTTCTTCTGTAAAGATCTGAGCTGAATTGTGTATATAAATTATTGCTGTATTAGATTTTAAAAATCTATAATTTGAAATATATATAGCACATCTAAGACCATTTGGTATTTTATTTCTTTTTAATTATTTGTTAATTGAACCAGCATAAGTTAAAAATTTAAAACCAGTGGTGTATTTAAAGAATTGGTAGTACTGTTTGGCTAAGTCACTAACAGGGGGGTGCAACTTACATGCAGAATTGAGCAACACGGAAATTTGTAGCCATGGAACTTCTGAAGTATGAGGGGTAAGGGGAAGGACCATTCTACAATGCTCTGAACATAGCGTTTTGTTAACCTAAAAATTAATTTGCTTTGCGTTGTTCAGTTCATTAAAATTGCATTTTTTTTTATGAATGTAAAGTGACAATTTTTGATTAATTAAAGTGAATGGATTGCACATGGATTGCACAAAATAAAATTAGAAGTTAAGAATAGGTACGTAAACAGATTAAATACACTTAATCAATTAGTTTTGTTTTTAGTGAAAGCTGCAAGGGATTCATTTTGTAGATTCTAGTCTATCAAGCATTTGCATAAATCGTGATTAAAAAGTGGAAAGAATTGGAAAAAAAAATACCTTTGTAAGTACCCAGAATGCAATAAGTGGTATTATAGTAAAATTAAAAGTCATTTTGTAAATAAGCATATCGATTATTGCACTGTATGGTCAAAATGAAGATGGTACATAATCATCTAAGGATATATTATATAATCAATATTAAATAAACGCAGGATACATAGATTCTTGAACTTGCGAATGTACTATTTGATTTAAGTTTTGTACCTATTATATATATACATATTTGTCATTAATTTGAATGTTTGATTCATTTTTATTGTAAAAAATAAGATTTTAGATCTAATTTTTGTACTTAAAATCAAGAATTTTTGCTAATATAAGAATAACAAATCCAACTTATTAATTATATTGAATTACAATTAATAAGTTCTATTTGCTATTATTTTACATTGCATGTATAAAGATGTTATTTTTTTATTTTAAAAATAATATGAGATTACTGATATATATTTGTTGTTAATTTGTATGTTTATTTTGAAGTATTCTATGCTATTTTATATTTGTATTAGATATATTAAGTAATAAATGTGAAAAAGAAACTAATTGCGTTTAATTAATTTAAAATTAATAATTCTTAAATAAAACTGGCAGTAAAGCGGGAAAAAATCCTCATGCTTAACGGTTTTTTTAAATTCGCCGATATGAATTTTAGTACCGGCCATTGGCCACAAGAGGTTTGGGTTGCCAACAATTTATACGGAGATTGCATTTCTCTACAATACCTTTCCTCTGGTCACTAAACAATTCTTTCTGTGTAAACTGGTGGTGATTGGCAGGTTAGACATGTTTTCTATTAATTTTTGAATCATCCTACATGCTATAATACATTTTTTACTAATTTTTAGTTACTCTTTTGTGATAAATTTAATATTGATAAGTCTTTTGTGAATTTGATAATTATTAGTGTCTGTTTTAGGTCAAAATGGGTAGACGACCTGCAAGATGGTAAGTTATATCCTGTGTAATAATATTGTGTAATACCGAGTATTTTAATTGCAGTTATCGTTATTGTAAAAACAAGCCTTACCCAAAATCGCGGTTCTGTCGTGGTGTACCAGATCCCAAAATCCGTATTTTCGATTTGGGCAAAAAGAAAGCTGGTGTAGAAGACTTCCCTCTTTGTGTACACTTAGTATCTGATGAATATGAACAGCTCAGTTCAGAAGCATTGGAAGCAGGACGTATTTGCTGTAATAAGTATTTGGTGAAGAACTGTGGAAAAGATCAATTTCATATTCGCATGAGATTACATCCATTCCATGTCATTCGCATCAATAAGATGTTGTCCTGTGCTGGAGCTGATAGGTAACTATCTGTTACCTTCAATCTTTTATATTAATGTATTTTAAATTTTACTAATTGTATATTTATTACAGGCTCCAAACTGGAATGCGTGGTGCTTTTGGTAAACCACAAGGAACTGTAGCTCGTGTACGCATTGGTCAACCCATTATGAGTGTACGTTCTAGTGATCGTTTCAAGGCTCAGGTATTTATATCTTTGTAATTAAAGTATAACCATAAATTAACCAATGTTTAAAAACAGGTTATTGAGGCTCTTCGTCGTGCTAAATTCAAGTTCCCTGGACGCCAAAAGATCTACGTCTCTAAGAAATGGGGCTTCACAAAATATGATCGTCAAGTGTATGATGATTTGAAGGCTGATGGACGTCTTGCTCTTGATGGTTGTAATGTTCAATATCGTCCTGAACATGGACCTTTAAGTGATTGGAAAAAAGTGCAAGAGAACCTTTCAGTCGCTTAATTTGTATATTTTTGACAATAAATAATTTGATCGATTCTAAATATTTGATAATATATTTTCCAAAACAACTAATCCAAAGTTTGATAATTTTATTATTTCCATTCAAAAACAATTGTAAAAGAGGTGTTATATTGTTACATGTTGCATTATCCATAGCATTGTATTAATTAAATTGTCCATTTCATTGTGAACTTGCCCTAAAGGATGATTATCTTCATACATATTCATTCTAAAAAATTCTAGTAAATCCTTATTTTGGTAAAAAAAAACAAGTTTATTTACCTGACATTTTTACCATTAGCCTTTAGTCTATGATAATATTCAATAGCTTGAGCAGGAGGAACTCTTTGATCTTTTGAACCCACTTGAAGAAGTGTTGGTGCTTTTACCTTGTGAGCATGTTGAATTGGGGATGCCTTTCTCATAGCCACTAATATTTCCTCTGTTGGTTGTCCTACCTGAATATAACTAGATCCACATTCTACATAACACCTACAAAGAAAGTGCAACATTATTTATAATTAATGTTTTAATGTTATTCACCAGTCAGGTATATCAGAGATGATACTCATTGATGCCACATCTATTACTGGATTACGAGCAACAACAACTTTAAACTTATCTGGATATTGTCCACTTAAATGAGTTACAAGAAAGCCACCGTGTGAGCCTCCAACTAATATTAAACGTTCAGAATCAAGCCAAGGAAATTGTGCTAAGGCCTTCTCAATCCCTAGCATACAATCAGCAACGTCACTCTGGCCAATCTTTCCTGGCAAATAATTTACACTAGCTTGTCCAGCACCTATGGAACCTCTATAATTTATAAAAAGCACCGCTAAACCTAAAATACTTGCTTTTTTTAAAAAAAAAAAGTATTTAACAGAAACTTACCGAAAGAATTAAATAATGAACTTTCAAGAGCTAAACCATTTGCAAAAGCACTATGAGGACCACCATGAGGCCAGATAATTAATGGTATTGTTTTAGAAGCACCAGATTTTGGACCCACGTATATCGCCGAAAAAGCATCTTCAAAAAAACAAAATTATATTAAATTAAGAGTTATTATAATTTAAATAATTTACCAACTACTTCAGTAGAATCATGCTGTAAATCCATATAAGTAAACATATAATCTCCTGCAAATTTTAATGGTTCTGAGATGGTGAGATCTTCAAATTTGATAGAATGTTCTTTGCCTTTATTTGGTATGTGGGCAATTGCTAATTTATCTGGTACAAAATAATTTCTGCGATTTACCAGAATTGTATCATTGTGTACATCCAGTGCAACTTGACTTCCTAATGAGTATTCTAATTCCTTTATAATTCCAGAATCTGAAATAATCATTATTTTATTTATCACCTGAAGAGTTTTATAATGTTTAAAATTTGTAGTTCACACCAATATCAATAATGTAAGTGTTGAAAGTATTCTTTTGATTTGTTGTTAATACTAATCGTCTACTGGAAGCCCAACAACGTTTAAGAAATCCAGAACAATATAATCCATAAAATTTATGTCCTTCTGATATGGGTATTTCAGTTTCTACGATATCAACAACTGTTTTGGTGTTTGCCTGTGACATTTTTGATTTAGAATGTATTATAATACACCTAAAAGTTTATCAATTCAGTATTAGATTGAGGAAATTCAATAATATTTGAATATATAAATTAATCTTTCTTTAAATATACCCCCAATTTAATATGATTATAAATTTTTATCTTTTATTTACAAACCATATTCAAAGGAAGATCTCTCTTTACAAGCATATGGCAAGAATGATGTGGCCCAGTTGCATCTCTTTGTAACCAAATTAAGGTTTTCCCATCTGGCGAAAATCTGGGGCATTTGGCTGATTTTCCCTCAGGTGTTACTTCATCTGCAATATAATAAAAATATATATTGGTTTTCTTTCTGTTTTCTAAATTACCATAATTTCCATTGAAATCTAAAGTAAAGATAGCACTTGGTCTATTTGTACAATAAATCAATCCCAATTTACGAGGAGCAGTTCTTAAAGCTACACCTACTACATATGATCCATCTGGAGACCATTTAATTTGAGAAGGACACAATCCTTCTGGTAATCCTTCTAATACTTTAAATGTATCTGTTGTTAAATCATATAATATAATTACTGATTGTTTCTTGTTTACTAATTGCTCCCCCCAATCTTGCTTAAATAGAAATTGTTCTCCCTAAAACAGAGTAGTATATATTAATGGACCATTACAATTATAAAGAATCACCTGTGTTTTTTCAGTATCTTTAGATTTATCTTGTGTTGCAGGTTTTCTTTTGTGAAAAGGTTCACTTTTTGGTTCTTTCTTTTCAGCAATATAAATTAACTTTGTTTCATCAGGAGACCACTCAAGAACTCCAAATTCAACTAAAAAGAATACATAACTTTATTATTCCAATTATTGCTAAGTTACTACCATCAGTGCAAGGCTCTCCATGCAGTTCTAATGATGCAAGATCAATTGTGTGAATTAGGTTGCTATTTGACCAAATTTCAAGACAAAATATTCGCACCTCTTTATTATCAAATTCTTTTATAACAGCTTTGTAAATTTCCAATGGAGAATAACTCATCAATAATCTGAAATTTAAAAAAACACATTTTATCATAAATAATTGTATTATTATAGACTTACTCATTGCTGATATCAAAAGGTAGAAGATCCCCTTCTTTCTTGAATTGAGATGAAAGGCAATGGATTTTGGAAAATTTTACATTTTTGCCACGTTCTAAATTTCTTTGTGTCCATACTGAATTAGCAGTATTTGTGTTCTTATTTATTCGAGCTCCTACTAAAGCAGGAATGATAGCCAATGTTCTGTATACTTTTATAATTCTTTCGGCCTGAAAAATAACAATTTAAAAAGACTTCAATTAATGATGGAAATACATACCTGGGTATTCATTTTGTAATACACTGACTTTTAGTACTTAGTAAATAACTTGTTCGTTATCTTATTTAAGAATAGATTATATTATCTCCTTGAAAAGCATTTATAAATAAACAGGAAAACCAAAACCACAACAAAGAAAAAGTAAATGTAAGGTTATTAAAATTTTTATGGTTGGTTGCCTATATTTATTTGAAAACTAACTCTTTGTAGGGTTTTTAATATTCGATTTGCAATTGGCTACAGTGATTGCGAAGTATAGAAATGTCGTCACGGTTTACACATGTGTAAATTTTTGCAAAAAACTAACACCTTAACTATATTAATTCTGTGATAAGATAACCCGTACGGTATTTTATATAAATAAAGTGATAAATGAAGTTCTAATTACATGTTGAAGATAACAATGTTAGCTTAGGTTTTGAATAAATTGATACACCCCCCGGACGTCTGTGAAGGACAATTTCAATTTTAATCAAAGTGTAATTGACTATGAATTATCCATTCTTGGGAATAATTAGAGAATGATTATAAAAGAAGACGATATTGGATGATTTATAATAAGTTTAAGTAAGTGTTAGGTTGTAATATAACCTGGCATGTCGCCAATGAACCCGCACTAGAGCACACCCACGAACACCTGCTTGCTAAAATCAATTCTCCTATTTATTTAATCAAATTGATATCTTAACTTATTACTTAAGAGTATTTCAATGAGGATTTTACGATCTGGACGTACATTCTCCAGGTGACTTCTTAATAATTGGAGTGTAAAAATAATGGGTAGTTCTCCACATACCAGTTTTTATTTTTTAGCTCTTAGATTGTGCTAGATCTAATTTCAAAATAGATTCTATTTTTACATGCAATTTTTTTTAGAGTACAATTCAAGTGCACTTAATAAGTACTTGGAATAATTGAGTTGCTCCCCTGTTATTTACTTGTTTTATTTCTAGGCAGAAAGATTAATTAATTTATGGCTAAGTACTTAAGTGGTACTGTCCTCAGATTGTTGGATAATTGAAGAGAAGAGTTTTGATCTGTTATCTAAAATGATGCAAAATATATCACTCTATGAATATTAATTTAATATTCTTTAAGTACGAATTGACATTAAATTAGTTTTATTTTTAAAAAATTGTTATTTATAGTAGATTGTAAGTTGATCATGTACATAATCTTGTTTTTTTAATGATTTTTATCTGATTATTGAAATAATAGTTTTAGGATGTTTACTAATTAGTTAGGTAAAAAGTATTGCAATTACTTTGAATTTAAATTATTAATTTGTTCCTATAATGATGTAATATTGTTAACAATACAAAAGAATTACACAAGATCAACAATGTTTTTAAGGGTTTTTTTTAAGAATACTTCCATGCTTTCAAATAAGCAGATGTATGTGTAAAAATTTAGTATATTATAAAAATTATATATCAAAATTCTACAAAAATGATTTAATAATCTTTTCAAAGATTTGGTTCTTGGTGGAAATATGATTCAGTAATTTTTAATTAAAAATTGTTCAAAAACAGATTGATCGTTACTGGTTGTAGTGAAAAACCGAGTGTGTAGTTTAAACTTAAAGGGGCACACATCACGTATTTATTGGATCTATTTATATTAATTTTCTTTTAAATTCAAAAAATGACATTTTGATCTAGAATATATTAGACTATTTTAGAGAACTAGAAGAGTAACTAGAATGACACTCATTAGAAAACCATTAAAATTCAAAGTGGATTATAGCTTAACAACTGCATAAAACACTTCACTTTTAGGTTTCTCTTAAATATTATATCATGTTAAATTCTCAATAATGCAAGGTTTGTTATATTAAATTAACTTATGTAACGGTTGCCAAAAGAAACTGAAAATAAATTAATGATTGCGGAGGTAATCCAGAAATATCTCAAAACCTGAAGAAAAGTTGCATCCTACTTAAACGTGCAGTTAATGTTATTTTATACATAGTTTTAAAAATTACCAGTCTGGTTAGATTTAATTTTTTTAAATTCTTTAAATATCCGTATACTTTCACATATTCGTTACTATTTTATTATTGACTTTCTACACTTATATTTGGGTAGAAGTCTGGCATTTTTTGCCTAATTTTCATAGATATTTGTAGAAATTCGAAGCGGGTATATTAATTATTTCTTTTACACATGTATTAGTATTTTAATAATTTATGAATATTTATTAGAACTCTCTTTTGCTTCGCTTCCATTTGATTCTAGAATTTGTGTTGCTCAATGTACAGTTAATAAATGGAATAATAAATTTACGATGAGGAAAGTTACAGTTCCATTCATTAATTGTTTATTGTTAGATGTAATCCTTTTGTGATTGTTTTCATGTTATCCCAGGTGTGTGTCGGTGTGTTCCTTCCCTTGTCATGGACGGTGGTGGCGGCCGTAGAAGGGTCGCACCCAAATCGTCTGCGGAGGACCAGGCTCTCGATTTAATTGCAAAAGAGGTAAGCTGGTTCTTTAATCTTTTTTCGAAACGTATAAAATTTAGTTTCGTTGGGCGGCAAAGAATATACGAGTTAAGAATGAAATAAAATAACATCGGTTGCTAAATTTGTATCTAGCTTGGCGCACACAAGTTTGTACCGTCTCTATCTCTTTATAAATATTAAATGAAAAATTAGAATATGGCATGCTTCTGTTAGACTTACAGGCGTGATAATATTTTGTTATTGAAGTTGTGAGTAATGAGATTAGATTGATTAAAACTTTGTACTTAATTGTTGCTCGAAGAGCTACAGACTGATGTGGGGCCTCTTGTCTTAGTTGCTATTTTGGGAAAATGTTTGCTTCGATTAGGGTTGAATCCTAACTTCCGTGTAGACCTTTCAGGCTTTGATGTCAAGAATAACTATTGAGACACGATCTTGTAGAATGCCTGCTGTTTTAGTTTTGCCGGTGCAGTTATATATGGCATCCTAGGAGAAAATTCCAAGATTACACCGTTATGTTCTTTTAAGGCATTTTAAGTAAGGATATTAGCATAAATTGGATATGTATAAAATATGCCAAGAATAATCGAACTAAAAATATAGCTAGTTTTTAATTGAAGTCACCCCTAACATAAGGCACTCCTTTTTCATGTAGTCACAGATTGCCTGACAAAAGACACTTGATATCCACATATATGCATTCACCACAGTCTGTTAAATTACAGAAGTGCTTCTGACAGGCTTGTTTCTATTGTTAGTCATCGCCCTTAAATTGAGGCTTTCTCTTGTGAATGAAAGACCATCGAATTATTGTAATTCTGAAATGAAATATCAAGTAGTATTCTTCTGACTTTAACTTATGTGCATCTCATAGTTAGATTCTGTACATTTATTAATGTCTGTAGGATTTCAGGCGAACGAACTCAGTGGCTTATGGGGTTCTCTTTTAATGTATTTAGGTGTATGAATACTTCAGTCTTCTTCTGGCCTTTCCTAGTTTTGAAACGTGTCTTTTATATTGGCACGAGCAAGTTTTGAAATAACTGTGCACTGTTAGAAGCAGTATAAAAGCCATCTCGTTAAACTTTTAACACGTTTACTAATTCCGAATCTATATTTATATAAACGTGCTTTCCAGAAAAGGAGTTAAATTTGTTTAAGAAATTAATTGTTTAAATCATAAAATAGAAAATTAGTGATGTTCTTGTGCTGTTGGACTAAATTAAAAATGGTTGTGGGACCTAAACAATTAATAGTTAATTCAGATTTGTTGATACAGTTTAAAAAGATTCCATCTCTTTCTGATTGTCTTTCGGATGACGGAGAGACTTCTTCAAATCTTCTCGTGACGGCAGTCCATAAATGGAAAAACTCTGTAAGTTTTCGTTAATTGTTTTCTATTTTTTCTCACACTTGTGGAAGAAGGTGGACAAAGGAATTAAAACAGGAAATGCCTTAAACTATTATTTTATTAAGAAGTACTTTATAGAGAAAAATCGTACTCTTTTTCAAAACTGGTATTTTGAACGTTAGCCTTTATCCATTCGTCCAATTTTTTAATACTTTCTTGCGACATTTCTTCTTTGTATTTACCAACAACTCCAGCTCTTATGAAGGTGGATGTATTCTCGCCGGGTTTTCTAAGTTCGCTTAAATCAACTGCTTTATTTTTCTTCATGGTTTCAAAGCTTAAGTGGTTTGTTAGTAAGACTACTTCTTCTTCTGTTAATGTTTTACCCAAAAAATTGGCAACCTTACGTATGATTCCAGGTAGATCTTTTTTCATATCTTCATATTTTACAATTAAAATATTTGATAAATGTCGCTGGTTCCAATAACTGAAAATGTTATGCCAATAAGGAGCATAAAGAACTGAAATATTAAGATAAGTTAGAACATATTCAAAAGATTGTAGCATTAGTTGCATAATACAAAGTTTCTTACCTGTATCTGCTAAGAATGCTTCACAAAATTCATCCAAAGATGTGGTTGAAAGTTCAAAATGTTTAAAATGATGGTAGTAAGAAAGACACACATCTTTCGGGTTTCTCATTACATAAATTATCTAAAAATAAATTTTAATTGAGTTTCAAGAGATCTGAATTATTACCTTTGGTGATTTATTTTCGTTTTGTATTTCTTGAGGCAACAAAGAGAATGGTAGATGTGTTTTGATTACCCTTTGGTCATTTTGCTCTTTGAGAAAATCGGTGGATTTACTAATCCATTTTGGAAAATCTATATTTTGTTTTTCTTCATTAATTAAGCCACTAATTCTAAAAAAAAAAGAATATACCCAAGTACCATTTTAGATTTATCAAGTATTATTTTACTCAAGATAAGGAGATCGTTTAAGAATAGTTTCTTGAGCTTCTTTAAAATTTAAGTTATTTATGATCATCCAAGCCATTTCCTGCATCCAAGTGGTCCCTTTAAATCATTAAAATTGCATTAGATGGTGTTTAACCCCTGTGTTTCGAGAATAATTAGATTTGACACAGTACTAAATGGAAAAGTTTTTGAGGTGGATGGGTCTTGAGAATTTAAATGGCTTACCTGATTTTGGAAAAGTTGCCACAAAGACATCAGAGTTTCGAACTTCGAAGTTTTTGATCTCATCTAAGTGATTTGCGCAGATTCTGGGAAAGAATGTTTTCGATTTGCCAACAAATATGTAACCTTCTTTGAAATCATCATGAAATTTTTCAATTAGTTTTCCGATTCGACCTGTCTTGGGAACTATTTCAAAAGTTGATTCCATTTTAACTTATGAATTTTTATTATCTGTTATGTGTTGAATTGAGAAAAGCAATCGTTAATTCGTGTAGTCAACAAAATTTGTGATAATTATTTTAAGTATAGGTCACTGGGTTTTCTTTAAAAATATGTACGTTTATATATTTAAATAAATAAAGCCACACAGTAGTTTGTACTTAGATTATTATGATATTATGAAACAATACTTGTTTTTATTTGATTTGAGTATTGAAAAATATAATGATATAAAATTACCTATACTTAAAAAAAGTTTATGAAAGATTTTCTCGATTATCTGACTTATGAAGTACTTTGTTGTGTACATTTATATCTGCTTAAAAAATTATCTAAACTGTAGTTTGATGTATTAGAAGATTGTTGTAGCTTAATCTAAAAAATCATAGTGGGATTTCAAAATTAAAAATAATCTTCGATTACGACAAAGCATGATTAATGATTCTTTAATTAAATTTAGTATTTACTAATTTTATTTACCATTATACTTTCTGCTTTTCAGTAATATAATTTATATAGAAAAATTATATTCATTTTCGAAGCTTGTATTTTGAATGTTTTTTTTGATCCATTCATCAAATTTTGCAATCATCTCTTGTGATAACTCTTCTTTGTATTGACCCACGACACCAGCTCTTAGAAATCTTTTGCTTGGGTCTTTTGCATAATCTTCTCTTTGGACTTCTAAATGATTGACTGCATCATTTTTTTTCATCGATTCAAAACTCAAATGTTCAGTTAAGAACTTCGTTTGTTCTTCGTTTAATGTTTTATTCAAAAATTTAGCTACTTTCCGAATGACTTCTGGAAGATTGCTTTTCATGTCTTCGTATTTGATGATCAAAAGATTTGGAAGATGTTTTTGGTCCCAGAAGCTAAAAATGTGCTTCCAGTAAGGACCGTAAGTAACTGAAAAAGAATTATATTTAATTTAAATAATGTGGAAGTTATTGGACGTTTGTTGAAGAATTAATACTTTTATCTGATAGAAAAACTTCACAATAGTCTTCTAATTTCGCAACTGTAAATCCAAAGTTCTTCAAATGATAGTAATAGGAGACACTGCTGTCTTTAGGATTTCTCATTACATAAATTATCTACAAATATAAAAATATGAGTAGTCTGAGGATTTTATGGTCCATTAAAGAATATGTCTTGGTATTTCTGAATGCTATTCTTTTGAACTTAAATCCTATTTCGGAAAATCTTTTTGAGGGTTCTCAAAATAGTGATTCATATACAATTTTCATATCATTCAGCATAATCACCTTTGGTGTTTTAGATCCATCTTGTATTTGTTGTGGTAACATCTTAAATGATAAATGTGTTTTGATCAATCTTGGATCGCTTTGTTCTTGGGCTGCTTTTATGGAGTTTTTGATCCATTCAGGCTTATTAGAAGAATCACGAAAGGAATCATTAAACAAACTCAACCTATAACAAAGAATTACCTACTTATAAAATTTTGATTGCTTAAATGCAAACGTTACTCTAAGTAAGGAAATCTTTTAAGCACTGGTTCTTGAGCCCCTTTGTAGTTTAAATTATTTTGTATTAACCATACCATTTCTTGTATCCAAGTAGTACCTAAAAATATATATTTTTTTACACGTTCTTTGTAAATGTTTAATAACAATAGACCAGCTTTTGGAAATGTGACCACAAAGATATCGCTGTCTCTAACTTCAAATTCTTTAATGATTTCCAAATTTTGTAAAAATTGTTCGGGAAAGCACATTTTGTCTTCCCCAATTAAAATGTTGTTTTTAAAAGTAGTTGATATTTTTTCGGCGAGTAATGCTATGGGATCTTCTTTTGAGATTTTCTCAACTTTATACTTTTCCATTTCAATTAGATTTACTTTTATCGATTTCTTGTACTCAGGCAAATAAAAGTAGGTTCAAAACTACTGTAATGTACGTGTTAATATTAAGTTTACTTGTAAACAGAATAATAGTTCAAGCTATTGTTTAGTAAAGTTATCGGTTATCAGTCATATATATAAAATACTAAATTTCTAAACATCTAAAAAAAATTAATTGTTTTGCAATGTATTAGAGGTAACATTAGGTACTTATAAGTTGATTTATCTTGGTGCTATGTGTTTCCAACTATTGCTCAATTTCTAATTATTTATTTAGAGCACTATTTAATGTAGATTTTAAACGATATTATTGAATTGTCCTAATACAATTGATTTTATAAAGTAAATTAGCATTTTTCAATTGAAATATTTGTGAAAGGCCCAATGTGACCACCACGGTTTTTTGAATATTTGTACATATTGGAAAAAAAATTCTACAAGTTATTGTCAAGTTGCGTTACTTTAGGCATATCGATAGTTTGGTCCAAAAAATTTTGAAAATAAACTAACTTCGTTGAAGCTGTGTAGGTAGAATACTAGCTACACGTAGATGTAAATCAATTTTATTAAAGGCCAACATTAATATTAATCCTTTCAGAACAACATATATAACTAAAAAATTTGCTCCTACTCGCTTATAAATCACACATTTTCTGTTTTTGTAACGGTAACAAAATACCTTTGAAAGTTTAAGCATTCACAAAATAACATTCCTTAAAAAGTATACATATGGACGCGCGTTAGAAGTTATACTTCTTTGGGGGTAATATAAATAAATACGAAGATGTGTGCATTCGAGCGAAAAGTGGCACATTTCCGAGCGAGGGAGGCAAATGAAGCGCGACGCGGAGCGGCGCGCTTCATTTTCCCGAGATCGGAATGTGACACTTTGAGCTCGAATGTGCACACTCGATTTTAAGCATGATTCACAATAATTAATTTACTTTCTGAGACGACTAACTTCAAACTTGCGTTGTCTCCTAAAATTTTACTGTCAACACACGCCAAAAGAAGTATAACTTCATAAATTGCATTTATATTATATCTGTAAGAAGAATCCAAGGACTAGTATATTAATAACTAAGTTTCTGTTTTCTACGTAGGTATGGCTTAGTTTAACAGAATAAATCTTATTTCGATTATTATATTAGAAGGAACGCTGTAAAGGGATGCCTAAGTTTAGAATACCAAGTCCTATTTTTAAATTTAGCTTTTAGATATTGTCAAAGTTCTGGCAGACCTCGCCTTGATCCGGAAATAGCTATCAGAAGATAAGAGATTCTGATTTTAGTAACTAGGAAATGCACCACTAATGGGAAATTAATGGAAGTCACAGAAATCTTACATATTATTATTAACCACCTCTTTAAAACGATATTTTTAAATCTCATTATCCGTGACACCGAATGTATACTTTAAAGAACTATAAACAACAATTATTTAAATTGGTTTGTTGCAACGATTTATTAACACCCACGATATTATTTGTAAGTAAAAAAGACTTCAATGTAAACAGTAGAAATTACATTGGAAATAATTATGTAAGTACATAAACTTTTACTTTTATTATGCATTAATAATCTGTTGGCTTTGCATTTTAAAATGGTAAATCATCTACGTAATTTACAATATTAGAAGATAGTTTCACTCGATTTTTTGTTAGTAATATATTGAATCTTCTGGCAATGATATCATCAGAATACAGTAAACTAATACAAAGGTCACCTATTATGAATTGAGATTTGTTTCTTTTTAGTTTTATTCATACTTTTTGAGGAAATTATGACCAATCCGAAATGAACTGAAACTTTAACAATTTAGAAAATAATGATACCAGAATTTCTTACCATTATTCCATGCTGTTGCTCGATTTCATTCGAAACATGAATATTTTCCAGTTTATGAAAATGTTTAGTTTAAGCTGCAACTGGATACTTATAAGGCAAAACGTCTCTAATGTTTCAAGATCATACTAACAAATAATACTAAAGCATTGTGTGGAACAAATATTCAAGGCTACAACATTTGTATAATATTTCGTATATGCGATATCAATTTCGTGGTTGATAACGTGAGGTAAAATTCATAAAATTAATAGTGCTAGGCATAGCATCCAGTTATAGTTTCAATCATCAGAAGAGTTTGAAGCAAAGTGCTGCTGAAGACAGTTGCAAATTAATTGATGTCCTCACATTGATCATGGAAGGGATAGTTATCAAACATGCAATGATAAGATATGTTTCTGTGTGCCTACAAAAAAACTATTTTCCTTAATTACGATTTACCTTAAATATATTAATTTATGATTCAATCCCAAACTAAAGCAATAGTGAAATCCAACAAGTTTTAAAACGTAAAAAATTAATGAATTAATGAATTATTTAAAGGTGAGGCGTGGTTAGAGATAACGCAATGAGTGACACAGAATCTAAAAATTCAGGAAGTGTGGATTCACTGACTGACATTTTAAATAATTTAAACTCAGATGATGAAGAAACTAATGTAAATAATGGAGGAAGTCCATTACCTATATTCGTTGATAAAACAAACAGTGAATTTCCAACAAGTAATGAGCCAAATGAACTAATTCAAAGATCAAATAATGCGCTCCCAGGACTCGAAAATGAAGAGCGCAAATTAAATAGAAAACAGAGTCTTCAAGGGGATTACGACGAATATCATGTTATAAAGCAATTTCTTTATTCTTGTAATGATGATGTAGGTGATAAATAATTACTTAGAGAAATAAGAGTTCTCTAATTCTGTTATCATAAATGTTATTTGAAAATTTACGATTTGTTTTTAAATTTTAGGCTGAGGCACGTTTGCTGGCCCGAAGACAGGCAAGAGCTGAAGCCAGAGACATCCGCATGAGGGAATTAGAAAGACAACAAAGAGAACAAGAGGAAAATGCAGATCGGCATTATGATATGTTTGAAGCAACAACTCGAGTCACAAGAACTGTTGGTAATAGGTACCTTTCAAGTAGAAGAAGCTCAGAGGATTCCCTTGAAGATGGTGGCAGCATTAGGGAGATGCGAGTTAGTATTGTTTTACACAACATTTTTGAATTGAAGCCAACTTTAATTTAAAAACTGCTGTGCATTCGTTCTTGCTTTAGTTTAGTCGTACACAAAATCTTTTCTCTTTTTTTTTACCATGATCGATTCTGTTATTAATTATTTTAATCCTCAGCACGAGCTGAAGGAAATGGAGGAGAAGTTCCGTAAGGCAATGATTGCAAATGCTCAGTTAGATAATGACAAGGCCTCACAAACATATCAGCTTGAACTGCTGAAAGACAGGTAAGTCGTTACAAATGAATTACTTTAAAATTTTAAGCAATTTAATTTTAGATTAGAAGAATTAGAGGAAGAGCATTCCCAATTAAATCGCGAGCATAAAGATAAATGTAGAGAATTTGAGCAATTAAAACGATTAGCTGCACGTCTTAAGGAAGATTTATCTGTTACGAAATCGGAATTAGACGAAAGGGATCGACTTATTGCTGATAAAGGTCTTGTGATAGTCGTAGAGGATCTTTTACCATACGAAGAAAATGGTGGAGATTTTGTAAACAATAGTTTAACTAATACACCTAAGAAAGCACTTGTCAGTGCTCAAAATGCCCAACTTTTAGAAACGTCTGGCGAAGGAAGTTTAGGTAGGTTTTGATGGATTTAATTATATAATTTGATATCATTTCGACACATTTATATAAAATAATAAGACCCCTTCTGGATGTCTTATTTTTTTATTATTATAAAATATTAAAAATGTATCTCTTTTAGATGTCCGGTTAGGAAGATTTGCTTCAGAAAAAAAAGATCTAATGGATCAAATAAGTCACCTAAGATTAGAATTAGAAGAAGAAAGAAGTAAAAAAAGGAAAACTAGTGGTGTTACACAGAATGGGCCTACATCAGATGCTGATTTTGATGCTGATGACATTCAAAGTAAGCATTTGCATAATTCAAAGTTTTTAAGCTAACATTTCTCTTTAAGGAGATGTCGTAAGGCAATTAGCTGATTACAAATTTCGGGCTCAAAAGGCAGAACAAGATGTCGCAACGCTACAGGCTACAGTTGCTAGACTGGAGAGCCAAGTCATTCGATATAAATCAGCTGCAGAAATGTATGAAAAGTCTGAAGAAGCTTTAAAGCAAGAAAAAAGGAAATTACAAAGAGAGGTGAATTTAAGTTAGATTTGCATTAGTTTTGTAGAAAATAAATATTATTTTTAAAGCAATTATTAAAGGGATATTTTAATATCAAAGACTTATCTTTTGGGGCTTTGTGTTTTCACTGCGCTTTGTTTATTGTGGTTTATGGGATAACTGCTTTTTCATTTCATTCCAGGAATATATAAGTGATTCTTCAGATGAGTACAGTGATGACTCCAACTGATGCTTAACAATGGTAGTTGCATGGCTTGTTTAAGTTTTGATTTGTTTGCTTTAATATTACTTGCAAAATTAAGAAGTTAAGAATCAGACTAATTTTATAACAGAATTAAAAATGGTTGAATTAACACGTTATAAATAAACTTTATCTGAAATTAATTTTTTTTACATAAAGTACCGAATTTGAGGTGTGTTATCAATGTAATATAAAGTTCATAGTTCTTTTCATTTCTTACAGTCAATACGAAATCAAAACATTTTAATAATATTAATTGTAACTGATCTTAGAATATTTGTTTTTCCATAGCGTTGCAAATTTCATTTTGCTCAATTTTTGTAGCTTGCTGTTTCTGATACAAATTTACAAATACTTTTATAAAAGATTGATACTTTCAGATGACATAATTTTCGTTGTATCCTCAAAACCAGCATTCTAGCAGTTTCCATTCAAGTTTAACTTGTTCCTTAAAATTGAATTTAAATTGTTACCATTTTACTAATTTCCACGTTAAATAGGTTTGCTGATAACGAATTATATATTCCCCTGGTTCAGTAATAATTATTTATATATTTAAATATTTAATAAGATATTATTAATATTTTTTTTATGTTATAGGCAAGAGAAGCACAAAATAGAGCAGAAGAATTAGAGACATCGAATACACATCTTTTAAAGAGATTAGATAAGCTTAAAAATGCCAAATCAACGTTACTTAAAGAACTTTGACATACAAATGAAAAGTAGATAGGATTTTATAAAATACTGCTCAAGCTGAGAAAATTGAAAGTGGAATACATTTACACGTGGATTTTCTACTTGTGTACTTGTATAAGTTATTGGTTGCCATTTTATATAATTATACAAAAAAAATATCGCTTAAGTCATCACTAACTGCGTACCAGAAGTTGTACTTATTAAATATTTGATTATTCAAGAAACCAAATGCAAAGTATGCGTTTTACTAGTTTTAATCATTTATAAATAGAATATATGAAATTTTATGCTGTTTTATAATTATTTATTGTTAACATTGTTTTTAAAGTGTAAATACTTGTGTAGTTCAATACCTCAAAGTTTATGTCGTACAAAATTAATTTTTCTGTTGTATTCTGTACTTTTAAAGAACAGACGAAATTGTAATAACTTTGAAGCTTATTAACTTTGCATAATGTATATATTTTTTAATTTGAACAAGTGTAAATTTAGACCATTATTTGGTTGTGAATTCCACTATTTCTATGTATGATTTTTAATTTAACAATACACACAGACACATACACCCACTGAACTGCATATAAGCAATAAACTATTATAATCAAAACATAACTGAAATCACATAAATTTCCAAAAACAATTTGTAACAAGTACTGATATTTAGTAATAAAATAGATATTTTTTCAATCTTTTCATTGGAAATTACGGTGGTTTTAGTTTAGATATTTTGTGCAAATTTCTTGTACAAAATCTGTAAATAAAATGTGATTTTTTGTGTATACTTCGAATATTGGTAAAGGTATTTTAGAAAAAAAAATAAAACTAGTTTATACCTTCTAGTAAGTTTTTAATGTTTTTAATAGAAAGGAACTCTATACTTTTGAAATAGGGCTGTACAAGAAATATAACAGAATGATTTAATAACACTAAATCTTTTATAAGAAATTTTTAAATAGATGTATTACTACAGAACAGTGAACATAATAATACTTGGATAAACTTACTAAGCAAGGGCTACCGTTAAAAAGTATTTATTTTGTTAGGTCCGTACTGATATATTCCGAATTTAATAATATTAACGATGAAAATTAAGCGATTAGCCTTGGGGAAACAGGACGAAAAGTGGAATTTATATATTTATTACTTTACGATGTAAATAAACCAAATAAAATAGCAGAATCAACGAGCTCTATGTAAGTATAATTCTAGCACTTTTTTAGCTGGTTTTAGTGAATGCATACCAAAAAGAATATTTGTACATTTGGGGAACCTGCTTCAAGAACACAACTAATTGTAAGACTCATTGAAGTGTGGTAAAGAACTAAAAAAATTGATGAATGCTTTCACACAGCTTTGGAATATTTAAGTTGATCAAACAAGGATATTCTAACTAATAGAAAAATCGAAAAACAGCTATAATTTTATTTGAAACAATACAAAGTTCTTTTCGATTCAAGAAGTGAGTTTATATAAGAATTAAGCAACTACAAACTAAATTCATCCATTTTTCAAAATTGTTTTGTTGGTGTATGTTATCTCAACTCATCCTTTTATTATTAGCCCAATTCGTTACAAGAACTAAAAATAGGAAAAATGTTTTATTTAATCTACCAAAAATATTGAGAGGAATTGTTTCTTTAATTTGATGGTGATTTGTTGTTTATATTGTGAACCATTTTCATATTTTATTTAATACTACAAATAAAAAACTCTGAAAAAGTACCTAAAACGAATGATTAGTTTTGATTAAAATATAGTGTTGTATTTTAAAAAATTAATTAAAAACCTATAAGATCATTAATAAAGCATTGCCTAACCAAAAGCTAATGTTTTATCAAAACACAAAAAATTAAGCAAGACACAAAAGAAACGATCTAACACCCCCCACAATGTTAGAAAACCAAAACGCGCAAATCATAAACCTCAAATTATTTTAACGCCCTGAAAAAGATCTGAAAAAAATGATTAGTATCATTAGTATATTGTATTGTATTTCAAAAAGTAATAAAAAAAACCTGAAAAGGAATGGATTAGTTACACAATAAAATCATTAGGCGCAAGACGCAAAAATGAACGCAAAGGAAACGACCTAACACCCCCCACAGTGTTAGAAAACGCTATTTATTTTAAAAAAATTTATCAATTCCGGGTTCAGTCTCTAAATCGCAACATTTTGTTCTTGAACCCTTTTTCTTGTAGTCTTAATATTAAATAAATCTGAAAATTGGGGATAAATGCTAAGCCACCCTCTTCTGCAATCCTAAACTCGAATCTAAGTCCAATGTATGATAACAAAGAAACAGAAACTCTCGTTTAAGATTACAGCATTAAAAACGCGAGCAAAGAAAGGTGCCCCAATGCCCAGCCAGCGTGGACATGGAGCGATACACAAATATACAAAAAATACACAAATATCACATTTGTGCAACAACAGATAGATGACCAGTTTCAAGATTGTATTTAAAATGTCATTATTTATTTAAATTGACAACAATTTATTGAGATGAAGTTATGAGAAACGAAACTGGCCTGTCCAACTGCGTCGCACGCAAAATGGATTAAACTCAATAAATGGACTTGTTGCTCTCCTCTCGAGTTTTCAGAGTTACAAAAAATACAATAAAAAATGGCGAGGGGGCAAGGGGTCTTTACGAAAGATAACATCACCAAAAACTCGATACTTGAGCAACTTCCATTTGCAAAAACTTAAGCGATTCACGTGTTTTTGCAGCTTATTGAGACAATCAAACAAAAAGGAAAAAAAGCATCATGAAAATGCAGCTCGGATAATAATGGATTTTCGTTGCACACACATTCACTTTGCTCATTTTCTAAAGTAAAAATATTGGGGTGGTGTTTCTGGTTTACGTGAAATCAATTGAGGGTCCTATAATGTTCTTCGATTTTGGTTTTGAATGAAAATAAACTTTAATAAAATTTATTTCGCTAGCAGAATTAATTGCAAATATTTTAATATTAATTCAGTAAAATTGCAAATAACAGTATAAAATAAATATCGTCAATAACAACAAATTATTATTACATTATAAATAACTTTCGTAGCATAGTGTTTTTTTTATTGTTAATTAAACTGAAAAATTACATGATATTTAATTTTAATACTGTTCTTTCATTTGGTAATTGATTTAAGTTTCTTCATTACTTTTCATTCAAATAAATGAAATTATTACTTAATCTCACGTCGTTCTTTCATTTTTGCAAATTAAAAGACAAAATATTTACAATTTGGTTCTGCGTTGTGATGTGTTTTACCACAATTATTTATAATTAACTTTTGCCAATTTACAGTTTTTGAAAATTAAAGTTAAAATTGAACAACTTTTTAAAACATTTCCATAAAAGATATAAAACTAAATTCAAATTAAATTGAAAAGAAGTTTAGTGAATAAAAATGAATCAGATTTTTCTAAATCCCTTTCAAGTTTTATTAATTTTTAGCAACAATTCAAAACTAAAAATAGGACTAGAATATCTTTAAAATAAACGAAAATTTGATTTGAATTTTGAAATAAATATTAATTTGAAAAATTATCAAACAAATCTGAAAAAGCACAAGCCACATATCTAAAATTCTTGATTTTAAAATTTACAATAAATTGATTAATTTGAAAAATGAATAAAACAATTTGAAATATTCTTTATTACCATTCTAAATAAAAGTTTGAACATTATAGAATCTGAAGAAAAACAAATTAAAAATATGAAAAACCGACAGGAGCCTCAAAACTGCAACCCTAAGTGTGTTTCAATTTTGCATGGTTGAACAAATAGCATTTGCAAAAAGTGAATGAAATTGAACAATCGTAGAACCAAATATTTAAATAAACATTTAAAAATGCTATACGCCACAACCAACTTCCACAAAGTATTTCAAGTGTACTTTTTTTGAAAATTGATTCAAATTCTTTTTGAAAGAAACTTTTAAAAATGTTAATTACAAAAAATTGTTTCAATTATTCTGTGTAAGTTCGGAAAATGATTTACTTTTTCAGTTGAATCTAAACAATTGATCTTCTAAAAAGGCGCAATTAGGATGATCTAACGCTATCGGCGTCCACATTTCACTCCCGATTGTCCCGAAGCCCGTTCAATTTCTGAAAGGTAAACAAATCGCGAGCTAAAAGTTTTAGAGACTCCTGAATACCAGAAACACCATCTGCAATGGTAAAGAAAAATCTCTTACCGGAAAGTGTCTTCCTCCTCTTCCAAAGTCCCTAACGCTGGACGGACCTACCTGATGTCCCAGTTATAGATGTCTTTTACAAAAGAAGATCTCAGCAATCCCCGGTGCAACCCTCATGGACCATCAGGCACTCCCGATTGGACACGCACTTTCAGCAACTTCATCACCAACCAAGAAGTCTTTTTTAAAAAACTACGCGCGATAATCTGAATTAAAGAGACCACTACTTTTACTGGGAGGGTAAATCACTCGGTTAAAAGACTACGAAACAAATTCGGTTCGCTCACTCACTGACGACGAAGCTTTTAAACAGTCCAGCTTTTCGCGACGATTTCCACGGAAAACGTAAGAGCACCGGGCCCTATCGTGCTGAAAAAAAGGCCCAATTATCTGGAAGAAGTGGCCAACTTCTTCCAGAAATAACATTTTGACTGGATGCCCAACAAGTAAATTTGTTAGCATACAATCCACCTCAACCTGAAATAAAAGTTATTAATTTTTCAGTTAATCGCATTATGAAAGTAAATCCTTGATCAGCAACTGTAGCTAGAATATACAGAAAGATAGCAAATAAGTAAGAAGTAGAATCCTTCATTAATAATGCTAAAAAAAACCATATAAATTGTAAATATGTAATTAAAACTTGATCCATCCACATTGTGGTATCCAATTAAGCAAATCAGTCTCCAGAAATCGTACAAGTTCTGAAATAAATATGATAAAAACATACATAGGTATATTTATTTAAGAAAAAATCAAACCTATTTTGCAACCCCTTGCATATTCATGGCTATGCTTATGAATAATAAAAATCCATGTAATTAAAGCTTATAATGGTTATTTAGTAATAACCCTATATCATGATTAGTTTAGTCATGCAATGGCTAACTACTTCCAGTTTCCCTTTATTAAGTAGATGTATATATATATATATATATATATAAAACCTTTATCATCCAGTAAGCAATTAAATGCTCAAATAAAACTGAAATATTTAGATGGGACAACTTTCCTCTCCAAATAAAGTTAAATTTGTTTTCTAAATTCGATATTTCAAAAAAAAGTATGTAACTCTTTCAAGAATCATTAAATTAGTTTTTAACTTCAAAATATTTTTTCCAAGTGGGAACTTCTCTCAAATATAAGCAACCATTTGTAACATCCCTTGGAAATAATCTGTAAAATAGTATAAAATTAGTTTTAGGATACTTAATAGGATAACAAAGGATATTTTTCTTTAATTATTGTTAATAAACTGCAATATTAATTCTTAATAATAAAAGAACTTTATTATTAAAAATCAAAAAACAAAATTGATGAAAATCTATTGGGACTATTGGGACCTTGCAAGTGATTTTCTGCAATGGTTTGTTGGTTGTTTGTTGAGTACTAAAAACATAGACAACAAGACTAAAATTTATAAAAAAGTCTTATGATGTAATTAACTATGACTATATAAAATTTTAATAGTACCTAAAAATGCTTTTAAATCACAGAATTTTAAATTTTGCATAGATTAGTACTGATGGAATATGGAATTGAGATAACTCCTAAAAGTGTGAATAAGTTTGTGAGAAAGTTCTAAAAGTACAACTTGCAATTTCGCATTAGGTATAAATCAACGTGTCTAAAAATCCGACAAATTTGTAGTGAATACTTAAGTTTTTAATTCTAAACAATCTTTGTACATTAATAACATTAATTTATTTGTAAATATATTTGTTAAATCTGAAATATTTTAATTAACAAACATAAAAATTTACTATTATATTTGAAATTTTGTACTCTAGCGCTCTCTATACGAAAGTGACTGAACCCTTGTAACATTTTGTGCGCACAAAATGTTTTAAGGGTCATTAAAATAGTGAATTCTTATCAATTAATTTAGGAATAGTACTTTGTTCAATTATTATTTATACAATTGTAAATTGTTACAAGCTTGTAAAATATTTCCGCTTTCTAAAAAGAATGTTTAACTGTTTCAATTGATTTATATTTATAAGCAATTTTAAATTTCAAATTTGGTGGTGTTAGTTCAGTCTACCAGCAAGAGAGGATGTTGTGCATTTTGGAGGGGTGCAGTGGGGTTGTTTGCATACCTTTTTATAATCGAAGAAAATTGAGGTCAACGTTTATGAGTACGTGAAAAGCTGTTGTGTACAACAATAGGTAAAGTGTTTGTATTGTTAATTAAATTTGTGACCAATCACTAAAATTACGTGTGTGGAAGAACACGGAGGTTTCTTTTAAGGTTTGCTTAAGAGTTCTTAAATAGTTTACAAAATGGTGTCAGCAGGGATGACCTGTGTTAAATATTTACTATTTTGCTTCAACCTGTTGTTTGCAGTATGTATTGTTAATAAGCTTTAATATTTATCATATTAAAATTACCGTTCTTAACAGATATCTGGAATTGCAATATTAACAGTAGGAGCAATTATTCACGCTCTTTATTATCATTATTCACAATTTGTGGATCCAAGTTTTGGTTCAGCACCCATTGTCTTAATAATCGTTGGAGTAATCGTGTTTATTGTGGCTTTCTTTGGATGTTGTGGAGCTGTTCGAGAAAATCACTGCATGATTATTACTGTAAGCTTATGCAGTATATATAAAACTTATATTAATTTTAATTATGACCATAGTTCTCTGTGTTTCTCTTAATCATATTCAGTTTGGAATTAGCAGCTGGAATTGCTGGGTATATACGTAAAAATGAAGTTGCTGGAATGCTGGAGAATCATTTAAATACCACAATGTTTCAATATTATGCTAAACCTGATGTTCGCCGCTCTTGGGATATCATGCAACACGAGGTAATATAAAACTGTGAAAATTTCTTTTAGATATGTTAAGACTATAGCCGAATAAAAAAATAATAAATTTTACAATCTATGGTCAACCTATATTATTTCAGTTGTTAGTGAAATAATTGTTACAGTTGCTTTGATATAGATAACTTTTATTTTGACTATCCGAAGTTTAACTGCTTAAATAGAGATTGTAAAACTAGTCCTAATTAACTTCAAATTTTAAAACAGAAAAAACAAACCTATTATTATAAAAGCAATAGCAAAATTATCGGTTTTAGTTATTCTTGTCTCTAATAAAAGATTTATTTTGTCAATATAATCAGACGTGTTCTTATGAAGAGATATATTATTCATTCACAAGGACTCTACTTGTTCGTACAAAAACTTGCAGTACAATTAATTTAAAACAGTTTGAATTTTTTTAAATTACTTCTAACAATGAGAACATTCAGGTGTTTTCCTTTCGTAAATAGAACATTTTCTTGGCATTGAAAAGTTGAGACAGGAAGTATTTTGCTCAATCTAAATTCGATTCAGTTTTAGTGTAATAAACTTAAAAGAGTTTATTTTTGTCAAAGTTACGTTACCAAGTCTGATTTTATTAGAAATTTTATTCGGATGATGACTTATGCATTGAATCATACAAACTTGTGGTCGTTGACACCTACGCTGTCTTCCATTAATTATTCATGGCTTCATTTGTAATAATCATTATAGTGGCTTCAGGGCTTGATAAAAAATTAAACGATGTGAAAAACATATGTTTGTGGTATAATCCAATTATTTAATACTTAGGATTTAGCTTTGAAAAGAAAAAAGATGATGATATTTATAGATTACAACTTTTTCTATTTAATATTTTTCTTAAAAAACATTAAAGTAATTGCTGTACTTTTTATTTGTTAACTGTTGATTTTATGGTCTCATAAATTAGTTATTTGTATTTTTACTAGAACACATTTTAATAGTAAAAGTGAATATGAAATAATAAATATCTAAAAACACTTTCACATTAAAGGCCACCACTAATTACGTTAGCCTTTCTTTTAAGTTATTTTAAAATGTTTCCTTTTTTAACATTACAATCTGACTTGTATAAGTTTCATATTAATTAATTTAAAAATAACTTTTGGCACTTTCCTCAATGTCAGCCCTAATGTAATTGAATGTATTATTTTAAAGTTAATGACTAATTTGCATAAATTTAGGTCACCACCTGAAAAAACAAGTTTAATCAATAGTGCATTCACAACCCCCTACAACTTAAATTTGAATTAATGAAGGTGTTCGTTTTTTATTACCATTTGCAATTCAAATTTCTTTGTTTGTTAAAAAATTGCAAATTATTTTTTAGCTAACTTGCTGTGGAATGTATGGACCAAGTGATTGGGCTCAAGTTACTGGAAATGACACCTTGCCTCATACTTGTTGCCCAAATGTGCCAGCCGAAGGAATTTGTACTATGGCTAACAGAGATAAGTATGAGAAGCATTGTCTTGATGAATTGAAAGACATTTTGATGAGATATGGAACATTGATTGGTGGAGTTGGAGTTGGAATTGCTTCGGTGCAGGTATAAATGTTTTACTACTATTTTGGTTATAAATTGTGTCTAAATTGACTTGTTTGTTTTATAGCTAATTGGGGTCGTTTTTGCTTGTTGTTTGGCACGTTCGATTCGCAAAGAGTACGAGACGGTATAAAAAGGGGAATTGTATTTGTGCGCACGCTGTACCTAAGTGTTCGGCATTTAATTCTGTCCACATTATATTTAATATTATTATAAAAACCTACACTGTGTTATTTGAATGGCTGGGAAAGTATTATACTCGAATTTACTATTCAGTTCCTTTATTTTTTTAAAATTATTCAAATGCAACCAAAAGATCTTCATTCTCGAATTAAATGTATTTATAAATAAATATATATAATAAATATAGTATATTTTTAAATTTAAAAATATGAAGAGCATAATACAGTTCTTGGCAGTAATCACGATATTATTTCACTTACACTGACTGATAGTTATTATTATAATTATTATATTAAGATTTTGTTTAATTACTTTTAATTATTCTGTACAGTGTGTTCAAAATAATATCAAATTTAGAAATAAGAATATATATTTAAGTGCAATTTTTGCAAATAATCGATTTGAGATTTGCAGATTGATTTGAAAGGATATTTTTGTATTGGTCAAAGGCTTTTTTAAATTTAAGAGAGCAAGTTAAAGAATGATGATAATTATTTAAAAAGAGCTTGCGCTCATTGATTTTTCAAGTATAATTTAGTTGTGTTTGATATGAGCTTTTATAAAAGATTTAAAATGCATTGGCCAAGAATCTCGACTGGTTATTTTAAATGCACTGTGTAGTTTTGCAGAATAATGTAAAATATTATAGCTAATGTATTTGTTGTTTAGTTATTGTTGTCTGGCAGCTATATGTCACGATTTACATATGTGTTTTGTCGCTTTATAAATGCTCGAGTACTGTATAAGACGTATTTAAAATTTAGCTATTAAAATGTAGATCTGCACATAGGTGACTCAAAATGCCAAATTCTGCCACGAATGTAAAACCAAAAATAAGAGGAACAATCTTTAAGTCAATAATAGTTGTTTACATATTTTCATAACAATTTATCTTCTACAACATTTATTAAACTATATATTGATGTTGTATTATTGACCTGTATTAACACATTTAGTTGGAACTCTTATTGTTAGAATAATTAAGTATAGTTTATAACTGCACTTGTAAGTTAACAAAATATCAAAAAGGAATATCTTTAAAATAGTTACTTCGGTTGTGAGTAAAAACTTTTTATACTTTTACAGTGCGACTTATGACATACATTTTTTTACAAAAACGAAACGATTTTTACCATTCGTGTTCAAAATGATTCTGAAATGTAACAGCTCAATGGTACAAATGCTAGCTTATAAAATTTAACATTTTAATATTAGAATTTTCTATTTTATTTTTCATTTTGTTAATACAACTAAAGGTGAATGTAGTTGGATCTGTATTCTGATATTATTTTTGCTTTGAATCTCATGTTAGTCTATGCCATAAGCATATTTATCTTGATGTTTAGGTGGATATAGATTTTTTTTGTTTTTTGTACTAAAGATTTTGTTACACCTGGTAATTAAGCTCACTTTAACGTTATGTACACTTTCAATTATATAAGTGTTACAAATTATATCCATATTATACCTAGTAAAGCTCTATGTTGTACAATATGTTTTAATTAACCACTTTCTCGATTATTTTACCACAAATTACTCTTAAATATATATATTTTTTAAATTAAAAAATACATGTATTGGCAATAAATACTTATGTAAGCTCAAATATTTGTTTTTAAAAATGTAGCTTTTTCAAACTATTTCAAAAAAAGTGTGCGTGGAGTTCACGCGCGACAGAAGTGAAACTTCTTGCTTGTTAAGTATAAATAAAATTCTTTAATAAACAATCAAAATGATTAAGAAAAAATAATTCAGTTTTCAGGTAACGAAAAATTAAATAATAGAAATTTATAATTAAAAATTTTTAAATTCTGGTCAAATTTAAATTGCTAAATCTCAAAAAAATTACATAAACTAAAAAAATTTAAAAATGCAAACTGATCATTTTTTGCCGATCTCTGAACGCATCTTTTTATTTCTAGGAATCTAGTAGGTATAGTTTTAGTGTTTTTTTTTAATAAACCAAGAAAAATTAGAACAATTTGACAAGTGTGATTAAGTGTCCAATAGTTGCGGATAATACTTTTGAGTTTGTCTTTTGTTAAACTAATCGATTACGGAACGGAATGGAATGGGTTCATTGCAATAAATGTTATTTAAGATACAACACCCAAATGAAGTTTTACATCACAACGTGCACCCATGTGCAATGCCATAATTGTGCGAACAGGACTTGTAAGTACCTATACCCATTCGCAATTAAAAGAGATTGTTATGAATATGATTACAGCTTCCCTAAGAGAATGTGTTGTATGTCGCACTTCCTGTCAGTTAACACCTTTGAATAATGAGATGAGGCCAGAACTTGCTGAATTTTTTACTCCATTGTCTAAAAACATGGAAAATTTTTATCAGGTACCAACAGTACTTCAAATATTATACGTATATGAATTTTTGTATTATTTATTTAGGCCATGAATTTTCAATTTAAAAATAATTTTGCCTCAGCAAAGATAGTATTTGAGAAATGTGCTTTGTATAAAGAACAACTTAAAAAGTATTATGGTGCATTACACCAAGTACGCCAAGAAAATAATAAGTTGCGTATGACGTATAAGGTATGTTTTATAGCATGTTTTATCGCACATTAACAACAGTAAATATAAATTGGTAGAAGCTCTTAGAACAACGGAAGGCATTTTCAAATCAATCTAATAACCAACCTGGGTCTACTAGATCTGGGATGGTCAACGCCATGGATGGAATGTGTATCGGTTTTTCTCCTAATGTAACTCAAAATCAAGCAAGGAATTCTGATACTTATTGGAACAAAGAAAAAGCTAGTGGAAATAACAATATACAATACCACTCTAATCACAATGTAAGACTTTTCTTATCTACACTATTGCGAATTAGATTTTAACTGATGGGAATGAAATCAATTAATGACGCAAAATTAATAAGTAGTTATTTATATTTTCTAAGAACTTAATTGTTGGACAATTTTTGACTGATTTAAATATATTCCAGAGAAGTAATTTGACTGTTTTGTTTAGCAGTTTGTCAAGGACCAAGCTGGCAGTGATCCTCTTGGTGTTCAAAAACCTTTAGCAGGGGTAGTTGAAACACCTTTAAATATGACTTATACAGATCTTTCTGATATTGGAACTGATACTACGTTTCCTCTAGCAAGCCTTAATTTGAGGTGTGTAAACAACAATGGTCCAAATTAGTTGTTTTGAAAGAAAATTGTAACTTTTTGCAATATGCCAAAACAAATATGATGATTTAATTTTGAAAAATGATTATTCTAGTATTTCTTTAAAGTGGAGAATTCTTATGCTATACATTTCTTAGAGCTGATTATTGTATATTTTAAGTTTTGGTTAAGATGTTTAGAGAACTTTTAGTTTGCACTTTTTTTTATTTAGTGTTGTTAAGCAATAATTAGAAGAGTTCAAATGAGTATAATTTTTTCTATATTACAATAACTTTAATGATCGAGTTACACTTATGTTAGTAATAGTAATAAAACATTTCTGTTGAAAGTGATGTTTTATTTGTCAGAACGGGCTCCCTTTTTTAAAAGGCTAAACTACTTAGTTATCAAAAAGATGAAATTGATTTGCAAAAGAATGCATTTGTTTTGTAAAAAAGTGAAATTGATTTGCAAAAGGGTAAATTTAACTTGTAAAAAGACAAATTTGATTTGCAAATGTATAAATTTAATTTACAAACGAACGAATTTGATTTGCAAAAGGATGAAGTTAGACTGCAAAACCTATATTTTATTATGTAATAAGTCCCAGAAAAATCAATAAACAAGTAACAAAACTAATATTTGTGCTAAGTAAAACTTCAATAACATTTGGCAATTTTTTATGCGCTTGATAACTACTTCTATGAATTTTGCGTAAAATTATATTACAAAAAGAAATACACCTAATAAGTTTTGATATATTTAACAAATTAAAAAATTATTAAATTATTTGGAACATTGGCTATTAATAAATAATATTTGATAGCGAAATTTAAGTTATTTTTAATAATAAATAGGTACTAATTTTGCGTATACATATGTATTATTCGTAAGTACATAATGTTAACCCTAGATGGCGCACATTATCGTAAAATTGACGTTTTTGGTAAATTAATTGTGTTTTGTAAGATTAACACTTTCGTTAAATTAAGCGATTAATGTAGAAAGATGGAGTGGATACATTGTAATAAGTGTTCTTTAAGATATTCCCCCGAAAGTAAGTTTTATGTGACAACATGCGGGCATCTGCAATGTAACAATTGTGCAAATAAAACTTGTAAGTATAAAAATTTGTTATAAGAGAATGCATGTTTATAAATGTAATCACAGTTTCCTCCAAAAAATGCGTTATATGTCGAGTTTCTTGTGGATTAATAATTTTAAATAATAACATTAAGCCTGAACTTGTTCCATATTTTCAACCGTTTTCTAAAACCATTGGGAAACTAAACCAGGTATGTCTTTAACATTATCCATTATAAATAAGAAACCATTCTTTAATATTTTTCAGATTTTCAAATTTCAATTTGACCAGAATCTTGACTTCATAAGAAACGGTTACACTAAGTGTAAACTTTACAAAGAAAAACTCAAACAACTTAGCTGTGCAATAAACGAAACATGCCAAGAAAATAATAAATTACGTATGGCAATTAAGGTAAAGTTAATTTGAAAGTATTGCAATAACTAATTATGGATTTGTAGACGCTCCTTGAAGAACAAAAAAGATTTTTGAGTTATTCGAATAATTGTAATTGGTTTGGTTCTACACCAGGAATGGCTTCAGTAAACAGTACCATGTCTACTAATTTTTCTCCCTATGTACCCCAAAGAAGACGTATCAATCCGTATAATACAGGAAGCAAACGTGTAACTAACAATTTACCATTTTCCGATACTACCAGAGTAAGACTTTTAATTTTCCTACTGCCTTTGAAGGGATAATTAATATTTTAACTGTTAAATAAGCAATCGTATGTTAAATAAGATCTAATCACTAATTTTAAAATTTTAAGGAGTTATTAATATCGGAGATATGCATACATACAGTGGAATATCAAAATTAATCGAACACCCACAAAGTATATAGTTTTTGTTGTTCTAGCTTAAAATTGAAATTATTAAACAGAAATTTAGTTTAGTTCGTTTATTTTACTTTGATAAAGTAAAAGACCTTTCACTCCATGGCAATGATTCGAATGGGTCTTCATTTTTAAAACGTTTTATGATGTCGCAAACTGAACTTTTTTAATATCAATAATTTTTAATATTTCTATAACTAATTTTCATTTATAAAATTTAAAAATCACTAACTGTGGATGGTCATATGATGTATTTTTACTTGTAGAGGCCCATAACTCATTTAATAATAATTTTGCCATTGTCTTATGTATTATTTCCAATATAAAATAGTTTAATCACATTCAGATACATAACTTTACAAAAATTAATTTTATTAAGTGTTGTTAGCACCAGCAAAAACTCATTCCGTGATACCATTGCTGATGTTCGATTCTTATTGTTCTAGAACCTTTATTTTATGCTGATAATTATTTTTCTTTAATTTTTAGGTATTCAATTATAAAATTACTTTAAAAGTTACATGTTGTCCGATTCTTTTTGATGCTTCACTGTACGCAAATACACGATTGATTTCACCATTCAATTGGTTCTCACCTTACGATTCTATGAAACGCTATTTTATAATCGTACGACGTAAATGCATGATTCAGTTTATTTTTATGTTGCAATGTCAATTTATTTACAATTCCAAAGTTATTTAAAACTAATTGTGAAGGTCACGTTTAGTAAACAAGTTTATTTATTTCCAATAAGGTGCTATATTTCTCTGTAAACCCATCCGAGGCAGAAAACATCTTAGACTTTCCAGGATTTAAATAAAAATTAGTAAAACGCTATTAGTTGACGACACAATGTAAAAATGCGTTGTGCAACCTTATTGCTTTTGTACATACCTTTGCATTTACATTACATATTTATGTCTCTACAACTTTCTCTGTTTAACGTTTAGCACGGAGAATTTTAATTATACAGTGAAACCTCAATTATCCGGACCTCAGTTATACGGCTTGTCAACCGCGTTTATATTATTTTATTATGTATTTCGTACTAAACAGTGTTTTTTTTGGCTTTGTTGATTTTAAGATAATGTGCGACTGTTTTATTTAGTGATTAATATTTGGTGCGTTTTATGTAAACTTATACCTAACAATTTGCCCAACTTTTTTCCTGTTAAAGCGGGACGCTTCGTAACCGTGCTTAAAACCGAGTGCGCGAATTCGAGCTCAAAGTGGCACATTCCGATCTCGGGAAAATGAAGCGCGCCGCTCCGCGTCGCGCTTCATTTGCCTCCCTCGCTCGGAAATGTGCCACTTTTCGCTCGAATGCGCACATCTTCGCATTAATTGGATTTGTCTATATTATTATTTTATTCTTCAATTCAAAAAATTAAAAGTCGAATAAATTAGATCTATTTTTTGTTTGAAAAAGGTTAGATATTTTATCCCTTTTGAGAAGTTATCGTGGTGCTCTTCCGCACGCCTAATTGTACACTGTAAAAATTTTGGTGTAAAGTTGGACCCGGCGACTTTTACACGACCATGTAAGTGTAAAATTTTCACTTGAATAAATTTTACACGGTGTAATTTACTGTTTTACACCATTCCGTGTATATAAAAGAAATATACTTTTAAATATTTATTTCTACATGAACATTTTCATAATCTAATATTGTATGAGCCTGAAACTACACAATCAAATTATATTTATTGATAAAAAATTATCATGAACTGCATTTTCACGCAGGATGGTATAAAATTAAGGATTCACACCGTTCAGAATTTTACACTACACTTAGTGCGATTTTTACACCGTCCGTGTTAAAAATCATATTATCGTTGGAAAATTTGCAACAAGAATGTAAACATTCAAGTTGTTACAGGCCCAGGGAAATCTATTAAATACAATAAAATAATTGAAAATTTATCTAATTATACGGTGGATCCTATGTTAGAGAGTATTGATAAAAATGAAAATGTTTGTAATGTTAAATATTTAACGTATGGTCATCAATATAAAATTAAATATTTTATTACTGTTAGAGACGAAAATGAGTTACCAGTTTTTGCTCAGATTCGTTCTTTATTTGTTTATAATAATATTCCATTTGCTGTTTGTGCGCTGTGGGAGACTGTTGATTTTGAAGATACATTCAATGCCTATTTAATTAAACAAAATAATACAGAATCTATCGTTATCGTAAATTTATCATCGTTAAGCCATGAAGAACCTTATAAAAGCCACAGGAGTATAAGTGGTAAAGGTTTATTTAAAGTTTGTAAATATGTGATAATTGTTTCATAATAAATAATTATAAAAATCTTAAAAGTAATTGATTGTAAATATATTTTCATAGATTAGAAACCACCAATAGTAATTTAATTGGTAAAATTATAAATAATAACACGGAATGGTGTAAAATAGTAAATTACACCGTGTAAAATTTACTCAAGTGAAAATTTTACAAGAAGAAAATTTTACACCAAAATTTTACACTTACACGGCCATGTAAAAGTCGCCGGGTCCAACTTTACACCAAAATTTTTCACAGTGTAGCGAGCTCGATATAAATATTTTCAGGTGCACTTTCGAATGTTTACTAATTCGCATTTTTGATTAATTAAAATTGTATAGGATTCAAATTTTCTGAAGGGAGCCATTAAAAATCAACTAGTTGATTTTTATATCATCTTTTGCAGATTGTTGAAGGCTTATATGTCAAAATTAATGTCTCCAAATATTTTTGGGTAATTTTCATTTTTGTAAAAAGTATACATAAATTAGTTTTAAGGTACATTTTGTATACACTGTTGTAATTAGACTTCATTTATGGATTAATTCAATTTTTAAATATAAATTTTTTTTTCTATGTTACATAGGAGGTGCATCAAAATTTTAGAATGACTTGGGTGAGGTATGTTAAAAAAAACTTGGGAAATAAGAGTCAAAATTCGGAAAAAGTTATAGTATTTTTTTTTTCATGTACGATGAAGTCTCCTATCTAGTCTAGTTTAAAAGTACTAAATTAGAAATGTGGTTTTTGGTAAAAATACCGTACTGTAATTTTTAATTAAAAGAAAAGCGAGAAGTGGTACATTTAGTTCAGTTTGATTTAATTAATATTATTTGTAAGGGAGAAGAATAAGATAGGCAAATTCAATTATTAAGGAGTATGTGCACTTTCAAGCGAAAACTTTTTCCGAATAGAAAATCTGGATTTGAAGGATTTGTTATTAATATAGTCGAATCCAATTAACACGAAGATGTACGCATTCGAGCGAAAAGTGGCACATTTTCGAGCGAGGGAGGCAAATGAAGTGCGACGCGGAGCGGCGCGATTCATTTTCCCGAGATCGGAATGTGCCACTTTGAGCTCGAATGTGCACACTCGGTTTTCAACACGATTGACCATAATTTAACCCAATAAATTAGACGAAAAATTAATTGAATAATTTTAATAGTTCCCTCTCAATTGCACTACCAAGATTATTGTATCTTTTTGCTCTCTACCACTTATTGGTATGGGTAAATTCATCTTTTGAATATAAAATCGCTATTTATTAAATTTTTGTTTTGAAGGAGCGTAGGATAAATTATACAAATGTAATAAATACGAGGATGTGCGCATTCGAGCGAAAAGTGGCACATTTCCGAGCGAGGGAGGCAAATGAAGCGCGACGCGGAGCGGCGCGCTTCATTTTCCCGAGATCGGAATGTGCCACTTTGAGCTCGAATGTGCGCACTCGGTTTTAAGCACAATTTTTACTATGCATTCAATTAACCGAATTTTCGATTATCCGAATGAGCTGCAACAATAATTAGAGTTTCCACAGTATTTCAAAAACGCAACAACACTTCTTCAACTTCAAATAACTAATTGTTTTTAATGCAATTAACCCAAATATTTCTGCATGTAGGATAGTTATCATGATTTAAATCGATTTTCATAAATCCTTCTAAAGTAGACTGAAGTTTTTAAAACTATTTCCGTAAATATTGTTATATCACAACATCAAAAATAAAAAGTGAAGATTTAAGAATATTTAAGTTACGTTATTTGATGTGTGTAATAATAAGAATGACAATTCAAGGTAAACCGTCTATTTAATGCTTCTGCAATTTGTATGTATGTAATCGTGGATAAAATGATTTAAGGATAGTTTAACTTGGGCGATCAGTTTCGTAAGACTTTAAGTGGCGATTGAAATGTTAATATTAATATGTATGTGCACGTTTAATTAATCCATACAGGAATGAACGTCTTATTGTATTTTAATTACATGCGGCATTATCGTATGTATTATGAAATGTATTTACCTACGCTTTTTTTGTCGTAGTCAAGGATAACATCAAAATTATTAGGCACAATAGGAGAAAAATATGCACATTAGCAGTAACGACATGAACTCTATTGTGTTCGTCTTTTAACTGTAACCGAAACCTTTTATATTCATATTTCGAGCCTATCTTTAAAGTTTAAAAAAAAGTATACGGCGAAAGCTTATCGTTTTGATTAGGGCCATGTGTTACGAGTAAATTGCGTTGAAAAATAACTAAATTAAAAGTAATTTCGTAAATAGGCTCGTGTCTTGTTGTAATTTATTGTAAACAAGCTCAGGAGGAAAACTAAATTCCCTCTTTCGTGTATTTGTAACATAAATGATTCAATTTGTTGTATAAAACTAATGGTTAAAGAATACACACCCCAAAATCGACTCGAATTGATGCCAAATTACTTTAGTAGTTTAATTTTCGAAATTCATTACTTTCATCTACCATTAAAAAAAAAATTCGTTCCCACGATCAAAAAATTAAAACAAATTTATTATTAAAATGTTTTTTTTTTAAAACATAAAACCTTTTTAGTTGTATTTTTATAAAGTTGAGAGTTAATTCTAAAAGCTCCATCATTAATTTGATGTTTTCCGTCCTATAGTTTTATTTTTTTACGAAAGGAAAATGTTCCGGCTATTATTTTAAAAAATAATAATAAAGTGCTAGGATAAAACGTAGAGGAATTGGTGGTTGAAAAGATGAATGGGCTTTTTTAAAATCAAAACATAAAAAATTTATAACTTTGTTATTTTTGGAATACTCCCAATTTTATTTCGTCAGATAGAACAAGGAGGGCATTGAGAAAGAAACTGGAGAAAATAGAGGTAAAGGACTCGATGTATTTTTAAACAAAAAAAAAATTAATTTTTGAAATAGTAGTTAAGTAATGTGTTTAAATTGTTAGTGCAATTTGTTTAGTGTTGTTAACATATCTATATACCGGGTGTTTCGTTTAAAGTGCCACGAGCTTATGAGTAACTACTAAACTAATAAAAAAATTTAAAAAAAGTACGAGTAGGTATATAAGTTTTTTTTAATTTATTTGATCTATGTTACTGGCATAAATATATATTTTGTATTACTTCCGATTTAACCGAAAATTGTATCAACTTGCTTGTCTTAAATAGAAGGATATCAATTTTCTTTAATTATTGGATAGAGCTCGTTGAGGGCTTTCGAAAAATGTATAATAAGTTACCATTTATGGAAAGCCCTCAACGAGCTTTATCCAATTTGAAAAAAATACCCTTCTATTTTAGATAAGAAAGTTGACTCAATTTCCGGTTAAACCGGAAGTATAACAAAATTTATATTTATGCCAGTGCATAAAACGAATAAATTAAAAAGAGTTTTATACTTGTACTTTTCTTGAAATATTTATTAGTTTAGGAATTATACGCTCGTGGCACTTTAAATCGTTCACCCCATACATTTTCTCATCGAAGATGTTTCTGAATAGGACTTTCCCGTTACGTTCGTAGAAACGGACGTGGTTTTCGTTTCTAAAGTACAGTTTAAAAACTCAAATCGTAAAAAGGCAAAATAAAATGATATCTCAAAAGCCAGGTAAGAAATGCGATAAGGTCCACTCGCAAACAACCCGAAGCTTCTACGTCATTCTGTGACGTATCAAAATTCAAGACAAAGGCAATTAGTTTAGGGGCTAGTTTTAAGTTTTTGCAAAAAGCACTATAGCTCAAAAATTGCCAATTTTTTTGTAAGCACAGCGGTACAAAAATTTCTTAAATACTATTAATTTTACACGATAGAAACCGAAAAACATTAATAAAGATCCTTAAAAAAAGACTTACAGCTTTGAATTTTGCAGAAGGGGTGCTTCTTAGGGGTAGAAGCCTCTTGATAAACACTGCCACTCTGTATATTTAAATAATCACTATTAAATTGTAATTTTGGGGAGCCTTTAAGTGAGCTCTTCGACGTGCCTTTCACAACTGATATGTGCGGGAAACGGGTGTAGAAATTCCAGTTTGCGATAAGCATTTTGTTTACGATCTATTTGAATTAAATTTTTGGGCATTTACATTACAGTTTTTGAACGATTTCTGTGTTTGCGTAAATCTTTCGATTTTTACAAAAACTAGTTAATTTGAAATTATAAGTTCGTGGCACTTTAAATGATACACCCGGTATCACATGAGTAATTTTTTTAAATTATTTCATTTTTAGCGTTTTTCTAACTGAATTAGAATTTCTATTTATTTATTGACACTACTGTAAATAAATTCAATAATTACAAGGATGCCACTTTGAACTCGAATGTGCACACTCGGCTTTAAGCACGATTCACAATAAATACAGTCGAACCTCGATAAGTCGAAGTTGAAGGGACAGCAAAAATAATATGTCATATCAAAAACTCGAGTTACCAAAAGAAGTTCAGTTAAATACTTCTATATATATATATATATATATATCATTCATTTTTTTATAGTAAATAACCAAAATTGATCTACAATCATTAACATTATTTATTTTTATTAAGACCCTGAAAAATATAGTTATTTACATATTATTTACTGTTAAATTGAAAGTAATCTAAAATTGTCTGTTGCTTCATTGCTCCAAAATGTTACCGTTTCTACAAATTTTTCCAATGATCTTACCGATAATAATATATCTGTAGGAACATCTTCTTGAGCACATAGGAATAGAGAAATATTATCTATTGCATTGTAAAATTGAGTTGTTGAAGGGATGTTTACTGTAACATCTGTATCACTTTCATATTCACTTTCACTTTCACAGTTTTTCTTATTTTCTCCAAGCACTTTACTTATAATGCTTTCATCGCTAGGAATTTCAGCAACTTCCAAATCTTTATCAACGCTGACATTTGTCATTTGTATCTTCAGCAGCTACAATTAGGTCTCTGTTTTTTAAAATGGTTGATAAAGTGTTTGCGGGAATACCAAAATCTTTAGCTATATCCTTTTTTCTTTTGAGCCCACGTTCCACTTCTTTTATAAGATTAATTTTCTCCCTTATGGTTAAACTTTTTATATTTCGTTTACACTCCTGGTTAATACGTAAATAATTTTAGAAAAAGTATTAAACTTTTTTAGATTTTCTGTTATACTCTGTTACAAACTATAAAGAACGTAAAACATATTTGTTAGTCTTCGTAGTCGACGAATAACTAGCAAATTGAAAACTAAAATGCAAAAAGAGTTTCTTGTTTTGTAAAATAAACGGTAAAACCATCTCAAAAATTTATAACTGTTCATAAGGCGTTTATACATAAATTTGTTTTTAAATCCAATTGAAGTGCCGCCGTCAAAACATTCTTGTAGTATAAACCTTTTATTCGTAGTTAACTATAGAGCTTTTAAAGCATCAATAACATCAAACCGACCTGTTGTTAATCCTCGTTCAGGTAAAGAAATTTTTAGAAAAGTTGTAAAATTTAACTTCGAGTCATCGACCTATTTACTAATGGAAACTTGAATTTAATGAATTGTAAAACGCTTCGACTAATTAAATAATTCGATTTATTAAATTTCGAGTTATTGTATTAAAAATATTAACGTTGAGATAGGCAAGTCCTAGAGAAACTGGGTCGAGTTCAAGCTATCAAAAATTCGGCTTATCGGCGTTCGACTTATGGAAGTTCGACTGTAATTGACTTTCTAAAAATTATTAATGAAAAATTACAGGCCCGTATTTACGTAGGTAACACAAAATCTTTGATTTAGTGTTTTTAAAAATTATTTAAAATAAAAATAAACGCTATAGCTTTTTTTAAATGCAAAACTATAATAAATTCAATCGTTTGACTTAAAAGAGACGAGATTAATATAAACAAATCCATTGAATGCAAAGATGTGCGCATTCGAGCGAAAAGTGGCACATTTCCGAGCGAGGGAGGCAAATGAAGCGCGACGTGGAGCGGCGCGCTTCATTTTCCCGAGATTGGAATGTGCCACTTTGAGCTCGAATGTGCACACTCGGTTTTAAGCACGATTCACAATAAATAATTGACTTTCTTAGACGGCTAACTTCTCAACTTCCGTTGACGACTACAATTTTACTCTCAGGCGCCAAAAGAAGTATAACTTCAATTAATGAGTATTATAAATTACAATGTTTATCACTGTGTGGAAAAGAAATGAAGGCAATGCGATGCGACCCCAATTATAATACAAAAAGTACCTTCGTCAAAACTTATTAACTATTAATAAACTACTCGCTAGGTAAAAGATAACAATGCATTGTTAGGTGATAATAAGCAGTTAATATGGTATATTTACTAAAAACGTTTTGGAAAGGTGACGCGGCCTTGTTTACTCGTTAAGTCTCCATTCTGACATGTATATTACATTTAACCGCAAACTAATATTCTATGAGGAAGTTTAATGTGGGGCGGTAGTTGGTAAATTTGACTGATGTATGGGGATGGGATTTTCATGTACCGATTCATCAAAATAACGAGCATCCACAACTACGAAACATAATATTCCGAACTCGTGAAAGGTATTTTATTATTATGGAATTGACATTATTAATCAATTCCAACTTACCTCTGATTTCACTCGGTGCTTCCTCCCTCCCCGAAAGGGACTTGCGAAAAACCTAAAAGATAATGAAGCTGAAGAGATGCCTCCTTATTGTACAAGCCCCAAGCCTTAAGCTTCATTAGTTTTATGGTAAAACCGCTTTTCGTTATAAGGCACATACATGTGTCCCAAAGAGACGATTTATTTTAAGAAATGTGGCGTTTATCTTCGCAGTTTCATTGTTAACTGAATTATAGTTTTCCCCTTTTCCATACCTTCGTCTTTGGGGTCTTACTTAATGCGACCATCGCTTGGGAAAAAAATCTCCTGCGACCATTCTTCCGTTAAAAAGTAAATTACAGGAAAGTACTTAAACACTACACAAAACGGAGGTCGCCGATGTTACGCAATAATTATCGCAAATAACATGACTAGCATTTTTCTTCCTCTCTCACTCCTTTAGAAACCTTTTAAAATTAAAGTGCTGGCTCCGCATTGTGTTTATTCCTCATGCTTCCCAAAAGGCTCTGCCGAGAAATACTCATCGCCCCGAGTTTTGTTTTTGTTGCAACATTTCGACTTCTGTTTTGGTTTGTCGTTTGTCTAGCAAAAATTATATCTGGGTAATTCCATGAAATTTGGGTAACTTTTAAGAAGTTTTTGTCCCCACCATGTTTTGGACGCTAATAAATTTGCGATTAGAGTATAACGTGATTAATTAAGTTATTATGTCGTTCTTAACAGGGCCAGTCACTTTATGAAAAATGTTATAAAAAATTAGGATTTTGTAAAAGGCATCTAGGAACTGACAGATATGGTTAGCGACTGATGAAAAATTTTATTATTGTAATAAAACTGATAAACATTAATATATTAAAAAATATTGCTAGTTGAAGTGAAAATCAGGCCTTGGCCACTCCGTCATCCCCAGTCACATTTGCGGCAACGGACTGACGGTCTAGGGACTGACGATTTGTAGAAAAACTAAGAGAAACACATGTTCTACAATAATTACTAGAATATCTAATGTCATATATCAAACAGGACTAACAAAGCGCTAGTAAATAAAAAATAATTAAAAACAATTGCTTATTATTTAACAATTAAAATACTCATCTAGGGACTGACGCAGTGACTGGAACAACACGTTTTTTCGCAAAATCAATCCCTGTAGCACTGAATTAAAAAATGATCGAAACGAACAAGTGGGCTCTGCGAGTAACTGTATGTCGTTACTTTAAAATCATCTGCCTTATATTCACTCATTTACTGGTTAATCCGCGAAATTTTAAAAATTTGTAAGCGACTAGGGCCTGACGGTTAAAGTCGCGGACACTAATTTGACTTGCGAAAAATACATAATTACTTTTCAAATTTATAATAAATTGATGTTATTAAGTGCATAATCTAACTTTAAACATTTGTAAAGAAAATAAAAGTATATGGGCTAAATGTTTTTTGAAATAAAAATGCCCAAATAGAAAATTTCGATGCGCGAACATGGCTAGGGACTGACGTTTACGGTCATTAGAAATTTTTTTTTAAATGAATATGACTTATTAATTTAAACAAAGTGAGCGTACTAATAAAACACATTTTTATCTATTATATAGCAATCTTATAATAAAATTAATTCGATTAGATGAAGTGAAAAGTACTGCGGACATAGAGTTACCCAAATTTTATGGAATCACCCATCTAAGTTTACTAACGCTCATGAAAATTTCGGCTTTAATTGATTGAAATAAAAAAAATTATGTTTGGAACCGCTTTCGATCATCCATCCGCAAATTTTAATTTCCCCATTTCTAATTTAAAGCGACATCTGTTCGATTCGGTATTTTTCAATCACAATTAATTAATATCTAATTAAAAGCATTTATTAACGAGGGTTCCATATGAAGGGAAGAATCCATTTTGGTTTTGTGTAATTTAATTTTTTTTTCAATGAGAGATTTATTCCATTCATAGAAAAAAAAAGCACTTCTAGATTAATCCTTAATACATATTAGTGCTCCCTCGTTGTTCAAATCGATCTATCTGAAAAAATTAACAGATTTTATTATTGGAAGTAATGTTTTTTTAAATAACTTTTGAATGAAAGAAGGTGATCTTCAGAAACAGCTCTTATTTATTTAAAAATACAAACATTAATTAATCAGCCTTATGTATTTGTACTAAAACTATACTACAATAAGAGTAAAAATATTCAAAGATTGCTTTAAGCCCATAAAACAACAGTCAAACACACAATAGTCAACCAGTTTTTGGCTCTTTTGCATTCGACCAAGTTTGGGCTTAAGGCAAGGGTCTATAATTTTATATTTTTTCTATTTCAATACCAAATTCTAAAATCACAGTGTAATTTCTGAGTGTTTCACACTGCGCCTTTTTTTTTGTGTAAAACTAACAAAGATTTACAAAATTACAAAAGGCATTTTTCACAAATTAAATCGTAGGCAAGGCACACACCCAAATCTACAATTAATTGGTGAAAAATGCCCAATTTTTATTTACCTATGGAGATCAATAATAAATAACATTTAGAATAGATTCTTGATAATTTCTCTTTTCTCCAATACATGCAGCCTCATCCTGGTCCCGTACAACGGAAGTACCCAAGACCTTCGGCGGAGGTGCCCGAAATTCCAGCGTCATCGTATGTTCCATCGCACGGCTCTCGGCATAACATTTCCCATAGTTATCCCAATACCTTGCTTCCACTAGCAAGCTTTAATTTGGCCGGTGGAAAAACCGATTTACACCGTTAGTTTTCCTGGGGAAAAAGAAATTTGTAGTAACGATTCAGAGATGCACGATAGTCAAGCAACCACTTGAATTTTGAAAAATTTTGCGGCCATTTGAAAAAATGTTGTATTGTGTTATGCTTTGAACTTCGTGCATGTCTTTTCGTTACTGTGTTCTTGTTCGTTTTCGTTTGTTTAATTAGAATAATTTTGAAGTTGTTTAAATTGTTTTGTGTTCGTTTTTGTTAAGTAATGATTTCAAGAAGAATAATTACAGTTAATATTATTTACATACTATGTGAATTGTGAGATAACACATCTGACATGTAAAAACAGAGTTACAATACATTTAACGTTATAGCAACAGCTGTGTTATATATATTTTTTATTATTTACAAGAGTGTTTAGTAAATTAGATTATCTTATTTATAAAATTTTTTCAAGGCATTGCATTTTTTTTTAAATTATTGTGTGCTCTTTGGAAAAGCTCGTGTATACCTCTTTGCCTGCTGAAATTGTACCAACGGATTAAATATTAATAAGCTTAACCTTCCGAGTACTAGGTGGGGTATAACTAACGTGAACATTTTTTTTTGTTAAAACGGCACTTTTGGTAATATAGCTTAAAACCGAGTGTGCACATTCGAGCTCAAAGTGGCACATTCCGATCTCGGGAAAATGAAGCGCGCCGCTCCGCGTCGCGCTTCATTTGCCTCCCTCGCTCGGAAATGTGCCACTTTTCGCTCGAATGCGCACATTCTCGTGTTTATTATATCAGTATAATTTACCGTGCGCTCTTTCAAATCAAAAATTTTAATTTAATTTAGTAAATATCGATTTTATATTCAAAAAATGTATTTACCATAGCAAAGAGTGGAAGGGAGCGAGAAGATACGATAATCTTGTCAATGCAAGTGAGAGGGAACGATTAAAATTATTCAATTAATTTTTCGTGTAATTGATTGGTCTAAATTATTGCGAATCATTAAGAAATTGCAGTGAAATTAATTTCTATTTCAATAACGAGACCAGAATAAAATTCTTGTTAGATTTTCTAAATATTCAGTTTCGTGATTGACACATGTCATTGAAATTTAGTACTGAAGCAAAGACTCAATAGTTTATAAGTTGAAGAAAAAGTTAAGTTTTTGTATTTTTATTAATAAAAGTCTATTGTAATCTATACGAATAATAATATTATAAAGAGGAAAGATTTGTAAGTTTGTTTGTAATGAATAGGCTCAAAAACTACTGGGCCGATTTTAAAAATTCTTTCACCATTAGAAAGCTACATTCTTCGTGAGTAACATAGGCTATATTGAATTTTCAAAAAGTTTAGGGTTCCGTACGAAATCTCAAATAATGTAACCCAAGGTGTAAAAAAATTACTCATATAATTCCTTACATCGCGTACGCTGCAAAAACTATTGACGGTAGAACAAAATAAATTTCCACGGGAACGTTTTTGCCACCCGTGCGAAGCAGGGGCGGGTCGCTAGTGCATAAATAAATATGTTTTTTACTTAAACCCTATTCATTATTGGTTATTAAAATATATTTCTCATCATTTATCTATCATAAAGTACAATTTTGTGGATTTTATTTCATTTTATTTTCGGGCTATGGCAAACCCCACCTAGTATGGCATGTGACATTTAGTCACCTAGTATGCGGAGGGTTAATAGAAAAATTTAGTATGAGGTAATTTGCCTCACAATTTTAAGCAAAAAGATAGACATTTTTGTTGTAAGCACAGATCATTTCATATCAATGTGGCTTCTTTAAGCAATTTGATTAAAATATTGGAAATGCACTAAAATTCAATTGTGTCAAATATTACACCAATTGGAAAAGAGGTAAAAACTTTAACTACAAGCACTTACAGAAAAACCCAAGTCACGTTTTCAGAAAATTGTCAGCAAACAATAACTACTGACGATTTAATTTAAAAAAATCCCTGCCATACAAATAAAAGCACAATATTTTGTTTCAGAAGTCCTCAAACAACTAAGATTTAGGTTACATTGAAATTGCTAAGTGGAAGTGATTGAAAATAATATTCACATAAAATTATCATAAATTATGGGTATGTAAATGTGCTTTAAATGTGTTATACATAAATAACATTTTTAAAAGCACCGGCAGCCCGGACTAGGCCCACCGTCCGTAGTTTGGGGAACCCTGCTTTAGTTGGTACAAAGTTTAAGCAGACAAACGTAGGTATATTTATATAAAAAAAACTAGTACATATAAATGTGTTCACGTATTAGACGTGGTGGCACTCTGAATTTCCTTCTTTCTTTTTTGTCATTAAAAAAGTGGATGAGGTGTGTGTGTGTTGTGTATGTATGTGTGTGTGTTACATAATAACAGTCAGTTAGTAAATTAGCGGTGTTAATTACAAGGAGAGGCACTTACTGTAGATGAAGACATGTACATTAGTAGACACAGACAGAAGCCACAAAACGACGGCACTGCTGCTGTTACCGCGCTAAAGAATAGCACTACAATTCTTTTTTTCCAACAAAAAAAAAAAAATTAAAATCAAACAATGCGAAATCATTCGAGCAAAAGTGTTTTGGTGTAACTTTGGTTTAATTATTAATAGTAGAAAATAAAAGGTACAATCAAAAATTAAATACATCATGCTTCTAAATAACTAAACTCATCATGATCATCATCGACACCATCAGCATCATTATCGGTATAATAATAATATTGACTGAAACTAAAACATAATCACTCAACAAATACATATGGCCTCTGGCCTACTAAAGAGACGATAAACTAAACAACAGAGGATGCCTGCTTTTACGCTTTACAACCAGAAAACATATAATTTTACCAAACCTACCAAAGAACCAAACAAAAACAACTCCAAAACATAACATCATTTCGAACATCCTCCTCGTTCGTCATAATTTTTTAATATATTACAAGCGGCACGAGCCGCGGTTACTATTAAAAATATCTCACAGTTCGTATAAATAGCAGCTAAAAGTTGATCCTGAGATGTGAAGTCCGCGTTCGCGGGCGCAAAACTTATGCACTGGGCGCGAGGGTCTTGTCTTTTAATTTTTTTGTATATTTTTTTTCGTTCCTTAATTTTATCTCTTTGGTTAATATGGCTTGGACGCGTCCTTTGGCCGTTTGAGCTGCACCTTGAGCCTCTTCGTGCCTATTTGGAAGCCGTGCATGGCGGCGATCGCGGCCTTCGCCGAGGCCGCGTTATCGAAAGACACAAAGCCAAAACACTTCGAAAAATTAGTTATTTTATCTATGAACACCTTCGCTGAAATCACGCGCCCAAAGGGCAGGAATGTCGACGCTAAGTCTGTATCGTTGAATTCTTGAGGAAGGTGGTAAATAAACAAATTACACCCTTCCGGACCTTAATAAAAGCGCACATTAGTTTTTAAGACATTTTTTTTTGTTATTCACATATCGCCACAGATAACGTGCTACATCTTTTCAACCCTTAAGTCTTAATTGACCAAATGTTCTCTAATTTCAATGTCAAAAATCGTTTCGAATTAAATATATTTTTTTCCGCCCTAAGTTTTCTTTTTCCTAATTTAGGTAGGAGGCTGTTTCTAAGCAACTCAATCGCTTGAAAAATTCGCTATAAGAAAAGTTCTTCTCGGAAAATTTAAATCCATTTATATGCTAAAATACCGCATAGAAAAACCATCACGTTACGATTTCTCACAACTGACTGCCAATAAAATAAATTTTACATCGTTCATATAAGTGGCGAGCTTTAAAAAACTTTTTCGAGAAATGACCGTCATTTTCTTAATGGACTTTTAAAAATTGGGCCCTTCTTATTTAATACAAGTATTATTGGTACGCATTTTCTTTATACGCTGTGTGTAGTTGTGTTCTTTCAAAAACTAATTCAATATTTTTAGCAATTTTGTGAATTTTGTCTTTTAAAAGTACTTTTAATGGTTTGAACCTAAAATGTACTTAAATATATTATTTTAAATGGCACAATTTTACATCACTTGAAAAATAAAAATTTAATGATTGTAAACGTTAGAAGAGAACAGATTTGTACATTCGTTGAAATAGGCACCCTATACAAAAAACCGGTGCGTGTACTCATGTAAGCGTGTTAGAAGTGATACTTCTTTGGCGTGACTAAATTTAATATAACCACGTCTTAAGGTACGTTTTCACTACAGATATGAAGACAAAATACATGTATTATACAAATTTGTCAGATTTGTATAATACAAATTGCAAACATTAAAAAGTATGCTACTAGTTTGTTAATGTATAGGACAAGTTTTATACAAATCTCAGGCTCCCGTGCTAATGGAAAATACATACATATCTGAAAGTCTGCAAAGTCATAGTAGCCACGATTCAGCAGTTGACTGTTATGGAATACCGACAGTGGTAGTTCAGAATTTCTGTATATTTTATTAGTAGATTCTAATGCTCTATGACTGTTTCTTTTATACAAGACGTTTATGCTCCACAATATTCGTTTATTCTTTTTTGCATATTTTATTAGTATTGCTATGAAAAATTTAATAGTTTGTTGCCGCAAACATTAATAGACTTTTTTCAAAAATTCCTCCCGTTAACAGAAAGTGTATATCATACAATACAATTGTGTATATCACAAATCAGAAACAAGTATGCTGCACAAATCTCATACATGTATATGATTTGTCGCCGATATATCTGCAGTGAAAATGTACCTTTAGATTGTGTACCTTACGTTTTTGTATAGCTAGACCAGTGGTTTCCAAACTACTGTACACTTATTCCCCGATTTACACGGTAGACAGGTTCCCGAGAAGTTTTTGATTTGAAAATGGGACGACTAATATAAACAAATTGAAATTTCATGTGTTGCGTTAATTGTTTTACTTTTTTGAAAAAATATAGAATAGGCTATGTATAGATGGGGCGCCTATCTTTTTCGTAAAGGATAGACGCCTACCTTATTTCAAAATTGATCAAAGGTCATTTTTAATTAAATATAGGTTTAATATGCATTTTATGTTCTACCCTACATCACAAAACCAAATTTGGTAATTTTTAATTTGTTTTTAAAAAATTATATTGTTTAATTGCAACAAGCAGATAATTCTATTCCGATTTTCTCGTTCGGATATTGTTTATGCTCTTTCATCGAACAATTCCTTCGTCCTTGTTATATCACAATGTTTATATGGCAAATAAATTGCACTTTTTCAAAAAAATATCTGACCTTTTTCGAAAGTCGAATTTCTAGAAAATGGGGCATCTATACCAGTAGGGCAGCTATCCTAAGTCGCTGTATTTGGATACATTACTCTTTTCTTAACAAATCCAAAAATTCATGTAAAAAAATTCAATGAATACGACGATGTGCGCATTCGAGCGAAAAGTGGCACATTTCCGAGCGAGGGAAGCAAATGAAGCGCGATGCGGAGCGGCGCGCTTCATTTTCCCGAGATCGGAATGTGCCACTTTGAGCTCGAATGTGCACACTCGGCTTTAAGCGCGATTCACAATAAATAATTGACTTTCTAAAAATTATTAATCAAACATTACAGGCCCGTATTTACGTAAGTAACACAAAATTTTTGATTTAGCGTTTTTAAAAATTATTTAAAATAAAAATAAACGTTATACCTTTTTTGGAATGTAAAACTATAACAAATTCACTCGTTTGACTTAAAAGAGACAAGATTAATATAAACAAATCTATTGAATGCCAAGATGTGCACATTCGAGCGAAAAGTGGCACATTTCCGAGATCGGAATGTGCCACTTTGAGCTCGAATATGCACACTCGGCTTTAAGCACGATTCACAATAAATAATTGACTTTCTACAAAATTACATGCCCGTATTTACGTAAGCAACACGAAATCTCTAAATTAATGCTTTTAAAAATTATTTAAAATAAAAATAAAGCTTTTTCCGAATGTAAAATTATAATAAATTGATTGTTTCATTTAAAAGAGACAAGATTTATAAAAACAAATCCATTGAATGCGAAGATGTGCTCATTCGAGCAAAAAGTGGCACATTTTCCGGAGCCCAAATGTGCACACTCGATTTTGAGCCCGATTCACAATCATTAATTTACTTTCTTAGACGGATAACTTCATACTGTAGAATTTTCGTTAGCTGTGCGCACACAACTTGCGTCGCCTCCCAAAAATTTTCCTCTCGTCGCGCCAAAAGAAGTATACCTTCCAAAAGTGGTTGTATGCAATGTGACCAAAAAAAAAGAAGTATCACAAGCGAATAATTTTCATTAATTTATTAAACAGTTATGTAAAAAGTTTCTATTTATGGTTGCTAAAAACCTGTACACCGGTACGTGTTAATTTTTCAAATTGAAAGAACCAACAACATTGTTGAACTCATAAGTTCTACCTTATTTGCGCCTCAGAGACATATTTGGATTAAAAATCTACACTCCTGTGTCGAGTAAAAAATTTATTTTAATTCCTCGAGTGCGTTATTAGATTACTCCCGAATTTTGTCACTTTTCGTGCGGATTCAAGGGCTGTTTATTCTTATGTTACGGTCTCCGAAATGGAACATTTACAGACTTTCGTAAGCTCCCTAAACTGCCTACATATTTCCAGTTGTTTGCAAGGAAAAAGAATTCGAGTTGAAAAGATGGCACGATTTCGGTGCGTTTAGAAGATGAAATAAAACGAAGAAAGGAAGCAAAAACTCACCTTCTATCGGCTTTCCAGCAGCAGCAACGGCGGCGGCTGTAAGAGTGGCATTATTTAATAAAGATCCATAATTGGTCAGGTCGGTGGTTGCAGTAATACTAGGCTGAAGATTGCTAGTAAGTCCAGCATCGGCACCGACGCTTTTACTTAAAATACTAGGCATATAGAGGGGCGAAGCCCCCGCTTGCGACATGGCCGCAAGGGTCACTAAATTTTGCATTCCAATGGGCGCTAACAAATTTTCAGTTCCGGTCAGGAGATGCTGCTGCAGCAACGCCGAACCGCCGACCGCCTGCAATAGTTGCAAAGAAGTAGCGTCACTAGGTAAAACAGTTCCATATTGTTGCTGAAGTTGGGGTTGAAGTTGGGGCGCGGTTTGCAGCGCATTCCACACGTTCGTCTGCATCTGCTGCTGACGTTTCAGTTCTTTTTCCTTTTGCGTATCGGCGAACTTAACCACCAAAGGCGCCGAACAGCCTTCCATCGTCTGCGAATGATGAAGGCCCTTTATCGCATTTAGCGCTGCTTGTTTACTTGCGAACGTCACGAAAGCGCAACCCCTCGAGTCCCCTTTCGCGTCCCTAAGTACTGTACATTCTTCGATGATCCCATGGCTTCTGAACATTGCTCTCACGTCTTGTTCGCTCAACTTCTTACTTAACATTCCCACGAACAGTTTTCTTTCTGAAAATAAAAGAAGAAACAGTTTAGCTTCTTAATTGCACTTGGATACTCATTAAATTATAGGGAATACGTGATTAAGGGAAAATTATCCAGAAAAATAGTTGCTAACTACATTTAACGCCAGTTGCTTTAATAATATCGTTAGACTGGGGAAAGCTTTAGGGTAGGTACTGGGAAAACGTGAGTCATCCTTCAAATTGTACCCGCGTCCTTCATGCCCGCCAATTTATTTAACATGCACAAAATAAAAGGGGTTGTGGAAACTTCATTATCGTAGATTTAAATATGAAGCACTAGATGGGTCAGTTTAGACGAAAAATACATCAAGTTCGAGAAAAGTTCTAGAATTTTTTTTAATTTTTTTTAATAATTAGGTTTCATTTCGTTATTTTGACTATCTTTGCGAAGCGCGTAATGTATATAGGTATCGATGAGAAATTTTTCGAGTTTTTTTTTTAAATTTTGAAATAACCGGTATCACTTTTTCCAAACTAAAAAATTTAATTTTGGCGCCTATCTTTTTCGTTAAAATTTTTAATTTGAATTTGCTTTAAATTTCTCCCGCACGTTCCTATGGACCCCAAACCGACATAGCCTGAGCCATTCGTCGCTGCTCCCCCTTAAACCCCCAAAATTTTCGAGAAAACAAATAAAACGAAAAAAATACACTTCGACTTCCATAAGATACTTGCCAAATTGGCATAGTGAGCAATGTTAATTTTTCGAGTAATTAAGGGTTGAAGTTTTAGATGTATTTTTTAGCAGAAAAGTTTACGTTAAAAAAATTCTCGCGCAGTTATTTGTAGACAGATCATAAAAAACTATACAAATTCGGATTTGCCAGACTTTTTGGCTTCGGATAGGCCTAAAAAACCATAGGCGTGCCATTTGAAATTTTCGGGAAAAACGAGTTCGAAGAGTCCAACTTGTAATGAATTTTTTCTAAATTTCCACTTGGAAAAATCGTAGCTCGATTATTTGTAAACGGATTTTTAAAAATCTTTCAGATTTGGAAAGCCCGTTTATTCAAGCGCAAAGCCAGTCAAAAAAATTAACAGGTCCAAAGTTAACTCTGGGAGAAAAACACACTTGAAGCTTACAAAATGTAAATTTTGCTAAAATTTTTAGTTTTCAAAATGCTGTAACTCCGCCGTCTTTGCGAATTGCGTCAAATCCTTTCATTTCTGAACGTTGCCAAGCCCCACGCGTCGGAATCTGGTCCTAACTGAAAACCCCCAAAATCGGCCAAAATCGAGAAAAAACATGTATTAACCCCTTGCGTATTTTTGAGGAAAAAAAATTTTAGGTAATGGATTTGCTTTGAATTTTTACGAGACGTTCCTATGGACTCCAAACCGACATAGCCGGAGCCATTCTTCCCTGCTCCCCCTTCAAGCCCCAAAATTTTCGAGAAAACTAAATAAAACAAAAAATACACTTCGATTCACAAAAACGATCTTAGTACCCTCATTTTAGATCAGATCATTAAAAGCGACCCGAATTCGGAATTCTGAGACTTTTTTCCATAAGATACGTACAAAATCGGTATAGGACGCAATGTTAAATTTTCGAGTAATTAAGGGTTGAAGTTTTAGATTCATTTTTGTAACCCAAAAGTTTACGTTAAAAAATTGTAGCGCCGTTATTTGTGGGCGGATCTTTAAAAACTATACAGATTCGTAATCGCCAGACTTTTTGGCTTCGTATTGGACCAAAAAACCATAGAATTGCCATTTCAAATATTAAAAAAATGTGCTTTATGTTCACCTGTATATATATATGTATATTTCTTGAATTGCAATCGATTTTAGTTAACGTTGAAGGGCCTCCCTTCAAGTTTATATACAAAATAAAGCAAGGGTAGGGTTAATTAAAAGGATTAAAGACCATTTTTTGCTTTTCAACTAATGATATTCAATTTACATCGAAAATAATTAGGTGAAACATAAAATGACGTTGCGACTTTATTATTAACAGCAGTAATCTGATTAAAATTACCAAAACGCAAAAACTACAGTAATCCGATTTGTTTTAATAACTAAAAATAAATATAACATTAATTCCATTTTTTTTTTGTTATATGTACTTACACAAATGAAGCTCGGAGCTACATCTCGAATTAAATTAAATTAATTTGATCAACATTCATTACTTATTTAGCTTTCTAGCAAAATACCTCTTCAAAATTACATTTCTCATAAAACAGGCGATTTTCAGTGTACTCGGAATAAAACAAATATTAGAAAACTCGGAGTTCAATAAGATTAAATGGAATTACACAAAGGCCAAAGTGCATTACTATTAACGTCCTCCATAATCGAACAATCAAAAAGTTTTGTTAAAGGATAAGTCAGTTTCGTTCACGAAGCATGTAATTATTTATAATTAGAATAATTACGTGACACGTAATCAGTTTTCTAAAACTATTACTTGTTTGAAAACATGCAATTATACAGTTAGTGTATTTTAGACTTTACACTTTGCCTCTCAATGATTTTCGTTTTTATGAAATTACTAAAATTTAAATACTAGTAAAATGCTAAATTTTCTCCTATAACTTTGTCCATTATAATTTAGACACTTGTTATAAATGGATCTAAAGCGAATTTTTAACTTTTGCCGCCCTTTATTTCACTAAAAGAAATCAGGCTTAATTACAGTTCGAAATAATTCTAATTTTTTAAGAGTTACTTTTTGGATTGATAAAAATATATTGAATTAAATTAAATATGTTTACACCAAAAAATATTTTATGATTGCCTTAGGCTGTATCATTTTTTTATAATTGTAAATCTTAGAGAAAACACATTGGGGAACCTGAACGAAAGTGTTACGATGAAGTTTTTTTTAGAATTTTGTAATAATTTAATTTAAAAAAGGTTTACGATCTTTTTCTATAGTACACTGTAAAAAATCTAGAAACTGGCGGACTATACTTTTAAGTTGGTATTGAAAAGTCAGACCGAGAGAACTAAATTAACTCCCTATCTAAAAACAACGAGTGCGCATTTCGTGAAATGTGTCATTTAATTCGCGATATTTCACACCTCGTATTACACTACACTATTTTTTAAAAATAATTCATAAAAATCCACTCGGAGTAAATTTTACACCGGAGAGATTAAATAAATTGAAAATAATCCACTTCCCGTTTATTCAGCAAATTTTTAACAGTGTAGAGAAATATTCGACTATTAAATTTGCCTTAATTTGAATAATGCCAAACTATTTCCGCAAGAAACAATACAAGTACAGTAAAAACTCGGTTATCCGGACTAATTATTGTTGCAGCTCATCGGATAATCAAAATTCGGTTAATTGAATGTATAGAAAAAAACGAAGTAAATTGATCATTGTTAATCGTGGCAAAAAGCGGAGTGTGCACATTCGAGCTCAAAGTGGCACATTCCGATCTCGGGAAAATGAAGCGCGCCGCTCCGCGTCGCACTTCATTTGCCTCCCTCGCTTCGGAAATGTGCCACTTTTCGCTCGAATGTGCACATCTTCGTGTTAACTTATCAAAAGAAATAAAATATTTAACCTTTTTCAAATAACAAATAGATCTAATTTATTCAACTTTTAATTTTTTGAATTGAAGAATAAAATAATAATATAGGCAAATCCAATAAATACAAGGATGTGCGCATTCGAGCGAAAAGTGGCACATTTCCGAGCGAGGGGTGCAAATAAAGCGCGACGCGGAGCGGCGCGCTTCATTTTCCCGAGATCGGAATGTGCCACTTTGAGCTCGAATGTGCACACTCGGTTTTAAGCACGATTACAAAGCGTCTCGTTTTAACAGAAAAAAAACTTTGTCAAATTATTAGGTATATCTTTACAAAAAACCCAACAAATATTAATCGCTAAATAATACAGTCGCACATTGTGTTAAAATCAACAAACAAAAAAACACTATTTAGTGCGAAATATAAAATAAAATCATAAAATATTTAATAAGAAATACCGACGTTTAATTTTCGCAACGACAATCCGGATAATCGCGAATCCGTATAACTGAGGTCCGGATAATCGAGGTTTTACTGTATTCAAAATATGGTAGAACACGAAAAATTTAGTTTAAAATCTCAACAGTTCTTGTTTTCAATGTGTTTACATTTCGTTCACAACCCCCATTGTATTAATAAAAATAAACAAACACGTTAATATCAACAATACCTATACATACAAAAATTATGTTTGTGTGACCGACATTACGTAAATAATTTTTTTTTACACGCGTGGGAAGAGAGATAGAATTGTTAGCGAACATAGTCCGAACGAATCGAATTCCGATCGTTAATAACAAATTAGATTTTCAAACTTTTATTTACTCCAAAAAGCTGGCGAATCGAAATTTAAGCAGCATCGACCTAATAAAAACTGCCATAAATATTAACCAATTAACAAACAAAAAAAAGCAGTCCTGCAAATACTTTAATAAATTAAAAGTGATTTGCATAGTTGTAAAAGCGAACTGTTATTTTTGTTGTCGAAATTGCGAACGCTTTTTCGCAGCGCACAAAATTAATCCCCGTTTTTTTTTTACTTTTTACGCAAAATTTGAAATTCGTATCGGGGAAAACAAATTTTAAAAGCTCTTATTTATATAAATTAACCTTTTTCGAAATTCAAATCTGAAAGTTATTTATTTGCATGAGATTTTCGTTTTTTTTTTGATCGAGTATGAAAATTAAATCTGCAGCTTTTCAATAGCAATTTTTTTTCTTTGGGGTTTATTAAAAGTTCAAAGCTCCGTACGGTCTCTATTAAAAAACATAAAAATATTCTAATTCGTGTTTAATTAAATTATTTTTGGTAATTGGTCGTTATTCCTGGATGCTTTTATGGCGTGCAACATAAAAAATTTGTCTAATCAAACCTTTTTTCGTTAATTTTGCGCTTTCTCGTAAAAATTTTACGTCTTAATCGATACGGATTCGTCCTAACTTGATTTGGTCGTAAGTCAATGTTTACCTGAAAAATAACACCGTGCGGTGGAAGCAAAACATATTTTCCTTGGATAAAACTAATAATTGTATCCAATTATTATTAAATTAGAAAAGAAAAACAGATATGCGATTTAATAAATTACGTTTCACAGTCCGACAGTAATTGCGAATCAGATTCATATTACAGTAAAATCTCTCGTGGCGACCACCTCTAAAAACGAGCAATATGTTTTAGAACAGATATATGGTAATTTAAGTTAGGGTAGAAGCACCGGTTTTGGACACTGTACCAGTTGTGGACAGTTTCCACTTTATTTTGACAAATATGAAATACAGTAAAACCTCGATTATCCGGACCTCAGTTATACGGATTCGCGATTATCCGGATTGTCAACCGCGTTCGTTTTTTCCTGTTAAAACGCTTTTCATTTGATATGCGCATTACTCTTGTTTATTTAAAAAAAAGGTTTTTTGTATTCTTTTTTTTAAATATGTTTATAAATATACAATATGATTCAAATTTCAAATATTTCTAATGTAACTATAGTTACGAAATAATGAATTCTATCTGATTGGCTAATTAATTGGCGGCCATTGTAGTGAATCAAAAATGAGCCAATCACAGTGGCACATTTACAGCGGGATTTTTAAATAGTATATTACACTACAAGGAAAGTTGAATTTTCGGCCCTGCGCGCCATGATGCCTGAGGCGAAGCCGAGGGCATCATGACGCGCAGGACTGAGATTTCAACTTTTGGCCCGTGTAGTGTATACGATTTTTCTTCATAGCCGGTCGAAAGTACGTACTTTCGTCCCTAATAGTAAGGACGAAAGTTTACTTCTCACAGGGAGTAAATGTTAAACTTTCGTCCCTGCTATTAGGAACGAAAGTACGTACTTTCGACCGGGGTATGAAGACAAGTCAATTTTTGTGATTTTTTGGATTACTTGATGTCGGATTTCGACTGTATTTATACATAACCCAAGAAACATAGTTTGAAAACTGCTGTTCTAAAATACATAATTGAACTACTCCCTCCAATCATCAAAAATAAAAATCAAAGCAAAAATGGGAGGCAATTTAATTGAAAAAAATACTTGAAAGAAATACTTTTTTAACGTAATTGATTTAAATATATATAAATTTCATAAATACGAGGATGTGCGCATTCGAGCGAAAAGTGGCACATTTCCGAGCGAGGGAGGCAAATGAAGCGCGACGCGGAGCGGCGCGCTTCATTTTCCCGAGATCGGAATGTGCCACTTTGAACTCGAATGTGCACACTCCGCTTTTCGCCACGATTAACAATTGTTTTTTTTTAATTATCCGGATTTTCGATTATCCGAATGAGCTGCAACATTAATTAGTCCGGATAATCGAGTTTCTACTGTATAAGAATTATCGATACTGCTATAATTAATGTAACTTTAACTACGATAGAAACATCAATGATATTTTTTTCGTATTTTTTTAGTTGTTTTATGAAAATTACTCAAGTGTCTAAAACTGGGCCTAACGTGTCCAAAACCGGTACTTTTACCATATCTTTATTGTTTTCTTCATTATCAAATAATCAGATCTATGGTTTTTATCCAACGCCACATTGTGCGGCTAGTTTCATCTTTGAATGGAATAAGTCGCAGATTTGCATGGCGTGCTTCTACATGGATTGTTGCAAACTTAATATTCGCAAGGAATAATCCAAAGTGTCTTTGCATGTATGTTTGTTTACCATTTCTAATAGCGAAACGTAATTTCAGTTTGAGAACTCCTTTTCAAAATAGACAATTATTCAGAAGATATTTAGTCGCAGTATCAGCCTCGGCAAACTATACTTGTAACAAATAATTCCGGTTTAATTAAAGTTATTTCGTTTCGGAGTGGCTGCTTTTTAATAATAAAAAAAAAGTGCGACCATTTTCTCTTTTGGAGCAGAAGACATCAACGCAATTACATTTTCGCGACTACAAAGAGAAAAAAGCGAAGAGGAAGAAGAAGAAAAAAATATAATAATAAAAAGGAATGAAATTTAATAACTCATGTGTAAAATGCAAGCGAAAGTGTGTATCATCAACTACTTTTTATACATATTATTTAGCTTCGCACACGGAAAATAATATGTCGCGATGTCGCATTATAATGTTTGATATTCTGACAGTCTTATTACAAGGGCTTTCGCCTCTCTGAAAGCGCAGATCTTTAGTTTTCAATTAAACTTCAACTTGCTTATGTACTTACTCGAATTTTCTTATTTAAAAAATACTTCTCTTGCCCAAATGCAACCTCGGGCCTTCTTAAATTATGTGAATACCTTCGTTTGCTTTTTTAAAATTACAGAATTACGTCAAAAGAATACGCTTATTAAAAGTAAATCTATTTTGAAAGACGATTCAAGTTTACCTTAGAAACGAATTTTCTAATATTGTGAACCGTTATCTATCAGTGGCCACTTTAAAACTTAAATTGATGTGTGTCTGTGTGTGTTTATCTTAAGTGTTTTGGCGCTTTGTTGAGCACTAAAATTAGAGTTTAATGTACTTTTTAATTTTAGGAATTTCTATTGATAAAATGCTTCGAAATCGAAAGAAAAAAATAAATCGATATACAAATCATATTGTTATTAAATCAAAGTTATTATAAATGAAGTAGTATTATTTAGCATGTAAATTAATTATTTTGAAATACGCTTAAACCGAGTGTTCTTATATTTCATATTTGTTAAAATAAAGTGGAAACTGTCCACAACTGGTACAGCGTCCAAAACTGGTGCTTCTACCCCAACTGATACTAGCAAAAACATGAAGAAAGTGATGACTGAAAAAATAACGATCAAGTTCAAGTTATGTGTAGTTTGTTTAAAAGACTTTCATAATCTTTTTTTTCAAGACTGAGATTCGATGTTCACGTATCACAAATGGTCCTACCAAGGGTAATTATATATGTGATAGATGCAAAATATTTTAATATGTTCAGCGTTTTTTTTTTTTTAATGTCCGGTAGTAGTGGGCATTTTTACAACGCTTTAAATTATTGACCCAAAGTGAACCACAGAATTATTATCGACCTAGTGGTCAATATTTTAGTGTTTCTCGTGTTTTATAAATTAACAATAATCGCGATACGCGAATCGCGAATCGCGAACTGCTAGTATTTAATAAATAAAGAAATTTAGAAAACAACGTAATTTTCCTATCATTAAAAAAAAATTGTCCAGTACTAGGAGGCTTCGTCTATCTATGATATAAAAGTAGGTATATAGCACATATAAGAATGTATAACTTTTTTTTCTGAATTTAGTACATTTCACTTTTTTTTCGATTTGTGATTTTCTAAGGAATATATCTTCGGTGTAAATAGATGGTTACCTGTATTTGAGATGTATTATTTTTTGTATGTATAAATATAGAGAGAATTTCATTTTTTGGATATAAAATCAATGAAAGCAAACAAATAGTCTTAAGCAAATCACTAAAAATACACATCTGGTATAGCCATATATATTTTAAACAGTTATTATTATTACATTTATCCTGCAAAATTTTAATTTTTGTAAACCGTGTAAAAAAAGTGCAATGTAAATCGGAGGAATATGTGCAGGGTCGTAACTAGCCTTTTTGAAGCCCTGTGAAGACCCCATCGCTGTGGACCCCTACACTAAATTCTATGAATTAAATAAAGCTATCTATTCCCTTAAAATAATAGTTTTAACCAGTAGTACAACCAGAAAAACAAATGGCTGATGGTTAGCTACTGTGTTATCAAGACACTAGTAGAGAGAGGGAAGGTGGGCTACTATTTTCAAATAAGTTCCCAAAAAATTGTTGAAAGGTGTACAATTTTTTTTTAATACAATGCAAATTTTATCGACCTTTCTAGGGCCCTCGTTCTGTCTGGGCCTGCTTCCTGTGCCTAGTTCCGGCCCTGGATATGTATATTACTTTACAACACATATAATATTGTTCGTCTTAATGTTTAGTGTCTGACCTGCAAAAGTTCAAAGTACGTTTTATTTACGAACTCGTTTTAATATCGCAAAAACAATGTTTGTAAAATAGTACCTTTTATTTAGTTTTAGTAGCATTGTCTCCCATAGTTTTTGTCCATAGTAAAGATAAAACGTGACTTAAAATAGCTGAAAGTGCAGTATGATTATTCTTTAATGCACTTTTAAGTCGAGAAGTGAGAGTTGAATAATGCTTGCTTTCATAAGCTCAACAGTAGCTTATTTGTGTATATTTACAGCACCTATCAACGTCTACGTTTTAGTTTTATGTAAAACGCTTTCCGGGAACTAACTTAAATTAAAACCGAGACAATGTAAATTTTCAATAGCCGTTCGTTGGAACGCCTCAAAGATGCAACATTATTAGTGTTTACCTTTAAAATCGTAATTAATAAAAAATAGAAGAGGTTGTAAAAATAAATATTAATCCCTTTACGATTATGGTCGGTCTGCGCGTTTAAGTGCATCGAAGACGGCGGGTAAATATTTATTCGATTTATCATTAATGAAATTAAACAAATCGAAAGTTAATAGCATTTTAAATAAGCGATAAAACGAATTAAAAATAAACGTATCCGTACGCTGACTCTTGTCTACGCTTGAAGTTGATCAAAGAATGTGTGGGTTCATATCCGTAGATTTTTAAATTATGTCAATATTAACATAGATGTTTTTCTTAAAATTCAATAAATGGAAAGCGTATTCCGTCTGCATTTCAATGAAAATAATGTAATTTTGATATTTTGTTGATTAGAACCTGAAGGATAAACAATAAGCAATTTTAAGCTTGCGATTGATTAACAATTCGTCTCGTTTATAATGCGGCGGAAGCCTTCGCTAAATTAGCAAATATATGCAAATAATATTCAAAATTAGAACCATTAATACTTCCAAAATTTGAGTTAAAACTTTGTTGGCAGCGTTTAGCAAATTATTTAATAAGTTTGTGGGCAGATGTTATATTTCAGCGAAGGTGTGCAAATTGTAATTCGTTAATTTTGTAATGTTCTGGCACGGCTTTTATTTTTTAAAAATCAAACAAAACGATTTTAAAACGTTTCACTCACAGCAAATACTACAAATGTTTCACAACAAGTAGTGAAAGCCAAAAATTTCAATATTACATAGTATTCATATTTTCTATCAATATTTTCGTTAATTTCAGTGGCGTAGTTATCGGAGGGATAGGCAGCGCCGCACACCGAGGCCCCACGTCCAGCAAACCTCGAAAAGATCTGATAAAACCTAACCAGTTTAAATAGTGCCCTAATTTTTTTTTGCAGCGCGGTTCTTGGCTACCTAGCTACGCCACTGGTTCATATTTGAATTTTTGCAGACGAAATCTCTGTGGTTTTGAACTATATTTTGAAAATTAAACACGTACAGCGGAAACTCGGTTATCCGGACTAATTATTGTTCCAGTTCATTCGGATAATCGAAAATTCGGTTAATTGAATGTATAGAAAAAATCGAATTTTAGCTATATATAATGTGACCATACTTCCTGTTTTGAATGGGATTGTTCCGTTTTCAGATCATTTGTCCCGTTGTCCCCAAGCAATCATTCGGGACGCCAAAATGTCCCGTGTTCAAAAAATTGTCAATTACGATACCGAATATTAAGAAATCCTAACAAGAATATCATTCTTTCCTCCTCATTTAAATACAAATTAATTTCACGGCAATTTCGCAATGAAAAAATAAAAAAATTATGAAAAATAAGCGAAGCCCAAAGGAGACATTTTGAGAGCTCAACTACCGTTTTAGAATTACTTGAATTTTTTTAAAGTAAATTGATCATTGTTAATCGTGGCGAAAGGGAGTGACATTCGAGCTCAAAGTGGCACATTCCGATCTGGAATGAAGCGCGCCGCTCCGCGTCGCGCTTCATTTGCCTCCCTCGCTCGGAAATGTGCCACTTTTCGCTCGAATGCGCACATCTTCGTGGATTCAACTATATTAATAACAGATCCTTCAAATCCAGATTTTCTATTCGAAAAAGTTTTCGCTTGAAAGTGCCCTTGCTCCTTAATAATTGAATTTGCCTATCTTATTCTTCTCTCTTACAAATAATATTAATTAAATCAAACTGAACTAAATGTACCACTTCTCGCTTTTTTTTAATTAAAAATTACAGTACGGTATTTTTACCAAAAACCACATTTCTAATTTAGTACTTTTAAGCTAGACTAGATGGGAGACTTCATCGTACATGAAAAAAAAATACTTTAACTTTTTCCGAATTTTGACTCTTATTTCCCAATCTTTTTTTTAACACACCCCACCCAAGTCATTCTAAAATTTTGACGCACCACCTATGTAACATAAAAGATTTTTTAGATTTAAAAATTGAATTAATCCATAGGTAAATGAAGTCTAATTACAACAGTGTATACAACATGTGCATTAAAACTAATTTGTTTATAATTTTCAGAAAAATGAAAAATATCCAAAAATATTTGGAGACATTAATTTTGACATATAAACCTTCAACAATCTGCAAAAGATGATATAAAAATCAACTAGTTGATTTTTAGTGGCCCACTTCAAAAAATTAGACCCATATACAATTTTAATTAATCAAAAATGCGAATTAGTAAACATTCGAAAGTACCTACACCTGAAAAGATTTTTATCAAGCTCGCTACAATTAGGCGTGCGGAAGACCACTATGATAACTTATGAAAAGGAATAAAATATCTAACCTTTTTCAAACAAAAAATAGATCTAATTTATTCGACTTATAATTTTTTGAATTGAAGAATAAAATAATAATATAGGCAAATCCGATAAATACGAAGATGTGCGCATTCGAGCGAAAAGTGGCACATTTCCGAGCGAGGGAGGCAAATGAAGCGCGACGCGGAGCGGCGCGCTTCATTTTCCCGAGATCGGAATGTGACACTTTGAGCTCGAATGTGCACACTCGGTTTTAAGCACAATTACAAAGCGTCCCGTTTTAACTGGAAAAAACTTGGTCAAATTGTTAGGTATATATTTACAAAAAACGCAAGAAATATTAATCACTAAATAAAACAGTCGCACATTATCTTAAAATCAACAAAGCAAAAAACACTGTTTAGTGCGAAATACAAAATAAAATAATAAAATATTTAGTAAGAAATACCGAGGTTTAATTTTCGCAACGACAATCCGGATGATCGCGAATCCGGAGAATCGAGGTTTTACTGTATTTATATTTTCTATCAATATTTTCATTAATTTCAGTGGCGTAGCTATCGGAGGGATAGGCAGTGCCCTGCACCGGGGCCCCTAGTCTTGGGAGCCACTCGGCCCCTGGCCAGCAAATAAAATCTAACCAGTTTAGATAGTGCCCTAAATTTTTTTTTGCAGCGGGGTTCTTGGCTACCTAGCTACGCCACTGGATAATTTTTGAATTGTTGGATACCAAATCTCTGTGGTTTTGAACTATATTTTGAAAATTAAACACGTATTACTTTTTGAAAAAAAAGGTACAAAAAAAAATAAAGAAATCATTATCAATTGGAATATAATTGGGATTTAAAACTAAAAACGTGTCGCTTTCAACAACAAAATTAAGTTTTAACGTGGGAATTATTAAAACAACAAAAACGATTTCTGGAAGAATTTAAACGGCTCTTAAACGATTTAATGGTAAATAAAGCAACACTTCAGTTACGATAAAGAAATAAGCAAAATTACTTTATCACACAAAAGGTATAAAAGCTCGCTTAACACGAAACTGCAATAAAATTTCGTATAAAACAACAATTACTCTACAATAATACTGGTTTTATTTTATAACAAACTTATCGACGAAATTAAGGTATAAACATTGGAGAAAATCTTCCAACGTTACGAAAGATACGAAACGCACATTTTTGTAGTCTGACAAGTTTTCGATTTACAAAATTATTAATCATAGTTGTATTTGAATAATCAACGATTATATGAGTAATACGACAAATGTAACTCTTTTGACTTATTGTTATTTGTTTAAAGTTTACCGGTGAGCAATTGAAAATAATTAGAATATTTTTCTGATTCATAATTCTGTTTACGTATAAAGCGGCTCGAGTTACATAAAATAAATTAGCGTTTCGAAATTGAATTTTGGATGATTGCCTTTGATAAATGATAAACTCGAGTGCATCTATAAATTTATATTCAGCTACCATTAATTAGCGGTGTACAAATTTAGCATCTCTTAAAATTTTCAAGAATTAAAACTATTTCAAATATACTTTTTTTTGGTATACACGATCTGTATGAACGTCGATAAGCCGAATTTTTGATAACTCGAACCTGTTTCACAAGGACTTGCCTATTTCAACGTTAATATTTTAATATGGATAACTCGAATTTTTGATAACTCGACTTATTTTTAGCTTCCCTTCAGCTTCGACTTATCGAAGTTCGACTGTATTGAAAATGACCAGTAGATGGAGTCATTAAAACATGGAAAAATGCAAAAATTTGGAGAACAATGTATTGTTTTGAAAAAGGGCCCTCATCGTGTTGTTGAGGATTTGGGTCTTTAAAATAGTCTTCAGCCAAACATTAATGATTTTGGGAAACGTGTCATTGGTGAAAATTTGAAGAATAAAATAAGCTACAGAACCGTTAAGTCTTAACTCAAGTCCATGGGACATGATATATCATGGATGCCATTACTGCCATCAACAAAGCTTTTCAATCCAGCACATTAAGTAAACCTCCTACGAAAAAAAAATGACATCGTAATAAAGAACTTGATGAGAACCAACTCAAACGTCATCAAAAATGTGTGACACAAGAGGCTTCAGAATCGGACGGCGGTATAATATAAGCCATACATCAAAGAAGCTGAAACCTTAACAGGAGAGTCCATTATCTCAATTAGGCCATGGTCAAAAAGGAGTTTTAACGGGTATATCCCTTTTACCATTTGTTGGCAGCTGGACGGCATAAAAAATTCGTTGCATCAGATGAATACCACTTCAATCTGAATGATGGCACTGAACAAACCAACCATTCCTGCTCCGATTAAGCGAATCCAGAGGAACAAACAAAAATGAAAAAAAAAACCTTCCCACCTTCAATCATGGTCTGAACAAATGACTTCACCAAACCAATCTTCGTCAAATCTGGAGTTCACATCAACGCACTGAGCAAGAAAATAACGAAAGATATTTACAATCTCTTGGGAGCTGGAACATGCACCTTTACTCAGGACTCAGCCCCGAGCCATCCGTCCAAATGTACTTTGGCATCATTGGACAAGTTAAATATAATATATCTTCTTTCTGAACAATGCTTACGAGACTTATCCGATTGCAACCCATGCCGTTATTTCTTACAGTAGTATTTTTTTTGATGATGGGATGCACTAAAAAAATTAACAACTATTTTACGAAAAAGGATTAATTGATTTTTAAATGTGACTAACCTATGCATATTTTGTCTTGTTTTCGAGTTACACGGTTTCCCATATAAAAAATTATGATTTCATTTTACACCATTTTCTCCGAAACCTATCTACCATTTAAATCGGGAAATAGGTGTACAGTGGGGAGGTGCAAAGACTAGATTTTTTTATGGGTGGCGCAGTAACATAAAGTTAGAAAACCACTGGTCTAAAGTAACCGTCATTATTACTATCGTATTTGTATTTACTATCTTCGTTACAATATCATAAATAAATTAAAACCATAACAATAAGCACACAAAACATTGCAACAAACAGACTTCAAAATAATTTGTTTGGACATTGGAAATCATTAAAACTTTCAGTTCAGTCAACACAATTAACTTATAACGATGTGTAATTACTCAATATTTTGTGCACGTTATAATTATCAAAATCAAATGCGAATATTTGTTTACAACAACTTTTAAACGTAAATCTAGATGTAAATGTTTATAAACAGTAAAATTAGTTAAGCAAGTCAATTCGATTGGTTTTTACGCACAAATCATCGTCGATTAATTTAAAAAAAAACCTCAAGAATAATGATAATCGTGACCGCTTTCTCCTTTGGTATTTTATAACTTAACAAGTTTTATGTGTGTCTTTTACATAAGTCATCGTGTTTTTTCTTAAAGAGATGCAAGCGAAATTTTTTTATAGCATACTGACACATAAGCTGCCTTTTTTTTAATTGTGGAAACCGGTCTTTGTATAATTTTTTACTCGTTCACGACCTTCCTCTATAAATTCCTGCTGCTCCTCTGTAATTTACGATGCAACAATTTCAATTGTCGCTATAAAATCATTGAATTTAAATAAATCTTTCAAACATGGAATTTTACTACAGTGGAACCTCGATAAGTCGAATTTCGTGGGAGACGCGAAAAAATTTGAGTTGTAGAGGTTTTCGACTTATGGAGGTTCTACTGTAGGGGGATCAGACAAATATTGAAATAGCTAAGGCAAGATATACAGTGGAAACTCGGTTATCCGGACTAACTATTGTTGCAGCTCATTCGGATAATCGAAAATTCGGTTAATTGAAAATGAAAAAAGTAAAAAATTATGAAAAAGAAGACGGTATTAGAATTACTTGAATTTTTTAAAAGTAAATTGATCATTGTTAATTGTGGCGGAAAGTGGAGTGTGCACATTCGAGCTCAAAGTGGCACATTCCGATCTCGGGAAAATTAAGCGCGCCGCTCCGCGTCGCGCTTCATTTGCCTCCCTCGCTCGGAAATGTGCCACTTTTCGCTCGAATGCGCACATCTTCGTGTTAATTGGATTCGACTATATTAATAACAAATCCTTCAAATCCAGATTTTCTATTCGGGAAAAGTTTTCGCGTGAAAGTGCACATACTCCTTCATAATTGAATTTGCCTATCTTATTCTTCTTTCTTATAAATAATATTAATTAAATCAAACTGAACTAAATGTACCACTTCTCGCTTTTCATTTAATTAAAAATTACAGTAGGGTATTTTTACCAAAACCCACATTTCTAATTTAGTACTTTTAAACTAGACTAGATGGGAGACTTCCGCGTACATGAAAAAAAATTACTTTAACTTTTTCCGATTTTTTTCCCAACCTTTTTTTTACCATATCCCACCCAAGTCATTCTAAAAATTTTACTGCAACCCCTATGTAACATATAAATAATTTTTTTATATTTAAAAATTGAATTAATCCTTAAATAAAATCTAATTACAACAGTGTATACAAAATGTGCCTTAAAACTAATTTATTTATAATTTTCACAAAAATGAAAATTACCCAACAAATATTTAGAGACATTAATTTTGACATATAACAATCTGCAAAAATAGTTGATTTTTAGTGGCCCACTTCAGAAAATTTGACTCATATACAATTTTAATTAATCAAAAATGCAAATTAGTAAATATTCGAAAGTACACCTGAAAATATTTTTATCAAGCTCGCTACAATTAGGCGTGCGGAAGAGCACCATGATAACTTATCAAAAAAAATAAAATATCTAACCTTTTTCAAACAAAAAATAGATCTAATTTGTTCGACTTTTAATTTTTTGAATTCAAGAATAAAATAATGATATAGGCAAATCCGATAAATACGAGGATGTGCGCATTAGAGCGAAAAGTGGCACATTTCCGAGCGAGGGAGGCAAATAAAGCGCGACGCGGAGCGGCGCGCTTCATTTTCCCGAGATCGGAATGTGCCACTTTGAGCTGGAATGTGCCACTTTGAGCTCGAATGTGCACACTCGGTTTTAAGCGCGATTACAAGGCGTCCCGTTTTAACAGGAAAAAACTTGGTCGAATTGTTAGGTATATGTTTACAAAAAACGCAACAAATATTAATCACTAAATAAAACAATCGCACATTATCTTAAAATCAACAAAACAAAAAAAACACTGTTTAGTGCGAAATACAATATAAAATAAAAAAATATTTAGTAAGAGATACCCAGGTTTAATTTTCGCAACGAGTCCGAACGCGTTGGACAACTGAGGTCCGGATAATTGAGGTTTTACTGTAATACATAAATTGGCAACCAAAAGAAAACTAAATCAGAATGTTTCAATAAAAAGAGTATTAATTTCCATTTTTTAAGATATCCCAAATCGATTTATACAAAATGTAAGTTTCTTTTTCTTTATTTACTTCTTTATTTTATATAAAGACAAGTAAATTAAGAAGTTGTTTTTATCAGTTATTCTTTGAGTACAACAAAAGTTGATTCTTTTGTGCGCTCAATCAGAAGCTATCGAAATCTGTAGCGTCGAAGTTACAAAGTTAATTATTTAATTCAACCATAAAATCAGCCAATTCCTATGACAAAGCGCAACAAGAGCCTTTCGGTTCCCTTTAATTAATTGAATTTGGACAAATTTTTCAATCTTTCGATTCTTTAAATTTGATAATTTAATATGTTTTTAAAAACATCGAAGATTATCGTTTCGTAAATAGAATGACCGATTGTCTCCGAAAAAACCACATCCCAACCACAACGCATTAAGATTTATTAATAAATAGTATTAACAATTTTCAAAGTTCTTGGAAGATTATGTAATTTTTAAAAATCGTTTTAATTTCATCAGGACCGGCCTTTTAAAAATGCTATTTATTATTGAAAGGATTGAAACGTAGGGAAACATTCCTTACATAAAAAAATTACATGCTTTTTTATTCTGCGAAAGATAATTAAAGGCTAGTTTTCTTACAATTATGCGAAGAGGAATATAATATAAAGTTACAATCGTAATGAAGTATTTACTTGCGTTTTTAGAGGTCAAATAATATAAACAAACGTTATTATCATAATAAATACACGTATGTGTGAGAAAATACAAAAAAAAGTGGCTTCTAGAATGTTGTAATTGAATCTTAATTGTAATCAAATGCTGGTTACTTTAACAGGGTGGCCGCAAAGAAATGAGTTCATAATTTCCTGACAATTCCGAATTTTCCACAAAAGTTTGTCATACTTTTCCCCGATTTAAAAATTTTATTCGTGTTATTAAGATAGGTAAAGTTCTGATTATATTTTAATTGTCAATAATTAAATCTGGTATAATACCATTACAGTGGAAACTCGGTTATCTGGACTAATTAATGTTTCAGCTCACCCGGATAATCGAAAATCCCGATAATTGAAAAAAAAACCATTTTACCTTGTTAGGTATTTATTTACAAAAAAAACGAAACAAATAAGTATTAATTATAAAATCAACAGTAAAAAATACCAAAAAGAATCAAAATGTTTAGGTAAAATTAAAAGTAAATTGATCATTGTTAATTGTGGTGAAAAGCAGAGTGTGCACATTCGAGTTCAAAGTGGCACATTCCGATCTCGGGAAAATGAAGCGCGCCGCCCCGCGTCGCGCTTCATTTGCTTCCCTCGCTCGGAAATATGCCACTTTTCGCTCGAATGCGCACATCTTCGTGTTAATTGGATTCGACTATATTAATAACAAATCCTTCAAATCCAGATTTTTTATTCGGAAAAAGTTTTCGCTTGAAAGCGCACATACTGCTTAATAATTAAATTTACCTATCTTATTCTTCTCTCTTACAAATAATATTAATTAAATCAAACTGAACTAAATGTACCACTTCTGGCTTTTCTATTAATTAAAAATTACAATAAGGTATTTTTACCAAAAACCACATATCTAATTTAGTACTTTTAAGCTAGACTAGATGGGAGACTTCATCGTACATGAACAATAGTATATTACACTACAAGGGCCGAAAGTTGAATTTTCGGCCCTGCGCGTCATGATGCCTGAGGCGAAGCCGAGGGCATCATGACGCGCAGGACTGAGATTTCCACTTTTGGCCCGTGTAGTGTATACGATTTTTCTTCATAGCCGGTCGAAAGTACGTACTTTCGTCCCTAATAGTAGGGACGAAAGTTTACTTCTCACAGGGAGTAAATGTTAAACTTTCGTCTCTGCTATTAGGGACGAAAGTACGTACTATGAGCACAGGATAAAAGTTACCTATTCTTGAGGGTTTAACTCCTCCTTAAGACAAATCAAGTCAGAGTGTTTATTAAAATAAGATATAGTGGGTTGGTCTTACAATTCTTGAAACAGTGTTTCTTTATCAGTCACGTTTTATTACCAATTAAAATCTTAAGAAAATAAAATAAAGCTGGATCGTATGTTGTCATAACTGAACTGCTTACATAGACGATTTGGAGTATTTTAACTTACCTACTATATTTTTGTACTATACCTACCTATATTATTATTTGCTACTTTAGAATCGTGTTAGAATTTTATATTTATTAACTTATTGCAAAACACAAAAGCTTTTAATAATATCAATTAAGAGGTTGACTAAAGAAAAATCTCGACTGCGTGCTTCATATTAAATAATGAAGAAGTCATATTTCAAATAATTCTTTACACCTATTTAGACATATTAAAATTTGATTTTCATAAAATCTAAATTAATTAAATATCCAAACATTAATTATAATTGTTGAAACTAGGTGGTAAAAATGTATGACTTATTGATATCTTCTAAAAACACGAAGAATAATACTTCATTGTATTCATTATATTCACAAGGACAAACTCAGATAAGGTGAATCACATATTTTGTTAGGAGTAAGGGTCGACACATCTGTATACGGAGCATTAAAATCTGTGGTTCGAATTTTGCTGATAGGTTGTTTTTTCGGTATATGTTAAATAAAAAACAATCGTTTTTTTTTAAATTAGGTAGCATTCGTTCTTTGTGTCTCAAATATCATTTAAAAGTAAATATGGTATTTGCAAAATATTATATTTAATATGACACAAATCATATAACATTTTTTTTAACAATAATTAAAAACATGAATAAGTTTATTTTTCAATGTTGCATAATCTAAGATGATATTTATCAATAACAGAGAAAACAATATATTTTGTACTAATCAAGATTACTGCAGACACATCATGTTCAACTCGAATTATTTAGAACAGCGTTTAAAAAAAAACGCGGTCATTGGGATTCGAACACCAAACTATGTTTTCTTTAGACCACTGCTTTAATCTTCAGAGCAAGGGGGTCTTATCATGATGACGGAATTTTACAGAAGTATCGTTATTTAGCGGGCGCGTCTTAGATAATTCGAAATTACAAGCGTTCATTCTTTATAACATCGTGCAAAAACAATATCTTATCGAGAAACTAAAATTGTAAATAATATAAAGGGCAAAAATACAACATAAGCAGTTTATAGTGATTGTACAATGAAAGAGCAATTCTATTTTTACAATCTCATACGGGCTCGTTGTGTTTTGTTTTCATATCTTAAGTAGTTGATAAATAAACATTTCTACAATTACTTCGAAAAAATAAATTTTAATAATAAAACGCTGTTAACAATTTTAAGGCCAACCCACTATATTTTAATCTGATAAACTCTCGACTTGATTTGTCTTAAGGAGTTAAATCCTCAAGAATAGGTAACTTTTATCCTGTGCTCATGGTACTTTCGACCGAGGTATGAAGAAAAATACTTTATCTAGGTATTTCCGAATCTTGACTCTTATTTCCCCACCTTTTTTTTTAACATACCCCACCCAAGTCATTCTAAAATTTTGATGCATCCCCTATGTAATATATAAATATTTTTTTATATTTAAAAATTGAATTAATCCATAAATGAAGTCTAATTACAACAGTGTCTACAAAATGTGCCTTAAAACTAATTTGTTTATAATTTTTACAAAAATGAAAATTACCCAAAAATAGTTGGAGACCTTAATTTTGACATATAAACCTTCAACAATGTACAAAAGATGATATAAAAATCAACTAGTTGATTTTTAGTGGCCCACTTCAGAAAATTTGACTCATACAATTTTAATTAATCAAAAACGCGAATTATTAAACATTCGAAAGTACACCCGAAAATATTTTTATTAAGGCATAAAATATCTAAAAAATAGATATAATTTATTCGACTTTAAATTTTTTGAATTGAAGAATAAAATAATAATATAGGCAAATCCGATAAATACGAGGATGTGCGCATTCGAGTGAAAAGTGGCACATTTCCGATCGAGGGAGGCAAATGAAGCGCGACGCGGAGCGGCGCGCTTCATTTTCCCGAGATCGGAATGTGCCACTTTGAGCTCGAATGCGCACACTCGGTTTTAAGCACGATTACGAAGTGCCCCGTTTTAACAGGAAAAAACGAACGCGGTTGACAATCCGGATAATCGCAAAACCGTATAACTGAGGTCCGGATAATCAAGTTTTTACTGTATTTAAAGATATATTCAGTTATAGATATATATATTTGAATATTTTCTTTTTTATTTCGTTCATTTTATAAAAAAAATTTAAAACGACTAAAAAGGAAGGTATCCCTGGTTTAATGGGACTGATACATGTTATTTTACATCGAGTTCTAAGAAATCCGTATTTTTAATTTTTTGTGAAAAACATTTCTAAAAAGTGAAATATTTTTTTCTTGAAAATTATTGTAAGAAAAAATCACTAGAAAAAAAATTAAGAAAACATTGAAGATAACATAACCCTATTTTTAACAAAATTTTGAGTTGCGCAATTAAATAACCCTATACTTTACGAAATTCGCTGATAATTCTCGGTTTATGGCCCCCCTGCTTAAGTGGATGCCCCCAGCCACCCCAAAGTTGTAATAATTATTTATTTCGACAATAAGGTTCAATTAGTTAAAATTTATATCATAATTTAGTATACTGAGATTTAAGTTTTTCAATAGCATAAGCAGATGTAAATAAATCAAATCGGGATCGTTCGCGTTAATCAAACCGATTAATTAATTCCAAAAGTAATATAGCATTTCGATACTAAACAAAAATTAATAATTGTGTCTGACGAAGACACGTGTAAAATTTACAAATCACATCTCAAACAGACAAAAGAAATTTAATATAAATTGAAACGCGTAACTGGAATGTATAATCGAGCAAGACAATCATTTCTGGAACGCTTCCAAAGCGCATTGTACAAGCTTTTGATTTTGCACAAATTTTGGCAAATATAGAGCGCGCAAACAATGCGAGTCGTACTTCGTCTTAATTTTTTTAACATTTTCTAAAGAAATTTGGCTTTAAGTTTTGTTGGCCAACAGAGTCCTTTCGATTACAACAAAAGGATTATTGTTGGGCGTTCTCGTAAAGTTTACAGAAGTGTTCCAAATATACAAAAGCTATTTAAGTGCATAGAAACAGTGGCTTGAATTTTGCTATTCTTTCGAAAATAAAATATGTACCACTCCGTACTGACTTACTTTTAACAGTTAAGAGTCGTTTTCACCTTATCAAAAATCTGAGGACGACGGTCTATTAATTTTCAATTAGTTAACGATGTTTACTAGGAAATTCCTTTGAGTAAATGTTAGAAAAATTCCATCGACCTATTTGACTATTTTCTGGTCCAAATTAGGTTCGATCCAATTATCAAACAAATAATAATGGTAATAAAGGAAACGATTTGTTTTCACATAAAATAATGTTTGCGCATTAAAATTAATACAATTTTAGTTTGCACTTATGCCAACTTTAGTCTTTGTAAATCCGTGAAGGTCTATTGAGAATCGTGGTTCCTCATTTCCTCACAAACAACCGCTTTTCCACGAATGCTTAATAACAAGTTTCAATAAAATGCAACGAGCAAATCAATGCATTTGATACAAATTTTATCTCGAAAGATAACAAGCCAAGGACTCGAATTATTTATGTACATTCGGAGAAATCAATAAGTATTGAAACTATTTAACCAAGACGATAATCGCACGTTTTCTGTTTGTCCAATAAATTTTCCATTAAAATGAAAAAAGAAACTCCATTGTTTATTTGTTTATAAAAACGAACACGCCGTTTTAGGTGGTTCGTAAAGAAAAATTAAAATAGAACAAAACCTATGCGTTAACAGTATTTGCAATTCTTTACCGATTTGTTAGGTCGTTGACATATACACACACTTTCATGGTAATTGAACAATACTTCGGACAGTAATGTGTCAATAGCGTTCCGTTCGTCAAACGCTAAGCGACGAACCTATGGGCCACTTTTCTAATTTCCAATCGTTTTTCAGATTCAAAAACTTAAAATCGTTAATATAGAGGGAAGTAAACGTCCATTGTAAATATGCGCCCTCCAACAAAAACTTGAACCAATTTCGTCTAGCACAATTCGAGAAAAGGGAATTTTGGTAGTTCTATACATTTAAAAAATTCAAATCGTGAACATCGTGAACATCCAGCAAAATCTTGAGGCGATTTCGTCTAGGACAATTCGCCAAGAGAATTTTTAGTCCGGTCAAAATAGACATTTCAAATAACAAAAATTCCGACAGAGCTAAATTTTGGTTGAGACCTTGAGCACACCATTAGAAATAAAGTGTCAAAAGTCCCCATCGCCCCATGTGTGCTAAAAAAGTTATTCGGGCTCAAAGGTCAAAATTTGAGGTTTTTTGGATTTTTTTCGAAAACGGTGAGTTTTATCAAAAAAGTAGTTCAGACAAAATTTATAGATCTTAAAATTATCTACAAAAATGGTCCTTATACTATTTTTTCTAAGAATCACCATTCGTAAGATATCGCGATTCTACATTAAAGGAAAAAATTAAAGGGTCTAGAAGTTTTTTTAAATATTTTGATGGTTTTTGACAGGCTGTATTTCAGTGAAAAATGGTCGTATCTACAATTTTAAAAAAGCTTTTTAAAGTTCCAAAATTCTAGTTTTCAGATCTTTTAGTCGAAATCATGTAATCTTAAGCAATACAGCCTATCAAAAATCACCAAAAGGTTTAGGAAATTTTCTGGACCTTTTAATTTTTTCTTTAGTGCAGAATCGCGGTATCTCACGAATGGTGATTCGCAGAAAAAAAAGCATAAAGATCACTTTTGTTGAAAATTTTAAGATCTATAATTTTTGTCTGAGCTACTTTTTAAATAAAACTTACCGATTTCGAAAAAATCCAAAAAAATAAGTTTTTAGCACACATGGGATCGATGGAGACTTTCGATACTTTATTTCTGATGGTGTACCCAAGGTCTCAACCAACATTTAGCTGTGTCGGAATTTTTGTTATTTGACCACTATTTTGATGTCTAATTTGACCGGACTATTTGCTAGTTCTATGAATATATTAAAAATTGAAATCGTGAACATAGAGGGAAGTAAACGTCCACTGTAACTACGCGCCCTCCACCAAAACCATGAAGCAATTTCGTCTAGCACAATACGCGAAGCGAATTTTGCTAGTTCTATACATTTATAAAAGTTCAAATCGTGAACATAGAAGGAAGTAAAGATTCACTGGAACTACGCGCCCTCCAGCAAAACCATGAAGCAATTTCGTCTAGCACAATTCGGGAAGCAAATTTTGCTAGTTCCATACATTTAAAAAATTCAAATCGTGAACATAGAAGAGAAGTAAACTAAAACCAATTTAAAAAACTGGAAACACGATTAAATTTAATGATCATGCCACTTTTACCGAACCCGTACGCACTTTCCGCAAGCAATGCGGTACCATAAATATTTTCGCGAATAGCGAATGAGTCAGTTCGATGCATTTGGCAAGACGGATATCGAAAAAAAAACCATCCGTTACGTAATAATCAGGAAATCAAAATACCTGGAATAAGGTAAGGGCTTGGTACGGTGGACGGTTGCCAATAAGTGGAACTGATGGCCGCGTAGGAGGAACCGTTCTTCATGGCACTTGTTGCAGCACTTCCGGACACGCGACAACGCATTCGGGGTCTCGAAGCCGGTGCATCGCATAACATAATAACCAAGAGTTCAGGTAAATCGTCGGTGTAAACCTAACGTGACGCGTTTCGCCGCGAAACTGAACGACTCATTTAACTTCTGTTCGCAGTCACTACTGACGAGAACTAAAGCTATGTGACGAATACAAATATATCCGTACCCCAAAACGTCTCCGTGCATACCAAACGAGACTTAGTGAACAATGGCCGGGCACCGATAACGTCCGGCCGTATCAGCACCGTGAGTCACGTGGAGGACCAAGCAAGTATCCAACTGAACGTCCTCCGACGCGGATCGACTACGACTACCAGGTCGATGGGTGCCATCGCCGTAGCCCTACCACGCTCTCTCGCGCTACGCACACCACCAGCTTCTTCCGAGTACCTCGCATAACACCAATTTCCCACTAGCACTTAAGAGAATGCGAAAAATTCACTTACCGTTTCTGTTCTCGCTGTCGGCCGGCTTCATTTGTATAGGATGATGCATCTGAAACAAAACGGACAGCATTATTTATGAGTAACGCCGCTATAAAAACAATAACTTGTCGGTCGGTCGTTAAAAATAGGCGCTTCGGTGATTGATTTTGAAATGGCAGGAGTTATTTTAGGGACAGGGTTGAAGAAATCCAGGCCACTCGAAAGTGCTGCATAGCGAAGTCGGGCGCGCAAGCCAATTTCTATTAATTTTTCTGCCAAACGAATTAAAACGGCGGCTTATTTCCGGCGCCAAATTCACAATTATCGTATTGTTTTAATTTTTCGAAAATGACCGATTGGCGTTTTGGCCTTCGAAATTAGAAACTATATTAATTTCGAATGGTTTGCGACAAAGTTTTTTTTCGAGTTAGAAATTGATTGTTTTTAATTAAAATACCTGTGATGTAGTGTATTTTATTATTTTTAAACGAGAAAAAAGTTGGAAGGTTATGCTCAATCTGCAAATAACAAATTATTTCAATTGCTTAATGATTTGTAACACGAACAACTAATTACAGTAGAACCTCTCTAACAGGATCGACGTGCGTTTTTGCTCAAATTGGTTTTTCGTAGAGAGAAAGACAAAGATAGACAAGGCAAATGTAATAACGAATACTGTATTAGATTAAATGCAGTTATTATTTAACAGAATCATATTGTTATTAAATCAAAGTTATTATAAATAAAGTAGTATTATTTAACAAGTAAATTAATTATTGTAAATGACGCTTAAAACCGAGTGTGCACATTCGAGCTCAAAGTGGCACATTTCGCTCGAATGCGCACATCTTCATAATTATTAGATATGTCTATTTTATCCCTCGCTCTTTCAGATCAAAAAATTTAAATTAGTTTAGTAAATATCGATTTTATGTTTGAAAAACAAATTTACCATAGCAATGAGTGGAAGGGAGCGAAAAGATACGACAATCATATCAATGGGAGCGAGAAGGAACTATTAAAATTATTTAACAAATTTTTCGTCTAATTTATTGGTCTGAATTATTGTGAATCATGCTCAAAACCGAGTGCGCACATTCGAGCTCACAGTGGCACATTTCCGATCTCGGAAAATGAAGCGCGCCGCTCCGCGTCTTCTCTGTTTAAATCAATAACAATTTATTTATTCCAATAACGGATGTTATTATGACGTTTATGTAATTTTATGGTTTTTTATTAACTCGTCAAACTTATTCAAAATTATTTAAACTTAAAAAATGTATTTATGTACACCCAAACAATGTACAATGACTTTTTTATGATTTAATTATTTCAGAATTTTCTAAGGGTTAATAAGGTAAGTGAACCCTCTAAAGGACAGTTAAGCGTGCAGTTATATTTTAAAGCAATATTAAAAATATTAATAACTAATATATAATTCAATTTATGAAAAATTTTCAAAGATCATACCTTTAACTTCAAAATAAAAAAAGAAAAAAAACAATAATATTAATTAGAATGTTAATAATAAATGATAATAGTATAATTCGTCCGTCCTGTCCCCTCTATCGGCCACCTTTATGAAAATTTTATAAATTAAAAAATCAATCAATATTTAATAAAATTTGTTTTGAAAAAGTAATTATGGTAAATAAATACAATTGATTAAAAGAAGTATTTTTAATTAATCTTATAATTTTTTTGTGAGTCTCGGGAAAATGAAGTGCGCCGCTCCGCGTCGCGCTTCATTTGCCTCCCTCGCTCGGAAATGTGCCACTTTTCGCTCGAATGTGCCCATGCCCCGCATTCAATGAATCTGTCTATATGAATCATTTCTCTTTCAAATCTAAAATTTAAATTTAGATTTTTTATTCTAAAAAAGTTTATTTTTCTAAAAAAAAACTACAGTAAAACCTGTCTAACACGACCAGCGTCGGTTCTGGTTCGAATTTTCTAAGTTTAAGTAATTTTGAAAGGTAGCGGTCGGGCAATTAACGGTCGCGGTCGGGTTAGAGCGTGGTCGCCTTAGAGAGAAATTTATAAAAAGCATTAAATTACGATATATCTGTTCTGAAACATATTGCTCGCTTTTAGAGGTGGTCTCCTTATAGAGATGCTCACCACGAGAGATTTCACTGTACGAACTGTTTGTTTATTTTTTTTTAAATTGACGCAAAACAATTTTAATTGTTAATAGAAGCTTCAAGAATATTAAACATTCGCTTCAGTTAAAAACGACTATTATAAGGCTGTTACGTCTCTTTTTTTAAGTAATTGTAATTAAATTAAACCGAAAGCATAAGATTATTCGACTTCTGACAGTGCCATCACAATTTTCACATTTTCCTCGAAGGTATCTCGTCTTAAAATAATTAAATTACAAAATAAGCTGCGTTTTAAACACACGACAGTCCTAATCCGGATCAATGTTAAACAAATGTAATTACTCGAAAAGCGAAAGTTCTTCCACAAAAGGTTTCCTAAAATTCAATTTTCTATAAAACTTAATATTTTAAGAAACCGTAAATTTTCTAACCTTTACAACGCGAAACAAAGCACCTGCTCTTGGGAAACTTATAAATAGAATTCATTCAAAAATAAATACTCGAACGTTTATGTAATTTCATTTAGCAGACAAATGCTTATGGTATTTACGTAACAAATTGGTCGGCGAAGAGAAAAAAAATGTTCCAAAGTCGAAATTCACATTGGAAAATCGAACGAAATGAAAAATTTTCCTTTATGAATCGCATCGGATTTCATAACGGCGAGAGTAACGAATTCTTTGGTAAAGAGTTTCCTTGACAGTGTGCTCGAAATAAAAAAAATTCGTTTCTCTGCCAAAAAAACTGAAATCCAACATGTTCCGGCTGTCTGAAAAAATTACTACCAAAACTTATGAATGAAATATTTGAACGACATGAATTATTAATGGGCTGCTATCAAAGTAATAGTTTTCGTAACACATTTGCTTAAGTAAGCGTTACGGTGCGTTTAATTCCTCTTTAAGTTTTTCCTTCGGATAAAAAAAATTGTATAATAACTTCGAAGTTCCCGACCTACAAACGCGAGTAAATTGGGTTAGATAAAATCCAACTTAAAAAACTAATAAACAAGCAACAGGTTTTTTTCGTATTTTTTATGAATACAAATCAAAAAATCGTCCAAAGAGTTTGCTCGTTTTTTATGGGGCTCGTGGAACTCCGCCAAATGCAATATCGTAACTTTTTATGTTAATAACGCATCTTCAGAAGAAAGAATTGATCTATGAACTGCTTATTGTTGAATTATGCAGCCAACTACCATTTTGACATATGTTATAAGTGGGAAAACGGCTCCATGGAATATACAATGGTTTTACACATTTAAAATGTAGATGAAAATAATTTCGAAACACGTCAACGTTATAAATAGAAGTAAACACAATAAAAGCGAATGCAAATACGAGATTTTAGATCATGTTCGACTTTAAACTTTACGAGCAGTTTTTTTTTGCTTGTTTAGATATTCTGCGCAAACACGGTGTGTTCCGTTTCAAGATGAAACTATTATAGTTGCACTCATGTAACTGTGAAAAGAACCGCGGTTTATAACTTAATCTGATAAGATAAATAAGCACAAAGACTGTTTATTAAAAAATTGTAATAATCTGAGAATTAATTATAAATATGTAAAAGTAGATTGATTTCTGTTCTGTAAGAGAATAATTGTGAAATAACGATTCAATAGAGGTCTCTGTACAGTACTACTTCTACATGTTACTTTCCACACGTGTGCGGGAAATGAAACTTTCGCAACGGGTATTACACAAAAAACCGATGCGTGTACTTATGTACTTCGACTCACAAAAACGATCGGAATTTGCCACTTTGAGCTCATATGTGCGCACTCCGTGTTAACCTTCCGTGTACGAGATCGTGTATAACTAACATGACCAATTGTTTTTCAATGTTAAAACCGGACGTTTGGTAATCGAGCTTAAAACCGAGTGTGCACATTCGAGCTCAAAGTGGCACATTCCGATCTCGGGAAAATGAAGCGCGCCGCTCCGCGTCGCGCTTCATTTGCTTCCCTCGCTCGGAAATGTGCCACTTTTCGCTCGAATGCGCACATCCTCGTATTTATTACATTTGAATAATTTATCATACGCTCATATAAATCAAAAAGGACTTTGCGGCATAAGAATAACAAGTAATTGATCCAGCTCAGTTTCGGCTCAATGATAGAGCATCATGTGATGAATCCATCAGACAAATATTTTGTTAATTTAACAACATGAGAATAACCTAGATTATTATATGTGAATTTCATTCGAGTTATAATAACATTTGAATGCTAAGTGATATCTGGAAAATTCTTTTTTACTGTAATTGTCAGTAAGGAGTGGTGCGTCGATGAGAATACAAGTTAGCCCGGAAAAATTGTGTCTTCGATTGAAATCACCAAGGTGGAAATTATAATATCAAAATTGACCATTTTGGCAAACGGTTACCGAACATTTTAAGGGTGATTTTGATAGGATTTGATGAGTCATCATCATCATCATCATATCCAGCGTTCATATATTCCATTTCTGGACATACGTCTCCCCAAGCATTCGCCATTCCTCGCGATTGTCTGTTTTCGCATCCACTGATTACCAGCTAATTTCTCAATATCGTCCCTCCACCTGGTTTTGGTCGCCACGGTTTCTCTTGCCTGTTCTCGGCCTCCATTCGGTTACTTTTCTTGTCCATCTATGGTCAGTTGTTCTCATAATGTGGCCCGCCCATCTCCATTTCAACCTTACAATGTGTTCCGCCGCATCTATTGCTCTAGTTTTATTTCGTATCCAGTCTTTTGTTCTTCTATCTGCGAGTCTAATGCCCAGCATCGATCTCTCCGTTTTTCTTTGAGAAATTTTTATTTTTTGTATTAGGGTTTTTGTCAGGCTCCAGGTTTCTGATGCGTATGTAATTGTGGGCAGAACGCATTAGTTAAATATTTTTGTTTTCAAGTGCTGGGGGAAATCCGATTTAAATATATTTTTTAGTTTTCCATATGCGCCCACCCCCAGTTGTATTGTTCGCCGTGTTTCTTCCCTCTGACAGTCTTTTGTTATTGATATTTTTTGCCCTAGGTATATATATTCTTCTACGACTTCCATGGTGTTGTTTGTAATAAGTTGGATTGGTGTTACATCCGCCATGTTTGACATAATTTTTGATTTTGAGGTGTTTACTTGTAGTCCTATAGTCTGAGCTTTGTTTTTTAATTCTGATGTCATTCTATTTAGGTCTTCCATGTTATTTGCTAATATGACGATATCGTCTGCAAATTTTGATGAGTAGTTTGATATTAAATTTTGAAAAGTTTGGTAACCGTTTGCCAAAAAGGTCAATTTTGAGATTAGAATTTCCACCTTGGTGATTTCCGAATGTTGCAGTTTTCACCTACTGATGAAAGCAACTAGGTAATTCGATTATTGAGTATTTCATTCACTAAATTGATTTATAATCATTTCCAAACATCATCAAGCTTAAACTATCGAAAATATCATCTTTCACATTTTGACCAAAAAATAACTAATACTTTTTTATCTCAAAGTATTTTAAAAAGTTTTTTTGTGTGTAGGTATATTCAGCTTATGTAACACTATAATTACACCAAGTGTGAAAGAATCGGAGACCATTTTTTCTTATACCCCAAAGTCCTTTGAACCTAATTTAGTAATTATCGAATTTATATTAGAAAAACGTATTTACCATAGCAATGAGTGGAAGGGAGAGAGAAGATACGATAATCGTATCAATGCAAGTGAGAGGAAACGATTAAAATTTGTGGATTTTATATCATTTTATTTTCGGGGTATGGTAAACCTCACCTAGTATGGCATGTGACATTTGGTCATCTAGTATGCGGAAGGTTAAGCATGATTCACAATAATAAATTTACTTTCTTAGACAGCTAACTTCAACTGTCGAATTTTCTTTAGTTGTGCGAGCGCAACTTCCGTTACCTGCCAAAATTTTTCTCCCAACGCCAAAAGAAGTATAACTTCAAAAATATTTTGTAACTTCTCCAAGTGATTCTCTCAAAATTTAAGCAGGTCGTTTGTTTTAAATAATTTGAATATCAGCACTGCTAAACACACTGTACTTAGAGAATTCAACAAATTACAACAGGCTTTTGCGGCTCCTTTCACTAAAAATTGAGAAATTTTCATTACACTTTAAATAGACGGTGTGGAATCTTAAAGTAAAATATTGTAATTTAGCTAAGGACTAATAAATCTCTTTCCATGTCGTATTCAACTGCGGTATAAATAATGTATATTTATGTTTTGCGTTATTATAAGCGTAAAGCAATCGCATTCAAGAATAAGAGATGTACTAGTTTCAACCGTGAAATGTAAATTATTTAACTATATAAATAAACAATATTGCATCTTATCGTCGTGTATTGTTTAGTCTAATGCAACTTCGTTGTTTGTGTTGCAGTTTGGAGTCCCGTTTCGGTAATTACATTGTTTTTGCATGCGCGAAATAATTACTTGCTAGTTTCACTAAAAAAATAATTCAAAACCTTCTTGAATCTCATTTCTTGTTACAAATTAAAATAAAAAATGTTAACAACGTAAAACAAGTGTGTCAAAATAGATATCTCTTAAAAAATTATAAACGTTTCCTTGTGTTAAACTTGTAAACGTAAGAAAAAATCAAAAAATTGAACCAGGACTTCTTTCAGTCACTAAACGTCTCTAAACGATTTACATGTCTTTTTTTCCTAGCCGAATTTTCATCAATGGCAAACGCTAAAATCTTTAGTATCCATTTCAGAAGTTAAAAGAATAAGGCAACGGTCGTTCAAACTGCAAATTGTATTTTTCCTTATTAAATTTGGTACATCACGGATTGTTTCAGCCATTGTTTGCGCTAAAGGATTTTTGGATAATCGAGTAATCAGAACTTTGGCAGTTTAATAATTAAAAGTTTGCTTTAAAATCAAATCTATTCACTTTTCAAAGAAATTAACTCATTGTTAGGACGAACGTTTCAGTCGGAAATTGAGCCAAAGTAAATTTGATCTCTTAATAATTGAATTTGCGTGTAGCTACTTTTTTTTTGGCCGTTCGCGTTGAAAACGTTTTATTAAATTATGAAAATATTTGTTTAATACAGTGGGTCGGACGAATAGGTACCGAAACTTAACCGTGCGGATACCTGACATCAATCTAAACCAGTGTTTCCCAACCTTTTTTTAACATGTCCCACCTAAGTCATTCTAAAATTTAAATGCCCCCCTATGTAACATAAATATTTTTAAAGTTATACTTCTTTTGGCGCTGCGAGAGTAAAATATTAGCACTGCTAACGAAAATTCGACAGTTGAAGTAAGAAAGTACATTAATACTTGTGAATGAGGCTTAAAAGCGAGTGCGCACATTCGAGCTCAAAGTGGCACATTCCGATCTCGGGAAAATGAAGCGCACCACTCCGCGCCGCGCTTCATTTGCCTCCCTCGCTCAGAAATGTGCCACTTTTCCCTCGAACGCGCACATCCTCGTATTTATTAAACTTATCTGTGCACGTGGTTATATTTAATTTAGTTGCACCGAAGAAGTATAACTTCTAATGCGCGTACATAAGTACACGCACCGAATTTTTTAATTTTTTATTTAAAAATTAAATTATTCTATATATGAAGCCCAATTATAACTTGTTCAAGACACAAGATTTAGGTTTTAGAAAGCAATCACTATGAAATTTTTAAGAAAAAACAATAAATAAATTTTCAACACACATAATAGGTAGATAACTAAAAATCAAGTACGTTTTCAAATTGAATAATGATATTGCCCCCCTAAACCTTTAAATTGCCCCCATGTGGGGCGTGCGAACCACGTTGAGAAACACTGATCTAAACCATCAAAGTTCATATACAATATGTCCTAAATCCAATAAATTTTGAGAAAAATGCGTTTTCGTTTTTCAGTAAATGGCAACACAGCATCGTCTCCAAATGATCGTAAAAGAGAGTGAGGTCATATGTAATGAGACCGAGATGGCTTTAATAGCATCTTTATAACAGGCTTGAACAAACCTTTTCAAATTATTTTAAATAATACGGTAATTATTAGACATTTTTAAAATAAAGTTTATTGTACCACAACTCAAAAATATTACACATAAAGCCACTTGACTTGGGAAACATTTTTGTTCATTTATATTTGGTCATTTATAAGTGGGTCAAGTTCCAGTACCTATTCGTCTGGCAACCGGTATAGGTAAAAACGTTTAGTTAATTTAGAAGCGCGTTCGGCTTTATCATTGTTCCATAAAAGCGATTGTACTTGAGCAAACTCTTCACATATTGTTATAACGTACTACAGCTGGCAAACAATTTCAATTCTGTCGTTTGTAGGCACATCTAATAAAAGGAATGTCGTCTTTCAAAAGGCAAAAGATGAGACAAATGTATTGTATTGCATTATTATGTTTTGGTAAGTCTATTGTCTCACCGGCATCCGTAGAAATTGCGCCATGTTTCTAAACGAATCACTTCTTTTTCGAAATTAAATTTTTAATGAAACCAAATTAATTTTTGGGACCAACAAATATTTAAACAAGATCGTTTTTGCCTCGTTAACACTGGAACCGCGGCAATTTTGGACTTACTACAACCGCGGTTACCGGTCAATTAGACCTTTAAAAAAAATTGGTCTTTTAACAATTAAATATTTATTGCAACACATTTAATGCTTTTGAACAGTTTTTAAAAACAATAAATGCCAAAACTTGCACCGAATATAAAATCAAAATTGATTGAAATGTTAATTGTTTGATTTGAAAAAAAAAAGTTTCATGTAAAACTCTAATAAAAACGAAGATGTGCGCATTCGAGCGAAAAGTGGCACATTTCCGAGCGAGGGGGGCAAATAAAGCGCGACGCGGAGCGGCGCGCTTCATTTTCCCGAGATCGGAATGTGCCACTTTGAACTCGAATGTGCACACTCAATTTTAAGCACCATTCACAAAATTTAGGCTAATAAATTATTCAAAAAATTAAATAAATAATCTAATCGTTTTCTCTCACTCGCACCTACCAAATTCTCGTATCTTTTCGCTCACTTCCACTCATGAGTATGGTAAATACGTTTCTTGAACATAAAATTGATATTTACTATTAATTTCTTGATTTAAAAGTGAAAAGATTAATTAAGGCAAATCAATGAATACGAGGATGTGCACGTTCGAGCGAAAAGTGGCACATTGCCGAGCGAGGGAGGCAAATGAAGCGCGACGCGGAGCGGCGCGCTTCATTTTCCCGAGATCGGAATGTGCCACTTTGAGCTCGAATGTGCACACTCCATTTTAAGCACGATTCACAATACTTAATTTATTTTCTAAAAAAATTTAATTATTCAAACTAATATAAAAGCGATAGTAACTCTGTCTGTCTGTCCGTCTGTCTGTTACCTTTTCACGCCTAAACCAATGAACCAATTTTGAAAAATGATGGTATAGAGATAGCTTGGACCTTGAACAAGGACATGGGCTACTGGTTTCGAGCAAATATAGTGAGTGATTCCTGTTATATTTAAAATGTTAAAAACAACCATTTTCAAGAAGCTGCCTTTACGTATTATTATTTGGCCATTTGATCAAAAATCTCTACTTTTATTTAGTTTTCGTTATAATAAGGCACTGCTTCCGGTTTCTTTTTTCTATGTAATAAAGCATTTCTCTGCTGCTATAAATAATAGTTATCGATAGAACCGATCAAATGAATAACCGGTCATAATAGGACAGTAATTATCAACTAAAATTAGAAAAAGTCATGTAATATGGCAGAAATATGTTCAACTAATAAAAAGTAACAAAACGATAAAATTGCGAAACGGTCAAAATGACCGATTCCGCGGTTCAAGTGGCAAGACTTTTTTTTAGTAAAATAACGTCTCGTGTGTCGCATGTTTAATTATAAATTAATGAAAGAAAAAAAGCAAAGGAACCTTTCGTGTACGCTTTTCCATATCTTTCGAAAGAAAAGTTACCCTTACAATCGCGTCACAAAAATTAAATGTAATTTATGAAAAAGTTTTAAATGGAAAATTAGTCGAAATTAATTCGTAATTCGCAATAATAAAAAATTGTTTAGCCGATTTTACAAATTTTTATTCCGAATAACTTCGCGAAATTATTAAACGAGATAATTAATACTTGTTCATTCAGGAACTTAACTTTTGCTTTCGAAATTAAATTTACAAATAAAACGGGTTCTCCGTATACAAGCGACAGGAATTAATTTTCGCATTAAAAAGGGAACGAAATTCGTCGATATTTTCTTAAAGAAATTTTTGTTATTTAAATTCAAATCTGAAAAATTTCCACGTTTTACGAAATCGAAATCTCAATAACTTGCGAGGGATACAAAAAAAACGGAGATCTCTTACGAACGATTTTTTTAAGAGAAACTTGCCCATGGATCTTTGTTAGTTTGTTAGTGAAATATCTACAAACTTTTGATCATTGTTTATTCAGTTAAAAATGACGATTATTTATTGTATGTAAAAAAAACGAATTAAGTTTTTTATATTTTTTCAGGCGCATTTTCCTTCTACATGAAAAATAAATGGAGCATCGAACCGATAGTTAAATTTTTCGAAGACATCCCATACAATTTAATAAAAGCGACGTTTCAAAAATAAAAACACAAACAAGTAAATCAAATCACGAAATAGAGAAAGAGACATCCCATTTTTTTGAAGTGACAGATGCCACGACGTCAAAAAGACAAAGAAAGAAAAGCGTCGGCAAGAAACGCTTCTCTCATAATCTAAGAAGAAAAATAAAAGAACCGAATTAGGAAATAGAAATAACAATATCTTTAAATTATTTCGAGAGCACGCATAAAAAAATATTCGGCCCTTAAAGAAGACCGTTTCGAGTTAAGTACGAAAATTACGTGCAATTTTCTTGTACAGAATAGAAATGAAATTAGAACAGGTAAAAAGGAAATTCAGTTCATGCAAAGCAAAGTGTAATTCTTGGATTCTTACTCGAAATGCTGCCATTAACCTCGATATTTATAACGGAGCTCGAATTGAATTAAAATAATCTAAAGAGCTTTGTAAAATAATACCCCTTTTGAAATTGCGCACGGGGCTGTATTTATTTTTATTGTCGCCAATTGAAATTATTCATGAAAATTGGTTAATTTGGCAGGCGAACTTGAACTGTGTAATTTTTTTGGTTTACTTATTTTTGCTAGAGAAATGGATCGTTTATATTGTATTGGGAAAAAACTTTATGGCGGATTTTTTGCAATTTAAAAAAAGAAGATTGATAAATTCAACGAATACGAGGTATGGGCACATTCGAGCTAAAAGTGGCCCATTTCCGAGTGAGGGAAGCAAATCAATGGATTTCCTCAAGATGGGCTTTAAGCAAAATTCACATTAATTAATTCGATTTATTAAAAAAAATTAATTAAAGAATACAACACCGTATTTTTGCCAAGAATCAAATGTCTGTTTGAATGCCTTTAAACAAAGTTATTAAAAAATAATAATTCATTGGAGATCTCTAGAAGCTGTGATAACGGCGATCAACTACACATATAAGGTGGTCAGATTATGATGTTAGTCAGACTCTTCCTAGCTCGCGTTCGGTGAAGGTGAAAGTGATCTCCAACGGGCGGTGAAAATAAATAAATGTAAATTAATTAATTTAGTGCGTTAAGTTGTAAGTAAAATAGTTAGTAAGATAAATAATTATTAACTAAATCTACAATTATTTTAATTAATGTTGTAAATAATTTTTTAATTCTTTTTTTAAATAAATTGTAATAGTTATTAAATTAAGTGACTGACTCTTAATATTCGCAACCCTAGTTCGAACATTAGCGAAATCGTTATAATAGTAACGATTATCATGCTATTTACATTGAAGAGAATTTTATTGGAATGGAACTGGCTCCTATTCTACATAGTTAAGATTATTCTGTTTTATATACAGTAGAACCTTGATAACTTAAACCTCGACAACGTAATAACCTCTATAAATTCATAAAATTGTGTGTTCCCTCCCTCGGGGTCCAAAACCTCTTTTACTTAAAATACGAACCCTCTATAACTTAAACAAATAATTTGGGCATCGCACCACAGTAACTCAAAGTTGTAACGACGACGACTTTTGTAACTTCAATCATTCATCAATGAGTCATTTTAAATGAATGTGCAAACAAAACGAACCTCTGTAAGTAAAAATATAAACCAATAAAAACTCCTTAACTTAAACCCTTAGTAAGTAAAAACCTCAATAACTCAAATTATTTGATGTTTCCCTTGGTCTTTTATCTAATCGAGGTTCTATTGTACAGTCGAACCCCGATAAGTCGAAGTTGAAAGGCAACTAAAAATAATTCGAGTTATCAAAAATTCGAGTTATCGATATAAAAATCTTAAAGTTGAAATAGGCAAGTCCTTGGGAAACAGGTTCGAATTATCAAAAATTCGGGTTATCGAGGTTCTACTTATGGAGGTTTGACTGTATTTATAATTCAATAAGTAAGGTTGTGTTATACATAAATAAATAAACAATTTTATCTGAATATTATCAAAATTAAATCAATTTTAAAAAGTGTTAATAAAAAATTTTTATGTTTTAAAAAAAGATTGATTAAATTAAAAATTAGAATGCTCCATGTACATGACAAAAAAATATAAGACTGAGTGCCATTCTGCATAGCCTTTTTGAATCCTTATACTACACAGCGATATTTACTAGTTACTTATTGTTAGCTACAACGCAACATGGTATACACCAGCGCAAAAATGGCAATGAATCCTATTTTGCATAATATCACTTACGATTTTGCTAAAAATGTGTCTGGTTACTATGTAGAATGCTAAATTTTACCATTTTTTTCTCTCCCTGTATCAAGGACAAAATCCCCTGGGAAGAAAATCATTTTTTATCGCTCGAAAATGTATCGCTTTTCAGTCGGCTCTATGCACAATAATCAATTTACTTTGTGAAAAAAAATAATCAAAAATTCCAAAACCGTATTGATTACCTGAAATATCAAATTTTGGATTTTAGACAAAGTTCTTAATAAAATAAACGCTATAACTCTTCCGAATATAAAATCAAAATATATTCGAATTAATTTAATTTTTGGGCATCAAACGATGGAAGATTAATGTTGATAAATATAAAAAATACGAGGATGTGTACATTCGAGCAAAAGTGGCACATTTCCGAGCGAGGGAAGCAAATAAAGCGCGACGCGGAGCGGCGCGCTTCATTTTCCCGAGATCGGAATGTGCCACTTTGAGCTCGAATGTGCGCACTCGATTTTAAGCACGATTCACAGTAATTTAGGACGGTGGATTTAACGAAAAAGCAGTTGAATAATTTTAATCGTTCTCTCTCACTTGTAACGACTAGATTTTCATATCTTTTCGCTCTCTTCCACTCATTGCTATAATAAATACGTTTTTCGAGCATAAAATAGATATTTACTACACTAAATTTAGATTTATGATTGGAAAGAGCCAAGAATAAGTAGACAAATTCAATAAATACCAGGATGTGCGCATTCGAGCGAAAAGTGGCACATTTCCGAGCGAGGGAGGCAAATAAAGCACGACGCGGAGCGGCGCGCTTCATTTTCCCGAGATCGGAATGTGCCACTTTGAGCTCGAATGTGCACACTCGGTTTTAAGGGCAATTCACAATAACTAATTTGCATTCTGAGTGTTTTTAAATTAATAATTATAGATTCCTATTTTTACCAAGGACAAAATCGCGTGGAAAGCAAATCATTTTTCATCGCTCGGAAATATGCCGCATTTCATTCGAATGTGCACGCTGGGCGTTACGCACGATTCACAATAATCAATTGAATCAAAGAATCCAATACACAAAATCTTGTTTTTTAGACAAAGTTCTTAATCAAAATAAACGCTATAACTTTTTCCCCACATAAAATTTAATTTTTTGAATTATTAAAATGTCCTAAACTACATTTCAAGCGCCTTCAATAAAAAATCGCAAGGAAATTGTAAGCAAAGCGATCATTCCGAAATTGTTATTGCGTCTACTCGGAAAATTAAAACGAGCCGGCAATAAACCTAAGAAAAGCGTATTGAAAAATCGCGTCAAGTGCAAGTCATTTTCCGCATTTTTACTGCCCAATTATCCGAAAATGCGACTCGCGAAAATATCGCGAGTCGGTAAAAGATAACATAAGGTTAGGGGGCGACCGGAATAATATCGTCGCGGAGCGTCGCCCATTTAAATTTCTCTTCGATTTCACCTTCGACTAGAGAGAGCTTTGATGGGCCGGGTCCCTTCGCAGACGTTATATGGGAATAATGGATATAAAAGTAAGGAATCAACAATGACATCGGAATTAATGGAAAGCCTAGGCAAATTTCGAGCTGACTTGCCGACGCGGCACTTTTTTCATTCCGTCAGCAAGACGAAGCCGATGGAGGTGGCGGACGTGCGTGGAATTCGAATGCACAACCCCCCGGCTAGCAAATCTGAATAACGTGTCTCATAGGACTTACCCCTCGAAGCGTCTTGACGTTGTGTAGGGCGTCCTGAGCCTGCAGGGCTGCCTTTCTCGTGTAGAACGTCACAAAACAACAACCTGGAAATAAAGACATTCCCATCAAACACAAGAATCATGTAAATACCTTAAACATTACACTTAATGCGTCGGGGGCGCGCACAACCTCCGCAAAGCAAAAATATATATATACATACTATATATATATATAATATATATATATATATACATATATATATATATATATATATATATATATATATACAAAAGAGAAAACGCGAACTTTCTTCTTTAATACTTGCCTTATATATATTTTATAGCGGACCTCCCCTGCCGACCTTTCGAGCGAAACTTAAAAAATCAAATATATTACGCAAACGACAGATTTTTACGATTTTTAACAAAACGTCAAAGAAAAAAAAATCTACTTTATCAGCTATTTTAAACAATTTTAAACAATTTTAACAAAGAAGAAACATTTATTAATAACAGTTTTTATAAATCTTAATTAAAACGTTTTTATTTATAATTAAAATTTGAAAACTTAAAGTACTATATTTTAGAAATTAGTTTAATTAAGCTTTACATATCTACAGTGAGCATCATAAAAAGTTGGACACTTACAGTGTTTTGTGTAAATTCACGAAAAACGATTTAAAACATCACGTTAAATATTTAAAATAATAAAATTTACTATTACAAAAAAAATGAGAAGAAATTTCCCTAATAACATTTCAAATTTAAGTTCGGGGGGTGCGCACTCACTGCTTTTCGATGGGAGTTAATTTAGTTCGCTCGGTCTCACTTTTCCATACCAACTTAAAAGTATAATTCCGCAGTGTCTAGATTTTGTATTTATTTTACGTTTCCCATATTATTAAGGCAGCAGAGAGAAAAGGAGCGCATTCTGGTAATTTAACACTTCGACAAAATGCCAAATGGATTACGATAAACAAAAAAAAAGGGGTTGCACCACTAAATATAGAAATTTGTAACGTGTCACCAAAAATACCGTACTTCTTTTTATTATCTTTTTATTATCTCAAAAAAACAAACAAACTAATCAATAGCAACAAAGAGAAACGCTCAAAATTGCGACTTTATCGCAAATACAAAGTTTTGAAATCGAATCCAATTAACAGCCTTTAAAACTTTAAACTGTTGGCAGATATTTAATCCTCACATTTAAGGGCGCACATTTAATATTTGAATAACAAAAAAGCGAAACGCCATGGATTACGGCGGAGCACATTTAACCCGGCAATATTGCGTATCATTTCGAGGTCCTATTAAATTCATGGCGTCCTAAAAAAAAAAGTTTTACGTTCCGAGTTAAAAAAATCTTTGACGTTCTCTTCGCGAGTCATCAATCATTTTAAAATCAGAACGGAGATGCGCTATAGTAGAAAAATATATCTAGATAATCCCCCCTATATTTATATTCGAGGGTGCAACATCCCTCCGATATTAATTGAAAAAGGCAATATATAAAACGGAAGTTTAGTTTATCGGTCGCTCGCACCGCTTAATTTACATCTTTTCTTTATTACTGTAACTTGTCGCGTGTAATAAGTAATTACAAAGAAGCTCGGGGGTGTCTTGCAAAGAGAACTACTAAATCTTATATTTCCGCAGCGTTCAAGTTCCCTAATATATAATGCAGTTGTACGGAAATAGTTGTGTATCAAAGTTTCCAGAGTTTCAAAGGTACTCAGAAATGGTTCGAATCCATTTTCTATTTGTTTCGAACCTGTGACAAACACACCTACACCTCGTTAGTTTATTAATTACTAACAACGATCATGTTCAATTTGAATTAATATGAAATGAGGACGGTTTTCAAAGGACGGTTTCGGAACAACAATAAAAACGAAACGGTAGGCGTCTTTTGCGCAACCCTTTAGCAAATTTAATTCGTTTCCGAATGCGAAATTGCAGATGATGCAAATTAGGCGAAATGCAAATGCCGCTGATTTTGGAATTTGTATCGATCTTCGTGTTTATTATTTATTCGACCGCGAAATATTTTGTTTACAATTAGTGAAGGGTGCAAACGCTTTAAATAAATATGGATTCAGTAGATATTGAATAAATAGACGTAATTTTTGTTTATTTAGCATTTTGAGATGGGTCGTGTTTAGTTCACGTTGTTTACAATTATTGTTTTCATTTCGAAATCATAAATAAAGTCGATTTTAAGTTAAATAAATTTAAAATGGATCTGAAAGTGTTGCACAGTCGAACTGTGATAACTCGAATTTTGGTACCACATATTTTTAATAAGTCGAAGCTTATTGTAATTCCCCACATTGGATTTTCTATCAGTAGAGCGAAGTGACCAAATATGGAATAGTATTCTAATATGAAATTCCTCAATATTTCAAAAACTAATCGTTTAATACAAAATACAAGATTATCTTCTATTTCTTTTACTTGTATAGCATCAAAATTATTGCATTAGGATAAAAAACCACTTAATTTATATTTATGATATACCGGGTGTTTCACTTAAAGTGCCATGAGCTTATAACACTTAAACTAATAAAAGTTTCATAAAGATTTCTTTAATTTATTTGATCTATGTACTGGCATAAAAATAAATTTTGTATTACTTCCGATTATACCGGAAATAGTATGGAATTTCTTATCTTAAATAGAGTAATCTTAATTTTCTTTTATAATTGGATAGAACTCGTTGAGGGCTTTCTAAAAATGTTTAACAAGTTACCAATTAATTAATTAATAATTTGAAATTTGGTTTCTTTCGGATTATAAAATGTTTCATTAAAGGGCCACAGTAGTAATTCCTGCCCGTGCAGAAATTTACTATGGATGCCCAAAGATGGTAAGGGCCCTTAAATGCTACGTTGTGGATTCCACATTAAAACATTTCTCGGTGAATCCTTTTTAAAGCCAGTAAAGGGCATTGTCGGGTTATGATAAGAAAATCCTTTTAAGGGTTTTTCAGAGTAACCATTAAAGGGCTTTTTAATTTTTGTCAAGAATTCCTTGTTAGTTACGGAAAATATTAAAGGACCATTAAATCTCTTTTTGTGGATTCCATAAGAAAAAAAGTCCATAATAAAATTATTGAATATCTTATTTATAAAATATAAAATTATTTCTGTTTACAGCAAGTTGTGAAGTTATCAATTAAATTATTATTTTTCATTTGTTTTACAGTTTACCCTCATTCATAATACTTTTTTGTCAGCTAAAAGTAATGATTATTGATAAGTATCTTTATGTAGATTACTAAAAAGTCATTCATAAATTACATAACAGCCTATTTGGTGGGCGGAGGAGGAGGACTTTTATTTGTTAGTACTTGTTACAGGAAAGGACTAGTTAAACATAAGGTCACAAAACCCAAATAAATTTTTCTTTCAAAAAATTTATTTTTTTAGTTTGAAAAAAGTTTTGAAGTTATATACATATATCCTAACAGGTTTCTAAAGGCAAAAAGAGATTAATTATTTTTAATTTTAACAAATACAGAACTAACAATAGAAAAATATCTTTTGTTGTCTTTTACCTCAGCTGGATATTGCTTCTCGAGATCGGAATGTGCCACTTTGAGCTCAAATGTGCACACTCGATTTTAAGCATGATTCACAATAATTGAAGCCAATAAATAAACAAAAAATTAGTTGAATAATTTTAATCGTTCCTTTTCACTTGCATCGACAATATTTCCATATCTTTTCGCTCTCTTCCACTCATTGCTATAGTAAAGACGTTTTTCGAGCATAAAATCAATATTTACTACACTAAATTGGGATTTATGAATTGAAAGAGCGAAGATTAATGTAGACCAATTTAATAAATGCTAGGATGGGCACATTCGAGCGAAAAGTGGCACATTTCCGAACGAGGAAAGCAAATGAAGCGCGACGCGGAGGGGCGCACTTCATTTTCCCGAGATCGGAATGTGCCACTTTGAGCTCCAATGTGCACACTCGATTTTAAGTTCGATCCACCATATTTAATATGCTTTCATAGAGTGCTAACTTCAAATTATTGAATTTTTATTAAAAGTGCGCGCGCAACTTCCGTTGCCTGCTAAAATTATGCTCTCAAGGCGCGAAAAAAAACATAACTTCAAAATTTTATAAACTTCATAGATTTGGACCAACAAAATGAAAATTTAAAAAACAAGAAACAGAAATAAAGCTAATTTGCACATTCAAAACCAAATTAATAAAAAACGTAATACTGCACAAAGAAATTAACTTTGCGATTCAAATGTTAATCGTACAAATCGAAATTTTAATTAATGCGCAACACTTGCCCAATACAGTTCTGTAACAAAATTAATCACGTATTCAGATGGGTTTTGTTCACTTTTTGATTTCCTATTAAAACTACACCGACAAATAAAAGGCCATGTTTGCATAAAATCGCAATCGAATTTCTTTTATTTGCACAACCCAAAAGTTAGGCCATCCCGAAATCCTCATTTTTTTCTCCTCCGGCCCCAAGATTAAACCCGGCTTCTGCAGAAACTCTTAATTTTCTGTCGCAATTTTTGGCTTGCGAAACTTATTTAATCCCGAAGGTGGGCTTAGAATTTTTATCGGAATAGTTGTTCGGAATTTTTATCTACTTTTAATAAACAGAAAAAGTTTTAACGGCTTCTCGGTGTTTTCGGACGATTACAAAAATAAATTTAGATTCGTTAAGCGAAAGCAAATAAGCAAAGCAAACAGGGCTTGTGTTTGCAGAGGCGAAGGGGCTGTAAATGGGGACGTTTCAACCCGAATTTTGTTTATTCCACGGAAGGTCATTAGACACTACATATGCTTTTATGCGAGGGCACATTGATTTTTCAATAAATTCGCACGATTGAGCTGACAGGTAGTGACGTGTGGGCGTCGAAGTTTATTTTTGTCGCAAAGAGGAAGGGCGGGCGCGGTGGCAAAAAAATGAATCACCGCGCTTTTCCGGTTAAATGAAGTAAATGTGAAAATTTGCGAAAATTCGTACGGATGCCAAATGGAAAAGACTAAGCGGCGGGGCGGATTTCGGGCAATCGAAGCGTTCCCCATTTCTTATTCTTGACTTTTTTGATCCCTAATTCAATATTCGAGAATGAGAGCCGTTTCTTATCGTATGCAATTTAGCGATAACTCTTTATCCAGCTTAAGTTTTCCCGATGTGAAGCAATTTTCTTTATTTTACCAACGAATAGAAATAAATTTCGCAACTTGGCAATTTCGTATGTTTGGTTTAAAAAAAAAATATTTAGGTACAGTGGAAAAGTAAAAAAATATGAAAAATAAGCGAAGCCCAAAGGAGACATTTGGAGAGCCCAACTACGCTTTTATAATTACTTAATTTTTTTAAAGTAAATTGATCATTGTTAATCGTGGCGAAAAGCGGAGTGTGCACATTCGAGCTCAAAGTGGCACATTCCGATCTCGGGAAAATGAAGCGCGCCGCTCCGCGCCGCGCTTCATTTGCCTCCCTCGCTCGGAAATGTGCCACTTTTCGCTCGGATGCGCACATCTTCGTGTTAATTGGATTCGACTATATTAATAACAAATCCTTCAAATTCAGATTTTCTATTCGGAAAAAATTTTCGCTTGAAAGTGCACATACTACTTAATAATTGAATTTGCCTATCTTATTCTACTCTCTTACAAATAATTAGGCCTCTCTGCAACAACAAAGTTCTGAGAAGAAAATAATAGTTTTCATTAGTAAAAAGTTACATTTTCTTACCCAACAACCATTATTTTTACTGAAAAAGTATACTATACTCCGTTTTTAAACTAAGAGGAGCGTTTTAAATTATACGCGCTAAAACCTGGATCTGTGATTGGTTGCTTTGCAGATAGGTTTACACAGGCGAATGCGAAATATTCAAATAAATTTGACGTTCGATTCCATTTTTGCATGTGTGTTGTCTTCGTGTTTTCATTATTCTGTGCGTTCTGTTGCTCCTCCATACATAAAAAAACCGTTCTTTTTAGAACGACTAAGTCCCTGCTAACTTCTAAGATACATTCTTATTGTTCCTAATCTAGTGATTTTTCTGATAATGTTTGCTGTGTAAATGTGGCTTTTCCATTTACTTCTCTTAGTTTAAAAACGGACTATAGTAAGGTATGTGATATTTTTTTACATAAATTTTAATCATATTGAATATTTAATACAGTTAATAGTAATATAAAATGGAAATCATTACCAAGTTTTTAAAATTCGCGTTTGATACTTTTGAAACGTTATGGGGCACCTTGGAACGCGATACAATAGAACACTGCAACATAGAACCCCATTTACTTTATTGGTTTTTTGTTGCAGATTTTAAAGTCATATTGGTTAGAAAGCATATGAGAAAAACTGATAGGGATCGGCATTGTGAGACTAATATGTGAGAGGCTTTTACTTTCCTCTAAAACCTGACATGGCAATAGTGTCAATTATAGATATAAAATTGTTGTTGCCAATTCATGCTTAAAAAGCAAGAAGGGCAAGGAAGTATTTCATTGGTTAATAATTTATTTTAATATACTTTATGATCTTACGCGATTTATTGGCCATGTTCCATTGTACCCCAGATCTGGGGCACAATGGAACAAAAAAAGTTTTTTTCTAACACGTAAATATTTTAGGTTTAAGATTAATTTTTAATCTCTTTTTTGTGTTCAATCAACAGTTTTAGGTCTGTTCTTAATTGTTTTAAACAGAAATTTTAAAAATATAAAACACAGATTTTTCTTAAAATGTAAATAACTTTTTCGTTCCATTGTACCCCAACTGTCCCTATACAAAATGTGCTTTTAAACTAATTTGTTTATAATTTTAAGAAAAATGAAAATTACCCAAAAATATTTGGAGACATTAATTTTGACATATAAACCTTCAACAATCTGCAAAAGATAATATAAAAATCGACTAGTTGATTTTTAGTTCAGAAAGTTTGGCTCATATATAATTTTAATTAATCAAAAATTATCATAAATTAGTAAACATTCGAAAGTACACCCGAAAATATTCTTATCAGGCTCGCTACAATTAGGCGTGCCGAAGAGCACCACGATAACTTATCAAAAGTAATAAAATATCTAAACTTTTTCAAACAAGAAATAGATCTAATTTAATTTAATTAAAATTTTTTAAATTGAAGAAAAAAATAATAATATAAACAAATCCAATAAATACGAGGATGTGCGCATTCGAGCGAAAAGTGGCACATTTCCGAGCGAGGGAGGCAAATGAAGCGCGACGCGGAGCGGCGCGCTTCATTTTCCCGAGATCGGAATGTGCCACTTTGAGCTCGAATGCGCACACTCGGTTTTAAGCACGATTACGAAGCGTCCTGTTTTAACAGGAAAAAACTAACGCGGTTGACAATCCGTATAATCGCAAATGCGTATAATTGAGGTCCGGGTAATTGAGGTTTTACTGTACTTTTATTTTGTTAATTTTTATTTTATCAGATCGGAAAGAGTCGTTCTGATTTTTAAGCGCGACAATAAATAACAAAGGCCTTTCATCCCTCCGAAAACGTTTGATTTTACAAAGCGATCGAGTCGAAATTTTTATGAAGGTGACATCCTCGAAAATGGAATGACAGCGAATGGAAATTTGTGAAAATTAAAACGCTGAGTATTCGTCATAAATTTTCCTAACGAAATTAACAGCCTGCCAATATGAATATTAAATGCCTTCGAAAAATTTCACTCTCGTCACAAGGAAATTGAGACATATGCTTTTTGCCTTTTGTTCTAAATTTAAACGTGCCCATTCAAAAAGAGATAAAACTTGCAATTCTTTCACTTTTATAAAGAAGAATGTTTATGGAGAACTTTTTTATATGGAATGACCTTTGTACAGGTTCTGTCAAAGTTTCTTACGAGGGTTGTAGTCCACAACCCTCGAAGACTAAAATCTCTTATTCCACGGCCAATTTTTTTCTAATAAATTTTTGAAATCGTTCAAATTTTGGCGGACTTGTTTTTGGAATTGTTAAAAAGGAAGGGTTACTTGTTATTTATGTGCTTCTGAACACTCTATTTTCTACATAAAGAGCAGATCGTATTACTTAAAAGACATTTCAGACAACATAAAATTTATTGTCGAACTGTTAATCGGAGGAAACGTTCGATTATACAAGTCAACCGAGTAATTTATTTTATTTTGTGGTTTAATGTAAACAGGGAATAAAACTTTTAACTATAAATTAAACTACCAACCGGCGAACTTTCTGCCCTTTTGAAACTAATCATTTTTTTTTTATTACAGGTGTTGGAATTCGCTTTTCGTTTAGTAATTGTCCTGAAACCTTTGTTTTTCCTGAACGTTTAATTTGTATTGAAATGCATGTAAAGCTGAGACAACGAAACAAGCAGTGCACGTTTTTTTGACAACTTTGAGAAATAAAACACCCCCTTCTGATTTTATTTATAAATAATAATTGTTTAAATTTTACTTATCAATAATCAAGATCAATCGAAATGTTAAGTTGTTTAAATCATGTTGGTAGCGCTTATTAGTTCGTTTACACATCGTTTCCTTAACATTTCGTGTACTAGGCGGGGTATAATTAACGTGAACAATTTTTTTTTTGTTAAAACGCGACGTTTGGTAATCGTGCTTTAAACCGAGTGTGCACATTCCGATCTCGGAAAAATTTGCCTCCCTCGCTCGGAAATGTGCCACTTTTCGCTCGAATGCGCACATCTTCATAATTATTAGATATGTCTATTTTATCACTCGCTCTTTCAGATCAAAAAATTTAAATTAGTCTAGTAAATATCGATTTTATGTTCGAAAAACGAATTTACCATAGCAGTGAGTGGAAGGAAGCGAAAAGATACGAAGATTACGAGAATGTGAGCGAGAAGGAACGATTAAAGTTATTCAACTGATTTTTCGCCTAATTTACTTGCTTAAATAATTGTGAATCATGCTTAAAACCGAGTGTGCACATTCGAGCTCAAAGTGGCACATTCCGATCTCGGGAAAATGAAGCGCGCCGCTTCGCGTCGCGCTTCATTTCCTTCCCTCGCTCAGAAATGTGCCACTTTTCGCTCGAATGCGCACATCTTAGTATTTATTAAATTTATTTGTATTAATTTTTACACATGCGCATATTTAATTTAGTCACGCCAAAGAAGTATAACTTCTAACTTATGTTATTGTATTTTTATTAATAAAAATCTATTCTAATTCATAAATAAATATGTGTTTTACTTAAACCTATTCATTATTTGTTATTAAAATATATTTCTTATCATTTAACTGTCATAAAGTACAATTTGTGGATTTTATTTCACTTTATTTTTGCGGTATGGCAAACCCCACCTAGTATGGCATGTGACATTTAGCCACGTAGTATGCGGATGGTTAAATTAATTAATGTGTTAACCTCACTTTATATTAAGTCATTGTGCTCGTCTAGTATCCCTACTTTTCAAGTGTTTGTCTTGTTAACGTGGATATTCTTGGTAATTTCGTATTATACGTATATAACAGTTCTTTTCAGAACTAATCCGGTATTAGTTTTGGAAACAACGTGACTTCAAAATAAGGCCAAAAGCTTTGTGTAAGCAATCAAAAGAACTTATTGCTTCGTTAATAACTTACTTTGAAATGAAACGAGATAACGGAGGACCTCCACGGCCGTAAATGTAAAAAAATATGTAACTTTTTAGGTTAGATGTTTACATAGTTCGGTATCGACGCAAAAATAAGTCGTTTTGAAACTAGAATAAACAATTTACTTTTACATTTATAAGTGACGTCATCATTTTTTGATTACGTGCATTGCTTGTTGCGTCGTCTCAACTATAGAACCAATTTGATTGTTTGACTTTGATAAGCCTCAAACAATTTTATACGAATTTAATTGCTTTAAGTCTTTTGTAAAAATACATTTGGCTCTTTCATGTAAAAATTGATTCTCGATTTATGAACTATGTATTTAAAAATTCGCAAAAAGAGAAGATATCGTAATCGTATTGAAGTATCGCAAAGTCCTTTTTCAGGAGAATAATAATGATAAGCGGATCATGATTTTCTCTATTCGGTTCGAAGATAAAGCAATTTCTCGGATTTTGATGATTTCAAAAAACCGTTTTTATTTCCATTACGTTTAAAAGCTACAGATTACCCAGACATTATTTTTAAACACAAGAGCAACTACATTCACCAGATTTTTAGTAGAGTAAAATTGCCTAAATCAGATTTTTCATTTAATAAGTTTATCATAAATTATTTAAAAAGTTTTCAGTTTCCTTAACGGTACTACTACAAAATTCATTCCGGTACTATAAAATGTTGAATTTGTATATACACACTGTATATAAGTAAATCTAAAAAAAGATAATGTAAGTTAACGAATAAATTCGCTGATGTAAGTCGGTTTCCTTATTAGCCAACGAGGGCTTAGTTTTTCTGCGCCTCAAATTTAAAACGTTTCTCCCGTAAAAAAACGTAGTCTAATAAATATTTTAAAAAAATAATTACTTAACTAATAAATTATTTTAATTTCCTTATTTACAATCATAAATGTAGGTACACAAGCCTTCAAAATGGTACCATTCATTTAAAACACAAGTCGTTAAGGAAAAAAAATGATAAATATGCGAACGTTAAATGAATAAGAAGACATTACAAAAACAAATTCAGATATAATATTCCTACAAAACATTCTAATTAGTAAACATATTAAAAAAAATACATAAATAGTAGGATTTAGGCAAGTTTGCCCTAAGTTAATTACATTTCAACTTCTAATGTAGTTTTATCTTTTAAATAGAAAGCGTTTTCAAAAAAGATAATTTTGTCGTAGAGATAATGGATCAAAATTTAATTAAAAACATGATGACTTTCATACTAAAACCAAATACACATTATTCTTAATTAATGCTTCTTCGAGTGCTCTTTGTGCAAAACTAATGCCGAAGGGATTAATGTGTCTGGCTTTCAATTTGCGAATAAAAGAATTGAATTAAAGCCATTCAAATCAAATAAATTGAAACATCATGGCAATGTTAAATAAAGGTAAATTAGAACATGATTTAGTGGGAATAGGTATGTGTGTGTGCGAGTTTAAAGGGATAGATGAAGAGAATCGGCATTGAGGAACAATCAGAAAAGGGGATCAAAATAGTTGCTTTTATAGTCCCTTAATTAGCATGGAGTTGAGTTAATTAAAGATGTTTGTAAGCGAAATTCTAGTCGTCGGTAAATGCAACTCAAACAGCTCATATGACAAAACGAAAATGTGTGGGGAAACACGACGATACAAAAATAATGAGATAACTAAATGCGAAATATTTTGCTTTATTTCGCGGAAAGGGGAACGGCGTCTTTGTGTTCGAGTTAGAGGAAAATGGTTCGCTTCGTATTGTTTCCACCAGCGAAAATACATTGAAATTCAAAGTCGATGATTATTATACTATAAATTTATTTGTTTGTTTGTTATGTTTTCAGACTCAAAATTGAATGTTTCAGTTCGTATGAAAATTTTAGGACTTTTTTTCCCTTTCGTTCTGCTTCTTTTAAATTTCATCTCGGTCATAGAATTCCTTTAAACAACTGCTCGGCTTATTGAAGTTATACTTCTTCTGGCGTGCTAGTTATTTTTTGGTCAAAATATGAAAGAAGATCTTTCCGACAGTTTAAGCTTGATGATGTTTGGAAATGATTATAAATCAATTCAGTGAATGAAATAATCTATAATCTAATAACCTAGTTGCTTTCATCAGCAGGTGAAAACTGTAACATTCGAAAATCACCAAGGTGGAAATTATAATCTCAAAATTGACCTTTTTGGCAAAGGGTTACCAAACTTTTCAAAATTTAATATCAAACAACTCATCAAATTCTATCAAAATCACTCTTAAAATGTTTGGTAACCGTTTGCCAAAACGGTCAATTTTGAGATTATAATTTCCACCTTGGTGATTTCAATCAAAAACACAATTTTTTTGATCTAACTTCTATTCTTGCACCACTCCTTATTGACAATCACAGTGAAATAATTTTTCAGATATCACTTAGCATTCAAATGTTATTATAACTCGAATGAAATTCACATATAATAATCTAAGTTATTCTCATGTTTTTAAATTAACAAAATATTTGTCTGATGGATTCATCACATGATGCTCTATCATTGAGCCGAAACTGAGCTGGACCAATTACTTATTATTCTTATGCCGCAAAGTCCTTTAGTATATTCGAAAAATATATTCACCATAGCAATGAGTGGAAGAGAGCGAAAAGATACGACAATCTTGTCAGTACGAGTAGTGATGAGCAAAATTGGTTTTGGTCTTGCATTTTTGCAAGACCAAAACCAAGACTGTCTTTATGCTAGCAAGACCAAGACCGAATAAACAAGACCAAGACCGATACCAAGACTATTCCAGTCTTGGTCTTGGTCTTGCTTTGCTCATCACTAACTCAAATAAAGAATTGGAACAATATTTAAGTAAACCTCGAGCTGTGAGAAACGAAGACGTGTTACATTTGTGGAAAGGTCATCAACTGCAATTTCCGAATTTGGCAAAAATTTCATTCATAAATGGCAAAGTTCAATCTTTCTAATAAACTCATAACTTTGAAAAAATATTTGTTAGTTTTTTATTTATAGCCGATCAAAAATGCAAATGTTAAGTGGCGCACCCTATATAAATATTAAACTATAGATCACTTTTTGATATTATTCGATTGTAGTAAAATAAAGTTTTCTGAATTAGATATAAATTGTACATAATTTTTAATTTATACCTATAAAAGATCTGAAAAACCATTTAGTCGATTAAATGGTTGAGACCAAGACTGAATACGCAAGACCAAGACCGAATAAACAAAACCAAGACCGAATAAGCAAAACCAAGACCGAATAAGCAAAACCAAGACCGAATAAGCAAGACCAAGACCAAGACCGATACCAAGACTATTACAGTTTTGGTCTTGGTCTTGCTTTGCTCATCACCATGTGCGAGTGAAAAAAAATGATTAAAATTATTCAGATTTCAGATTTGTCTATTTTATTCTTCACTCATTCAAACCAAAAATTTAAATTTAATGAAATATCGAATTTATGTTCGAAAAATGTATTTACCACAGCACAGTGGAAGAGAGCGAAAAGATACGACAGTCCCGTCAGTGCGAATGAGAGAGAACGATTAAAATTATTCAACTGTGTTTTCGACTAATATATTGCCCTAAATTATTGTGAATCATGCTTAAAATCAAGTGTGCACATTCGAGCTCAAAGTGGCACATTCCGATCTCGGGAAAATGAAGCGCGCCGCTCCGCGTCGCGCTTCATTTGCTTCCCTCGCTCGGAAATGTGCCACTTTTCGCTCGAATGCGCACATCTTAGTATTTATTAAATTTATTTGTATTAATTTTTACACATGCGCATATTTAATTAAGTCACGCCAAAGAAGTATAACTTCTAACGCGCCGGTTTTTTTATAAATTGAGGCAAAAGATATCTAAACGATAAAAATTTAATCCAATTTACTTTAAATTTTAAATGTTTAAATTTGGATGGAAACGATTACGAGTATTATGCATTATGTAATGGTGGCTTTCAAGAGTCAACCATAAGGGGCTGTTTTGGGGGGTAAAATGAAGCACTCTGTGAAATCCAAGGCGGAGCAAGTTAATGTTCGCGAGCTATACAAAACTTTTGGCCATCAAATAGATTTTTATGTAGTCTCGAAACATAAACCCGACGAGCTCACTCCCGATGTTTAACAGGAAACCGACCGAGTCCCGCTCATAATTACAGGAAAAACATTTCCGCAACCTAAACAACGAAGCTTCCATTTTCTAAAAAACAGAAACACCGCAAAAGTGCATAATTATCAGCTTCGAAGTGCTCCTCTAGCTTTGCCAAAAGGACGTGTAGAAATGCATTCAGCCGAATTGGAAGCTTTCTATGCGCGAAGCTTTTATTTGCACAAATAAAATCCCTAAAGCACGCCACATTTACCGAAATTACTTGCGAGTACAAGAAAAATGGGATATTGTCGATAAAATATTATAAAGACCCCCAGATAACGCGCCGCAAGCTCTCATTTTTTAAATTATCCCCAAGAAACGACGTCGAAAGGATAAATTGACGCGACGTCGTAATTATTCTTATTAAAACCGTGCACTTTTCATCCCTTAAAACATCACCTCAGATTAAAAGTGGGACGCAACATTTTAAAAATTATTAGGCGTCAGCGTCAGTGGTGTCATTTTATATCAAAAAAAAAAAAAAGAAGAGAGAAATAAAAACACAAAGAAAATGTCGAATGAAGCAAAGCTACATTTTTGTAATTAAGAAAGTTGGAACCTCGTTTTTGTTTGTATTAAATCCGCTAGATGTGACGAATGCTCCACTCGCAATAATTAAAAAAATATATCGTAAAAATAAAGATAAGAAAGAAGCCGTTAAATATAATTTTAACTCGAGAAAATTTGCAAACGCCTTTGTTTATGCATTATTGCTACATTCTTTTGGTTTAATTCTTCTTTTTTAAGGCGAATAAATAAACAATTATAAAGAATACGTATTGTTTGTTGTTTGATTGTGGTTGAAATTGATTTCAATATGTATTTTTATAAAGATATGTTTAATTTTATTTGTTGGAAACATTCGAATCGTTGTAAAATTACAGTAAAACCTCAATTATCCGGACCTCAGTTTCATGGATTCGCGATTTTCCGGATTGTTAACCGCGTTCGTTTTTTTCTGTTAAAACGGGACCCTTCGTAATCGTGCTTAAAACGAGTGTGCACATTCGAGCTCAAAGTGGCACATTCCGATCTCGGGAAAATGAAGCGCGCCGCTCCGCGTCGCGCTTCATTTGCTCCCTCGCTCGGAAATGTGCCACTTTTCGCTCGAATGCGCACATCCTCGTATTTATTGGATTTGTCTATATTATTATTTTATTCTTCAATTCAAAAAATTAAAAATAAATTAAATTAGATCTATTTCTTGTTTGAAAAAGGTTAGATATTTTATTCCTTTTCATAAGTTATCATTGTGTCTCTTCCGCACGCCTAATTGTAGCGAGCCTGATAAAAAAAATTCGGGTGTACTTTCGAATGGTTACTAATTTGCATTTTTCATTAATTAAAATTGTATATGAGTCAAATTTTCTGAAGTGGGCAACTAAAAATCAACTAGTTGATTTTTATATAATCTTTTGCACATTGTTAAAAGTTTATATGTCAAAATTAATGTTTCCAAATATTTTTGGGTAATTTTCATTTTTCTGAAAATTATAACAAATTAGTTTTAAGGCACATTTTGTATACACTGTTGTAATAAGTCTTCATTTATGGATTAATTCAATTTTTAAATATAAAAAAATATTTATATGTTACATAAGGGGGTGCATCAAAATTTTATGACTTGGGTGGGGTATGTTAAAAAAAAGATTGGGAAATAAGAGTCAAAATGCGAAAAAAGTTAAAGTATTTTTTTTTATGTACGATGAAGTCTCCCATTTAGTCTAGTTTAAAGTACTAAATTAGAAATGTATTTTTTGGTAAAAATACCCTAGTGTAATTTTTAATTAAAAGAAAGGCGAGAAGTGGTACATTTAGTTCAGTTTGATTTAATTAATATTATTTGTACGAGAGAAGAATAAGATAGGCAAATTCAATTATTAATAAATATGTGCACTTTCAAGCGAAAACTTTTTCCAAATAGAAAATCTGGATTTGAAGAATTTGTTATTAATATAGTCGAATCCAATTAACACGAACATGTGCCCATTCGAGCGAAATGTGGCACATTTCCAAGCGAGGGAGGCAAATGAAGCGCGACGCGGAGCGGCGCGCTTCATTTTCCGAGATCGAAATGTGCCACTTTGAGCTCGAATGTACACACTCCGTTTTTCGCCACGATTAACAATGATCAATTTACTTTAAAAAAATTCAAGTCATTCTAAAACCGTAGTTAGGCTCTAAAAATGTCTCTTTTGGGCTGCGCTTATTTTTTATATTTTTTTACTTTTTTCATTGCGAAATTGCCGTGAAATTAATTTGTATTTAAATAAGAAGGCAAGAATAAAATTCTTGTTAGGATTTCTTAATATTCGGTATCGTGATTGACAATTTTTTGAAAACGAGACATTTTGGGGTTCCGAATGATTGCTTGGGGACAACGAGACAAATGATCTCAAAACTGAACAATCCCATTCAAAACAGATGTATGGTCACATTAAATATAGCTAAAATTCGTTTTTTCCTATACATTCAATTAACCGAATTTTCGATTATCCGAATCAACTGCAACAATAATTAGTCCGGATAACCGAGTTTCCACTGTACTATCGTAAATTAATAACAACTTGTACGGGAGAAAAATATTAAGTTAGTGTAACATATTCTTGTAAGAAGAAAACTTACCATGTATATGAGTTTTTTCAAAAGCACTGACTTTATAATTAGTAATAAATTATCACAAGATGATTAATTTATAGCAAAATACTAAAACACTATTAAATTCTATTTAAAACACCTTCGTACTCAACAAATGTTGGGTTAAAACTAAAGCAGTAAAGAAGCTCGTATCTTATCTCCACTTTCACCGATATAAAAATTTCTGGCTCGAATTTTGTTTAAAAACTTTGCTAGATAAAGTTGTAGTTATTGATTATCACAAAATTATTTTATAAATTTTAACGTAAGTAAACGCTTGTAAAACAAGACGATTAATTATAAATAAACAAAGTCCACTGGTAATGGATTTTAATAAATAACACAATGTTTTTAATTTTGTAAAAACTAAAAAAAAATTAAACAGAGTCATAATTCGTTTCATTAATTATTCAACAAAATATTATAGACTTTAACTAAAAATTAATAATAAGGTAGTTCACTACGTCTTTTTTTATATGGTACATCTCTGACCTATTGCATGTTAATTATGTACAGTTATACTTTATTCTATTCAACACCTTCTAAACCACTTATAGTGATCGAGTTATTCCAAGAGACAAAATCTGGTGCTGCATGGCTGAAAGAAAAGCTCGATCACTATAAGTGGTTTAGAGAGTGTTGAATAGAATAAAGTTTAACTGTACAATTTAATTAACAATATTTCGCTTCAGAATAGGTCAAAAAATTAGATTTTTTTTCTTCTTCTTCTATTGTAGGCTAATGCCTGTTCCTTCTTCGGTTGGGCCTTTCTATTTTTTTTTAATTACATAAATAGTTCAATATCATATTTCAATTTCATCAAATTCGCAAGAAAAATGAATTTACGAGTCTAAAGGATAAATGTACCATGAATAGGTGAAAAAGTATTTTTTAAGACAAGTCAGCCGAGAAATTATGGAGCATTCCCTTTTTTTCAACTTCTTTTTTAATTGTAACACGCTAATTGGTATTATTATTAATTTTATAAAACTATTCTGTGCTAAATATTTTTTTTTTGCTGGGGAGAACAAAAATTTAATTAACTATACAACGACCATAAACAATATTTTTATAGTAACACTTATCTGATATGATTATTAAGCATAATAACGAACATTGTGTTAGCTATGTGAGTAATTCAATAAAGAACGATAATATTATTAAAAAACACAGTACATTTTATAGATTATAAAATTTTTCCGAAAAACCGTATCAATATTCTCTTCCGATGCCTCATTAATAATTACATTCAATCCGGTACGGATGTTCTCATGACATTGTAAATAATTTATTATTACACCGAAATATCTTTATTGAACGTACTAAAAAGCGGCACTTCTAGATCTCATTTTTAAATTAATGTTCTTGACGGCACAAAAAAAAATTTTAATGCCATTCAAATCGCTAACAGTGCTTAGAAAAATAGAAAGTTTTGTAATCAATCAGCTTCGACGTCTGCGGCGTTTAAGATTCGCATTAAAAAAATGAATAACAAAATAATAAACCTTAAGTTTGCTAAATAAACGACGGTGTTTAATTTAATTTGTTATCTGATGCTAAACAGTCTGACTATGACGGCTTTTAATTTGTAAACAAAGCTACTTCTACGAGTAATACAGTTGCGAATTTTGAAATATTTACATAAGTATAACTTTTGGTAAAAAATTTATGCATATTCCAAATCCCGCAAATTAAAAATTTTTAGTGTTTGAATATTTACAAACGACAAAGTTAGGAATTTTTGAAAATTAAATTTTAGGACAAAAAACATCAATTTCTTTAACTGAATTTTTTTGGAAGATTTTCTATAGTAATAATTGTCTGCCCAATTACATTGATAATTTTTTTTAACCTTTCGTGTATTACGTGGGGTATAACTAACGTGAACATTTTTTTTTGTTAATACGGGACTTTTGGTTATCGAGCTTAAAACCGAGTGTGCACATTCGAGCTCAAAGTGGCACATTCCGATCTCGGGAAAATGAAGCGCGCCGCTCCGCGTCGCGCTTCATTTGCCTCCCTCGCTCGGAAATGTGCCACTTTTCGCTCGAATGCGCACATCCTCGTGTTTATTATATTAGTATAATTTACCGTGCGCTCCTTCAAATCAAAAATTTTAATTTAATTTAGTAAATATCAATTTTATTTTCGAAAAACATATTTACTATAGCAATGAAAGGAAGGGAGCGAGAAGATATGATAATCTTAGCAATGCAAGTGAGAGGGAACTAATTTTTTGTTTAATTTATTGACTTAAATTATTGTGAATCGTGCTTAAAACCGAGTGTGTACATCGAGCTCAAAGTGGCACATTCCGATCTCGGTTTTTTTGACATTTCTAATTTTTGAAAATCAATAAGTCTGTTATCGATTGAGATATTGTAAAAAGTCAATAAATCGCTAATCTTTTTAGGCGAAAAGTAAGGCAAATGTTAAAACGATTATTCTCTTTGTTAACCCCTTGACATACAAAAAAAACCAAATTTGATGAATCCGAAAAAAACTATTAATTTGGCTCAACTTAACTGTTATGAGCATACACAAATAACATAAAATAAATAATTAATAGTTTTAAAATATTTTGAAATATGTAGAGCAGTGTTTCCCAATCTTTTTTTAACATTCCCTACCTAAGTCATTCTAAAATTTTGATGCATATAATATATGACATAGAAATATTTTTTTATATTTAAAAATTGAATTATTTCATAAATGAAGCCTAATTACAACTTGTTCAAGACACAAGATTTAGGTTTTAGCAAGAAATCACTAGGAAATTATTAAGAAAAAAAAAACAATAAGTAAATTTTAAAAACATAAACTAAAAAATATATTTATATCGATAGCTCGAATTTTTGATAAGGTGAATTATTTTTAGTTTCTCTTCAACTTCGACCTATCGAGGTTTGACTGTATTTAATTTTATAAATTTAATATTTCTGAACAATTAAGATAATTTATTTATTCAGTTTTCTCCAATATTAATTTTATTTGCGTAAATTAATGATCTTTAAAAGTTTTTTGAAAAACCACAAATTTTGTATTTACTCTATTTGAGTTTTCTGAAAATACATAATAATTTTTCATCAAAATTTCCTTTTAAATTTACCGAATAAAGTTTTGTTTTATTCAATTTATGTTATACAAAAAATTGATAATTAAAAATTTCTAAAGTTCTTAAATATATTTAAAAATTTTCCAAATTATTAATTTATTTAATTTGAGTTGTCTAAAACTTAAAATAATTTATTGTTCGAGTTTACTTTAATAATTTTGCTAAATGTTTAAAACTGAATTTCATTCTATGTAAAAAAAAACCGGTGCATGTACTTATGTACGCGCGTTAGAAGTAATACTTTTTTGGCGCGACTAAATTAAATATAACAACGCGCTATGTTGCGCTTGTGTGTGGCTAGACCAGTAGTTATCAAACTATATGTTACTGCGCATATGTTGTTTTATTTGAATACATTGCTATTTCCTTTTTAAATCCAAAAAGTAATTTAAACAAATTGAATAAATACGAATATGTGCGCGTTCGAGCGAAAAGTGGCACATGTTCGAACGAGGGAAGCAAATGAAGCGCGACGCGGAGCGACGCGCTTCATTTTCCCGAGATCGGAAATGTGCCACTTTGAGCTCGAATGCGCACACTCGGCTTTAAGCACACTTTACAAGAATTAATTTACTCTCTGACAATTCGCAATTAAATATTACAGAATTATATTAAGAACAAAATTCTCAAATCGCCAATTTTGTGCCTTTTAACAAAATTATTGTTGAAAACAAACCTTTTTCGGAACATAAAATTGAATACAGTTCTTGACGTCTTAGAGACGTCAAAATCTACAATGACACCCTAAACGATTGACGTCTCCTAGACGTCATTGTATGTCAAGGGGTTAATAGCTCGATTTTCGTTATTTCACAAAACTCAAAATTGATTTTATGTTTAACCAATAAAACGCAAACGCAAAAGAAAATTCGTACTGTAATTGTTTATTTTACATGTCATTGAATAATCAATGAATCGAATAAATGCATTATTCGTCATCATTAAAATCAACAACCAAAAAAAAAGAAGAGAATAAACGAAAAAGAAAAAACAGGAACAGTATTGTAAATATTATTCTCGCGCATTTATTTGTAACGCCTAATTGATTAATTACACAAATTACAATACATACAACGGCGACCTACTGTCTAGAAATGGGTTTACTTTGGCTTGTATATAAATTTAATGAACGTGTAATTAGTTTTGCACACTAATCTATCATTTATACCGCTTGCGGTCTGTGCGTGTATGTGTGTGCATGTGTGGGATACGTTGCATTCCGATATTGTTGTGCGGTCCTTTTCATAATTTTCCGGTTAAAATTCATTTCTTGCATTTTCAAAGCCGTAAGCGAGCAGACGGTCAGAAGAAGCCACTTCCTTCCATCCATCTGTTTATATCTATTTATTAAAGCTGACAGGACTGAAAAATGACACTCTAATGCATACAAATTTCTCTACACCCTCTGAAAGTCCACATAAACACAAATACGGTTTTCTTAATGCAAATTTAGGGGTCGGAAGAAATGTATGCGGATGAAAACTTATGAAGCACGTCGCGAATATTTTTCCGCGCTCTTTTTTATTTTTAAACTATAATTAACAAAATCCCAACGAAGTCTCGACGGCATTTTCATTTCAACACCTGCTTTTCCACAGAGAACGAATGTAATTAAATTAATTATTGAAACGCTTCCAAAAAAGTTGGTCCGAATATTTAATTGTTCGCCTGAAAGTTGTCATCTAAGTGGTTCATTATTTTTTTAATTATTCTATTTCGGTTGTCGTAAAAAGTGTGCGAGATTTTTTAAAATTTAATCGTAAAAGGGGCGATATAATTTTATTTCGAGTTCTTATCTTATTTAGCAAAGTTAAACTGCATGCGCATTTTTAGTCAATATTGTTAAAAATATTAATTTAAAATTAAAAGTAAATATTTTTTTATGTGAGCATTACAGGTGTCCAATTTCGAAAAATGAAACTTGTCAAAGAATCGAAACATATTTTAGCCGCACTAAATGGTAACTTACAATCAATAGTCAATTAGTCTAATATTGTGTATACTCTTTATAAGGCAAACTTCTCTATAGCGCATCTATTGCTCAAGATTGGTTAGTTCACATTATTACCCATACATTAAAACACTCTATAAGGTAAATACCCTTCCTCTATAACAGGGGTGGCCAATCTGCGGCTCGCGAGCCACATGTGGCTCTTTGAAGGATTATTTGTGGCTCTTGATAAATGTACCCTTTTCATTTTTGTGCTATTACATTTTAAAAAATTATTATCGTTCCATATGCGTTTCAAAATGTCTATTAAATTACTGGCAACAAATATGAAAGACTAAATGCAACGTTGTAACAATTTTTTTTTTTAAATTAAAAAAAAAATGATTAATACCTTTTTGTATACCTTTTAATTACGGCTCGCAAAAAATTTCAAATTTTGAAAAATGGCTCGAACTAGCAAAGAGCTTGGCCACCCCTGCTCTATAACAAAATAATTTGTCTTTAACTTAATTATTTATTATTATTATTGGTAATAAATACCAATAATAAGTTTTGGCTTAAATGCTAAACAAGCCCAGTTCTATAAAAAAAATCAAATTTTCATTTAACCCTCCGCATACTAGGTGACTAAATGTCACATGCCATACTAGGTGGGGTTTGCTACACCCCGCAAATAAAATGAAATAAAATCCACAAAATTGTACTTTATGACGGTTAAATGATAAAAAATATATTTTAATAACCAATAATGAATAGGTTTAAGTAAAACATATTTATTTATGCATTAGAATAGACTTTGATTAATAACTATACTAAAACTATACTTTTTTTTCAACTTATAAACTATCGAGTCTTTTGAGTACTAAATTCCCATGACACTTGTCAATTACGATACCGAATATTAAGAAAACCTAACAAGAACTTCATTTTTGCCTCCTTATTGAAATACAAATTAATTTCACGGCAATTTTTTAATAATTCGCAATAATTTAGACTAATAAATTACACGAAAAATTAATTGAATAATTTTAATCGTTCCCTCTCACTTGCATTGGCAAGATTATCGTATCTTTTTGCTCCCTTCCCCTCATTGCTATGGTAAATACGTTTTTCGAAAATAAAATTGGATGGAATTAAGCAATAACGTCTTGACCAACATTTTTAAAAAATTCGAGTTATTATGATGAACGTACTTAGTATTTTGTGCTGCAATATATTATATTTAATTTTCCCGCTATACCGACCGTTGTGCCATCTGTTGGCCAATTGTCGTAACTGCTTGTAGTGTTATTCAAAAATCTCATTTCGCAAAAACGTCGTATCTACAGTACCCACAATACCAATTATTTATTTACGTTTTGAGTAGGTTCATGTTTAAGAAAATATATAAAAGTTCATGTTGATACTTCTGTTAAAAAAATAATTCTCTGGTGTGACTCATGTGGAAGACAAAATCGTAATATTAAAATCGTACTGATGTTAAAATCTATTCTTGAAAATAATAATTGCTTAAAAAGTATTGAATTAAAATTTTTAGTATCAGGTCACAGCTATTTACCAAACGATAGTGATTTTGGCGATGTGGAATGTGCACTCAAAAGACAACAAAAAATTTATACTCCGAAAGATTATCTCGAGGTGATGAGACAGTGTCGAAAAAAAAATCCGTTCATTATTAATTCATTACAAAAAGAAGATTTTGTTAGTACTCAATCGATTGAAAAAAAAATTACAAATCGAAAAAAAACGTTGGATGGGGAAAAAGTAAATTGGTTTAACATAAGACAAATAAAAATTTTCAAGGATGAGCCTTTCAAAATTTTCGTTCAAATGTCATATAATGACACTGATAAGTATAAAAAATTGACATTAAAAAAAAGGAAAAAATTCACTTGTAAAGAATATTTTTTCTGATAATTTGGAGATATTATGGCCCAATGGTAAATCTATAGCTCAAGCTAAATTAAATGATATAAAATCGTATATGCATCTGATTCCTGAAGTTAACCATGAATTTTACAATGATTTAATTGGTGACGATACAATAGAAGAAGATGTTGATGGATACAATGGAGACTTGGATTTTCAAATAGAAGTAACTGGAGTAGAAGATGAAATGAACGAAACTTGAATATTAATAACTATTTGCATATTTGTTCAATTGTTGTCTTTCATTTTGAATTATTTTTATCATAGTTAAAACAATTTTAATTAGAAACAAAATCAAAATCGAAAATTATAAAAATTTAACTGAAAATAACCGAAATTAAAAATTATAATTATTAGAGTTTAATTTTTATTTTAGTTAAGACGTTATTGCATAACGCTTTTCAAGGTACGCTCTTTACGCAAAAACGAATTCACTGTTTTTTTAATTAGGCATTTGCTTTTTTTGATATTTTAATAATTTGTACTTCTTTCTTCTAGGAAAGAACATTTAAATAAAAAATATTGTCATGGAAAACAAAATGAAATAAATTAAAAAACTCGCTGAAATCTCGATTTTTGAATTTTGTTGGTTAAGACGTTATTGCTTAATTCCATCCAATTGATATTTACTAAATTAAATTAAAATTTTTGATTTGAAGGAGCGCACGGTAAATTATACTAATATAATAAACCCAAAGATGTGCGCATTCGAGCGATAAGTGGCACATTTCCGAGCGAGGGAGGCAAATGAAGCGCGACGCGGAGCGGCGCGCTTCATTTTCCCGAGATCGGAATGTGCCACTTTGAGCTCAAATGTGCACACTCGGTTTTAAGCATTATTCAAAATAATTCAGTTCAATAAAATAGACAAAAAATTAATTGAATAATTTTAGTGGTTCCCTCTCACTTCCATTGACATGATTGTTGTATCTTTTCGCTCCCTTGCACTCATTGGCTATGGTAAATATGTTTTTCGATCATAAAATAGAATTCTACTAACCTAAATTTAAATTTATTATTTGAAAGAGCGAAGAATAAAGTAGATAAATCCAAAAAAACAAAGATGTGCCCATCGAGCGAAAAGTGGCACATTTCCGAGCGAGGGAAGCAAATGAAGCGCGACGCGGAGCGGCGCGCTTCATTTTCCCGAGATCGGAATGTGCCACTTTGAGCTCGTATGTGCACACTCGGCTTTAAGCATGATTCACAATAATTAATTTACTTTCTCAGATGGTAACTTTTCTACTGTCGAATTTTCGTTAGCTCTGCGCGCGCCACTTCCGTTGTTTGCTAAAATTTTACCCTCAACGCCATAAGAAGTATAACTTCAATAATTATTAAAGTATGCATCTTTCATGTCTCACTTTTGTCTAAAGATTTAAATACCGGCGCGTGTTTACATTTTAAAAATAAACCCGAGTCGTTAAATTCGCCCAACCTTTGCGAATAGGCAAGCTACTCTTCAAAGCAAAAACTGTTGCATACAACAAACCTCGTTTCATTAAAATAATTTTCAAAATTTTCGTCCGATAAATTACTTTAATGCGTTTTCCTTAAGAATGAAGCGAAGCACTTTTCAAGACAAAAAAAAATAAAAATCCCTAAGGACTTATTTAAGATCCTTTACAAGGAAAAGTAACGCAAAAGAAAGTCGTAGATTATAAACAAATACCCTTGGGATTTTAACTAATTTACTTCCTTTATTTATTAATACTTCAATTTTTGTTCTAACTTTTCTTCAAAGTAAACTAACATCCCTTTGTAATAACAATTTCCACAAAAAATCGACAACCTTATTGGCGGATGGCCGATTAATTCGTTTAATCTCAAAAAAAAACTAAGTTAAATTACTTGCTAAATTACGATCGCCATGTCAATTTAACAAAATTAAAATCGAAAGACCTTTATTGTTCGATTCCGAAGTGCTTTTTCTTAATCAGCGCGCAAGCAAAAAAGAAATTCGGGAAGTTTGAAGCGAGCGCGGATTAAAAAAAATGAGGAAAAAGGAAACTGCAGATGGGGTGGAAAATAAGGAAAAACGATATCGTTTACCATTTGTCGTTATTAGTGAAGGTATCGACACAGAGGAATTGGTAACGTGGTTGTTTAGTGCGCCGAAGGCTGAACACGAACGCAAACATAGAAATTGAACCTTCAAGTTAAATATTTAATTTATCCTTACCTTTGCTGATGCCTGAGGTTTTATCACGCAGCACATTGATCGAATACACTCGTCCGTACTCCTCGAACAGTTGTTTCAAGTCGTTCTCGTCCATGGAACGCGGCACCTGTCCCACGAACATTTTGATGTTGTCCGGATCGGGCAGGTCCTGCTCCCCATTCGGACTCTGGCTCGCATTTAACAAGTTGTTGTTATTGTTGTTGTTGTTATGGTTACTACTAATGTTATTGTTGTTGTTGTTCATCGGTAAACTGCAATAAAAAAATCATGCTCAATTTGTTGTTTGGGGGCGCGTGGCGGGGATGGGGAGTGCATTAAAAACGGATGCTAACCACCTCAGAAACCGGAGGGCTTTGGCTTAAGTTCAAAGTTCAACACAACTCTACGAAGCGGTGGTTGTGGTCGGGTTTAACAATCTCGTCCGTCCAACTAAATAAAAGATCGTCCGATTAAATCGATAAGGGCACCAAAATTAAAACGGCGAAATTTAATGTTTGCCGAAATTCTGTTCGTGGGTTTGGGCTTGGAGCCAGGCAGCGGCACATGCCCTACCAGTCATTCTTGCCCAACGCAACCCTAAATAAGCTTGAAATGTGAAATAATTTGCAATCATTTTGGGCGGCTAGGGCTAAAAGTAACATGGGACAAAGGTGACGAACGTCATAACAGAAAATTTTTTTGACGACACAAACTTCGAGTGTGTTCGCTTTGCACCAGTGGTTTCCAACCTATATGTTACTGCGCCTCCCTTAATAAAATATGTAATCTTGGCGTCTCGCCACTGTACACATATTTCCCAAATTATACGGTGGATGGATTCCAGAGAAAATTGTGCAAATCGAAAATATAGGAACATATGCATAAATTTGGATCAGTTACTTTTAGAAAATAATTAATATTCTTACGTAAATTATTGTAGTACATTTTTTCATTCAAAAAAGTATGATATAGGTATAAGTTGGTATATCTAATTCATAAGAATGTATATGGGGCATTCCACGCCAAATCACCGAGGTCGTGGACCACATCATTTTAATTTTTTTATTTCGGTGTGCTGAATCGAAATCGGAAGTTCGTTTGGCCCGTACACCCTAACAATTTTAAGTAAATTGCAAAAAAATGCAGTTATGAAAATGAAAATTTTTTTATTGAACTAGATCAAGTAGCTTTCTTATACATATGTATATTTTGATGTAATGAATCCAAATTCAAAATCTCTTAGTCTCGATCATTCATATATTTATCAAAAATCGCAAAAAAAAGTAATGAACTAGTAGAAAATAGCAAAAAATTATATCAAAAGCACAAAAAAAAATGGCCTGTAGATTTGACCAGACCCATCTATACATATGTATTTCGATGCCCTGAATCAAAATCCAAAATGCGTTTGTCCCGTACACCTTCAAAATATTGAGAAAATTGCGAAAAATTGCATGGTTTTGCAATTTACTCAAAATTTTGAGGGTGTACGGGTCACATAGACTTTGGATTTGAATTCAGCCCATCAAAATACATATATAGATAGATGGGGGTCTAGTCGAATGTACAGACCATTTTTTTTTGTGTGTTGGTGTAATTATACAAAAACGTACATCATTTTTTTCAGCTTTAAATAAACTTTTAATAAAAAATATTTAAAAATTCTGTATTTTCTATTTCGATTTTTAACAATAGAGGATAGATTTTGAAAATGTATAACTGATTTTTATTGAAATCGTGTTTTACAACAAAAAGGCCACAATTTGCAAAATCAAATAACTTCGCTCACGATAAAGATAGAAAGATTAACTTTTCTTCCGTCTTTTTCACGTAGATTTTTGATTTACCCGGTGGGCTATCATCAATGAGACACCCTGTATAATTTCAAAAATATGAATGTTATTGATTTTCATAGTGAAAGTGTTACATTTGTCTCTAGTCAGCCCTATCGTCGACTAAAATTATTTATATGAAAATGAGAACTAATTTAATTCATTTTTAACAAAATACAAAAATAAATGGAATTCTCACTGCGAATAAAAAACGATTGAGTTATGATTTTGAACAATTAAAACGTCACCAGAAGCTACAAGCATTTTAGCACAAACAAAAATACAAAGCTATCTTCTCCAAGCTTTGCCGAGCTTTTTTTTACATGTTTGATTTCGATGCTTAAAATTAGATTCGCAGAGCTTTGATGCATTTCGAGGATACGATATTAAAAATTTCCACGCCAATATGTAAACAGGCCGCAAGGCAGTATCGAATTATCAAGAAAAAAAAATTGCGTTAATATCGGAACGAGTTTAAATTTTTTTTTTTGAAGGGACGCAAACAAAATGGCTCGAAGAATTTGAATAGGTGTATTATTGATTTTTATAAAATCCAAAGTCGGTTTGTTAATCGAAGCGAAGGCCTCGTCGAAAATTGAACAACGAAAGCGGTTAATTAGTTTTTCGGCGGCCGCGAAAGCCAAATAAGGATTTTAGTTAAAATCCTCCATAATTAAGAAATATACATTCTCGTCGCATTAATGCCGGTTGCTTTATTCGTATAATTAGGTGAAAGGGGATAAAATGGGACAAAAGAGCGTAAAAAATATTTGAATTATACGAGTTTCAGTGTCCTTTTATTACGTTATTGCTTTAAAACAGGCAATTTTAAACAAAGTTTTAAGATGGGCACCGTAAAAAAGTAGAGAATTATGAGTTAGGGGCGGAGGACGACGTTAACCCTTCTTAATTTCAGGACCCGCTGTTCCGTTCCTAAAACTCCAAACTTGGAGTAATATAAACTGATATTTACTGTCTATATTTTCTTGAAAACAAAATTAACTTATTTTTTTAGACGAAAGAAAAACAGTAAATAGTTTTATTATTCTTAGTCCTAAAACATAGTAGGGTAAGTCATATAGATATTGCCCACTTATGGATTTCGAACACATTGACATCTAAAAAATCTTTTTTTTTATTATAGCTACCAACTTTTTCTTTATATTTTCTGATGACGCAATTAACTCTCCTTTAGAGTACAGTAAAACCTCAATTATCCGTGCCTCATGTCAGTTATACGGATTCGTTGCGAAAATTAAACCTCGGTATTTCTTACTAAATATTTTATTATTTTGTTTTGTACTTTGCACTAAACAGTGTTCTTTTGCTTCGTTGATTTTAAGATAATGTGCGACTGTTTTATTTAGTGATTAATATTTGTTGCGTTTTTTGTAAACATACACCTAACAATTTGAGCAAGTTTTTTTCCTCTTAAAACGGAACGCTTTGTAATCGTGCTTAAAACCGAGTGCGCACATTCGAGCTCAAAGTGGCACATTCCGATCTCGGGAAAATGAAGCGCGCCGATCCGCGTCGCCCTTCATTTGCCTCCCTCGCTCGGAAATGTGCCACTTTTCGCTCAAATGCGCACATCCTCGTATTTATTAGATTTGCCTATATTATTATTTTATTCTTCAATTCAAAAAAATTAATGTCGAATAAATTTAGATTTATTTTTTGTTTTAAAAAGGTTATAGATTTTATTCCTTTTGATAAGTTACCATGTTGCTCTTCTGCACGCCTAATTTCAGCGAGCCTGATAAAAATATTTTCAGGTGTACTTTCGAGTGTTTACAAATTTGTATTTTTGATCAATTAAAATTGTATATGGAATGTATCGTGTTATGTAAAAACCTTCAGTTCAATATTTCAGTGAATACATTTAGGAAATTCTAACAATAAATAAAACTCCCCTGCGGTTTGTTGTATTTAATTATACCATTCAAAAATCCTCCAATCAAGCATAGAATTATTTAACGTTTGGCAATAATGCAATATTAAGGTTCACATTGGAGATGTTTATACCAATCTTCTTCTTTTCAAATCAAATAATCCAATAAAGTTGGCTAAAATATATTTTTTTATTTGAAACATTGGCTATTAACATAGAGAAATTCTACGAATGCAAAGTGCGCGTTTGAGCAAAAAGTGGCACTTTGCCGAGCGAGGGAGGCAAATGAAGCGCGACGCGGAGCGGCGCGCTTCATTTTCCCGAGATCGGAATGTGCCACTTTGAGCTCGAATGTGCACACTCCGCTTTTCGCCACAATTACGAATGATACTTTAAAAAAATTCAAGTAAATCTAAAACCGTAGTTGCGCTCTCAAAATGTCTCCTTTGGGCTTCCCTTATTTTTCATAATTTTTTACTTTTTTATTAAGCAATTGCTGTGAAATTAATTTGTATTTAAAGAAGGAGGCAAGAATGAAATTCTTGTTAAGATTTCTTAATATCCGGTATCGTAATTGAAAATTTTTTGAAAACGGGACAGTCCCATTCAAAACAGGAAGTATGGTCACATTATATATAGTAGCTAAAATTCGTTTTTTTCTATACATTGACTTAATCGAATTTTCGATTATCCGAATGAGCTGCAACAGTAATTAGTCCGGATAACCGAGTAAGCAGTTTTTAGTTAAAACTTACATAACGATAAATAATGATAACGAAATAAAAATCCTCTAGAACAGGGGTTCCCAACGTGCGGTCCGTGGGCCAAATGCGGTCCGCAAAGTCTGTGAATGCGGCTCAGGATATAATACAATATATTATATTTTTATTAAAAAATAAATAAGTAAATAGTAAAATAAATAATAAATATATATTATTATATAATAAGATGGATTTCCGTTATTTTTTTGTTTTAATAAATATATAATTAAAGATTTATATTTATATTAAATTTAGTATACCTACTAATAAAAAAAAATAAGAAATAGTTAAATATATTTCAAACAAAAAAAATCATGGTTATTGTTTTGCTTTTATTCCGTTTTTTTGGCCCGCCAAAAATGTTGGTAATATTAAATTGGCCCCCCTAAGAAAAACTTCGGGAACCGCTGCTCTAGAAGGTACAGCGATTGCACATGTTTTACAGACATTTGCAATACTAGAGCAAAGTGCTAGCCCACTACGTCAAAGTGATAAATTAAAGGCCAAATCAACTATTAAACATAAATAGATAATAAAAAAGAAAACATTAAACTTAAATGTAATAGATAGTTCTATAACGTTAATGAAGTTGGCCACATATTGGAAGCCTCTAATTTATCCTACGTAGTATAAGAAAATACCAACTTCAATTAGTGCATTGAAACTACATATTTCAATTGGCGATTGAAATACAGTAGAACTCCAATTATCCGAACGCCGATTAACCGAATTGCCAATTATCCGAATTGGTCCTAAGCGTAATAGCCTGTATCTCGAATATAAAATTATTACCGTACATAAACTTAATAAAGTTTATTCTATGTGTGACAGTTCGTTTTTCTTTATTGCCAGTCTATGTCCGATTATCCGAATCGACCCCGGTCCCAATTAATTCGGATAATCGGAGTTCTACTGTAATCATTTTTTTAGTGCATTAAAACGTAAAACTCGTAATGAATCGCAAATATTTTTAGTAAAAAAAATACGAAAAGAAATATCGGTTTTTCAGAAGAAATTACAAAGTGTATTTCTTTTTATGATTTAAATTTCGTGCGAAATTGTATCTAAATTGGGATCATTTATTTATTTCCGAATAATATTTACTTAATTCCATCTAATTTATTTTAAGAGTTTTAAAGCTACGTCGAACTGTAAGCAAAAAAATTAAGTGTTAAACGCCGATATTGTAATTAAGGTATTTAAAACTTCTGTATTCTTAATTGTGTAAAAGTTTGTCTTTCAAAGTAAAATATAATTACGAATTGATCGAGAGAGAACGCTGTACGAACGTAATTAAGTTTGCTTTTGGATTTTAGTCAGTTTTAAAGTAAAAAAATTTATAGGTCGACTTCCATCAATTACTTCCGTGGGATGAATATAATTTATACGTCGTCCAAAAAGGCGAGATTAGCACAAAAAACGTGTTTTTTTTTCTCGCCGAGATTATTATTTAAGAATTGCCATAAAAACAAAGCCATAACAAAGAAAGAACTGCGAAGCACTGATTTATTGCCGAAGCCCGATAAACAATTTTTATGTTGCAACCGCAACAGGAATTTCGAACTTTTCGCACTTACAAAAACAAAAAATTATTTAACATAGTAAAAAATTCGGCTTTGTTATTTTTAAACAACACTCGCAAACTTTTTCGGCTTACAAATTGTTTCGGCAAAAATTTTTCGATTCTCTCGTCGCAAAACTAATGCCAATTAATTAATTTTAATCGTGAACCTATTTTGTAGGAAAATTATTATTTTTGAACTTTCAATTTAGCTTTTGTCAAGCAAAATATTAATACCATTGCATTTGATAAAAAATTCTATTAGTAAAGGTCCACTGTTTTTATTGTACGATGAAAAGCGAGCTTTTTGAACGGAAGCTTCCAATTAAAAGCGTACGATTTTTAACTTACAAAGTGCACTTAATTTGCAGGAAAAAAAACATACAGTAAAACCTCAATTATCCGGACCTCAGTTATACGAATTCGCGATTATCCGGATTGTCAACCGTGTTCGAACTCGTTGTGAAAATTAAACCTAGGTATTTCTTACTAAATATTTTATTTTGTATTTCGCACTTTAAGATAATGTGCGACTGTTTTATTTAGTGATTAATATTTGTTGCGTTTTTTGTAAACATATACCTAACAATTTGACCAAGTTGTCTCCTGTTAAAACTAAACGCTTCGTAATCGTGCTTAAAACGGAGTGTGCACATTCGAGCACAAAGTGGTACATTCAGATTTCGGAAAAATATATAAAAATATTTTCAGGTGTACTTTCGAATATTTACTAATTCGCATTTTATCAATTAAAATTGTATACGAGTCAAATTTTCTGAAGTGGGCCACGAAGAATTAACTAGTTGATTTTTATATCATCTTTTGCAGATTGTTGAAGGTTTATATGTCAAAATTAATGTCTCCAAATATTTATGGGTAATTATCGTTTTTTTGAAAATTATAAACAAATTAGTTTTAAGGCACATTTTGTATACACTGTTGTAATTAGACTTCATTTATGGATTAATTCAATTTTTAAATATAAAAAAATATTTATATGTTACATAGGGGGTGCATCAAAATTTTAGAATGACTTATGCCCCTAGCACACGGTACGTTTTTACCTGCGTAAACGCTTACTTGTCGGATTATTTTAACCGGTTTTCGTTATACTTTTTTTAATCTTTAAGGTTATTCTATCACACGATACATTTTGCTTAACTAAAACATATTAAAAATGTATCGCAAGATGTCTCTTCTACGTACTATGATTCAAATATATTCAACTACGTCTTATTTTTTTCGGTAACGTTCGGACGCACTTTCAAAATTGTTTCACTAAAATCCGTCTAATTGCACTACCGCGAAGATCTCGATTATGGTAATCTTTATCATTTACCGCATATAAACACGTCTCTAATTGATATGCATTAATTAGAACTGTAATTTGTGCTTTATCCCACAGAGTTTTAGAAATTTTATTTATGTTCAAGACATCACTTTTTAAATTTTCTGAATTCATTTCTGCAGAACTCAAAAAAGTGCCCAATAACTTCTGTGATGTTTTGTCTAGGATTGCTAAACACAGACTGAATAGTATGAAAAGTATTAGCTAAAAGCAATAGTCAAATTATAATTTTTTTTTAATCTTTAGTAGATATATTTAAAGAAAAGTGTGTTTACTTTTCGCACACAAAGCCAAAAGAATTATAGAAAACACCCAAAGCATTGTTAACAGTCAAAGTATTTCCAGAATGTTATGTTCTTTTAAAAAAAGTGTTTTAAGCTCCATTCATTATTTAAATAACATACATTCACCAAACAATAGAAACAAAAATCGCTACAAATACTTTTTTTTAAACACGGATTAAAGGTAATTTTAATAGACAGTTAAATATATAGGTACCAAAAATAATTAGGAATTTAGAGACAATTGCCTATTATCTTTTTTTACTTATAACAAAATGTATTATAATTCATAAAACAGTTTTTTCAACATATTGTGCTTCCACAGTAGGTAATTTAATTTTTAAAATATTTATTGTTGCTTAACGTTTGGTGTTAATTAAAACAATGTATTTTATTACTTAAACGGTTATATCTAAAAAACATAAATAATATTTTTTAGATACTTGGCGTTTTTATATTTATTCGTGAATCCATTATGAACGACTCTATATCCACGTTTTAAAAGTCACGTGACGCTAAACTCGTTTTTCATTGGTCATCTGCTATTTCAAGCAACAAAATACGTAGCAAAATTAGGAACTGTTCTATTTCTAAAATTCAGTAAACGACACGATGTAAGGGTGGATTTTTACGTACCGCCACCGCGCCAACCAAATAGTTATCCGACAAGTAAGCGTTTATGCAGGTAAAAACGTACCGTGTGCTAGGGGCATTAGTGAGGTATATTAAAAAAAAAGTTGGAAAATAAGAGTCAAAATTCGGAAAAAGTTAAAGTATTTTTTTTCATGTAGGATGAAGTCTCCCATCTAGTCTAGTTTAAAAGTACTAAATTAGAAATGTGGTTTTAGATAAAAATACCCTACTGTAATTTTTAATTAAAATAAATGCGAGAAGTGGTACATTTAGTTCAGTTTGATTTAATTATTATTATTTGTGAGAGAGAAGAATAAGATAGGTAAATTCAATTATTAAGGAGTATGTGCACTTCCAAGCGGAAACTTTGCCCGAATAGAAAATCTGGATTTGAAGGATTTGTTATTAATATAGTCGAATCCAATTAACACGAAGATGTGCGCATTCAAGCGAAAAGTGGCACATTTCCGAGCGAGGGAGGCAAATGAAGCGCGACGCGGAGAGGCGCGCTTCATTTTCCCGAGATCGGAATGTGCCACTTTGAGCTCGAATGTGCACACTCCGCTTTTCGCCACGATTAACAATGATCAATTTACTTTAAAAACATTCAAGTAATTCTAAAACCGTAATTGCACTCTCAAAATGTCTTCTTTAGACTTCGCTCATTTTTCATAATTTTTTACTTTTTACAAAAAGAAATTGCCGTGAAATTAATTTGTATTTAAATGAAGAGGCAAGAATGAAATTCTTGTCAGAATTTCTTAATATTCGGTATCGTAATTGCCAATTTTTTGAAAACGGGACATTTTGGCGTCCCGAATGATTGTTTGGGGACAACGGGACAAATGATCTGAAAACGGAACAGTCCAATTAAAAACAGGAAGTATGGTCACATTATATATAGCTAAAATTCGTTTTTTTTCCTATACACTCAATTAACCGTATTTTCGATTATCCGAATGAGCTGCAACAATAATTAGTCCGGATAACCGAGTTTCCACTGTACTTTAAAGAAGTTTTAATGACGAAAAGCCAAAGGCAAAAAAAAAACAACAAAACGTGAGATCGTCTGCTTCGGCAGACTCTTTATCTGTCGAAGAGTTTTTTTCGAGTTACAAATCATATAGGCGTTCGGGATGTTGGAAGAGACGAGAAAAAATTCGGAGAATTGGCGGGTATCAATTTTTCATTAGAGAAAAGATACAAGGCTCCGGCTAAACCTGATATTTTCGATAGCCGTACGACCGTAATAAACCCCCTCAAAAAAAAATTGTACGTTTCTTTTTTACGAAGTTACCTCTCTTAGAGAATTCGAAATTCAAGAAGGGTTGGTATCAGCTTACATTTCTCTCCTCTTTCTAATTTTCCGTGCACAAATTACTTGCGACCTTTAAAAATAATTCGATATTTCAATTAATAAATGAGCTGTTCGAGTTAAATAATTCTTTCGCATGCCTTGCGAGTCGTTTCGAATTAAACAGTTATTTAATCGATCGGAGCCTTGGTAAAAAAAATAATTAATCCGCTGATTAATTAATCAATTAATTATAAGTAGAATCCTTGGGACATTTCAAGCCCTTTAAACGTCGCCAGATGTTAAGATGTTAAGCAAACTATAAAATATACAAGATTAAAGCTTTGCTAATTTATCTCGTTTAGTTAGTTTCTCTTAAGTTTTGAAAGTTGGAGGATGCCCTCGTGCAAGTTTGTTGCGGATGTTTTAATGGTCCGATCAATCAATAAGTAATTTGCGCTTAAACATTTGGGTCCTATAAAATACTCGAAATTTCCAACTTCGAAAATATTTAAGTGCAAGACCGTTTCGATTTTATTGCTCCAATAGTCGGACTCTATTTAAACTTTTAGTTTGGAAAGACTTATAATTATGCTTTAAGAATTTGGATTTTTTTAATTTTAGAAAATAACTTTTAAAAAAAGATTGACAAATTAAAAATTAAAATGCTCAATGTAAATATGGAGAAAATAGTTGTAATATTTTTTTATTTATTTATTGCAATTGCAACTTAATGTTTAAAAATGAAAAAATAATAAGCTTTATCGAATCAAATCAAACCAAAATAAAAAAAGTTTTATTGAGTTGTCCCAATTACAACATAACAATTAAAAAAAACCAATTATCCGATATTTGCTATTTTCAGTATCACATTTTATTTTAATTTGACAATAAAATTTATTAATTAAATTAAACATTTAAATACTTACATTTGAATCATTTATTTTTATAAACGCACCGATACAAAATTCTTTCACTGCAATTTTCGAAATATTTAATACTTATGTCATTTTTCACTTGTACACTGCGTCACGATCAATAATAAATATTTTATACTTATCAGGTGTGCGACCTTAAAACGGCTGTTTTTTTATTTAGCAAAACACAATAATTAACGCAGAAAAGTGAAAAATATTTTATTCGAAGTAATTGCCCTCGCTGGCTATACATTTTTCCCATCTTCGAGGAAGATTGTGGATTCCACCCCAAAAAAATTCATCCCCTTTGGATAAGAACCACCCATCGAGCCATTTTTTAACATCTTCATAAGAATTGAAGTGCTGCTCAGCAAGTGCGTGTCCCATCGACGCAAACAAATGGTAATCTGAAGGGGCCAGATCAGGAGAGTAGGGCGGGTGGGGTAGCAACTCCCAGCCAAGTGCATCCAATGTATCCCGGACCAATCTTGCTGTGTGTGATGGTGCGTTGTCGTGCTGGAAAATGATACCCTCATGCCGATCCGCGTGTTCGGGTCTTTTTTTGCACAATTCACGATCCAATTCGATGATTTGTTGTTGGTAGCGTTGAGTATTGATCGTTTCACCAGGTTTCAACAGTTCGTAGTAAACCACCCCCTTCTGGTCCCACCAAACACACAGCATTGTCTTTTTCCCGAATCGATTTGGCCTAGCAGACGATGTTGAGGGTTCTCCGGGTCCACCCACGATTTTTGCGCTTAGGGTTTTCAAAAGATCCATTTTTCATCGCCAGTGACGATTCGATGCAAAATGATTTTCTGTTGTGCCGATCAAGCAAGATTTCGCACGCGGTCTGGCGTCGTTCCATCTGTCGATCGTTCAATTGATGTGGCACCCACTTCCCGATCTTTTGGATCTTTCCCATAGCAAAAGGCGTTTCGAAATTGCTTGGTGGCTAACATTCAACTTCGCGGCAAGTTGTTTCTGCGATTGGGTATCGTCTTCGTCCAATAAATCTTGCAATTCGGTGTCCTAAAAAACTTTTGGTCGATTTTCGCGCTTCTTGTCGGTGACTTTAAAAAATTCCGTCTCTGAATTGCCGAAACCACGCTCTGCACCGAGTTTCACTAAGAGCACTGTCGCCATAGACCTCCACAAGAATTCTATGCGCTTCGGCGGTAGATTTCTTCCAATTGAAGAGGAATAGCAGTGCTCCCCGCAAATGCTCTTTATCTGGCACAAAATTCGACATGTTTATCGTGATCAAAGGACACGTTATTGTCCGAAATTGCTGACTTTGTCTTTTGTTTACTAATGGCAAAGATCAAAGCAATGAGAAAAAATGGCAGGCAAGGTTGGCTGATGCCTAATGCGCGCGTACTGCCATCTATTAGAAAACGGCCGTTTTAAGGTTGCACACCTGGTAATTATGGTTATGTTTTAAATCATTCGTTGTCCGCATCGATAATAGTAGCGCGTATATTTAAATAGTAATAGTGATATCTATCAGTTACTTAGCTACAACGTAACATGATAAATATTACCATAAAAATGGTAATTGTTTAGGAGATAATCAGAATAAGGATTAGTTTAATGTTACTATAGTTAGAAGAGTTGTTTTCACATTTAATCACTAACAGAATCCGGCTCGAAAGACCATGTTTTTTCTCACAATACCGTCAATTGCAAAAAAATGCTTGACAACATTGTTCGAAAATGTACAGTGGGGAAAACGTCAAGAATCAATTATTTTAAAGGTTCCTAAATTTATTGCGCAATCAAAGACTATAATTGTTCCAACTTTTAACGTCGATGACGATGGGTATGGTATTATTGAAACCTGCAAAAATACTGGCGCGGAATTAATATCTGAATGTTGATTTAGTTTTAATCTAAAGCCATCGTTCGGGTGTAATATGTAATACTAACTTTAAAGTACTTATTTCCAAAAGTAGATTAATTTCTAGATACCTTTTACCGCAACGCCGCAACTAGCACAAAAGCTCTCCCTAATCTCTCTTTTCAAAGATTTTGTAAACAATTCCATAAACTGCTTTCAGGCGAAATACTTCCTAAGATTTCGGTAAGAACTCTCCCGATTATAATTTATTTAATAATTGAATTAATTAAATTAAAGCCGAACCGAACATTAACAATACAAACACACGACCAATACTAAACATACTAAAATCGAACGAGGTGAATTAAGGTCTGAATGATGGAGCCAGTTTTTTTTCTATACATTTCCTTCGGCAAACATTTTATCCCAAAACAGCACACATTTCCGTAATTTTAGCTCGAAGTGATGGCGATTTTAGTGTGTGTGTGTGTGTGTGTGTTGGGATCGCGTGGTTCTTAAAAATAAATCAGTAGGCTCTAATTTTACTTTTATAAGCATCGACGCTGAAATCTTTTGAAAATTATTCGTTTTATACCTTCGAATATTTAACGAAATTACCAGTGGAAAATTTGCAGATTCTCTCCCCTTCATAATCACGACTAACTAAGTACTTATATTTCCTTCAGAATGCAAATTCTCTTCGGTTATGAGTTTAAGGTGCGTGTGTCTCTCGTAATACGGACTTTCGGTATTGCTTGCCAAAAACCTTAGACCGCTTAGAGCGTAGATGAAGTATGATAAGAGATTCGCGAGATAGTGTTACGAAGAACGTAAGATGACAGAATGACGAAAAGGCTGCATTTTCGTATAAGATATTTCCGCGCAAAATCCGACATTGATAAAGTGCATCAATTTTTGCTTTAAATTTATTCAAATTAATTTTTTTTTAAATAAGCAAATTGACCGGAAAATTTTCTATCAAATGTATCAGGTTCTTGCCGTATCGCTTACGGCGGAAAAAGTGGCCGCAAAATATTTCTGTGCCAAGTTTGTAAATTATATAGTTTATTGAGAATTGAGCATGTGTGCGACAAATTTCTTGTGCCAATTTCTTGAACGATATTAAATTAAATTTTTTTTTGCTTAAAATCATGTTTTATTTAATAGTGGACAATTATTTTTACTTCGTTGCCTTTTGCATGTCCCATTTTATAACGTTTTCGCTATTTAAACTATTCAAAGATTAAAAAAGCTAAATCTGATTGTTAGTAGTAAATAATAAGTAGGTACTTATATAAATTTGAAAGTTTATTGGTCTAAATAATTGCGAATCATCAAGAAATTGCTGTGAAATTAATTTGTATTTCAATAAGGAGGCAAGAATGAAATTTTTGTTAGGTTTTCTTAATATTCGGTATCGTAATTGATACGTGTTATTGGAATTTACTACTCAAGAAAAGACTCCATAGTTTACAAGCGGAAAAAAAAGTTAAGTTTTTGTATTTTTATTAATAAAAATCTATTCTAATGCATAAATAAATATGTGTTTTACTTAAACCTATTCATTATTGGTTATTAAAATATATTTCTTATCATTTAACTGTCATAAAGTATAATTTTGTGGATTTTAATTCATTTTATTTTCCGGGTATGGCAAACCCCACCTAGTATGGCACGTAACATTTAGTCACCTAGAATGCGGAAGGTTAAAAATGTGGAAAAGTTGAGGGGGTAGAAGAAGTGATGGGATTACCAAAAGTGAACCGGAAATGTGTATAAAAAATAGGGCATTCCACTCGCGCAGAAAACCGCTTATATCATGTCCTGGGATCAACTAAACACCGAAGGATTAGGAGGCAATAATCGATCAGGTTTCCTGCAAGGGAGACAACTGTACAATTTAGAAGGGATGTAATGCCCTCCCTCCGCCTAGCCGTTACAAAATCCATGTGAAACGCTACAGTTATGTATTAATTAACATTGTGTATTACTCGCATAATTCAATATTATCAAAACGAATCCAATTAGAATAACTAAAAAGCTTTTAAACAATTGTAATGGAGCGTTCCTTGTTTTCTTTTAAGATAATAATTAATTTTGAAAGTTCTGCATTCCGGAACAAATTGGACGGAAAGTTGAAATATTAATTTAAACTTGGAACGTATGGTGTTTTCTTAATGCGAAGGTGTTTCAATTTTTGCGAATATAATTTTAAATTAAATTTAATCCAAAGCTTACGCCGAAACTACATTAAATATTATCCTCGGTTTTCCTATTTGAAAGTAAATTGCTTTGCCCGCCACGAAGGTGTGCTACTTTATATAATGCATAATTTAACAGTAAACTTATAAAAGTCATTTATTTCTAGAAGTATCTTAAATTATAAGTAGAGCCTTTATTATTTCTACATAAATTTTTTATTTGACATCTCTTCGTTTTATGAGCAATCTCAAAAAGCACAACAGATCTCCGAAATCTAATAAAGATTTCCGAGGCGACTTTTATTCCCAAAAAAGGAAGTACCCTTATCACAAAACCTTGCCATTTCGATTAGTTTTAAAGAGGACTTTCGAGCTGTTATCTTTAAAAAAACAAATTCCAAGAGATGCGTTGGGAAAAAAATTAAGTCTTGTACGAAATGCTGTTATTCTCCAAACCAATCGAAATACAAAAATTGGGCATTCTGATATGGTTATGAAAAAATTTTCAGCCGTTGTGAAATGGTCACAACATACACAGTGTGTCCCATTAAATTAGGGGTTCCCAAAGTGCAGCCCGCAAAGCCTGTGAATGCGGCCCACGATATCGATACGATATATTGTATTTTTATTAACCTTCCGTGTACTAGGCGGGGTAAGGTGGCGCAAAAAAACTATTTTTTTTTGAGTCTCGAATGAAAAAATGTTAGTTTTTGATGTTTTAAGAGCGACCTCAAAAGGACAGCTCAAAAAAAATTTTGTAAGAGGTCGCTCAAAATGTTTAAAATTTCAAAATCCGTCAAAAATCGAATTTTTTTTTTTTAATTTTTTTATCTTGTTACAGTATAATTTTATAGACAAACAAAAATAAGTTTATGAAAGTTTCAATTTAAAATTTGAGTTTTAAAAGGTCGCTCAAAATTTTTTTTTATTTATTAGTGCATCACTTTGGATTTTTTCGAGCGACATTTAAATATTCAAATTAAAATTTCATACATTTTTTTTCTATTATTTAGTAAAATAATCAACAAAAATTTACCACGAGATGAACTAAAAATGAAACAAATGACAAAAAAACATAATTTTATTCAAAAGTGCGTATTAAATTTGCTTTATTAGCATTGGGATATAATCCAAAGTGATGTACTAAATAAATAAAAAAAAATTCTGAGAGACTTTTTAAAACTCAAATTTTAAATTGAAACTTCCAGAAACTTATTTTTTGTTTGTTTATAAAATTATACAGTAACGAGAAAAAAATTAAAAAAAAAATGTTCGATTTCTGGCGGTTTTTGAAATTTTAAAAAATTTTGAGCGACTTGTTAAAAATTTTTTTTTGAGCTGTCCTTTGGAGGTAGTTCTTAAAACACCAAAAACTAACATTTTTTCACTAGAGACACAAAAAAAAATAGTCGGTTTTTTTGCGCACCCTAAGGTGGGGTATAACTAACATGAATAATTTTTTTTTTGTTAAAACCGGAGGTTTGGTAATCGAGCTTAAAACCGAGTGTGCACATTCGAGCTCAAAGTGGCACATAAAAGTCTATTCTAATGCATAAATAAATATGTGTTCTACTTAAATCTATCATGATTGGTCATTAAAATATATTTTTTATCATTTAACTGTCTTAAGTGCAATTTTGTGGATTTTATTTCATTTTATTTTCGGGGTATGGCAAACCCCACCTAGTATGGCATGTAACATTTAGTCACCTAGTATGCGGAAGGTTAAAAAATAAATAAGTAAATAGTAAAATAAATAATAAATATTTATGGTTATTGTTTTGATTTTATTCCGTTTTTTTTTGACCCGTCAAAAATTTTGGTAATATTAAATTGGCCCGCCTAAGACAAAACTTTGGGAACCCCTGGCATTAAATAATCCTAACAAGTTACGAGATTATAAATACAATTACTTTTGCAGATAAAATAAATTTTGGATTTTGACTTTTTTCATTTTTTTACTTAAATAGAATTTAAACGTTTTTTTTCTTTTTAGTTTCGCGAGATTTTTGGTCCAAACAAAATTTTTAAAACGCAACTTCCCGTTTCATTTGAAGAAATAAAAAAAGCAAAGAATTAGTTCAGTTGCCGAGCCGAACTCTTTTTTTAAACAACACTAACTTTTAAGTTTAAAACTTTTTTTTTTTAAACGTCGAAATTAGATTTTTTACTACAAGCGTCGGATCTCATTAAATTTTAACGCGTTCATTAAAAAACGAAGTCGAAATAATTTTGATTTCGATGAAACTTTAAAATATGTTATCCGCGATGCAGCTATCTGCGCGATTTAAATTATCGCTCCGAATTTGCAAAGGCGATATCGGCAATTCGAGGCGTTAATGCGAGAAATACTGGATGCTAAACAAAAAAAATTACCGCCAGCTCGTCTCGTAATTTTCAAAAAAATTAACGAGCAAAGAAAGGATTTGGAAGTGAGATATCCTCGAATAGTATACAACGGGCACGTATTTCAATTTTTTGTATAATAGAAAGGACGGACCGAGGGGAATTCTTTGATATCCCGACGGATTTGCCGGCCTAAAATAGTTCCAAAAATTTAGCAGAGCGCAAACGAAACCGAAATCTTAATCGACCAAACGTATAAAATTTAAATAAACTTTTTAAAGTGAACGTAATTCCTTAAAGCAAAAAATTTAAATACGGATTATAGAATTTCGGTCCTTTGTTTTTCGAGAGTTAGGCGTTCTCCTCGTTACAAAGTGTGAGACAATTTAATTTAGACAAATAAAATATTATTTTGGCAGCTGCTTTTGGCTGATTCTCTTCCTAAGCATTTATTTATCGATTTCCTGTTGGCGTTTCAACGCAAATAAGCCATAATTTAATTTTCATCAAGCCGCAACACTTTAAAATCGTTTAAAAAACGCACTCCGCACGCAATTCGTTTAACAAAAATCGAAAAGCACGTGCTTTCGTCGTACGGCACGTGCTCGACTTCGAACGTCTCGTTACATTAAAAAAAAAGTAGAAGCATACTTACTCAAATAAAAGTCCCTTTTTAAGGGTCTCGTAATAGAGTTGGTCCATGATTTAAAAAAATTTCGATTCGGCCGATCAAAAACCACACGTCCGTAAAATAAAATCGTTGTACAGTTGCAAGCGTCTCACTAACAAATACAGAATGCCGGCCCTGGGGAATTTCAATGTGCCAAATTCGAGCAAAGTCGTAGTTGATTTCCTTTAAAATTCGAAAAACCCGCTTTGTAACGAATTCCTGTGCACCTACAGTTTGAATGTGCAAGTTCAAAAATTGATAGCAGCGACTTTCTAAACGTACGTAGAATTCTATGCCAAAATTTTGGATATTTAATATAGAGCGCGTCCTTTGCGCGAAATTCTTTTGGAAAAGTATATGCCGAAATAATTGATATTTTGGAAATGAAGCAATCGATAACGTGGCATTTTTCGATTTGGTGTTATTTTACAGTTTTCTATAATCTTTTCGTTTTGTCCTTCCATTTTAAAAAATTCTGTGTAAAATATTACAAAAACAATACGACGTTGTTCAAATTAAAAATTTACCTATTGGGTTGAGACATAAGTTCCCGCCGTTTATGTTGTTTTTTAAAATTGCGCGTTGAAAATAAAATTCTTTAGCATAATGTTTTGTGTTATGCGAAGAGAAAATTTTTGCTTTACAAGATAGTTGTATTTGGTTTTTTAGTTCGGATTAATTTTAGTCAATTTTTAGATCATTTAAATGGAGTTCCAGGTCGACAAAAATTTGGTGAACCAATCCCGAGCAGTTCTTTTAGCAATAGAACCCTCTCGGTACACTTCAGAAATCGAATAAACGCAAAGAGAAGATGGTGTCGAAAATGCTCATTTTTGTCGACCTGGCACTCCATTTAAAAAATCTACAAATTGACAAAAATTAATCCGAAGTAAAAAATCAAATACACTAAATATCTTGTAGAGCAAAATTTTTCTTTCGAATAACACAAAACATTATGGCAAAGAATTTTATTTTCATCGCGCAATTTTAAACACAACATAAACGGCGGGAACTTTTGACTCAACCCAATACTTTTCTTATCGACAAAAAATCAAGAGAAAAAAAAGAGGCACGTTTACTTATTTACGCGTTTTAGAAGTTATATTTTTTTGGCATGACTAAATGAAATATAAACAAGTGTTAATTTGCGTATCTTGTATTTATGTATAGCTAGACCAGTAGTTTCCAAACTTTATGTTACTGTACACCTATTCCCCAATTTACACGATAAATAGGTTCCTAAGATCTGAAATGTGCCACTTTGAGCTCGCATACGGCTTTAAGCCCGATTCGCAAACATTTATTTAATTTCTAAATAATTTTAATCAAAAATTACGAGACTGTATTTATACCAGAAACCCTAAATTTTCCCTTTGGTGCTTTTAAACATTTAATTTAAAAAAGTGCTACAACTCCTTTCAAATAGAAAATCTGAATTTAATTTGTTTATTTGAAAACAAACAAAATCAATAAATACAAAGATGTGCACATTCCTTTTCACTCGCATCGACAAGATTTCCATATCTTTTCGCTCTCTTCCACTCATTGCCATGGTAAAAACGTATTTCGAGCATAAAATCGATATTTACTATACTAAATTGCGATTTATGAATTCAAAGAGTGAAGAATAAAATAGACAAATCTAATAAATACCAAGATGTGCACATTCGAGCGAAAAGTGGCACATTTCCGAGCGAGGGAGGCAAATAAAGCGCAACGCGGAGCGGTGTGCTTCATTTTCCCCAGATCGGAATGTGCCACTTTGAGCTCGAATGTGCGCACTCGATTTTACGCAAGATTCACAATAATTTCGAGCAATATATTACACAAAAACGCTGTTGAATAATTTTAATCATTCCCTCTCGCTCGCACTGACAAGATTTTCATATCTTTTCGCCCCCTTCCACTCATTGCTATGGTAAAAGCGTTTTTCGAGCATAAAATCAATATTTACTATACTAAATTGCGATTTATGAAGTTGAAAGAGCGAAGATTAATGTAGACAAATTTAATAAATACTAGGATGAGCACATTTCCGAGCGAGGGAGGCAAATGAAGCGCAACGCGGAGCGGCGCGCTTCATTTTCCCGAGATCGGAATGTGCCACTTTGAGCTCGAATGTGCGCACTCGATTTTAAGCATGATTCACAATAATTTCGTGTAAAATATTACACAAAAACGCAGTTGAATAATTTTAATCGTTCCCTCTCGATCGCACTGACGAGATTGGCGTATCTTTTCGCTCCCTTCCACTCATTGCTATGGTAAATACGTTTTTTGAACATAAAATCGATATTCTATTAAATAAAAAAAAATTGAATCTTCCCCAAAGATATTTAAGTAAAAATAAATTACAATTTAGCAGGAAGTACTCTATTCCTTGTAAACCTTTTCACCAAGGAAGGAACAAAGTTATGGGGGGTCCCCAATCTTAATATGAGGCCGTGCCCAATTTTACGGATAACTTCCTCTTTAATGTTATTGGAGTTTGTACCGAGTACAAGCCGTAATAAAGTCATATTCGACAAAGACCGTGCCATAACTTTTTATTATAACGACATGGAGTGAAGCTGTGATTTCCAGATGCCGTAGCAATTCCTTTTTCTTCTATTAAATTACGCGAAAGTGAAATGAACCCATAAAAGTAACTCGAGTTTAATTTATTATTTTTTCGTTGTTGAAACAACACAACAGAAGGTCGCTGTGTACATTCCACGTGTGCCCCCCTTATCTAATCTCGCTTTTTGTTTAATCTTTTTCAATAAACATATGGCGCTTTGTTTTTTACCATATTCGACGGCCACGCGCCCCCCGACGTAAATTGCGCAATAAAATGAAATACTTGCGCACCTCCGAAGATGGCGTTTCGAAATTAATTTAGAGGAAGCGCTCAAAGAAATTACATAATAACGCGATTTATGTTTATGAAGGCGGGCTTAGGTGGCGGCATTAAAATAAAATAAAGAAGGCATTCTTTTAAGCGTGCCTTGTAAAATATGCGACATAAATATCTAAATCCCCTTTTATAATTAGAAATGGCGAACGCTGGTCTTAGCCGAATGTCATATTGCATCGGAATTAATCCTGTGACATAAATAGTGCGTTCCCCCATTTAATCTATTAGTTATTCGAAACTTTTGTTATCTAATAAAGTCTAAAGGTGTGCCAAGATTATTTTGGTCTTAAACAATGCACGCGCTTTATTGCAATCTCGAAATAATGTTCGCCGGTCGTAAATTTCGTTTTACTTCTTTTTTCGGTTTGTTTTTTCGGCACGCGCGCGCGGCCTTTTCATTTCATGAAATCGAATACAGTAAAACATCGATTATCCGGACCTCAGTTATACGGATTCGCGATTATACGGATTGTCCCCCGCGTTCGTTTTTTCCTGTTAAAACGGGGCACTTCGTAATCGTGCTTAAAACCGAGTGTGCGAATTCGAGCTCAAAGTCGCACATTCCGATCTCGGGAAAATGAAGCGCGCCGCTCCGCGTCGCGCTTCATTTGCCTCCCTCGCTCGGAAATGTGCCACTTTTCGCTCGAATGCGCACATCCTTGTATTTATCGGATTTGCATATATTATTATTTTATTCTTCAATTCAAAAAATTTAAAGTCGAATAAATTAGATCTATTTTTTGTTTGAAAAAGGTTAGATATTTTATTCCTTAATAAAAATATTTTCGGGTGTACTTTCCAATGTTTAACAATTCCCGTTTTTGATTAATTAAAATTGTATGAGTAAAATTTTCTGAAGTGGGCCACTAAAAATCAACTAGTTGATTTTTATATCATCTTTTGTAGATTGTTGAAGGTTTATATGTCAAAATTAAGGTCTCCAAATATTTTTGGGTAATTTTCATTTTTGTAAAAATTATAAACAAATTAGTTTTAAGGCACATTTTCTAGACACTGTTGTAATTAGACTTCATTTAAGGATTAATTCAATTTTTAAATATAAAAAAATATTTATATGTTACATAGGGGGTGCATCAAAATTTTAGAATGACTTAGGTGGGGTATGTTAAAAAAAAGAAGAGGAAATAAGAGTCAAAATTCGGAAATAGTTAAAGTATTTTTTTCATGTACGATGAAGTCTCCCATCTAGTCTAGCTTAAAAGTAGGGGAGTGTTCCCGAGTATGAGACAGGCTCCAGATATGAGACAGTCAATTATTTTCATTATGCAAGGTCAATATGGCTGATCTGATTACTGTCAAGTACTTTTTTGTCATCAGTCAGTTTTTGTACTAACCCTGAAATTAATCGACGCATTGCTTATATCAACTGCAAACATCGTATGTAAAATTGCAGGTTAAAAACGTTTTTGATTTTTTTCAAAATGTTATTTTTTTTCATATAAATCAATTGAAGAAAGAAAGTGTAATGTATAGCATTTAGTGTTTTTCTTATATTTTACGATCCAATATTGAATTAGGCCAATATGTGGTTGGAAAACAATTTTTTTAAAAATTCTCAAAATGTCGTCATTGTCCGGGTATGAGACACAGCATATTACCACCACCCAAGGGTTCCAAAGCAAAAACATCATTAGTATAAAGTTGTTGCCGAACAAATTGAACGCTGTTAACAACATCAAATGCAATATTTGCAAGCGGCCAGTTCTTTTGAAGTGCGCAAACACGTGTGCAAGCATCTACACATGCAAACATTGCGACAATTATGAACAGGAAAGTGATAAATAAAAATTATGGAAAGCATAAAAAATTATAATTTTGAAATAGATATGAGGTTTTTACTTTATATTTTACAATTTTTAATGTATTTTTGTAGGTGTCTCATACCTAGATACAAATTTTTTTCTTGTCAAAAAACTGTCACTTAGAAAATTGGTCATAAAATTTTGCATGTTAATGGAATCGCAAAACTTTCTGCGGATAGAAGTTGTGTATTTTCATTACCTTTCCAACAATAAATAGAACATCCGACTTTATTTAACCAGTAAAAAATTTTGGCTCATAAACAAAACCCGTCTCATACCCGGGTACATTCCCTTACTAAATTAGAAATGTGGTTTTTGGTAAAAATACCCTATTGTAATTTTTAATTAAAAGAAAAGCCAGAAGTGGTATATTTAGTTCAGTTTGATTTAATTAATATTATTTGTAAGAGAGAAGAATAAGATAGTTAATTTAAATTATTAAGGAGTATGTGCGCTTTCAAGCAAAAACTTTTTCCGAATAGAAAATCTGGATTTTAAGGGTTTGTTATTAATATAGTCGAATCCAATTAATACGAAGATATGCACATTCTAGCGAAAAGTGGCACATTTCCGAGCGAGGGAGGCAAATGAAGCGCGACGCGGAGCGGCGCGCTTCATTTTCCCGAGATCGGAATGTGCCACTTTTTGAGTCGAATGTGCACACTCCGCTTTTCGCCACAATTAACAATGATCAGTTTAATTTTAATTTTACCTAAACATTTTATGATCCTTTTTGGTATTTTTTACTGTTGATTTTATAATTAATACTTATTTGTTTCGTTTTTTTTTTGTAAATAAATACCTAACAAGGTAAAATTGTTTTTTTTTCAATTATCCGGATTTTCGATTATCCGGATGAGCTGCAACATTAATTAGTCCGGATAACCGCGTTTCCACTGTAGATAAATGATTGATGTAAAAAAAAGGGGGGGTTTCGGTTGTAATTTTAGGTACATTTGTGCCCAATCCCTTTTCTGCTTTGTACCATCCCTTAACCGCGGAATTTAATACCAGCCTGTTGAGGTTTACCAAGGATTTCACATTTCATGATAAGCACCTACGTTTTAGGATAATTATGAATGCAGATTGATATAAATGTGTTCAAGACGAAGCTGTAGGCGCCTACAATGTTGGAGTTTTAAAATTTGGGGTAATTCAATTTGTCGAAAGATTTTATTTTACCGTACGGATTTATTAGTTTTAATATTTTGAATTCTTGGTAATTCTAGGTAACCCAATACATTAAATGCACCACCGCGCGCAATCGTACTTTTGTGTCTTTTGTAAAAAAAAGACGGTAAACGGAGGGTAAAAAACCGCGGCGCGCAATTGACCAACTCCCATGCATACCGGGTGTATCCTTTAAAGTGCCACTAGTTTATAATTCCTAAAATCTTACAAGATTTCAAAAAAAAAATAGAAATATAAACATTTTTTTAATTTATTCGATCTATGCACTAGCTGAAATATAAATTTTGTTATACTTCCGGTGTAACCGGATATTGTGTCACCTTTCTTTTGTCAAATAGAAGGGTAGAAGAAACCGGGGTTAGAAGTCACAATTTTTGTTCTTTTGCATTTATAGAGCCCATGGTGTTAATTTATCAATGACATTTATATATCAATAAATAGTGTATTTATTCTAGTTTAAAAAAAATAAAGACTTTTTCTCTACCATTATCTAATGACAACATATTATAATTTTTATGAAAAAAGAGAAGTGTGACTTTTAACCCCGTGTCTGGGCTAAGTAGTCACATACTAAATAAAAGGTAAAATACAAAACAACAAAACAAATGCCTATTTTTATTAAACGTAAAATGTTGTTTGTAAGAAATTTTACCTAAGAAAGGAACGAAAAATATCTTATTCATAATTAAAAAAAATAAAAAATATTTGCTGTGAGCGAATAGTAACTTCTATCTAACGAACTTAGGTTATGGTAACAAAAATGACATAAATATAATTACAGCCAATCGTTTATGTAGTAAAACGTATATATTTCTTTTACGGTACTTCAGAGCGAACTGCAGTGAATTACGCAAGGAGGTATTGTGCTCGGGCTTCTTTGACACGGGTAAACAAATTTATTAATTCATTAGGTTTGCTGTTATGGCTTTTGTGACAACTTACCCGTGAGACAACTATACACGGTCTCCCTTTTTTTTTTTTATAATTTGATAGAGCTGCTTGGGCGCTTTCCAAAAATGTAAAATAACTTACCACTTAATTAATAAATAATTTCAAAGTCACTAGTTTTGTGCAAAAATCGAAGATTTACGCCATCACAGCCATCGTTCAAAAACTGTACGTAAATGCCCAAAAATTTAATTCAAATAAAACGCAAACAAAATGCTTATCGCAAACTGGATTTCCCACACCCGTTCCCCGCACGTTTCATTTGTGTAAGACACGTCGAAGAGCTCAGTTAAACGATCCCCAAAATTTTAATTTAATAGTGTTTATTTAAATGTACAGAGTGGCAGTGTTTACCAAGAGGCTTCTACCCGTAAGAAGCACCCCTTCTGCAAATTTCACAGTTGTAAGTCTTTTTAGGGATCTTTATTAATGTTTTTCGGTTTTCAGCGTGTAAAATTAATAGTATCTAGAAAATTTTTGTACCGCTGTGCTTACAAAAAAATTAGCAATTTTTGAGCTTTGGTGGTTTTTGCAAAAACTTAAAACTAAGCCCTAAATTAATTTCCTTTGTGTTGAATTTTGATACGTCACAGAAGCTTAGGGTTGTTTGCGAGCCAACCTTATCGCTTTTCTTACCTGGCTTTCGAGATATCATTTTATTTTGCCTTTTTACGATATGAGTTTTTAAACTGTACTTTAGAAACGAAAGCAGCTCAAAAACGACGGCCGTTTCTACGGACGTAACGGTAAAGTCTTAGTTAGAATAATCTTCGATGAAAAAATATTATATACCCGTTATAATTTCTAAAATAATAAATATTTCAAAAAAAGTACAAGTATAAAAGTCTATCAATTTATTCGTTCTAAGCACTAGCATAAATATAAATTTAGTTTTACCTACTTCCGTTTAAACCGGAAATTGTGTTAACTTTCTTATTTAAAATAATTTATTAATTAAATGGTAACTTGTTATACATTTTTGGAAAGCCCTCGACCAGTTGTATCCAATCATAAAAAAAAATTAATATCCTTCTATTCAAGATAAGCAAGTTGGCACTATTTCCGGTTAAACCGGAAGTAATACAAAATATAAATTTATGCCAGTACATAGATCAAATAAATTAAAGAAACTTTTATACTTGTACTTTTTTGGAAATTTTTATTAATCTAGGAATTATAAGCTCGTGGCACTTTAAACGAAACACGCGGTATATGTAAGTAAAAATTTTGCATACAAGTGTAATAAAAAGATTAACATTTCAGATAAGAATGCTTTTAAAAAGCGATACATTCATTACTTAATCAAAGAGTAATTAATTAAGATTGATTAATGTAAAAAGTACTGCTTTTTAACACCGTTTTTTTATTTTACAAGATTATTACCCTTAATATATTTTGATTTATTTAGTATTAAGTTTACTTATACATTTAAAGTATTTATTACGTACATTATTTCGCATGTTAAAGTGTTGAACATTTATTGTAATGTCTTAAAACCATAAATTCCATGTTTTATACTAAAATAAATGTGTTTGGTTTAGCCTTAGAAAATTTAGTTTTATAAAAAGTAGAGTGGTATTAGAATTTATTTATTTTATGTGTATAAAAAAGAATTTCTTAACAAAACATTAATACAAACGTTGTATTGTTAATTGTATATAATTTTCGTTAGTAGGTATAAATAGTCAAGTGGTTGATGGGTTCAGTTTTTGTTTTGCGCAAGGTGGTAATGGTGCAACGTGAATGACAGGTAAGACGTTTCTGCAATTTCTCCTATATCTTTTACAAATTTAATTACGTACGAATTGTTCAAACGATCTGTAACTATAGAAATAGTGCAATTATATAATGTTGTTTCGGCTGCTCATAAAAGGTTTGCGCTAACTTTTATAATTAATACGAAAATATTGAAGAATTCTTTGTGGTTGCTCTACATAGGATTGCTGGTTTGAAGTTTGCCGTCTATGCAATTTTAAGCTTGATTATTATGAATATTTTGCGGCCATCGACTATTACGGAATGAAATATCATTTAGTTAGGGACCAATTAGCTTCATTTTTGTAATTAGTTTTCGTTAGTATAAAAAAAAATTCAATACAAATCGAGTTTAATTTTATTGTTGTTAGGTTTAGTTTTTGTTTTGCGCAAGTTGGTGACTTTGTGCATTACGAATGACAGGTAAGATGTTTCTAGAATTTCTCCTATATTGTTACAAATTTAATTATATTAGAATTGTTCAAATAGTCTGTAACTATGGAAATACTGTAATTACATAATGTTGTTTCGGTTAATCATAAAAGGTTTGCGCTAACTTGTATATTTAATACGAAAATATTGAAGAATTCTTTACGGTTGCTCTACATAGGATTGCCGATTTGACGTTTGCCATCTATGGAATTTTAATCATAATTATTATGAATATTTTGCGGTCATCGACTATTATGAAATGAAATATCATTTAGTTAGGGACAAATTAGCTTCATTTTTGTAATTAGTTTTCGTTAGTATAAATAAGAAATTAAATACAAATCGAATTTAATTTTATTGCTGTTAGGTTTAGTTTTTGTTTAACGCAAGTTGGTAATTTTGTGCAATGCGAATGACAGGTAAGATCTTTCTAGAATTTCTCCTATATTGTTACAAATTTAATTATATTAGAATTGTTCAAATAATCTGTAACTATGGAAATAGTGCAATTACATAATGTTGTTTCGGTTAATCATAAAAGGTTTGCGCTAACTTGTATATTTAATACGAAAATATATGAATATTCTTTGCGGTTGTTCTACATAGGACGACTAGGCCTATTTGACGTTGGCCGTTCATCAAATCGTTAACATGCTTATTAATGATTATTATGAATATTTAGCGACCATAGACCATTGTGGAATGAAATATCATTAGTTAGGGATGAATTTAAGTCATAGCAAGGATCGCTATGTATCGTATTTGTTTTCTAATGTATCTTAGTATTGATAATGAAACTGCACAATGCTTTGAAGTTCCATCGGCGTTGTGACGTCACGATACCTTCTCGTAGAGGGAAATTCAAATTAACTTCAATAACATTGTGCTTTTAGAGATTATTTAATATAACTAACCAGATTGCTGATATGACCCCTTGTGCCCCTCCTCACATTTAAATTACATTAAAAGGTAATTTATATCATGGTTATTACAATTATAAATAAAGAAATGAATAATATTTACACAGTTTTAGACATAAAGTCGAATTTTGTAATTTCTCAGAGTACTTTTAAGGGGTATAAAATATGAGCATAGATTTTTTTTTGGTTAAAATCCCAATGAAAAAAGATTTTAATTTTAACTTTTGATACATGTGCTTTGATTTTTCGTCTAATATATGTCTGTTTTCAGATTTGTTCGTTAATTATTTGGATTCGATCGACAACCCAAGTTAAGGTAGCCAATATCATCTTTACTTGCTCGATATCCATTCATTTGTTATTCGATCCTATGTTAAATATTGGACTTTTGTGGTAGGTTATAGTAATTATATAATATTGTTCATTATATTTTTTCACAGTATCACTAGCTGTAGCAATTAACAACTCTTATCTCTGGTTACAGAATATTCGAGGTGGAGTTCTTAGGATAACGTCTGGGATGCCAGTTCGAAGGAATACACACGTTTCGAAGAGGATGATGATTATTTATTTTTAATGTGAGATACCTTTTTAATGATTTCTCATGTTTATGTATGTGGGTATTATTCTGAAAATGTGACTTTTAAAGCTATATGAAGTCGTAACTAATGTAAATCTCAATATTGCCAAAAATCTACTATGTTTATTACGATATTAGGGAGCGCATCTTTTAGATAATGTATATGAACATTAATTAACTGTAAAATTCTTGTAAAAGTAACACTTTTGATGCGTGATTTACACGATAATGTCAGTTTTTGCCAGATATTTTTTCTAATTATTATTGTTTATTCACATTTTTGGAAAATTATCACTGAAACATAAATATGTGATACAATTAATTAATAATCTGTTTAAAATCTTAACTGCCATAAGAAAAAATGATATATCCATGTGCAATTTTTGGATATTTTGCGAGTTGACTGTCATAGTCGGAGCTTTCGAATAGTAGCAATCTACAAACCATTCCAAAATCATTTCCTCAACATTAATTTTCAGTTCTTCAGATGGTTCGGTGCAGTAATTACTTTATTTCATTTTATTTAGGTGTTTTTTAATAATTGGAAAGCTAAGTGGATGAATGTGGTATGTCACATTTTTTCTAAAATGTTGAAATTATCGTTGGAGAAGATGTTATGTGCTGTTGTTGCATATCAATACAATCCCAAACTAATATTTTAGTTTTGATTGTAAATGTTTTATAATTAATGAATCCTGTTACTACAGAATAATTATTTTCGTATAAGCAATGTAATTAAAGTTGTTCTATAAATACTACTAAAATAGTTTAGCAAAATATCATTGTTAATGCGCATTTAAAAAGTTCCAGCTGAAAAACTGAATTGTTATCTCTCTTAAACCAAATTTTGTAACATACCACCTTTATCGATTTAGTTCTTTAATTGTTTTTGTATAATTGTTATCTTTAATCGGGTGTTCCAGGAAGATGTTCTGAAGTGGCACACTTCGACGCTATTTTATAGCTTAGTTTTAATGTTTTAATGCAATTTTTTTAAGGACTTTCCCCAAACTTCTTCCTAAATATATTGATTTCCATTATTTTAAAATTTTCGAATTAAAAACAGGACTTTTCACCCCCATTTAAAAGGCATTACATTATATAAAATACTTTGTTATTGCCTCTTCAATAGTATTTAAGTTATACGATACTCATGCATTTACGTTAATTTAAAAAAAAAGTTTGAATATGAATAGCTTGTTCGGTCCTTATTATAGGACCATTCAATTATGGTTATCAATTTTGTTATTATTTTTGAAACGATATTTAAATGTTATTTAGGCATTTGCACTTATTAACTTTTTGTAAAAACTACTTCATTTCAATGTCGATTTGTTTGTCAACATTGTAAACATTTTGATGCTGAGAGTTCCAATCAAAATTATACCAATTTTAATTGAAATTCTGGTTGTGACTGTAATTAATAAATGTTAGTTTATTAATATTTATTAATTAGAGTTACAACGAGCCACTGACAATCGGAACTAATCTTTTTTGCATTTTTACAGCATGGTCTGCAGATTCCTGAGCTTCAGCGGAACTCGTTTGTAATCGTAGTTCTATAATCGAGTGTTACCCTCCCAGTTTTAAGTAGTGGTCCCTTTAAATCTCTAAATCGGGCGTTTTTATTATAAACAATTTTTTGTGATGTGGGAGCAGAGTTGGGGAGCCGACGACTAGAAGGGGAGGATTGAGGAAAGCGTACCAGAGTCAGCTCCATACCCTCTGGTACCAAAACATCTATAACTGGACATCAGGTAGGTCCCTCCAGCGTTGGGACCATGGAAGAGGACCAACGAGCCACCCTTCGGCGAGTACCTTTGACGGTTTTCCCATTGCAGGTGGTGAAACTGGATGGTGGAGTCTTGATTTTTTTTTAAGGGGGATATTATGTTTTTAAATTACCGTTGTGGGTGGGCCGGATTTATTGCGTCTTTTTGAGTTTACAATGCCCTTCAGACAACGCTGATTTATCATCTCAAACCTTCATGACTTCATTATAATTTTGCATTGTTTTTTAGTAAATGTATTTACGAATTGTCAGAAGGTTTGTTTTGAATTTTTTACGTCTTTTAATGTAATGATTGGGACTCCACCTCAATAGTTTATTTGTTCAATTATTGTATTGTCATTGAATTAATTTTTCATGTTCAAATTGGTAAATTTATAAAAGCATTCGCTGATAAGTTTTCAGTAATTAATAGTTTAATAAATATTCTGGTCCTTCGTATTTAAATAGTATTGCAAATAACAAATCAAAAACACTGAAGTTTTAAATTGGCAATGTTGATCTCATATATTTGACTATTACTTGATATTTAATTAAATTTAAAAAAAATGAAGTTTTTGGTTTATTAATTATACACTTCGCTAAAATTATTAACAATGTGAATTGTATTATTCTTTAAAAATTAATAAATCAAATTTTAGTTAATGGCATCAAAAGACTGAGAATTTCTTTTTGCAAGTTATTTAAACTTTTTTTGAAAATTAAATGTGTTTTAATAATAAACAGAATTGTGTAGCAAGTAGCGAATTAAAACTAGCCTAGTTCAATAATAATTTCATGAAATAATTTTTTTAAAATAAAAATATCAGAAAACATTGAAATAGAATTACTGATTTCTACTTTACTTTATGTTTAAAACTTCGTATTTGTTAACAATACTATAAACAATTAAATATTATTATTCATCTCAATTTTTCTTTTCAATTTTTTCTAAATTTGTTCGAACTTTTATATTTGTTAGTATTTTTATATTTTAAAAAGGAAAACTTAGTGATTTCATTGATGTATTTAATTATTGAAACCAGAAATTAAATTTTCATAATGAATTAACTGAAAGTTTAATTAACTCTTTGTTTTGCATTAATAAAAAATGACGTTTGATGTAAATTAGGCACCGAACAAATTCAAAATTCTAAAAGTGTACCTTTTAGGGTTGAAAATTTGTTTTGTGTTTAAAACCAGTTCACCCCTGCAATTTACTTTTTTCTTTACATATTTGTGTATGGAAGTTTTCAATAAGAGCGGTTTTTTTTTAAAAGATATTGCCTTTGAACAAAATTCCAATCTTCTGAAAACTTCTGCGTTGAGATAATAAAGCTGCAAGTAGTCGTCGACTTCTTGCAAATTGGAAGATATTCAAACTTTTGGGTTTTGGTGCCTATGTTGTCTTTCTTAAGGTCCCCTTTGCCCCCTCGCCAATTTTACTGTTTTTATATTTTTTGTAACACCAATACCCATGAGGGAGAATATTTCCAATTTATTGTCTTAACTTTTGTACAATTCGCTAAGCACCAATCTTTTGTAATTTCAAATCAAACCTAATTCAAACATTGAATTTTCCTTTTAGTAAATTCAGATTGGTAAAAATGCGATTGTACAAAAAAATTTTTGCATATGTGTGTATTTTTTGTATATTTGTGTACCGCCCCATGCTCACACTGGCTAGTGCATGGGGCACCTTTAAATTTCGCGTTATTTTTTAATGCCGCCATTCTTAAAACGATTTTGTAAAACTTGGAGTGCAAGCTTTAAGTTTTTTTTTTCAGTAAATATTTTCAATCATTTTAAGGGTGGCGGAAGAGGGTGGCTTAGATTTCTCCCAAATTTTCAGGTTATATATGAACAATTCAACGGTGCATTATCATTGCGATTTAGTTCTTATTTTTAAGAACAATCGCAATGATTTGCACATTTTGCGTCTCGACTTCTATTAAAGTCACTATTGCGTATTTTATTTTTAACAATTAATGCGTTTTGCGTACTAATGTTTACTAGATCATCCATGCGACTTTTCCCCAATGCATTTTGCATCTCGTTGTCTTATTAAATGGTCAAGGTAACGGCTGAACTCTAACAATTAAGAGTTTTTTTGCGTATTTTGCGTTTATTGGGTGGGTTCCTTCGAAGAAAATGGTTTTTTACGAATTGGTTACCCCCAGCAAAAGAAAATGCAATAAGCATTTCCAAAGCGTTTTTAACTAATCGTTTTTCTTTTCAGCCTTTTCTATTTTTTATATATATTTATTTTGAATATTTGTGTAATTAATTATTTTTTCTTTACAGGTTTTGCGTAAATTTTATTAATAATTGAAATGCGTTTATTGCGCCTTGACTGAAAAGTAACTCTTGCGTATTAGTTTTAAGAATCGAAAGGTTTTGCGTTGTGATCTTTTCTAAATGATCACCGTTACGTCCCTCCTCCAATTTTTTAATTTTATTCGTACGTACATTATTCCAAAAAACTTATAGTTTGCGTCCTGACTTAGTACAATGTCAATCTTGCGGTTTTTTATGCCGAACCAACTACTTTGCGTTTCGTAAAACCTTTTTCTTCCTCGTAAAAAACCATTTTTGACGAAGTTTAAATTTAATAACTTTAACACTTTTTTCTCATACACTATGTTTCTGTTTCAGGTTTTAAAGGCGAAGAAGACAACAATTGTTCTAAAATTTTTCTTTTTCTTTGAAAGATAATTCGATACGTCAAAAATTTGAAAAATAATAATAATTGTGGTGCAGTTTTAATTAGAGATGAAAACTTTTTAAATTAATTTTTTTTATGTGAGATTGGGACGGAGGTACGAGTTGGAGGAGTCTGTTTTTTCTAAATTTTACTATTTTAATAAAACAAAAAATTCATGACATTCTTTTAAGCGCAAAATTAAAGAAATGCATTTAATCGACTTTTTTATTTTAAACAATTTAAAACTATTATTTTGATTAAATTTTTGTGTGAGGTTAGGGCAGGTGTAGGGGTTAAAGGAGCCTGCTTTTTTCCAAATTTTGTTATTCTAATAAAAAAATTCACGATATTCTTTTAAGCGCAAAATTAAAGATATGCATTTAATCGACTTTTTTGTTTTAAATAATTTAAAAATATTGTTTTCATCAATTTTTGGTGCGAATATAGGACAGGTGTAGGGGTTGGAGGAGCCTGCTTTTTTCCAAATTTTCTTATTGTTTTTTTCAAAGTTACTAAATATAAGTTTTCCTATATAAAATGCTAAACAAGATTTTGATCTTTTAATTTAAATAATTTAAGTTTAAGTAACTACATATAACCGATTTGCAAAATGTTTATTTAATGCAGTTATTATCTTTCGCGATGTTTGCATAAAATGTAATATTGCTATATTGAATAGTCTGGTCGTAAACCTAAACTTTTTTATTTAGTAAGTACACAATAAAGCAAAACTATATAAAAAGGTCAAATTCGAAGAAATAACAATAATAATAATTAAAACGTCTAATTCTAATTAGATCTACAAAGTTTCGTCAGTTATATTAAAGTTAATTTAATTTCTCAATTCCGAACTGACTACGTGGAATTTAATTTTAATAATATCCAAAATTGTTCCGGGCGTACTCCGCGAAATCTGATTTTATATGCCAAAGATAATGTACATTAAGTATTTATTATATCGCAAATTTTCTTGACTCGCACTAATTTGAAATTGATTACTGGCGTCGTCGTTTCGTCCTCAACTTCAAAAAAGATTAAAACGAATTGCCAGCTGAAGAAAAAAGATCCAAAATGAAAAGTACGGGTAGGGTATGTGTGTGTGTGTGTGTGTGTGTGTGTGCGAGTAAATAATGGTCACAATTTAAAGTTTTTGTATGTACAGAAATTGTTTCAAAGTTTTGGACTTCTTAAACAAACACAAATGGTCATCGACCGAGCACGTTCCTATCCGTCTAAGAAAAAACGTTTTTCGAAATTTAGTTACGTCACGTAAAATGGGTGAAAAAGAGATGGATCAAGGTGTACTTACTAAAAGAAACCGGGTCCTGTACTTATGTACGCGCGATAGAAATTATACTTCTTTGACGTAATTAAATTAAATGTAACCACGTATTGTTATATTGCTTACTTTGTGTTTATTTACAGCTAGACCACTGGTTTTCAAAACATACCTATTTTTTGCAACTCTCTTAAAAAAAATCTAGTCTTTACACCTCCCCACTGTACACCTATTTCGTGATTTACACGGTAAAGCGTGTAAATCGAAAACAAAGCAAAATTTAATGTAAACAAATTCAAGAAATACGAGGATGTGCGCATTCGAGCGAAAAGTGGCACTTTCCGAGCGAGGGAGGCAAATGAAGCGCGACGCGGAGCAGCGCCCTTCATTTTCCCGAGATTGGAATGTGCCAATTGGAGCTCGAATGCGCACACTCGTTTCTAAGCACGATTCACGATAATTTAAACCAATAAATTAGACGAAGAATCAGTTGAATAATTGTAATCGTTACCTCTCACTCGCATTGACAAAATTTTCATATCGTTTAGCTCTCTTCCACTCATTGCTATGGTAAATCCGTTTTTCGAACATAAAGTTAATATTTACTAAACTAAATTTAATTTTTTTGATTTCAAAGAGCGAAGGATAAAATAAACAAATTTAATAAATACCAAGATGTGCGCATTCCAGCGAAAAGTGGCACATTTCCGAGCGAGGGAGGCAAATGAAGCGCGACGCGGAGCGGCGCGCTTCATTTTCCCGAGATCGGAATGTGCCACTTTGAGCTCGAATGTGCACACTGGGTTTTAAGCATGATTCACAATAATTAATTTACTTTCTTAGACGGTTAACTTCATATTGCCGACTTTTTGTTAGATGTGCGCGCGCAACTTCCGTTGCCTGCAATACGCGGCTTTACCGTTTCATTTTCATTAGCTGTGCGCGCACAACTTCCGTTGCCTTTCGCTACAACGCGCCAAAAGAAGTACAACTTCAAAAAAGTGCACAACTGTTTCGGTATTAGAAATTCGAGTGAAGCGAATTTGATCGAAGTTTGTAATATATAAGTAGAACGGGCACATTTCTGAAAAGAGCTTTGTGTTATTATTTTGTCAAGCACAGACATAATAAATCATCTCATGTATAAATTTGTTTCTGAACGATTGCCTTAGTAATCACTTTTCGAGTAATAAGAAAGAGGCTATTAATTTATTCCCATAAAGTTTCGAGACGTAATAATGGGAAAGGGGTGAGCGAAAAGGGAAGAGAAGTCATTAAAACAATTTTTTTATTCCATTTTACGCTTTCTTATTGTAAAAAGGCAAAATTTGCAATTTAGACTTTTGCTGCGGTAATAGTGTTTTCGAGCTATCTCTTATTTATTCTTCTTCGTCTTGTTGCAAGAAGCATCTTCCCCTTTCGAGCAAATCTCCGGTCATTTATAAAACTCGTAACTGTGAAATCGTCTGCAAGTCGAAATTCTAACGTTGTACTTTCTATCGTAAATCACTTGTACTTTTCTTCTTTCCCCTATCGGAATAGTCGCTTTAAATTTTAAGTTCGGAATTCATTTGATGATTTCGTTTCATTATTTTAAAAAGTGTCTGAAAGGTCATTAGGATAGTTTCGCTTCAGAAAGATATTTAGAGTTAAAGGTGATAAAAATCAGAAATTTGGTTGGTAGTAGAAATACGGTTCTGTAATTTTTGATTAATTTTTGTTTTGCAGTAAAGTCATTATTACAAATTGTGATAAAAAAGCGAATGTGGAATTCGAGCGTAAAGTGGCACATTTTGGAGCGAAAGAAGCAAAAAAATGTGCCACTTTGCGCTCAAATTGCACATTGGGAACTTAACCACACTTTACAATACTTCATTCCTTAAAAATTATAAATTAAAAAGTACAGAAACGTAGTTCATCAAGGACCAAATGTTTGGCTTGATACTTTTAAATTTAATAATGCAAGTATAATATCTAAAAAGAATCTCAGCAGATTTTGGCAATACTAACATGATTCATGCATTACTCAATTTTTGTAGAAAATATGCAGCTGTAGTTTTTATACTTCTTTTGGTGCGTTATAGTAAAATTTTAGCAGACAACCTTGACTATGTTAACTTATAAAAAGCCCAGACTGTGAGTATGGTAGGATATACCCAACGAACATGCGCGTATCGTTTATCTGTACACAAACGCAAAGTATGCAACATAACAGGTGGTTATATTTAATTTAGTTACGTGAAAGAAGTATAACTTCTAATGCGCGTACATAAATACACGTATTGGTATCGTTAACAGTCATTTACCTCTGAAATTCGTTTTTTAATATTTGATGTTGATGCAAATAAGGTAAAGCAAAATTTCTCCTTAAAAACAGTTCACGTTAAATTTGGAAATTTATTACGTTGTAAAATAAAGCAAATAAAATAGATTCAAGTACAATATCCATAATATTAATCAAGTTTAACATTAGTAATACGATTAATAATCGTGAACAGTAAACGTAATTTTATTATTAAGGAAAATTCGCAAAACAAACATTTTTTAAGTGCGTAGAGTAACATGATAATTTTTAAATTAAAATTTATTTGTTAAATTTTTCTTTGAAATATAAGTTTCAAGTTGTATTTAATTCAATTACATCAACGCTTCGAACCGTTATCTAAATCTTTACGATTCAATTAAAAAAAAATATATCGATTTGGTTTCGGTTTTCGTTCCGCCGAATATAAAGGTTTTTTCCGTTTTCGGTTCTGTTCCAAATGATTAATTTAGAATATTTTATTTTTTCTTTCGTAATACAGTCGAACCTCCATAAGCCGAATTTTTGATAACTCGAATTATTTTTAGGTTCCCTTCATCTTCGATTTATAGAGGTTCAACTGTACTTCATATATATACGATACTTTAAACGAGCTATATATACATATATTATGTGCCTCATAAACGTCTTTAACAATTTAGATGAAATATTGTATTTAGATAATGTTTTGCTTTCGAAGTTTATCTAAATCTTCTTCTTTATCTAAATAGGTATCATTAATGAAAAAGTGCGTTTTCATGCAATACATTTTTTTTTTGGTTTTTGGTTCCGTTTCCATTCAAAGCCTTAAATTACGTACCAAGTATTATATTAAGTTTGGGTTGATTTGTGAAATCTATTCGATTAGAGCAACAAAAATCAATTCAGAAAATTCACCATATATCGATGAGCACTTTTTGCAAATGTTCAAATCAAATAATTAAAAAAAAAACTCCCAATAACTTTTATCAAACTTTGACTTATTTTTAGTCTAATATGATTGAGCCATATCGATTTTTGCCCTTTTAAACTACACAATGCCACTTCGACCAAAATTATTACACATAAAGTTCGATTAATCCCTTTCGATGCGACGTGCAAAAGAAAAAAAATCTTTAAGCAAATGGAGTTTTCCGGTACGAAGCAACAGGAAAATGTGCAGTAAATTAAAATTACGAATCATTTTCCGCTCATTTAGCACTCGTGTCGCATATTTTTAATATACTTCGCGTTCTTCCAACGTCAAATCTAATTTTTACAAAAAAAAGAGCCTTAAACTGCCAACGACTTCCTTTCGACGTTTCATATAAACTGGAAAATAGTCCGTATTTTCCGATAGCGAAAAGCAAAATTTAACCTATTTATAAATAAATCGAAAACAAATTAATTCAAGAAAAACTTTAATTGGTAAATTGTGTGGACGCGCGAATTAACACAATTTTTACAAATAAATCTTTTTGCCTTGCAACGAATTTCTCTACTCTTTTTCGAAATAGATACGGCGAAGATCGCGCGTTCTTTTTAAAGGGTTGTTTGGTCTTTGAAAAGAGGAAAGTTGTAGTTATAGTGGAGTGCCGATTCGGTTATTTCGAACAACTGCAATGGAGTGAACTGATCCCTCGGGAAAACGGGTGACACGACTGCGTTAATTTCGTGCGGGGTTGATGACTTTTTGTTCCTATCTCTGTGCACTGTTTACCACCCCTTCTGATGGAAAAACTCGGCCGCTGAACGACACAAAACCCACTCTGTTGGACGGTAAATTACCCCCTTTTTACGTTTTACATAGACGGACATGTATAGCTGAAATTAGTGTCCCATGCGACTTTGCGTCCTATTTTGTTTGTTTAATTGCCATACTTTGTCTTTTTCTTCGGGCTCAACCTTGCTTGTTTAACTTTAATAACAATAATCATGACAATAAATAAGCAAGCGTTTAACAAGGGACGTTTTTAATAAGGATTTCTCGGTCATTCGTTTTTAGTGCTAGCAACCAAAAGGATAAATACTTTTTTCTTGGAATGCCAAAAAAAAATAAACGACGCTCAACAATTCTATCTAAATAATTTTTTTTGGTCCCGCAAATATGTGTGTTTTGTTAAATGCCAAATTGATAACAATAAAGTAGGTCTAAATTAAGGCGGAGCGGGGGTAAAAATTTTTAGCTGAGCAGAATAAGTCTAAATTTTTTTGTTATGCTTTTCTTGGCGCGTTGAGGTTAAAATTTTAGGAGACAACGGAAGTTGCGCGCCCACATTTAAGAAAAACTTGACAGTATGAAGTTAGCCGTCTAAGAAAGTAAATTAATTATTGTGAATCGTGCTAAAAACCGAGTGTACACATTCGAGCTCAAAGTGGCACATTCCGATCTCGGGAAAATGAAGCGCGTCGCGCTTCATTTGCCTCCCTCGCTCGGAAATGTGCCACTTTTCGCTCGAATGCGCACATTCTCGTATTTATTGAATTAATTAATTTTAATTTTTACACATGGTTATTAGTGATGTGCCAGATATGTGTATCCGTATCCGTATCCGCAGATATCCCAAGGAAAAGAAAAATCCGTATCCGTATCTGTATCCGTTACTTTTTGGCGGATCTTGAACAGATCTTTTACATTATTAAATTTCACTATATATGCGAAATTCTAAATATAGGTGATTAAGCAGCAACAAAATACTCTTAAATTCTATTTAAATTATTTTTTAATTCTTAAAATCACATATTTGGTATATTTACAGTCGAACCTCGATAAGCCGAATTTTTGATAACTGGAATCCGTTTTCCTAGGTCTTGCATATTTCATTGTTAATTTTTTTATTTCGATAACTCGAATTTTTGATAGCTCGAATTATTTTTAGTTTCCCTTCAACTTCGACTTATCGAGGTTCGACTGTATATTACAAAGTCAAATATTTAAACATTTATTGTAGTTAGTTACCAAGAGTAACTCAAAGGTACTAATTAAATTATCTTAAGAATAAGATCAATCACAAATCTTTGTGATTTGCTTATAAAAAATTATATTTAAATATTTTTTTATTATAGAAATGTATAAGATATTAATAAAATTATCTTTATAATAAGATCAAAACTTAAATCTTTTTGAAAATCTAAATTTTAATTAATATAATTATTTTAATTGAATTAATACTGCCAAGTATTAAAATATTAGATAAAAAAACAATCACACTTTCAGTTATAAAAGTAGATTATACTTTTATAACTTTAAAAAAAACTTAGAAATAAATTATATGACTGATTGTGAGCAAGAAAGTTGAGGTCGGTATCCGTATCCGTATTCGCGGATCTAAATACAAATGATCCGTAGTTTATCCGTATCCGCGGATATATATTTTTAACAATCCGGCACATCACTAGTGGCTATATTTAATTTTGTTACGCCAAAGAAATATAACTTCTAACGTGCGTACAAAAGTACACGCACCGTTTTTTTTTTTACAAAATTAAGTTGAATCCAAAACAGTTTATGTAAATATTTCTATTTTCTTACAGAAATGTTTAATAAAGAATTAAATATTTAAATTTGTATAAAATTAGAATAAATTAGAGATTTCTATTGAAATAGAGACAAATTCAATAAATACGAGAACGTGCGCATTCGAGCGAAAAGTGGCACATTTCCGAGCGAGGGAGGCAAATGAAGCGCGACGCGGAGCGGCGCGCTTCTTTTTCCCGAGATCGGAATGTGCCACTTTGAGCTCGAATGTGCACACTCGGTCTTAAGCTTGATTCACCATAATTAATAGACTGCTAACTTCAAACTATGAAATTTTCATAAACTATGCGCGCGCAACTTCCGTTGCGACCCGAATGTGCCACTTTGAGCTCGAATGTGCGCAGTCGGCTTTATGTACCATTCACAATACTTAATTTACCTTCTAAGAGTTTTTAATTAAAAATTATATTCACGTTTTTTATAACGCAAATCTCAAATCTCTGATTTAGTTATGTGCGCACTCGGTTTTAAGCATGACTCACAATAATTAAATTACTTTCTTAGATGTGCGCGCGCAACTTCCGTTTCCTGCTCACATTTGACTCCCAGCGCGCCAAAACAAGTACAACTTCAATAATAGAAACGCCTTCGATTGGATCAAGAAGACGAATTGGAGCAAGAAGAAAAAAATTTGGCAGAAATGGACCCTTCTAAACATGGGGAAGCTTTAGTCTACAAAGGGCATTTGTAGGCATCGAGGCGAACAAAGCACACAGCAGGAATTTTCACGTAGCCAATTAGACTTTGAGTGGAGGGTTCGCATGCACATCGCCGCTTATTTTTACGGTGGAAGCTCAAGAGCACGATTTCCATACGGTCGACGTGGACAACAACCCCTTGGGGGTGTTTGGTCGTCAGCACGCGCTAATCTGAGTTGCCCACAACTCCCAACACCTGCGATTTTCTCTCCGCCGCAACAAATTTTCCTCCAGCATACATCTTCGAAACGGGCGACTTTTCTCTTCAATTCTCTCTCTTTTAATTAACGTTTTCCCCCCCAAAAATATGTCGCTTTAGAGGCATCCATACATGAAAAGATTTTCATTAAAATCTCGTCTCGTTGATTCCGATGTTTATGTGCTCGAACTTTGTCTCGTTCGTTTCTTTCGGATGGTTCGAACTCTCTAATTTATTATTCTTGTAAGTCAGTCGGCATTTTGGGCTCGTTCGTTGCGCGGAATGGGGTTTGGCGGCTTGCAGTGCGTTGCAGAATATTATGAGTGGAAGTTTTATTTCGACACTGACTTACGGCATTGTTGAGATAGTGTCAGCCCCTTCGGAAGCGTTCCGCTCTATAGATTGGAAAATTCTGCCTTATGCATACAAAATAGACTTTGGTTGGCCGTAACGCGAAACGCCAATAGGGTGAAATTTTTCGAGAGCTTTTAACGGAAATGTGACCGGCCACAGGGTTCTTAAAAATTCAACGTCTATAAATTTATTGCCCTTCGAATTAATAAATCTGCGACGATCGTTTTATATATTCTTCGTTGAAAATAAGGTCTCTTAAAAAGGGGATGCGAAAGTCAAAATTATTAATTAACCATTTAACAAAACTTATTTTTTTAGTATTTCTACTTGAAAATTGACTAATCAAGTTTTGGTAACAAAAAAGCTACATGAATGGGGGTACGAGGTCGACGTAGAACGGAGTTTTTTGATTATTTTTTTAAAGTTTTTATTAAAACCTTTTATATTTTCCTCTTTAAAAATTGATCATAAAATGTCAAAACAAGGTCAGCCATAAAATTCACGGTATGGTAGAAATACGGTGTTTAAAATTGTAAAAATAAATTGCACATTGTGAATCAGGCTTAAAGCCGAGTGTGTACAGTTAAACATTAGTCTATTCAACACCCTCTAAACAACTATTCCAAGAGACAAAATCTGGTGCTGCATGGTTGAAAGAAAATTCGAGGTTGATCTTGGTAAGGTCTCTTGGAATAGCTCGATCACTATAAGTGGTTTAGAGGGTGTTGAATAGAATAAAGTTTAACTGTACATTCGAGTTGAAAGTGGTACATTTCCAATCTCGAGAAAATAAAGCGCGCCGCTCCGCGTCGCAAGTATGTTAACCTCACAAACAAATATAGTATTGTGTAGTCTTTTTTATGTTAATGTTTATCGTTTGAGTTTGTAATGATCTGTCTGTATTTAACTAACCATATCATTGTTTTGTAGTTTTCCTAAAGAAGTTGCAAAAAATTCAACAAAACGTTGCAAAATTTGATAACTTAGTATTTACACATTGTTTAGCCCAAGTACCCAATATGCCACCATAAAATTTTAACTCTGTACGATTATTTTATAAAATTCACTTTTTTAATAATAAGTGATATAAATACGTAAATGAAAAATATTGTAATCACAATAAGCAATTTACCTGAATACGACAAGAAACACAAAGTGTAGTCAAAAAAACCACAATACTGTTGTATTTAATAACATTTAGTAGGGGAGAGTGTTGTACTCGTGGACAATCGCCGGATTTTGAATTAAAATAAGGTTTTATGTCAATTTTTTTATTTATTAGCCTAAAAGTAACACAAATATTGCTTTAGCAGTAGTTAGCGCTTAACAATTAACAGTACTTATTTTGGTAGGTATTATAATTTTTTAAATAAATCACTTTTTTCTAAAACACTAAATATGTCCACAGGTACGACTTGTGATTGTACCTTTGGACAGCCGGAAATGTACCTGTGGATGGCAATGTACCTATGGACACATCACCTTTTCCTTACATATAATTTTAGAAAAATCAATAAAAATTAAATAAAATTTCTTTATAAAGAAACTTTAACATTGAACAATTAATTATAATTTATTTACTCTTAACTGTATAAATACGCAAAATAAAAGTAAGATTAAAAAATGTGTCCTTTTGCATCATCATAGAGCCTCGCAAAATTTACTTCAGCACATCAAATTTAGGACTTGCTACGTCTCTGCATTTCGGAGGAAGTCTTTCTCTTTTTTGACAAGTCCTTATTCTTTTTTTTTCTTCAATTCTTCTTTTATTTTCCGCTTTTCTCGAATCTTCGTATTTTATTTAATTTTTTTATGGTGAATCAGTTAAAATTCTACTATTTCCAGGTTTTTTTCCTCGTTGAGCAAGTTTTCGAGGGGCTGCTTTTAAATATGGGCGTACTGATTCTGGTGTTATTTTTCTATACTTACTACGAGGCAGTGAGAAAAAAGAAATCAATTAATTGGTAACCAGTAATATGTTAACCAGTTAGAAATTTGAAAAAGTTTGTACCTGTGGACAGTCCATAGGTACAAATACATTGGTGTCCACAGGTACAAATCTGACAGAATAACCTAAAAAAGATAAAACCAGGATAATACTGGTATACACTGTTCCTTATCACTAAAAATCGAAGATGAACAATATACACAACGGTCTTACAAAAAATAGTCATCTATATTCTGCATATATTCATAAAAAAATAAAACAAAAATTAGATAAATAATTACTATTTTTTCCGAAAACTTTTAACAGTGTGTAGTAATTCACTCACTAAGAAAAACAAAATGGTAACACGTCAGTGTTGCTCAGCATCAAAAATACTTTAGGAATGCGTTTAATTCGTTGTGTTCTGGTTTTTATTTCTTAAGACATCAATGTTGTCCACAGGTAAAACCGTCCATAGGTACAACACTTTCCCCTACATATTTATTTATCATTACTATTTATGTAATATTTATTATTACAATGACATTTAACACAATTTTGTAGTAAAAACTCGCTCAAATGAAGCAACATACAGTCGAACCTCCATAACTCGAACCTCGATAACTCGAATTATTTTTAATTTCCCTTCAGATTCGACTTATCGAGGTTCAAGTGTACTTTTGTCTATACCAAACTTTTTTTAATCAAGCTGAACTAAAGGTATTTTTTTAAATTGAAAATGAGAAATCATTGTAGAAAAATTCAACGAATAAGAGTTATAGCCTGTTTCGAGTGAAAAGTGGTCCGTTTTCACATTGAATTCGAATGTGCGCACTCGGTACTTCGCCACGATCTATAATAATCGATTTATTTTATACAAATGTTTAAATAAAAATTATAAAAGCGCATAGGGGTACCCAGACTTTGTTCCTTCGTGCTTTCAGTCCTCTTTCTGGATGGGCACTGTAAAAATTTTAATTATCTAAATCTTAGAACCTTGTTTAAAGTACAATTTTCCAATAAAATTATGTTTTTGAGAGTTACCTCGATTTAGACACAAAATTTAAAAATCCCATTTTAGCATGATATAACTTTTGTTTTTAATCCAAAACTATTTACTCAAATAAAAAGTATAGGGGAGGGTGGCCTAAAGCGGGCAACGGCCCTTATATAAGTATGTTATATATTAGCTGAAATTTATATATTTATTTACAATGTCAGTACCCAGCCTAATTGATGTCATACTACTTTTGAGGTCTAAATTGCTTAATATCGTCAAAAAATTAAAAAACAAAAAATTTAATAATTTTGTAAAATGTTTAAAATTAATTTAACTTCAATTGCTACTAAAACCCTTCACATTAACCCATTTTTTATAATGGGGTTTTCTTTTAGAATAAACTAGTTTTATTATTTGACTAAATATTTTAATATCCATCTATTATTTTTTACGTTAATGTATCAAAACTAAGAAATGTGCGTTTGGGTAAAGCGGGTAGGTACCCTCTTTGCTTGTATCAGAAAGAGTAATTTTATTATAATTGATAGGAACTAGTTGATAGGAATAAATTGGTATTAAAAATAAGTGATTTAAAGCGTTGAAGCAATTAAGATTTAAAAACAATGGTAATCCGAAGTAATATTAAGATTGGAACAAATTAGCAGTTATAATATGAAAATGCCGAATATAACTTAATACTAATGTTACTGTCAAGAACATGTCAAGTGTAGATAATTTTTTTTAAAGGTTTTGATTAATCCGATTGGTTTATGAGAGCCTACCCGCTTTAGGCCCCACTGTCGGGCAAAGCGGTTAATTTCCGACATTTTATATTTTTGAATTTATTTCTACAATTAAAGCAAAAATGTAATTATTTTTTTTTAAAATTAAAGTTTAATAATTGTATTACGTAAATCTAAAAAAGAAACACTTTTTTTTTAGCCGAAGTGGTTCATATTAACCGATGAACCTTAACCTACCCGCTTTAAGCCACCTTCCCCTACGTTTTAATAATTTTATTTAAAGAGATTGAAAAAAGGAAATCTATCTTAAAAAAAATTAAGATCTAAATAGTGAAAAGCTCGTTCCAAGCGCGAGATAAAAATCCAACCTTTAAAATCGATTATTTTTGTAATGAAATTACAAGAAAAACTTTTGTTCAATTTTCACTTGGCTAAAGTATGCCATTGTAATAATTCAAATCGAATTTTCGTAAACGATGAGACGCACTTTGCATTGTTTTATAATTGATCGAAGCTAATAAAAGGCCCCTCGCTAATTATTTGTCCCGGGAATTGGTTTCTATATTATTAGACTGAATAAACTTTTGTAAACCTCGAAACTTCCTCCTCTTCTGTGAGAAAGAAAATTATTCGAATTATAATTTCATTATTAAACTGCTTAACATTAATTGTTTAATAAAGAATGAAGTATTTTTTGTAATTCTTAACTATTAAGATTAGGGTCTTGGAAATTAATCTTGCGGCCGGGTTACTCGTTTTTTTTTTAGAACCTAAACACCAGAAAAAGGGAGACCCGAGTCATATTCGTTATGATCTCTGAAAACTCCCACGAATGAGGGTGGTAATCGATAAGGTCGTATTTCTTCAGTTTTTACAATGCGCAAAAAACAAAATATTTTTCTTTTCTAATCTCGCAAATAATTTTCAAGTAAAACAAAGACAAAGTTTAAATTAAAACGCTTTCGCCTCACAATCGAAATGCAAATCTTTTGTGTGTTTTAAAGTTTAATCAAATAGGTCAAGGGTAAAAGCATCCCTTAATTTTTTTTAAAAGACTCAAACCTTCTTTTTATCTTTGGAAGGAAATTTCTTTCGAATTTTCAAAGCGACTGTTCGAAATGCCAGATGAAAATATGGATATTTATTTATTCTAATGAAAAAAGGTGTTCAGTTGAAAAGTTTTAATTAATTCAACCCATCTCAAGATTAATTAATAGATAATTTATCTAAAGCCGTATATTTACTTTTGAGCTCGAAAAAGCTTTAGCAGATTTTCCTTATTCTATTTACAATTACAAATTAGGGATTAGAAAAATTTTAACGAAGAGAAATAACAGTTCGCTTCGTTTAAAACTTTGAATAACGTGCTTATGGCGTGCTGATAATTATAAAATATGTTCACGCAATTATTCTAACAATTTTTCTATTTGCTTAATGCGTGTCTACTTTTAATAATGATTTTTCATATGAAATTGAGAAAAATTGAGTAAGTTTTCGTTTGAAAAGTGTGTTGGGTTAATAAATCTTATAAATGTGTTTTTTTTATACTTATTTATGCTTTTAAGATTTTGTTTTTTTAATGCGAAATTCTAAATAAATAATCCCCGAATTAATATTTATATTAAAACTTGGGAGTTACTAAAAAAGCGTCGAGTTTCCAACAGATTTTTTGCAAAAAAATTCATTTTGTAAGTAGGTACATAAATATTTTAATGAATACAGAATACTTACAACAAATAAAATTCCTGGCAGAAAAATGTATTTACTTCGTTTTATTAATATTTTTCTATAGCCAGAAGCGAGCGAATTTATGAAGTTGCTATTTTAGAATTTCGTACTCCCAAAAAACATATTTACTTTAAATTAAATTGTTTTTAATATTGTTACTTCAAATTTTCTCTTTAAACCAACCCCAAAAAACTTCAGATTTATCAAGACGGAGCAGGAGTAAATCTGTCCATGAGAAAAACAATGTTAATTGCGCCCGTGTTTCCAGCCAAACTATATGGAATTATGAAAAAAAATTTACACATAGAAACCCTAGGCAAAGAACGAAAGCCGGTTTGATCAGAAAACTGCCCAATTAGACAAATGCTATGGAAAGATTAATGACTAAGTTTTTATGAAAGACCATCAAAAATCAAGTGGAGTAGTGAAAGAATTTTTCTTATCGGATAATGGGAGCATTGTTAAAAACGCGTTTGAAAATCAGCCTAATATCCCTAGCTAAAAAATGAAATTATATATAGTTTGTCTTTAATTGTGAAAAATTGAAATTTCATTTTTTCAATTGTTTTCACCCTTTTGTCGCCGTTTTCAAAATTTATTTGCATAAAAAGTCACTTAAAAAACTTTACAAGCGTTTAGGCGCAGCTGAATTTTCGAAGTCGAAAAACTCCATGTTCCCAATACTTTTTTAAACTTTTTTTTGGACAGAAATGATCAGAATGGTCTTCTTAACAAAATGAGTGGGATCACAAAATTTTCCAAAAAATGGGCTGTTTTGTGATTAAACCGGCTTTCGTTCTTTGCAGATTTTTGTTGTTCTCTAACTTTCGGCCATTTTGGCAAACTGAATTGAACGTCTATGTTCTTATATTAAATTTAATTCAATCGAACTTCGATAAGTCTGGGGCGAGAATATACTCAAAATAAAAAATTCGTATTATCCAGAAAATTAGAAAAAGTACAAACATTAGCTTTTTATCATATTTGTGAAATAGTTTTATTTCATTATTTATAACTTTGTATAAGACTATAAACTAACAAGAAAAACCAAAAAATAATAAATAATAACATAATCTAAATAAGTGTCTGTCTAATTGTATAAACAAATGACTCAAAAAAAAAATATTAGAAATAAAATTTCGAACTTTTACATTCAACATCTTGTGCTAATAGTAAATCTTTGTGCTTGGACAATAGTTAAATCAAATACTATACCATTCATGAAATTAAGTTAATTTTAGAATTTTTTTATTAGCAGTGCTAACCAAATTAGTAATAAGTAAACTACACGGAGAGAAGAGAACGGTAATTCTCACTATGTAGGATGAGAATTATGACCATGTAGCATGGTGACAAAGATTTTCTCTACAAATATGTGTTGGGCATAGTACTTATCCCTATTTTGAATGGTAATACTGACCAGGTTGTATAGTAATGATTTTCATGCTACAGAGTAATAGTTCTCATGTTACATAGAGAAGAAATTGCAATACACCTATACTATAAAAATTAATCCAATTTATTATAAAAACAAAATTATTATATTAATTAAATATTAAAATAATATATAAAAGTTAATAATTATGTTAAATAAAATACCTTAGGTAAAAATAATAAAAAATTTCTTATTTGATCCTGTTACAAAATATAAATAAATTATATTACATGAGAATGACCATGCAACACTTTCGCATGCTTCTGATTCCTATGCTACGAAGTAATATTTACTATACATATATCTTAAGATATGTCAAAAAAGTTGACTATTTTATTTCCAAGATTGGTCCCAAAATCTCTGTAGAGAATTCCAAAATATAGATCCATTTAAAATTTGAGTTTTTAATATTGATATCAAGAAGTCGCGCATCGTAGTACAGTTGAACCTCGATAAGTCGAAATTGAAGGAAAACTAAAAATAATTCGAGTTATCAAAAATTTGGCTTACCGAGGTTCGACTTATGGAGCTTCGACTGTATTTCATTTCCCATTTAAAAACCATAGCAAAAATTACCGCGACGTTCTGAATTTTTTATTTCGTGAGTGACATGATCAAATTGAAGCTCTTCTAATGATCCTTGTAGGAAATTTTAAATGCATCTATATTTCAATATCTTCTAGTGAAATTTCGAGATATAAAATAATCCATTTTTTTGACACGCCTTAATATACCCACTACTATGTAACATGGTAGAAATCACCAGTAGATGCTACATAGTATTATATCTCATTTATTTAAAGATAGGTCTGGTTACCATGCTACTAGGTAATAATTCCTATGTCACATGCTACATAGTGGGAATTACCTCTCTTCCCTCCGTGCAACGACTTTAACTTAAAAATTTATTAACGGCAAGTAAATCCTTCCGCAATAGGTTAAGAATAAGTTTTATAGCGGTGATCCTTGACTAAAATTTAGTGCAAAACTCTCCCCCACTCCCGATATAAATTCTGTGAAAACGTCGATATCGGTTACATTGTTAAAGATTATGATAACACAAGTTGAACTTCACGCCGCAAATGTGTATACCTTTAGAATATTACTAAATCATTGACTACTTTCAGCTCAAATCCATATCTAATCTTCTGCAAATATTTGTAGTAGTTCGATATTCTAATAATGAAAAGATAACCGAGAGATACAGTATTTTTGTACAAAACCCACGCGTTCTATTTTTAGTCCCTTTGAAAAAGTTTTTACTACTTTCGTTTTATTTAAATCGTTTAAACTAGTATTAGTTTATATGTCGCGTCGAAGAAGCATTTTAAAGGGACCATGTACGTATTGTCTATAAATGAAAGTGCTCAAGTTTTACTTTTTTGTATTTTGTACCGATTGTGTCGATTTCGGACAAAAAGCAAAGCTCGGCGATCTTTGCAAATAAATTGCTGCCATTTCGAAATAGACCACATTTATCACACGAGAGATAAACTATTATAGTTAGTAGAGGGTGCTCTCTAATAAGTTAATGGAAGCTCTAATTTCAAACTAGAAAACCACAAATCGGATACCTTGTACAAAACTGAAGCCGAACTCAAGTTTGAAAAGGTTTTCCTCTGTTTATTCGCATTTCTATTTAATCAAAAGCATCGCTGAATTAAAAAAAAAACTTGGTGCGCCTAGTTTTGTACGATTGTTAGAAGTTATACTTCTTTGGCGCGCCTAAATTAAATATAGCCACGTGTAAAAATTAATATAAATAAATTTAATAAGTACGAAGATGTGCGCATTCGAGCGAAAAGTGGCACATTTCCGAGCGAGGAAGCAAATGAAGCGCGACGCGGAGCGGCGCGCTTCATTTTCCCGAGATTGGAATGTGACACTTTGAGCTCGAATGTGCACACACGATTTTAAGCATGATTCACAATAATGTAGGACAATATATTAGACGAAAATGCAGTTGAATAATTTTAATCATTTCCTCTCAGTCGCATTGACGAGAGTGTCGTATCTTTTTGCTTCCTTCCACTCATTGCTATGGTAAATACGTTTTTGAATATAGAATCGATATTTATTACACTGAATTTCGATTTATGATTTGAAAGAGCGAAGAATAAGAAGACAGATTTGATAAATACGAGGATGTGCACATTCGAGCAAAAAGTGGCACATTTCCGAGCGAGGGAAGCAAATGAAGCGCGACGCGGAGCGGCGCGCTTCATTTTCCCGAGATGATTCACAATAATTAATTTACTTTCTTAGACGGCTATCTTCATACTGTTGAATATTGATTAGGTGTGCGCGCGCAACTTCCGTTGCCTGCTAAAATTTCACCTTCTTCGCGTCAATAGAAGTATAACTTCGAAATTTCAATAAACTACGTTTTCAAGACGTTCGTCTTAGCACAAGAGTAATCTTTGCGTTTTTATATGCTTAGCCTTATTTGATAACAAAAACTTTAATAAATATTTAACTACATAGTGCTTATCTTTTTGAACTTTTGTTAAACAAATTTCAAGTAAACAACACTAAACGTAGTAATTTAAATCGTTCTTCCACTTTGTTTTCTCTTTCCAATTAGAATAAAGTGAGATTAATGAAGAATTAAACAGATCAAATTGCTTAAGTAAATATCTCAAAAATGGGCAACTTGTAATGAAGATTTGATTAAAACAATTTAGTCGTCCAATTAATGACAAATAAAATTAGCTCTAATTATTTTAATTTTATCGAATTTCGCTTAGCAATTACTTTAGGTTCGATTTAATTTAAAGCGCGCGTGGATGAGCTTCGTGAATTGCACTCATTTTATTCAATATATCAATTAAATCATTTATTAATTAAGGCAAAATAGCATGGATCCGTTGCTTCTTTTGATTTTCGAAAACTATCAATTACAAAGTAAAATTTGTTTTTCCTAAACAAATTTAATTTTGAAATTTGTAGGGGATCAAAACTATCTTATTCATCGGCTTTATAACACGCATTTTTTGAAGTTATACTTCTTTTGGCGCGTTGACGGCGAAATTTTAGCAGGCAAGGGAAGTTGCGCGTGCACAACTAATAAAAAGGCGGCAGTTGAAGTTAGCCGTATAAGAAAGTAAATAAATTATTGTGAATCGTGCTTAAAACCGAGTGCGCACATTCGAGCTCAAAGTGGCACATTCCGATCTCGGAAAAATGAAGCGCGCCGCTCCGCGTCGCGCTTCATTTGCTTCCCTCGCTCGGAAATGTGCCACTTTTTGCTCGAATGTGCACATCCTCGTATTTATCAAATCTGTCTTCTTATTCTTCGCTCTTTCAAATCATAAATCGAAATTCAGTGTAATAAATATCGATTCTATATTCAAAAACGTATTTACCATAGCAATGAGTGGAAGGAAGCAAAAAGATACGACACTCTCGTCAATGCGACTGAGAGGAAATGATTAAAATTATTCAACTGCATTTTCGTCTAATATATTATCCTAAATTATTGTGAATCATGCTTAAAATCGTGTGTGCACATTCGAGCTCAAAGTGTCACATTCCAATCTCGGGAAAATGAAGCGCGCCGCTCCGCGTCGCGCTTCATTTGCTTCCCTCGCTCGGAAATGTGCCACTGTTCGCTCGAATGCGCACATCCTCGTATTTATTTATATTAATTTGTTTTTCAAAGTAAAGAAATTTATTTCAATATATGTATTTAAATTTTGTATTTTGTAAATGTTAATGCATTCGTTTTTGTCATAACTTTGTTAAAGCCCTAAATCAGTGATTTGAGATTTGGGGTATAAAAAACTCTTAGAAGGTAAATTAAGTATTGTGAATGGTGCTTAAAGCCGAGTGCGCACATTCGAGCGCAAAGTGGCACATCTTCGTATTTATTGAATTTGTTTACATTAATTTTTGCATATTTTGCATGTTATCGATTTACACGGTTTCCCATACAAAAAAACTTCTAAGGCGCGTACATAAGTACACGCAACGGTTTATTTTCTCAAAATCCTTAACTTAACTTTATATCAATCCAAAAACGTTCTTTTCTAGTTTTCTATCTGGGGAGTAGTTTGTTTCATTTTTAATTAAAACATTTTAAAAAGTAAATTGTTTATTGTATATTATGGCAGATTGTGCACATTCGAGCTCAAAGTGGCACATTTCCGTTCTCGGGAAAATGTGCCACTTTCGCTCAAATGTGCACGTTGATTTATTTAAAAATTAAATATTGTATTTTTTTTACTGAAGTTTTCTCCGTAAAATTATTCTCATTATTAAATATGTAAATAAACACCTTACTCTTCTTCTGTAAAAACCAATGAAAACCCAAAATACTTTATAGATTTCAATGCCAGGGTGGAAAAGTGCAAATTAAATCGTAACACCTCAAGTTTAATTGAAGGGAGCTCCAAAAATTCGTGTCTAAACCCTATTTTTGATAATGCGAGTTTTATTGTAATTTTATTAAACAAAATGAAACACCCTTATTATAGGTGTTGTATTACAAATCACGCGAAAGCATTATTAGTATAATTTTGTAAATAAATAAGAAAAAGCAGTTTTCCACATTTTAATGTGCATAAAACTCAATTCTGGAAGGTTATGCGAAAGATATAAGAAAAAAAACATGTTAGGAGCGTTAATAAAGTTTTAAATAAAGCGTTGGGCACGTTAATGGAGTATAAATTTTGGTGTTATATAATTTCACTAAGCAATATCGTGATGACATCAGATAACGTGTCAACTCGTACGTAAACAGCGTTAACGTTGTCAACTAAACTTAGGGATGGCACAACAGATATACATTTTCCATTATTGGAGAACAATATACATAAAACACATACGCAGATATTCTAATTAGATCTCTCCTAAATTCCCAATTATTCCAATTAACTATCCAAGTATTTACATTGCTCAGCTTTTAAGTCTTCCAGCATAATTCTCGCCAAATTTTATTTTGAATTTTTTTCAAATGCTAAGCTCGAAACGCTTTTTAAAGTCCTTCATCAAAAAGAAACGAATAAACCGCAAATATTTTCAATTACGCTTAATGGAACCGGAATTAACTTTTTACAAAATTAGCAGCTCTTTAATGAGGTATATCGACTTTGCCGTACCTCTTCTTTAATGCCTCACAAACACTGTTGGCATACCAAAACATAACCAACTAATGTTTTTAAATCTCTTCTATTTGTTTTTAATTATGTATAAAAATAACACTTTCGCAATTATACTTAAAACTATTTCAGCGTGTTCGAAACGTTTTAAAGAAATCGAAGTTCCTTTTGTAAAATTTTGGCACGTTAAATAAAGCAAGAAAACGATTATTTTTAAGTCGCGTAGATTTTTTTATCGGAGCAAACAAATGTTAGACGACATTTTTAGAAATAAAAGATTACCCACAAAGAAAATGCTGACGTCTCAAAATTTTTTGCGTGGCCAACGATTTAGAACGAAAAAGAAAGAACACGCAGGTAGACAAAAAATGAAGCGATTTCGGCGGTTTTTTAGGAGCACAACGTCCGCACAAGTTTCCTTTTAAATTACTATATTTCAAAGGAGCCCGGGCGCCGCGCACACTTCGACGGAACAATAAATTTTTGTTAAAGCAACTAAAAATTAATATCCAAGGCTTAAGGTTATAATTTATCAGCAAAATACAACTGAAGGAAAGTTAACGTTAACAACGTTGTTAGGGTCGTAAGTCAACATTCAGCTAATTTTATTACACGTGCAAAGCTTTGCTGTTTTCCTCTCGTGCGTCATAATTTACATACACTAAACTTCAGCAACGGTTAATATTAAAAGCCGTCTTCATTACTCCAACAATTATTTTAATTTTTAAACAATTCAATTTCCAGGAACAAAGTGGAGGAATAAAAGAAGCGTTCATACGAATTTTCCCTCCAATTTATTCGCAAATAAAATAAATCATAACTCGTAATTAACTTTTATTGGCTTTAAAAATAAATTAACTTCGCATAATGCGGTTATTTGTGTGTATAAAAAGGGATTCGAAGAAGGAAAACGAAAAAAAAAAACGCACCCCTGGTATTAGTTTTGGTAATACAAGAGAGGGTGTCGGCATTGTTGCTTTCTTTCCCCTTAAAGCAATTCTTTCACTTTGTTTCGTTTAACAGAAGCAACACCTTCTTAAGGTCGTTTTTACGCGAAACGGCTTATATGTTTCTTTTTTATGAGGTGCTTTATATCAATTTTTAACAATTATATTCGCTTAACAGATTTATTGGATGGTTTCTGCAGGTAGCGGATTACAAAATCAAATAAGAGACTAAAACGTGTAAAATAAGAATAGTGTGTCTGCAGAAAAAAATAATTGTTTTTAACAACATTGGTAAAAAATGTGTCACCCCATGATAATAAACTTTTCACCCACAATCTTTTAAATTGTATCAAAATTTTTCAAATACGACCATCATTGTCATGCAAAATTTTAATTGTTTTCAAAAAAAAAATTAATTTTTGTAGTTGTTTGGCTTTCAATAGTCTGTATAAACAAAATGATAGCTCGGTCGGTCAATGTGCGTGCATTACGCAAAAAATACTAGATAAATATTGCAAAAAATTTTGCGTTTTTTTATTGCCAGTTACGTACGGTAATTGTGATTTACGCACGCAAACAGTCAAATGTGGAAAGAGCTACTTTTCGCCCGGAATACGTTAGCCAACATAGTACTTTCGAGGCACGACTGATTATAAATACAGTCAAATCTCTATAAGTCAAAGTTGAAGGGAAACTAAAAATAATTCGAGTTATCAAAAATTCGGCTTATCGAGGTTCGACTGTATATTGTAAACCGCGAACAGAATCACGGGCATCGGCTACATAGTTTTAAATTAGGACTATTTAATTTAGACAGAATTGAATATGTTTTTTTTTTAATTTCGGAGGTACATAATTGTCGGAAAATAATTAAAAAAATAATGGTGTTATAAACAAAAAAAGCGAAATTATTAAGAACTTAATTTTAAACAAAATTCTAATTAAATTCAATATATTTTTATGCTACTTATAAATTTTGTCTGTCTGGAATTACAGTACCTGTTGAAATATTGTTTTTTCCTTTTTTTAAACGTGGTCAAAAGAAAAGTATGGATTAAATGTTGAAATAATAAACATTTAAAAATAAAACATCCAAAACAATAACAAAAATCATATTTTTATTATTGTTTTTGAATCATTTTTATTAGTTTTAACTTTTTCGTAGTAATTAGCACAAACTATATTTGTTTCCTAATAAGTTTTTGTTTATAAAGTTCAGTATATCTAAATTTTGAAATGTACTTAGTTTTTTTCGCCCTGAACCGTTTTTGAGTTAAGAAAATATTGTTTAGGAACCCATTTTTAAGATAATTTTTAAATAATTGTTTCAAAGCATTAAATCAGATGTTTGGTGTTTCTGCTATAAATACAATGCTGTAAGTTTTTTTTTTTAATTCAATTAATGCAATGAATGTGGGGTATGTGCGCATTCGAGCGAAAAGTGGCACATTTCCGAGCGAGGGAGGCAAATGAAGCGCGACGCGGAGCGGCGCGCTTCATTTTCCCGAGATCGGAATGTGCCACTTTGAGCTCGAATGTGCACACTCGGTTTTAAACATGATTCACAATTATTTAACACTTCAGCACTCTCGTGAAACAAATCATTATCATTACTCTCGCGATGAGAAAAACTCTCACACCTTTGCGCATGCGCGCGCATGCGTATAGTTCCTTAAATTTTAAAAGTTTAAAGGAAAATTACGATTACTTATATTAAAAATATACTAGGTTGATAAAGCTTTCAAATTATACAACAATAATTTTTAGTTTATAACTTTATTTTAGCATATAAGGTAAATGAACAATACTTCAACATTTCTTATCGCCTAAGTAAAAAAATTATTAATGACTATTAATTTCATATTGTTTTTAAATTATCAACTATCATAACATATCTTAAAAGTTATGTATGGTTCACTCGTTCATTAGAGACTAGAACAATTTAAAATTTTTATCACATTAGTGAGTCACTCATTGTTCAATAATATTAATGTAATTTTTGCAGTCAGGGCAAAGTAAACTAGAATATCCACGACATACAAAAGTTGAACAAACTGAACAATTTTTTTTGTGTACTTATTTGACCTACGAGGACACCAGCTACAAATTCTAGTACTCTCTTTCTTCTCAATGGCATCAGACGGAATTTCTGCAATTTTTTTGATCGTATTTTTAAGTTTAACAAACAAACTAGGTATTTTACTGCGAATAATCAAGTAAGGTATTGCTAACTGTTTACCCAACTCACGAAAATAATGTCGACGAGTCATTTTGTTTTTAGAGTTTTCACTCCAAATGAGTTGCGAATTAATGCCAGCAATATTTAAGAATGAATAAAAAATGACCATAGGCCAACGATGTGTTTCTCCGGCAACAGAATACTTAGCTTTTAATTGATCTACTACATCAACGCCCGCTTTTGTGTGATTGTAAAATGTTAAAATCTCGGGTTTTAACTTTGATCCAGTACTGGCATCTATTTCATCTGAAGAATGAAGAGTTGAAAGCAAAAGAACATTCTTGTTTTTCTTAGGAACATACGACACAACCGTGCACGAATCATTAAACAGGAACTTACTACTGCAAATATTACGACTTTTACATTCGATCAATTCTTGTGGTAATTCTCTTTTATTTTTCTTTATTATTCCTACGAGAGTAGTGCGACAATTTTTCACATAATCTTCTGCTAACGGAATAGATGTGAAAAAATTATCACAAGTAATACTGCGACGATTCATTACATCAGCAACGGCATTAGATTTTTGATAGGGTCCGAAAGGTTGTTTGCCACAATAAATTTCTAAATTTAATGTATAAAATTTTCTGGAATCAACAAGTGCGTACATTTTGATACCATATTTGGCTGATTTGTTAGCTATATATTGCTTAAACTTGCAGCGTCCTCTGAATGATTCTAGCATTTCGTCAACGGTTGTATACTCACCAACAGTACAGTCAACTCGCGTTATAACGAATTTCAAGGGACCCACGAAAAAGTTCGTTATATCGAAAGTTCGTTATATCGAAATTCCTTATTATAAAAGCATAAATTAACAAATTTTTACTTTGTTTAGAGATATAGAATTAATCAAACCAAAACACCACAAATTCGTTGCCGTTTATTAAAGTAACCAATATAACGCAGAAATGTAAAAAAAAATAATAAAACAATAGAAAACAACAATAAAAAAAAAACAATAGAAATAATACAAATAGAAACACGTATAATCCAAAAAAACTCCGTAATTTTAGTTTGTATGCAGGTGACTGTACGTGTCCGTTCAATTGCGTTCTCCAGATTTAAGATACTTGAGAATACACTGTCGTCAAGGTCATGGCTTTGCAAGTAATTGATACTTGATAGTGTTAAGTTTGCATTTCTTTAAGATAAAAAAATCAAAAATTGTGTAGAAACACATTATGTAAATTATATAACATACCTACAGTACTTACTTTTTTAACAAAAATTATTAGACTTTGGTCAAGAAAACTTCGTTATATCGAGGGAACCAAAACCCATTAAAATTTTCGTTATAAAGCGAGATTTTCAAGGGACCGGCGGTTTCTTTCTTTATATCGAGATTTTCGTTATATCGAACTTCGTTATAACGCGAGTTGACTGTATAATTTTTATTGCACTGCCGAATGAACTGGTCCGAAAATTCCTTAATAGGAGCTAAGTTATCAAGCTTTTTGCGTTTTTCCCGAGTGGTGATGTCATCAAATCGTATAGCCGAAGAAAGAAGATAAAATCTTTTTAAGCTCATTGTTCCACAAAACAAATCGGGTGCAGATCCGTCATTAACCCAAAACTCTTTCAAGTTCACATGTGATGCATTGTATAAGCCTAGGGAATAATGCAGTCCGAGAAAAGCGTATATCTCTTGTACATCTGTTGGAAGAATTTCCAAAGGATTTTTATACGATACTCTCTGTTTATCAAGCTTAACATTAGTATATTGCATGATCAGCTTTACCATGTCATCAGTAAAAAATAGTTTCCAACTATCAATGGGAGTAACTGCATGTTTAGCGCACTTATTTACGCCAGGAGCTTTTGAAACAATATTGTGTTTCGCAGTTTTCTTACTTTGAGCAGGAGCATTTAAGAACCATTTGATATTTTTATCTTTTCCTAAAATATACCCACCATTCAACACTTGCCCATTATTATTATCATGGCCATCATCATTAGTATCACTGTCTTGCTCTTCATCATCGTTATCAAAATCATATCCGGACTCGGACTCAATTTGATCAGGTTCAGATGTGTCTGTGTCCTATCCATCTTCATCGTATATCTCTTCTTCTGATTCATCATTTAACCAGTCTGGCGGAATAGTACTTTTTCTGCAACTTCTTATTGGCCTTTCCATCCTATTGTGAATTAAATTTGAAAATTTATTATTAATTTAATAAATTTATAATATTGAATAGCTTGTAAGATCAGTGAAAAATAGTCGTATTGAATAATTTACAATAACAACTCAATTTTTATGAACTATTTTTATTAATCAATTATAATTATAATAACTTTACTTACTTATGTATTAAAAGAGACTAGAATGAGGTTAACTCCATAACAGCTGCTCACGTATACAGTAGCGCCCAAAACTGAGTGCCGAAACCGTTTTTCACGCATAACTTTTTGCAATTTCGGCCAATTTACTTCAAATTTCAGTATATTGTACAGTTTGATGTTGGAAAATATTATTAATAGTTAACTGTTGCGCAGATACAGTATTTTAGGTTATGTTCCATTTCTACTGCAATAGTCATTTTTTACATATTCCGCGCCGTCACATTATTCGTTTTTTCTTGAATATTTGGGTTATTTTTTTTTGGGTTCAGTAACAATTGACCAAGTTTTAACAATGCCAAGGGTTGAAACTTCTCCAGCCATTCGGAAAGCAATTATAGATATGAAAAACTCTGGCATGAAGGCAGCTGCCATTTCACGGATTCTAAAGATGCCAGCTCGTACTGTCTCAAGAATTATTCAAAGGTTTGATCAGAGAAATTCTGTTGAGAATGATAAAAGAACTGGTAGACCACGTGTTACTTCTTCCCGGCTGGATACACGCATTGTTCGTCGCTCCAAAGCGGATCCGATTCTCTCAGCTGTGGATCTGGCAGCAGAATTCAATCAAAGTGAAGGTCTAAATATTAGTCGAATGACAGTTTCCCGAAGATTGAGTGATGCTGGTTTGAATGGCAGACGTCCAGCTAAAAAACCTTTCATCAAACTCAAGAATCGAAAGGATCGCGTGGATTTTGCAAAGCGGCACTTGCATTGGACAGCAGCCGAGTGGAGTCAAGTACTTTTCACAGATGAATCTAAGTTCAATCTATTTGGAAGCGACGGAATACAATACATAAGACGTCCTCCTGGAGAAAGATACAATTCAAAATACATAAAACCGACAGTAAAACATGGAGGTGGATCAGTTATGGTTTATGGAGCCTTCTCTCGTAATGGCATGGGCCCCATCATTAAAATTAACGGAATAATGACTGGCCAAAGTTACAAAGATATGCTGACTAATGTCGTCTTACCATGGGCCCATACAAATATGCCTCCTAGATGGATTCTACAACAGGATAACGATCCTAAGCACACCTCCTCGATTGTCAAGACTTCATTGCAGCAGCAACAAATCAGGATTCTTCAGTGGCCCAGTCAATCTCCCGACCTCAACCCGATAGAACACTTGTGGAAAGAGCTGGCAAGACGTTGTCGAAACAAAAACATTAAGAATAAAGATGAAAAATTTGCCGAATTGGACAAGGAATGGAATGCAATGCCTGATTCAGTCTTTGAAAATCTTATTGATTCAATGCCATCTCGCTATCAGGCAGTTATAAAATCTCGTGGTTTCCCAACTAAGTATTAGGCATTTTTATGATTATAAAATTGTTTTAGTGTATTGTTATACAGTTATTTTTCATTAAATCGTTCTTAGTGTTCTGTTCTGAAAAATGCGTTTTTTACACAAATAAGTCTGAGCTCGTTTAACTTCCGTAAATTTTTGTTTATCACGTTTTAAACATAATAATTCTTTTTCTCATACAAAACTGTATAACATACTCAAAAATGAAGTAAAATGGCCCATATTTTAAAAAGTTCTTCTCGAAAAATCATTTAGGCACTCACTTTTGGGCGCTACTGTACATCAACAAAGACAAATCCGCTATCTACGGAAACTTCCGTATTGCGCCGATCGGACCCGACGTTTTAAATTCTGACCACTTACTTTACTATAGCGATGAGAAAAAATCTCACAGAGTTAATAATTTTTTTTTAAATTCTTTTATGTTAAATATTATTGAAATAATGATAGAGCGATCTGAAATAATATTCATTTTTTGACAGATAGAAAAAAAAATCAAGTGGTCATTCCATTAGAAGTTTAAAAGAAAATTTGAGTTATTTATCAGCGTGAGAGAAAATCTCATAGCGAGAGTGCTGAAGGGTTAAGCAAGTAAATTAGGCGAAAAATCAGTTCAATAACTTTAACCGTTCCCTCTCGCTCACATTCATGTAATTTTCGTATCTCTTCGCTCCCTTCCACTCATTGCTATGGTAAATACGTATTTCAAACGTAAAATCTTGTATATTTTAAGTTAAATTAAATAAATACGAGAATGTGCGCATTCGAGCGAAAAGTGGCACATTTCCGAGCGAAGGAAGCAAATGAAGCGATACGCGGAGCGGCGCGCTTCATTTTCCCGAGATCGGAATGTGCCACTTTGAGCTCGAATGTGCACACTTGGCTTTAAGCATGATTTGTAATAATTAATTTACCTTCTAAAATCTTATTCAAAACAAAAAAACAAATAATTTTTTCGACATAAAAAAAGCAATTTTTTCAGATGCGAAATAAAATGATTTTTTCATGCAAAGATTTGAAAAATAATAAATTTCGCTTTAGCATAAATTGCGACTTTAACGGTTTACCTGTTTGAAATGCAACTCCGAAATTGCATTTTTGAATGTAACGTTCAAACTTTAAAAGCTTTCGGTACACGGCAACCCCAGAGACATTGAATATGTTAATATACACCCCCAAAGAGAAAACAAATATGGAAGTGCGAGGTAAATCTTAAATGTTGCAAAAATGCTCCCTTTCGGCGATTGTTCGCAGGCGCCCTCCTTTTATTCCTTTGTTGTTCCTTTCGAAATGTTTGAAATCGTAAAATGTTAACGATAGAAAAATAATATAACAAAAATAGAAGAAACTAGCAATAAAAGCGAAAAGATTGAAATACTCAATAAAAATGATAATTTTCTATTTTTTCCGTTTCGAAAGTTGGGTTTTATGCACGAAATCGCGAAAATTACACAAATTCTTCAAAGTTTATGTATCTGCGAATTTTTACGAAGTTCGGGATTGTATTTTCGGTTTATTAAATTTTACGGTTTATTTATTTACATATTAGGTCACGTCATTTAAAAAAAAATGTCGAAAAACCCTTTTTACTCTTTCGGAATGTTATTTGAAAAAAAAACTGTACCATTTTAATATTGTGTGGTCTTCAAAAATATTTTATAATCATTTTTAATGAGGTTTTTATTGTCAAAACAGCTCGTGGAATTTTTTTAATTAAATAAAAAAGTGATGTGAAATTCTCTAAAAAATTACAATAATTCGTGTTTTCTTCGAATAAAGCGTTTATACGGAATTCTATCGTTTCGTGAACCGAAGTATTTGTTTTGTAAAAAACTAACAATAAATAAAAAATTACAATCGATTTTGGTAAAAGTCCAATAATAGCCAACTATGGATTTCAACATATTTTCCTCTAATCTTATCAGTTTAATATTTTACTTCTACCATTATGTAGGTGGGGAATTCACGTTTATTAATGTTCTAATTAAAATATTCAATTTGATGTTTTTAAATATTTATTAAATATATTTTCATACAGTTTTAAATAATTCTGAAAATTGGGCCTTTTATAATAATACGAAATACAAACTTATTTTTAAGGATTTAACAACAAAGATGTGTATTTTTGTTGTTATAAACAATTTTTTTTTATATTTCGCTTAATAAAGTTGCTTTTTATTGGTGGATCGCTTCACACTAACCGAGAAGCATTGATGGTACAATCGGCCCAAATAAAAATCAACAACCACAGCAGCAATGCCGGTTGCCTAAGCAAGCAGACATGTTCAGGATGCCTTTTAGTACAAAAATATTCAACTTTACAAAGTCTGCACATCTATTTTTAAGTTGGAACGACCGTTTCTTCTGTCACCCTTATTTGGAGTTAGGTCCGAATGCCCTTTCTTTACTTTTTTAGCGTTATGTTTTGTAAACTTTTATATACATACATCTTTTAATATTGATTATTAATTTTAAATAAATACAGGAGTAAATCGACTTTATTTAAGCACAAAATTAATCAATTTTAGGATTAATATGAAAGTGTTTACAAATGTGCAGTATTAATTAACAATTTTTTTTTGTGACTTGATATAGATTACTTTTGAGGTGCTCATAAAGTAAATAACGAATTACAACAATTTTAAAGTGTTTTTTCTAAATATTATCTGCATTATTTTTATGATAACAATAGCAACAAATACACTTAAAGAACGAGAAGAGTTAAACATTTGCGGATAAGTTACTGTTGGGGGTGTTGATTTGCATTTTGGCTGACTGTACATCTATCTTCTTATCGTTAAAAAAGATTCCTAAAAATGAAAGGTATCGATTTACTCTTTAAGCATCAGAAAAACCGACTTTTTAAAATAAATCGTACACACACAGTCGACTTTCACCGATTTTCAACAAACATCTAAATTATACAAATAAACCTCCAACTCTCGAATCTCGGGCAAAGAGAAATGCCTTAATAAGGACCAAAGTTTCAAAACCCAAATGGTGGCACTTAACAACTATGTTCAGAATGCGAAAATAACATCAAAGATCCTATGTTATTAAATATAATTATTTACTGCCTATTATTGCCTAGCAGATATAAAATCTGATATCTCGAAGGAGAAAAAAACCAAATAGAAAGAAAAATATATAAATATAAATACCTACGTTATTATTATTACAAACAAGAACGTTGCTTCAAAGTTATATTTGAAGTAGCTATTAACTTCTAAACAATGTGAAGTACTCCATTGTTTGCGCAACTTTTATACAAGAAAATATTGCAATATTCCTTTTAATATATCCCGGCAGTAGATACAAAACCACATCTAAGAAATTCAACTGTTACAAATCGTTCTCAGATTCGTAATAACAATAATAGTTTAATTAAATGACGTAGCGCGGCGCAAGTGGTTTAATGTTTGGGCTGCTGCGCTAGCCACTTGGGTTCGAATCCCCGCACCAACAATCGAAATATAGTTCTCTTCTTTTTGCATAGATGGAACACCTTGCCAAGAGTAAAAAAACTGCTCCACAAAAAATGCCCTAAAAATAGTCGTGGCTCGGAACCCACGTAAAGCTGTAGGTCCCTTAAACTCGCGCAAGCGCGAAAGACGAATACAATTTCTACACGAATTCAGTTCGCATCTGCAATTAATTTAATATTTTATTATTAATGTAAATTAGTAATTTAACAAAAACAATGTTATCGTTACACAGAAAAAAATCAAACTAAGATGCTACTATTTTTCAAGAGACGTGGTCCATATTAAAACCACGGCGGATCATATTGCACAACTAATTTTTAAATTTTGTTTTTCTATTGAAAGCTATAGAAATTTTATTATTAATATAGTAAACCATGGGAACAGGGTCGCGGGCATCAGTTAGTTAACTCTCAAATAGTAAAAACACATTTAAAAATTTTAAAATAAAAGATCCAAGAAAATAATATTATAACTAAAAAAAAACATTAAATTCTATATTAGTAATAATTTATTAATAACGATACTACCAAGCAATTTTTTTAGTAATTTTTAATATAATTCAATTTATCAGTGCACAAAGAAAATTTATATAAATATTTATGTAAAATTCAAGCAACATTTATGTTCCCAGACCGACTTCGAAGAAGTATGCTAATTATTGTTACCACTTTAGAATTTGAATTCAATTTAAATATAAATGGGACCAAATTCGCTCGTATTTTTCCTTTAAACGGTGCTCGCAAACATAAAGTTCAATTATTTCTAAATACAGAACACATCAATTCTCTTCCCTGATTAGAAATTATCTCCGCACAAAAGCTCTAGAAAAAAAAAGTACAACGATAATGACATAATTGGAGCTCTGCGAATGCAGAATTTCCGACGGAAATGAAATATTAAAATGGTAAAGAGAAAATCCTCGTGCTTTTATAAGGAATTTTAGAACATTCCGTAATACGAACAACCCCTATGACTCGAGAATTGTAAGGGATACTAAGAGGATGATTGGATTAGCGAAAAAGCTGTTTGCAGCTTTCTTGGAAACTTTCAAATGAGGTAAATACATCTCGGGAAATGCACTTTGTTAGAAAAATCAATCGAAATAATTGCTTCTCCTTCGAAAAAAAAAACGCAAACGTTTAATTTTTCAAGTTTTACTTCTTTTGGCGGGTCGAGAGTAAAATTTTAGCAGGCGGCGGAAGTTGCGCGCGCACGGCTAACGAAAAGACGGCAGGTGAAGTTAGCCTTCTGAAAAAGTAAATTAATTGTTGTGAATCGTGCGTAAAACCGAGTGTGCACATTTGAGCTCAAAGTGGCACATTTCGGATCTCGGGAAAATAAAGCGCGCCGCTTCGCGTCGCGCTTCATTTGCATCCCTCGCTCGGAAATGTGCCACTTTTCGCTCGAATGTGCCCATCCTCGTATTCATTGATTCATTTTATTGATATTTCCATTTTTATTTGGAATAATTATGTTTAATCAAGTATTAATGTTTTTTTTTAATTTAAAGCGTTTAAGATTAGAATTAATATTTAATTCAGTAACGCCAAAGAAGTATAACTTCTAACCAACGTACAAAAGAACATCGGTTTTTTAAAAAATTTTAATCCTGATGTTTTATGAATACATTTGCTTCATAAAATGAACTGCGTTCGAGAAGTGAAATGCCAGTAGTTTTTCTAAAATTTCCCAAATATGTTTGTCTGAGCGTTGGTCAATTGCGCGGCGCGGTCAGTTTACCTTCCATTTACGGTTCCTTGTCTCAAAAGGCAATAGGGCGATTGCGCGCGGTGGTGGAATTAATTTCTATTGGGTTACTTAAAATTTCCAATTTTTTTTCATGTTGTTCATGTTTGCATACAGGTAGAGTATTTCTTGCTCTTTCATAAATCGTCATTTGAGGGTGATTGCATCCCATTTAGGCTTTTACACTACAAATGTCACTTTTCTCAAAAAAGTTCGTTGTGACGAGCGCCGTGATTATACAGTAGCGGACAAAATAGTTACCACTTTTTTTAATTTTCTTTTGGTTGATTTTATTTGCATAGTTTTCCTGATAATAATATGATGATTATAACTGGCCGCGATAGTCGCCACATCTTAATCCCATTGAGAACATTTGGGGAAAGATTGAATGGAAAAAAGTTTAAAAAATTCAAAGTTTTGTACTTGACTGTTTCAGAAGCTTTTAAATGGTTTTATTGGTAAATTGATTGATTGATTCTATACCGAGACGATATGCTGCACTGCTAAAGACAAAAGAAGAGACCAATAAATATTAGTTATTTTTAATATTATTTTGTTATTTATTGATAATTTTGAAAGTGGTAACTTTTTGTCCGGCTTATTTCCCGGTTGTTACAATTTGAGTTATTATAAGAATTTTTTTTGTTGATAAATTTGTGTAATTGTGAAAGAGCATTAAATTTTTTATAAGAAACGGTACTTACAAAAATAATAAACTTGAAAAATCACTCAAATAAATACAACCAAAAGAAAATTTAAAAAAGTGGTAACTATTTTGTCCGCTACTGTATATGTAATTTAATTAAGTTATATAAAAATGGTACCATCACTAGATTTAATTTTATAAAAAGTGTTTGTTGCAAATATGTAAAAAAAATAAAATATTTTTATTGGATTTTTTTGTTTCAAAGCTTTTGTGTAAAGCTGGGAAGTGTTTGGCACTACGAAAACAAGTTCGCTTTATTTTGGAATCTTTTCTTTCGTCAGGATAAAGGTGGTATTTATTGTTATAATAATTAGTTAACCTGGCTCGCAATTGTCCTATACCATAAAAGGTGCTTGCGCGCAAGTGGCCCATACATTAATGTCTACCTAAAAAATTTTCTGACCGCGGAGCGCAGTTGCCCCATGTCCGTTTGTCATATTTGGCCCGCGTGGTATTGCAACGAAGAATAAAAGACCCATAGTTTCAGGGAAGTTAGACGATTCTGATACAGAAGATAAAATAAACAGAATGTAATCTTCTTATATATAAAAATGAATTGGCGAGTGTTAGTCTGACTAAAACTCGAGAACGGCTGGGCCGATTTGGCCAATTTTGGTTTTGAAATATTTGTAGAAGTCCAAGGAAACTATAGGTGACAAAATATGAAGAAATTTCAAGAAAAATAGCAAAAACAACAATTTTATTTTCCCATACAAACTGATCGTATTGTAAGAGTGTTTTTTTATCAGTCACGTTTTATTACCAATTAAGATCCTAAGAAAATAAAATAAAGCCGGATGTTGTCGCAACTGAACTGCTTACATAGAAGATTTGGAGTATTTTAAATTAGTATGTTTTTGTATTACATATTATTATTTGATACTTTCGAATCGTGTTAGAATTTTATATTTATTAATGAAGAGCTCAAATAATTTTGTATTTTAAAGTTATTACATACAGTAATGTAATACATTTTTAGAAATGCTTCCTAGAACAATAAAATGATCGTAATAATACATAAAGTGTGTTTATAGTATTAAAATTTGTTTATTATATGTTAGATGAAATATTCTTCTACTCGATTTATTTATTTTGATTAAAATTCAATTAAAAATGTTTACGCAAATAAAATCTGAAACACATTGAAAGAGGCTGTGAAAAAGTTCTTGGAAATCACAATAACCGTTTAGTTAAAAATCTGCAAGGTACAATAAAAATGCAATATTATTATTTCAAAAATACACTACGGGCTGTTAGGGTAAGATAGTTGATTTTTTTAGCTTATATTACACTACGATAAACGGGCTTTCAGAATCTGAAAAGTTTTCAAGATTCGTTCACAAATAACCGAGCTACGATTTATCAAACTGAAAATTTAGAAAAAATAATTAGAAGACGGTCCTTCGAAATCGTTTTCTCGATAATTTCAAATAGCACGCCTATGGTTTTTTGCACCTGTCGGAAGCGGAAAACTCTGGCAAATCCGAATTTGTATAGTTTTTAAAGGTCCCTCTACAAATAACGGCGTTACAATTTTTTAAACGTAAACTTTCGTGCTACAAAAATGTACCTAAAATTTCAACTTTTAATTTCTCGAGAAATTCGTAAAAATTTACGGTGTTGAAGGAGAAGCAGGTAAGAATGGCTCCGGCTATGTCGATTTGAGGCCTATAGAAATGTCCCGTAGAAATTTAAAGCAAATCTATTATATAATTTTTTTTTCTCATATTTAGCAACGTTGTCAAACTGAGAAGTGCGTCATATGATTAAATATTTTAGAAGGGCGGCGAGGTTACATATAGTTTGGAAACCGCTGTCCTAATGCCTAATGGACTCAACATTGATCACAATAAACGAAATATTGATAATAATAAACGAACAAATTGTAATGATTTTGTATTGGGTGGACCGATTCAAAGACAGTTTGAACACACTAAGCGTTTGATAACTTTAACCGTGATCACATTAAGTGGCGTCTACTGTATTTGTATATACATATAGGTATATATTTATATGTTATCGTTTCACTCCAACACCGTTCAACCCATAACCATGAAAATTGGCAAGTATATGTATTTTTCGTGAAAATAGTGTATGCATATTTTATTTTATTTTTTGGTTTTCTGCTAATTTTTAGTTATTGAATTTGACACATTATTCAATTCTGAGGCGGTACGAAGTTCGCCGGGCCAGCTATCATTAAATAAAAATAAATTCATTAAATATATTCTTTTTGAAAAGCGTCGCAAAATTACAACCTGTAAAGGGAGTCCCAGTGTAAAAAAGATTGGGAACCCCTGACATAGGCTATAGTTTATTTTGAAAAAAAATAGTTTTTACTTCGAAATTCGCAATACCCGTGCGAAGCCGGGCTAAACAGCTATATAGAATATTTATTTTAATAAAAACAATTTTTTTTAACACAATACCCGAGCGAAGCCGGGCGGGCCAGCTAGTAATAAATAAAATTTAAAAAAAAAACACTGAATTAATCCTTAGATTATCAAATTTTGGTACAAAAACTTTAAAACATTAACTGATCACGAGCTTTTCAGATTTATTACGAATGACAAAGAAAAAACTAGCCAAAAAGCCTCTCGTTCCAATTATTTGCCTCGGTTTCCTTGATTTGACTGAGCTTTCCAGAAAATAAATCGAAATGTAAGTAGATTCGATGATTTTTTTTAACTTGAAAAACATTAAACAGCAAATCGTCGGCGATATTGCAATACCGCGTAACTAGCTTTTTTCATAAGGTCTAATTTTCAATGTTATTTCATTCAATGTTAGTCTCTATGGAAAAAGCTAGTTAAGCGGTATTGCAGTATCGCCGACGAAATCTGACTCTTTAAAAAAACATTTAATAAAATTTGTTGTCGGCAAATAATAAAGAAATAAAAATAAAACAAACAATCGGCGCGTAGCGTTCGCTTTGTGTATAAATATTTTATGTTCCCTTATAAAATGTTGGGTGTGAAAATATCAAAAGCCAAAAAAAAGAGACGTGCAAATTTTAGGAGCGAGTGGCATTTAAAATCGCCAATTTTTTTTTACAGAGGAAGAGGGTACGAAATAAAAATTTCGAGTCACCTGTTGAATTAAGGATAAAATTATTTGCACGTAACTGAATCATCGATAAAACGGAGTAGATTTTTTATACGCCAAAAGCAAAGCTCGTCGCAAAACAAACATCCCAAACAGTCGTTAGTGTTCCTTATCGCGTTTAATTGCGAAGATAACGAAATTTGCTTTATTTAATTGACGGCCGGAGAAACGAAGTTTGTTGCTTAGTTGGCGGCGGCGTTTCTTTTGCAGTTCCTTTTCGAAATTCGATCCGACGACACGTACAAGAAAAAAAATTGCGTTTCGACAGACGATTTTACGAATGTCACGCACGTCTCTTCGATCTAAATATACAGCCGTGTCTGGGCTGAAGAGACAAATACCTCATCGAGACATTAAGCGACGTGGCATGGAGCCAGCAATCAAACTGGCATTTATCTCAGGGAATGACAAGGGGGAGAGAAAGCGGCGCGCAAAGAGAAACGGATCTTCCCGGAAAAAGGATTACCTACGAGAAGGTCCCGTCTAAAGCCTAAGTGTAAAATATATGCGAGGAAAATGTTATTTATGGGCAAGAGACTTACTTGGATATGGAACTGTGCTTGTGATATGGATGCACCCTGTTCGCGTTTCCGTCCAGCTGGGAGGCCTGAGGGCTGGTTTGGCCCGTCTTGCTGCCCGGAGAGAGTTTTCCGGCGAGAGCGTCCAAAGAATGCAGCATGTCGTTTCGAAGCCACTGCTTTCACGATACTGAGTTCACCTGCACGGCGAAACGATAAGGTAATCTCTCCGCAAACTGATAACACCTGTTATTGAGTCCACTTCGTGGCATTCGCTGAAAGCCAGAGTGGAAACCCGAGGCGATTTGGTTCACTCTATTTCGGCTTACTTATCACATTGAACTACTATAACGCCGCGCTAATGTTATTGTTGTCTTAGCCGTTGTCGTCGTCGCCGCCGCAATCATCGTCTTCGAGTCAGAGGGCCGCTATCGTTACAAAGGTACCGCATTTCGGCGAAAGGACACAAACAAGCGGCGACGTTCAATTTTTTTTTATAGCGAGCGAGGACAACACAGAGAACAATAACGAGTAGAAACAACGTGTACGATGGGGGACTCTGACACTAAACTACGCTAGAGAACTGCCTGGAAAGCATAGAAATTAGTCGCAAAGAAGTGACACACGTGCGTCGGGGCCGTCAGAACATGAGCTCTCTACGAACCCGACGCACAAGCGGAGAGAGATCAAACAGCACGAGACTGACAACAGGACACACACCACATTGGACACAATTGCGACAAAACTGAAGAAGCTTAAGGAAAAAAATTCGCTACCTGGTCCGGGTGGCCGGGTCCCGCGCCCGTCGCGGACTATTTGATCGTCGGAAGCACACATACCGACCGACGACCGTCTCGACGCCTTGCACTGTACTGACAGAATGGAAACGACGTCGAGCTAGCCAGCGCAAGCGCTCCTCTTTCTAACGACGTGCGATATGTAATGCATCGACATCGGCGTCTGGAGCGGCCAACGTGCGTCCCCCGGGCCATCGTAACCGATACGGGGCGGAACGTGCAATTAGCTTCCGCTCTCCTATATAAATTATAAAGAGTGCCTCTGCTCACGCTAATTAGACCCCTACTCGCCCTAGCTCAAGACTTACGTCCGAAAAATTTCAACGTTAAAAATTCACCCGCCCCCACCCACAATGGTACAAAAATCATGAAAAAAATCTCGGTTAATACAAGATTTTCTGATAAATGGAACAAAAGATATTTCTTTTGCGTGGTTTTTCATGGTGAATGGAAAGACACCAAAACAATCTTAGTGGATAGTGCTAAACGGTTTAGCCATAGATAAATAATCAGGTCCGGATCTACGTTTTTTTAACCGCCCCTGCCCCCAACATTTGAGACGCTTTAGCGAAACAATTTTTTTTCCAAACATATGACTTTTGCGCCCCCCTTAAATTGTCGTACAGGGCAGGTACCCCTTTTGCCCATCTTCCACCATAGATCGGTGGCTGTAAATAACTACAATCTTCATTATCGGTAGCAGATAAAAATTTATTATATTTTTATCCACAAAAATAATTAAATATGAAATTATATTAAAAAGACAATAAAACTCGTTTATTTTGGGGCCCACCAAACCCTGTGGCTCATAGGTCCGTGCCACATTGCCACAATGGATCTGCCATAGACAACACAGCTATTCCCCATTTACAAAAGGCTTTAAATTGAAAACAAATAAATTACGTCGACTTTAAAATAAAAGAAAAATTACAAAAAAACGGATGTGTTTACTTATGTAGGGGCGTTAGAAGTTATATTTCTAAAAATATAGCCACGTGTAAAAATTAATATAAATAAATTTAATAAATACGAGGATGTGCGCATTCGAGCGAAAAGTGGCACATTTCCGAGCGAGGGAAGCAAATGAACCGCGACGCGGTAGTAATGCGCATTTCAGAGATCGGAATGTGAATTTGAGACTCGAATTCATCATCAGGTTTTAACTGATAAATAATTCATTTGCTTTCTCAGAGGGCTAACGAAATTTCAGCCTTTAATAGATTTTTTTAAATTATTTTTGCAATATATAGGTAATTATGAATAAACAATTATAAAACATATGAACGGCTGTTTTGGCAAATTCTTGAAATCTCATCTTTTGCAGTTTTAACTGGAATAAATCCAATTGAAAATATATAATTTCTGTGTATGATGGCTATGCAAGAATTTTTTTATTATTTTCCCGGTTTATAGTAAGTACCAATAAACAATTATAAAGCATAACAACGGCTGTTTTGGCAAATTTTTGAAATCTCATCTTCTGCAGTTTTAACTCCATGAAATTCAATTAAAAATAAATAATTTCGGCCTTTGATAGCTATGCAAGAATTTTTTTATTATTTTTTCGGTGTATAGTAATTATAAATCATAAGAACGGCTCTTTTGGCAAATTTTTGAAATATCATCTTTTGCAGTTTGCGGTCTAACAAATGCGATGGGAAATGAATAATTTATTTCTTTAATAAGTATGCTAAATTTTTATTTTTATTTTTTCGGTGTGTAATAATTATAAATAAACAATTATAAAGCATAAGAACGGCCGTTTTGGCAAATTTTTGAAATCTCATTTTTTACAGTTTTAACTCTAACAAATCAAATTGAAAATAAATAATTTCTGTCTGTGATGGCTATGCAAGAATTTTTTCACTATTTTTCCGGTTTATAGTAATTACCAATAAACAATTATAAAGCATAACAACGGCTATTTTGGCAAATTTTTGAAATCTCATCTTTTGCAGTTGGAAGTCTAACAAATCCTATTAAAAATAAATAATTTCAGCCTTTGATAGGTATGCAAAAAATTTTATTATTATTTTTTGTGTATAGCAATTATAAATTAATAATTATAAAGCATAAGAACGGCTCTTTTGGCAAATTTTTGAAATCTCATCTTTTGCAGTTCTAACTCTAACAAATCCAATTGAAAATAAATAATTTCTGTCTATGATGGCCATGCAAGAATTTTTTTATCATTTTTCCGGTTTATCCTATTACCAATAAAGAATTATAAAGCATAACAACGGCTGTTTTGGCAAATTTTGTAGAAATTTTCCTCTTAACGCACCAAAAGAAGTATAACTTCAAAAAACCCCTATAAATTCATCGATTAAATAACAAATTACGCTGAGGGACAGCTTAAGAAAAAGTTAACATCGTGATTATTTTTAGGATCTTCTAAAACGCAAAATATGTGACTTTACACTTCTCGAAAAACCATTTCCTCAATTAATGCCATAAATTTGAAAATAATTGGTATTATGCACAATTCAACTTGAAATACTCGAAAATCACGTAGTTGCTGACAGAAAAGTAATCTAGCGGTTGAATTGTATCGATGTATTACTAATAAAAATAAATCATTTGAAAACTCATCAAAAAACGAAGTTTTTTTCCGTCCTCCAGCCATCGCGTGCCCCCCAAAATATTTTTGACTTTCGTTGCGCAAATAAAGAAGCTGGCAAAGGTGGCTCGGATCGACCAAATTAACTCTCGTTAAACTTTCATCTAGCACGCCCCCAAGAATAAAACTTCTCAACTTAAATAAGACAATATTTTAACGAGTTCAAATTTACCTTCAACTCGGTTAATTTAATGAAAAGTCCTTCGGAAGGCTTCCATCCAAAATTTTTTGCGATCGAAAAATACGTATCGGAGACTTCTCCGAAGTGTGCGTAATATCAATTTTGCCTTTATTGTTGTAAAAGTTCTGCGTTTACGGATTTTAGCTACGCATACACTTTTAGTTTTGTCTTTTCTTTGAAATCGACTTGTCTCCAATTCTTTTTTCTTTGAATCAAATGGTTTATTCTTTAAGAGTTCCTTTTCGTGGAAGAGGAATAAATTTGCGTAGGTGTCTTTAAAGGAAATTTAAATTTTGATTTAGTTGTCGGGCAAATTTTTTGACGGCGAAGCGCATAAAATTTTGTTGCGATTGTCGTTAATGTTGCGAAGGCGATGCTAACAAACCCCTTTCGCTTAAAATGGTCCCAAATCAACATGAGCAGTGACGTGCGGTCGTAAACATTTCAAAATTGCCCTTTTGCATTAAGACCGGAAGGTTTATTTCTGACAAAGGATACATCCTCTGCTTATATTATCTTGATTTGTTATTCCTAAGGATAATCGAAAATTTCATTTAAATTTTATGAGCTGATTGTGTATTCAACGCAAAAGCTTTAAATATGAAATGTGCAAATCGCGGAAATAAATTCCTAGACGATACCTAACGGTTAATCAAAAATTCTCTTTGTTAATTCCAAAAATTCTACGTACCTAGTTTTTATCTTGAGTTTTCTCAAAAATGTTTAGGAAGTAGGTGGGTGGATAAATACAGGGTGTCAGACGAATAGGTACCGAAACTTAACCGGGTGATATCTGACACCAAGCTGAATAATAAAAGTTTATATACAGTATGTGCTAAATTTAAAAAATTTCGAAAAAATGGTTTTCAATTTATTCCAGTAAATGGCAACACGGCACTGTCTTCATATACTTTTAAAAAAGAGTGAAGTCATTCAGTACGTGCTTAATTGCTAAAGAAGAAGAAGATATGCGATTGCTATTGGTATTAAAAAATAATAAATCCTAATAATAAATATAGTTAGTCTTACTTAATATAAAGCATTTCAGAATGACACCATTCCAAATTTTTGGTTGGGACTATCCCACCTCAACCTCCTTAAGTTTCAGTACTTATTCGTCTGACACCCGGTACATATTTTTGTAAACGGCCAATCTGTGCTAGTTTACCTTCACATTAAACTTCCCGTTATAAATGAATAATTCAAGTGAGTACAAGTTTCCCAAAGAAAATTACCAACACGAACGGAATACTTAATTTTTTTGCCCGAAACAGCGACGATCATAATATTTGATTACCACACAAGCTTTTACTCCTCCAAAAACAAAACGCTCCAAGCCTATTTTTCAGTGCATGGATTCCCAAAGAGCGTTTAACATTTCAAATAGAAACTTCATTACATTTCCTCAACATGTTTATTTTTTCTTGCGGGAAAATTTATATCTTTAAGCCCTCTACGATTTTCGCGTCCCCCTTTTTTTCGTCACAATCTCAAATATTGATTGCGCCTCCCTCGACGGATGCATTTTCTGCATTTTGTTTACTTAATACGAAACTTTTCCAGTAAGTAGTAAACAGCTTTTTCCCTAATCCAATCATCCCCTCAGTATCCCTTACAGTCTCGAGTTTGAGGGTTCGGTGATATTTTCGAATGTCCTTAAAGTTTTACGAGCGCAGGACAAAAATTCATTTCACACTTCAAATAATGTCGAGCATTCCCTTTAAATATATTGTACTTGCTTTGCGGCTTGTATTTTATTACAATTACGAGATGACGCATTTTATTAGGTTTTTCTTATATACGACGTATTTATCAGTATTTAACACGCACGCTAATGTTTAAAAAAAGAAGTGCCAGCGAAAAAACTAAAATGAAAAAATAATAGATTTTTGGGAGCTTCGAATTGTTAGATAGATCATCGTGCATTTTCATTAGAATTTAAAAAAAGAATCTTTTTATGCCGAAGATTCTTTCATTTGGTGCTAATAATTAGCTAACTTTAAAATCTAACCTAAAAAAAATAATTTACACGTATAATTCGCATGAAGAAATTCAATTCTAGATTTTTGAAAAAAAAGCGTGTTCTATGGCGATAAATAGACTATGTAAAAGTTTAAAAGAAAAGGGTCTTATTGAAGTTATACTTCTTTTGGCGGAAGAGTAAAATTTTTGAAGAAAATAGAAGTTGCGCGCGCACGGCTAACAACATTCGATAGTATGAAGTTAAATTATTGTGAATCATGCTTAAAACCGAGTGTGCGCATCGAGCTCTAAGTGGCACATTCCGATCTCGGGAAAATAAAGCGCGCCGCTCCGCGTCGCGCTTCATTTGCTTCCCTCGCTCGGAAATGTGCCACTTTACGCTCAAATGCGCACATTTTCGTTATATTGGATTTGTCTACTTTATCCTTCGCTCTTTCAAATCATAAATTTAAATTTAGGTTAGTAAATATCGATTTAATGTTGGAAAAACGTATTTACCATAGCAATGAGTGGAAGGGAGCAAAAAGAAACGCAAATTACGTGAATGTGAGCGAGAGGGAACGATTAAAGTTACACAACTGATTTTTCGCTTAATTTACTTGCTTAAATAATTGTGAATCATGCTTAAAACCGAGTGTGCACATTCGAGCTCAAAGTGGCACATTTCGATCTCGGGAAAATAAAGCGCGCCGCTCCGCGTCGCGCTTCATTTGCCTCCCTCGCTCGAAAATGTGCCACTTTTCGCTCGAATGCGCACATCTTCGTATTTATTGAATTTATTTACATTAATTTTTGAATTTAAATAGAAAAGAACAATGCACCCAAATAAAATTCGAGCTTTGTTTGCGATTTTTTTACGGAACCGATTATTTTTAAATTGTTTTGCCCTTTAGTAGGTACTATTTGATTAAATCGGTAGAAGTAAAAAATATACAAGCGTAATTATAAGGCATTGATCTGATAGCGGTAACAAAAATGTACAATTTCCCAAAAAAAAACCAAAGAAATCAAACAATTTAATCTTGATGGCATTTACGTTTTATATTATGCATTAGTAAAGCAGTTTATGAAAATAGCGAAAGACCCTGTAGTTCACTAAAAAAAAAAAAACACTCCACTAATCACAAATATAATTCAAAAGTTTAATGCCAAAGGCAGTACAAGGAACAAAGCTGTCCTTAAACCTTTATTAAACCAATATTTTAGAAACAAAGATTGTTAACACGACGCTCGCAGGAGAGGAAAGGAAACCCTTCCCTCGTCCTTTATATTGTAAACGCTTTTGGCTTTGATTGATTCGGAAATTCAGTTTCTGTCGGGTCTTTTGCAAGAACAATCTTCGGCGTCCCTTATGCGTTCGTCATTTGCCCCGACGAAATTTTTTCGCACTTTCGATTCAAAGCGCCCCCGACAATCTTCAATTTATTGCGGCGAAGATGAATTTGCGCGATTAAAATTTGCGAGGGAAAAGGGAAAATAAGGGCGAAATAAATAAAAGGTTTGATGGCGAAGACGAAGGCGTTCTTGAGCATCGTCGACTATTTGTCTAGCGTTATTGCTCTTGGAGTTTCCGGGAGAGTTTCCGGTTGCGAGGGTGCGGATCGGCGGGGGGCCGCAAACATGGCCATTAGACGGCGAACGTCGCATCCATCACGCGGAATAATAACGCGACATCATCGCAAAGATAGCATTCGCATAATGTCGTCGCCGTAGCGTCGTTACGTCCTCTTCATTCTCTTCGGTGTTTATATCGAATTCGGTTATTCGGCGCCGCCATTAATATACCACAAAAGTTGTTGTGTGTAAAACTTATAGACGCGGTGCTTGCTATTCTACGCTGCTTAGGAAATGAAGCCAACATAACGGTGTTGCGCATGACGTCAGATAAGGGCAAAATTTTTTGAAAATATGCGTTTTGCAGTAAAATTGTTTTGACTTCTTATTTTTTAATTATGTCGCAATTCTGGGAAGGTAATATACGACAATCACGTCAATAAGAGTGAGAGGAAACGAATAAAATTATTCAACTGAATTTTCGTCTACTTATTGGCCTAAATTATTGTGAATCTTGCTTAAAACCGAGTGTGCACATTCGAGCTCAAAGTGGCACATTCCGATCTCGGGAAAATGAAGCGCGCCGCTCCGCGTCGCGCTTCATTTGCCTCCCTCGCTCGGAAATGTGCCACTTTTCGCTCGAATGCGCACATCCTCGTATTTATTAGATTTGCCTATATTAATTGTCTCTTTTTCAATTAAAAAAATTCAAAGTCGAATTTTAGCTTTACAGTGGAGGAAATAAATATAGCCGCACTAATATTTTTTTATATATCTCCTATATATGAAAAGATTTGGATTTAGATTTTTTTACTAATTTTATTAGCAAGATATTATGTGTAGGGGAAAGTGGCCTAAAGCGAGTAGGTTAAGGTTCAGCCATCAATATGAATGACTTCTTCTAAAAAGATAGTGTTTCTTTCTTACATTTACGCAATACAATTATTAAAATTTCATTTTATAAAAAAGAATAATAAAGGAAATCTGTTGTACCTTGGTCCCTTTGTACCTAGAGCAACTTTATTTTTTTTAATTTTTGCGGGCTTTCGTGACCCATAATTTTCGATATTTCAAATGCCACATTCACAGACATTAACGTAAAGTTAGCAGCAGCTGGCCAATGTACTTTGTTAATGTATGAGATGTTGCCACTAATTTTATCAAAACTTTCGGTTTTTGTAAAATAAAATACCTCTTCATAAAAAAATTATAAAAAACGTCTTTTTTCGGCCTTCTAACTGCGCAACCGAGGTGTCAAAAGTAGTATGACATCAATTAGGCAGGGTACTGGCAGTGTAAATACACATATAAATTCCAGCTAATATATAACATATCCACATACGGGCCCGTTACCCGCTTTAGGCCACCTTCCCCTACTATCTACAAGATTCACAAATCATATTTGAGTATTTTGAGGATAGAAAAACAATAGTATGAATTTCAGTTCATTCTTTCAATATGAAACCCATTCTCATAAGTTCTTTCTTGCCCTCAAGTGACATCACTTACGCAGATCATGTCGGCTTCAGACGCATTAAAAAAAAGGCATATCTATAAGTTTAAAAGGTCGAAGGTGTGTGCGCGCGGTAAAACTTGGCAAACGAAAAGCGCCCCTTTATTTCCCTCGGAAAAGGCGTCGTCGACGTCGTCGGCGGCCGTGTAACTTTTGCTCGGGATGTAATAAAAAAAAAAGTAGGCAATCCGTTCGCTAAGGTTGAGGTCCCTCGGGAAAGGGTCGGTCTACACAACAAGTGCAGATCCATCACCGATATGTATCCGGCGACCGATGTTTACCTCGGCGCCCGCTCCAATTACAAACTTTTCCGAGCTGCAGCCACAGAACTAATCGAACGTTGAAATAAATCTCTGTCTGACGTTCGGGACGAGAGAGATCATCCATCAAACCCACCTGGCGGTAGCGCCGCAACAGGCTGCCGTCTGATCCATCATAATCTGCTCCATACTAATTTCGCCATCCAGCAGTACTTTAAATATCGATCTCTAATTGTTAACAACACAAACGCCACCGCACACAGACTCGCACGCCATTACAATCTCAAGCAATGTTCATTTTCCTATATGCCGTACGTAACTAATCCAATTAATTAGTCGGTCACAGTCCGATAGATCGTTGGCAACTACAAATATACACATAGTCCCCTCAAATACCAAACCGAACCACTAAACGTAATTACGGAATATTGTGTTACCTTACAACGTTATTTTGATTCGCCATATTCTAACCGGTCTTGGCTTTATAAACAAATTATTTGCTCCCATCAAACAATGCGAATATCGGTCGAAGCGCTCATGCGTTAATTTGCTATTGTCCTTAGATCAGATTTATCTTTCTTCCGCCCTCGTGAATTTTGTTAAATAAATATTGCTCGATCTTGTGCAGCTTATTACTTATTGCTCTGATACAACTTTAAAGACTCCCTTGTACGGCTCAAAGAAGCCCCTTGGGATCTCGTTTAAATCCAAACAGATATTGAAATTAAAATGTAATGCCTTTCAATTATCGATATAATCAGAGATGACTTAGAGTCAGTGGTCTCCAAAATGGGGGTTGGCAAAAAATGAATAACCTCTTTTGGCGCGTGAACAAATATAACCATAGACGGCGAAAAACTATACTCGGGCCGCCAAAGAGACGGAGTAATTAGAAGTGCACGTGTTAAAGTAAATCAACCCTCTAACCAGCTTCTGATTGGCCAGTGAAAAGAGATGAAATATATTCGTCATCTGCAGCAGATTGTAGAAGATACTGTTAAAAATTGAATTCATTCTAATTGATAAAATTAATAGTTAAGTAGTGGAATGTAGTGGAAACCGAACCTTGTGATAAGACAGAGAGTCCTGTCCGCAGCATGCTTTTCGGGCGTGATCACTCCATCTGTTCGGCGGCCCAAATATAGAAGAAGTAGATCAATATACATACCGACTTGAAAAGTTAAATTTCTTAGAAATGGTAGGTTGAAAGGGGAAACAAGAAGCCGTATTCAACAAGTAAAGAAAGCATTTTTTGAACAAAAAGGATCTAATGAGATCAAAGAACATCTCACTAAAGACAAGAAAACTGTTCTTACAGTCATTTGTATGGAGCGTTATCCTTTACGGTTGCGAAAGCTGAACTTTTAGAGTACAAGAAAAAAGAACCCTGGAAGCTTTGAATATTTGGTGCAAAAGCAAAATACTCAAGATATGCTGGACAGAAAGGGTAACAAATGAAAAGGTTCTGATGAATAGGAGAAGAAAGAAAACTGCTCATGACAATACAAATAAGAAGACGACAACTTGTAGGACATATTCGAAGAAAAGGCATGCTGAACATAATTATGGAGAATGAAGTTGAAGCGAAGACCACGACTACAGTATATGAAATAAACAATGAAAGATGTAAACACAAAAACATACAAAGAAATGAACAAAATAGATGAAGATAGACAAACCAGTTGAAGAACTGAAAACGCGAGAGAGAGAAAGAGAGAGAGAGAGAGAGAGAGAGAGAGAGAGAGAAAGAGAGAGAAAGAAAAGCAAAATTTAGATTAATAAAACAACTAACAAATAAATTAAAATTATCCAAAATATCCATTCGGATATGCTATGATATAAGGAGTAGGTGCTATTTAAATTTTTAACTTGGGATAAGTGATTAAAAAGTTTGGAAACCGCTGCTTTAACAAAATTAAAAGATTCGCTAAAATTTAATAAATAATAGCTTAAACTTTATAAAAATAACTAATAGATGGGATAATTTTCAAAACATGAAAAAGTAATTTTATTTTCTTGAAAACTGCCTTGCACTTATACATTATAATATTAATTATATGTTAGTATGTTAATTAGTCATTAAAAGAATTTCTGGCCATCGATTGGGAGGCGTCCATTTATTGGTCGGGTTACCCTATTGTGTTAGAAAAAGATTTGTAGTACTAAATTAAAAAAAAAAATAATGAATACTTTTTACTACTTCTGTTTTATCAACTGTAAGATCATGCCAAAATGGAAACTATGAACATGAGGGTATTGGTAATTTAAGGCCAAATAAAACGCAAATTTTGTCAAATGTTGACTCAGTGACGTAAGGAATTTTGCTACTGAAAAATTATCAAATATAGAGCTGTCAAAGTAATTTTAATTTTTTGAATTTAAAGAAAAAAGGTTTAATAAAGAAAAATTCAATTAATGTGAAGCTTGTGCTCTTTCAGTAAAAAGTAGCACATTTCCGAGTGAGACAAGCAAATGCGGCGCTTTAAATTAAAATAAAAAAACATTAATACTTGATTCAACATAATTATACAAATTAAAAATGGAAATATCAATAAAATCAATCAATAAATACGAAGATGTGCGCGTTCGAGCGAAAAGTGGCACATTTCCGAGCGAGGGAAGCAAATGAAGCGCGACGCGGGCGCGCGCTTCATTCCAGATCGGAATGTGCCACTGAGCTCGAATACACTCGTTAAGCATGATTCACAATTATTTAAGCAAGTAAAATAAGCGAAAAATCAGTTGAATAACTTTAATCGTTCCCTCTCGCTCACATTCACGTAATTTTCGTATCTTTTCGCTCCCTTCCACTCATTGCTATGGTAAATACGTTTTTTCAACGTAAAATTTTGTATATTTTAAGTTAAATTCATTAAATACGAGGATGTGCGCATTCGAGCGAAAAGTGGCACATTTCCGAGCGAGGAGGCAAATGAAGCGCGACGCGGGCGGCGCGCTTCATTCTCCCGAGATCGGAATGTGCCACTTTGAGCTCGAATGTGCACACTCGATTTTAAGCACGATTCACAATAATTAATTCACTCTCTTAGTGTGTGCGCGCCCAACTTCCGCTGCCTGCTCACATTTTACTCTCCACGCGCCTAAAGAAGTATAACTTCAAAAAAATATTACTTCCCCACGCTATTTTCAGCAATAAAATTAATGAAATATGAATAATTTTTCTTATTACAACAATTAATCGATTTAATTAAGGTGCTAATTTTAGAAAAGCACCCCCAATAAAAATATAAAATTGGAACATTGTTTCTAATTGCACCGCGGAACAAAATTACCCAAACCAGTTGGAGAACTGAAAACGCGAGAGAGAGAGAAGGAAAATTTAGGTTAATAAAACAACTAACAAATAAATTAAAATTATCCAAAATAGCCATTCGGATATGCTATGGATATAAGGAGTAGGTGCTATTTAAATTTTTAACTTGGGGATAAGTGATTAAAAAAGTTTGGAGACCGCTGCTGTAACAAAATTAAAAGATTCGCTAAAAAGTGGAATTTCCATTTATGTTTTTTTTATTTGTGGATTTCATCAGCGGAGACCCTAAGTAAATAACTCAAAATGAAAGCTTCATTTAATAGAATTTTTCCAATTTAATTTTTCCCCCAGCATAAATGCCTCTAAAAAATAGCAACGTACACACACTTTAATTACCGCATACTTTTAAAGCAATAAACTACAAGCATCAGCTATTAACTGCACGCAAACTTTCAGCCATTAGTCTACATAAAATTGAAAAGGCACTCGAAAAAAAATTATGTGTCGCAGCGGAAAAAATTGGTGAAGCTCGACGATTTTTTTCCTCTCAAAATAAAATAATAATCAAAACCAGGAATGACACGTTTTCGTTGCGTTTTAGGTATAAAAGACGAACACGTCTCTAATTTTACAGGCTTTCCGAAAGTCGATATCGAAGCGCAGGTAACTAACGCTTTAAGGGGGATGCGTCACGCAAACTGATGAGAAAAGCTTTCTTTATGTTATTTTTTTTTCTTGATCTGTCGCGACAAGATAACCCCTTTAATATAAGGCTCGTGTGTTCCCGTTTAAAAAAAAACACACTATACGTAATAAAGCCGATTAATTTTAAATGTCTTTTGCAATATTTTAAGCGTCGTCGGTTTCATTCTTACGGTGCGGACGTCGGACGGACTTTATCGGCTAAAAGCACGAGAGACGGTCCACTAAAGTAAAGGCTGTAAGTAAGGATTTTCGGAGAATTTATTGCCGGAAAGCTGTTAGTTGAATTTTAATGTTGCTCTAAATTAAAATCAAAATTTTTGTCATGTGAAATATTTCGAAAATATTAAACGAACGTAGGGCGACCATAAACTATTTTCCAGAAAAAGGAATAAAGCTTAAAAAATAAATAAAGGACATCAATAAATATAAGTTTATTAATTTAAGTAATAGGGAAACCCGACCAATAGATGGACGGTTAAGCAAATTCTTATGTTTCTTTTCTGAATTAATAAGTTATAATATGATGAGTTATACCTACGTAAAAAATGTCCAATAAATTCGCAATAAATAATGCAAATCTTGTATAAAGTAGTAGTTTATAAAAAAAATGAAAGAACGAAAGCCGGTTTGATCAGAAAACTGCCCATTTTTCGGAAAAACTTGTGACCCCTCTCATTTTGTTAAAAAGACCACGCTGATCATTTCGGTCAAAAAAGTTAAAAAAAATATTGGGAACATGGAATTTTTCGACTTCGAAAATTGAGCTGCGCCTAAACGTTTTGTAAGTGACTTTTTATGCAAATAAATATTATAGCTATTTTATTTTTGTGTTTAAATATAATAAAAATTTTTAATCCTTATCGTATTTCTTCAAAAATTATTTTATTATTTGTTTTGGTTTCGTTTTTAAATATAATTTTATTAGGGTTGAGCGCCCAAAAGCTAGAGATATTAGGCTGATTTTCAAACGCGTTTTTAATAATGTTCCCATTATCCGATAAGAAAAATTCTTCACTACTCCACTTCATTTTTGATGCTCTTTCATAAAAACTTAGTCATTATTTTTTCCATTAACATTTTCTAATTGGGCAGTTTTCTGATCAAACCGACTTTCGTTCTTTAAGAAAAAAGCTCATATCACCAGTAGATGGTCAATATCTCCAGTAGATGGACGGCCACCCCCAATAGATTTACACTTTTCAAAAATAATATTTTTGGCTTGCTATTTATATAGAGAATAATAAAATTTTCAAATTTAATAAATAATAGCTTGCACTTTATAAAAATAATCAATAATCGATTGAAAGGCGTCCATCTATTGGTCGAGTTACCCTATTGTGTTGGAAAACAAATTGAAGTGCTAAATTAAAAAAAAAAAACTTTATATGAATACATTTTACTACTTTTGTTGAATCAACTGTAAGACCATGCCAAAATCGAAACTATCAAAATGGTGGTATTGGTAATTTAAGGCAAAATAAAACGCAAATAATTTTTCGGAAAAATTTGAAACTCCACTCATTTTGTTAAGACCACGCTGATCATTTCTCTCGAAAACAAAGTTAAAAAAATTATTGGGAACATGGAGTTTTTCGACTTCAAAAATTGAGCTGCACCTAAACGTTTGAAAAGTTTTTTAAGGGACTTTTTATGCAAATAAATTATGAAAAGGCGACAAAAGGGTGAAAACAATTGAAAAAATAAAATTTCAATTAAAATAATTACTTTTTTCGCAATTAAAAACAAATTATATATAATTTCCATTTTTCAGATAGGGATATTAGGCTGATTTTCAAACGCGTTTTTAACCATGTTCCCATTATCCGATAAGAAAAATTCTTTCACTACTCCACTTTATTTTTGATGCTCTTTCGTAAAACGTAGTCATTAATTTTTCCATTAACATTTGGCTAATTGGGCAGTTTTCTGATCAAACCGGCTTTCGTAATTTGTTAAATGTCCACTCGGTGACGTAAGGCAGCTATTATCAACCGCTGGTCCGCGGAGACATTTTACTAGTCCGCGGACAATTTTTTCTATCCGCGAAAAAAATTTACTTATCAAAAAAAAATAATAATCAGAAAATTTTAATTTATAAAATTACGAAATACAAATATCTTAAACTAATTTTAATTCTATGTAATTTATGATTAGTACGGCACTGAAGAAAAATTCACGAAATGTTACAATTAACTTATGTAGTAGTTCTTTATTACCTAGTAAAATTTTGTTGTTAAAAAAATATCACTGGATCGCGAATTTTTTTTACAAATTTTACTGGTCCGCGGGCCAAAAAAGGTTGAGAAATGCTGCCGTAAAGAATTGTCCTACAGAAAAATTATCAAATATAAAACTATTAAAGTAATTTTAATTTTTTGAATTTAAAGAAAAAGGTTTATTAAAGAAAAATTCAATTAATATGAAGCTTATGCTCTTTCAGTAAAAAGTGGCACATTCACAGTGAGGAAAGGAAATAAGGCGCTTTAAATTAAAATAAAAATATATTAATACTTGATTAATAGTAATTGTTCGAATTAAAAATGGAAATATCAATATAATAAATCGATGAATACGAGGATGGGCACATTCGAGCGAAAAGTGGCACATTCCCGAGATCAGAATGTGCCACTTTGAGCTCGAATGTGCACACTCGGTTTTAAGCACGATTCACAATAATTAATTCAATTTGTAAATAAAAAATTAATTAAAGATTACAGAACTGTATTTTTGCCAAGAACCAAATCTTTTTTTGAATGCTTTTCAACAAAGTTATTAAAGAAATAAACGCTGTAACCTTTTCCGAATATAAAATCAAAATTTATGGAATTAATTTAATTTCATGGACTCGAAACATGAAAGATTAATGTTGACAAATTCAATAAATACGATGATGTGCGCATTCGAGCGAAAAGTGGCACATTTCTGAGCGAGGGAGGCAAATGAAGCGCGACGCGGAGCGGCGCGCTTCATTTTCCCGAGATCGGAATGTGCCACATTGAGCTCGAATGCGCACACTCGGTTGTAAGCATGATTCACAATAATTTAAGCCAATAAATTGAACAAAAAATCAGTTGAATAATTTTAATCGGTCCGTCTCACTTGCACCGTTGTGATTGTCGTATATTTTCGTTCCCTTCCACTCATTTCTATGGAAAATACGTTTTTCAAATATAGAATCAAAATTATTACACTAAATTTCGATTTATGTTTTGAAAAAGCGAAGTATAAGTGGACAAATTCAATAAATACGAGGATGTGCGCATTCGAGCGAAAAGTGGCACATTTCCGAGCGAGGGTGGCAAATGAAGCGCGACGCGGAGCGGCGCGCTTCTATTTCCCGAGATCGGAATGTGCCACTTTGAGCTCGAATGTGCACACTCGGTTTTAAGCATGATTCACAATAATTAATTGACTTTCTCAGTGTGCGCGTGCGCAACTTCCGTTGCCTGCTCACATTTTACTCTCCACGCGCCTAAAGAAGGATAACTTCAAACAATATTATCATACCCACGCTATTTTCGGCTGTAAAATTAATGAACAAAGACCAATTTTTCTTATTACAACAATTAATCGATTTATGTACCTCATTAACGTGCTAATTTTAGAAAAGCACCTCCAATAAAAATATAAAATTGGAACATTGTTTCTAATTGCACCTTGGAACAAAATTACCCTAATTGTAATTGCACTTATTAGAAAACTAAACTGCTTTAGCGTGTTACAGGGAGTTTATTTCTTAATTGGGTTAGTACATTACCCAAGTTCCATTTAAAGGAAACAAATTTCCACTTATCGATTCTTCGATTTATTTTCCCATCTACATTATTGATAAATATAAAATGTGAACCGGTTAACCTACTTTGTTGTAAATTATCCAATTTTCTCGACAACATCTAATTTTTTTCTATATTCGTCGATTTCGCGTTAAATTTCGAGAAAAATTGCGTAATGACATTTAAAGTTTCCGTTTCACGAGGAGAAGAAGCTCTTCCAATTAACTTTTATATAAATTACGTTTACCAATCCTGTTTAGCGTTTAGCAACGTTCTTAATTATAAGATGCAGCTTTCGACTAATAAAACCAATTAAATCTCGACGAACTTTGAAATATGCAGTTCTGACTTTTTCAACGTTGCCCCTTCTGGCTCTTTACAAAATACAATAAAAAAAAATTGCGGGATTATCCGGCTTAAAGCTTTCTGCTTGTTGAGCAGATCTCGACATTAATAATATGTCTAGCTAACACTTCCTGCATAGCATTGCGGTTTAAACGAAACTTTAGGGGTAATTCAAGCCGCGAAAGGGAATGGGGATGTAGACGATTGTGTGTGCGTGCCGTGTGTAAGTGTGAGCATTAAAATAAGTCGCGCCAAATTGCGCACATGGGGCCCAAAAAACGAGCCCCATTTTAATAATACATACGGGCAAAAGAAAAAAACAGCCACCGCCTGTGCCATTGGTTTCAAAGAAACCAAAGACAAAAACCTCCAAAGAGAATAAATAATCAAATCCTTTTTATCGTGCTACGTCTTTGAGGAGATCTGTTTTAAAGAAAAATAGCTTTGTATTTGTCTTTTATTTGTATTATAATTTGCAGGATTTCGGTGCTATTTTTAGATTTGCAAAAGCGAAAACGTAATCTATGAGCTTGCAATTATTTTTCGAATAAAAAGGGTGCCGTAACTGCGCGGGCTACGTTGGCCCATCGTTTTACAATTTTTAAGGCGAATGTAAATTTCAACTTAGCGCCCTTACATCAGTATGCTTTGAAATTACCAAAAATTCAATAATTATTATAAAGTATAGCAAATTTTCTGAGCAACTTTTCCGTCTGCAATCTTTTTAAACCAGTGTTTCCCAAACTTAGGGTAAAACCGAAAAAGATGGCCCAATTTATTAAAAATTAAAACTTATGGTTTTCTGTGTATCAAATTTAGCATTTTATTGAATAGGAAAGACAAACTTTGATTTCGTTTGCGCTTTTTTTTATATTTACAGGACAAGGACAACATTAGTAAAAAGCGATTACAAGAATATTTCTAATAGGGGGGCCATCCATAAATGACGTCATAAGTAAAATGAGGGAGGGGGGAAGAGGTCGACAAAGTGTGACATTGTGTAACAATTTACGGTATCTTCGCCAAAATTTCTGTTGTGCCACTTATTAAAATTTCAGACGAAAGAGAATCGCGTAAATCATCAAAAAAATCATTAAGATATAAAGAAATTGTATTTATAATAAAAAATCAAAATTCCAAATGAACTATTGTGGAATTTTTTTTGAAATAATTTCCACAAGCAATTTAATGTACAAAATCTTAGCAAAAGCCTATAAATACTGGTATCCTTTATCCTGAGCAGGGAAGACAGCCCCCTACCGAAAGATTAAATGTCACGGGATGTGCTTATCCCTTGTAAGAAAATGGAACGTAATTAAATTAAGACGCCTACAATTTTTCAATGCTGCGAGCCACAAAAATATCAAAACATGCCTTCGAATTATAATTATCTTTATTTTTAAAGCTGCACATTTTTTTGACGTACTCCGATAAAAGCCATCTTAAACAAAAAACACTAAGTTCGATAACTAATTTAAAGATTTAAATGGCCGATTTTAAAGGGACGAAAGCTAATTAGTTGAACTTCTATGAAATTCAATTATATTTATAATCTCGAAATTTATATCTTGGTAAATTATCTCGGCGGATGCAATTAGTTATTGTTGGACGATTCCGAAGGAAAACCTTTTAGAAAATTTTTGTTCCGATACGAAATTAGCATCGACGAAAGTAGGAAAGGAAAGGTCGCGACACTGATTTTTTTAAATTAGGCAGCGCTGCACTTAGAACCTTTCGTTGAGAGGATGCGCTTGTTTTTCTGAAGTTAATAAAAAGTTTTTTCAATTTTTTTCGCTAGAAAACCAATTAATTATTGTAAATCGTGCTCAAAGACGGGTGTGCACATTTCCGACGAAAGGCGCCGTTGCGCGTCCCGTTTCATTTGCTTCCCTCGCTCGGAAATGTACCACTTTTCGCTCGAATATGCACATACTTCATTTGAATGGATTTCAACATTTAGGAGAAAGTGGTATAAAATGATGCCGTTAACCCCTTGACATACAATGACGTCTGGGAGACGTCAATCATTTAGGGAGTCATTGTAGATTTTGACGTTTCTAAAACGTCAAGAACTGTTTTCAATAAATATGTTTTAAATGTTTTAAAATGTTTAAAAAATGTCTAGTTACTCTATATCAGTGTTTCCCAACGCGCCACATGGCGCAATTTATATGTTTGGGGGGTCAATATCATTATTCAAGGGAACAATTTGAAAACGCACTTGATTTTTAGTTTATGTTTTGAAAATTTATTACTTATTGTTTTTTCTCTTAATAATTTCCTAGTGATTTTTTCTTGCTAAAACCTATATCTTGTGTCTTGAAGAAGTTGTAATTAGGCTTCATTTATGGTTAATTCAATTTTTAAATATAAAAAAATATTTATATGTTACATAAGGGGGCATCAAAATTTTAGGATGACTTAGGTGGGGAATGTTAAAAAGGGTTGGAAAACACTGCTCTACATATTTCAAAATGTTTTAAAAATATTAATTATTTATTTTATGTTACTTGTGTATGCTCATAACAGTTAAGTTAAGCTAAATTAATAGTTTATTTCGTACTCATCAAATTCGGTTTTATTTGTATGTCAAGGGCTTAAGGGAGAGTGGTCGTAAGTCAGAAGTTATCCAACATAATTTTAATGTTAAAGCGGTTTTGGATAGACGGTTTATCTGTTTAAATATTGGCATTTTTACATTCTTTAATATATTAATATCCGATTCATTTTTTAAAAAGCTACTAAAAATGATCATTTTATACACCGGGGTGTCCAAAATTATCGCTGTGCTTTGGGAAAGATGAGCCTAGGACAGGGGTCGGTAACATTTCGGTGACAGAGAGCTAAATCTATATTGAATAAAAAAAACAGAAACATGGAAGATCCGCTAAAATTTGAGATGGTTTTATACAGAAATATTTAATATTGAGGGAGCCACAAATTTTCTAAAAGAACCGCATGGGGCTCCGGAGCCACAGGTTACCGACCCCTTTCCTAGGGATTCAGCCAGCAGATCATGTACAAAAATTACGTCTTCTTATTTGTATACATTACTTTTTTTTTTAATCCAAAAAGTAATGTAAATAAATCCATTAAATACGAAGAGTGGCACATTTTCGAAGTCGGAATATGCGACTTTGAGGTCGAATGTGCACACTTAGCTTTAAGCACCATTCACAATAAATAATTGACTTTCTAAAAAATATTAATCAAAAATTACAGGTCCGTATCGACGCGGGCAATACAAAATCTCTGTTTTCGTGCTTTTAAAAATTATTATTAAAAAGAATAAACGCCATAGCTTTTTCCGAATGTAAAACTATGATAAATTCCATAGTTTGATTTATGGCATAGAAGATTAGTATAAACAAATGCATTGAATACGAGGATGTGCGAATTGAAGCGAAAAGTGGCACATTTCCGAGCGAGGCAGGCAAATAAAGCGCGACGCGGAGCGGCGCGCTTCATTTTCCCGAGATCGGAATGTGCCATTTTGAGCTCGAATGTGCACACTCGGTTTTAAGCACGATTCACAATAATTAATTGACTCTCTAAAAAATATTAATCAAAAATTACAAGCCTTTATTGACACAGTCAACACAAAATCTACGGTTTAGTCCTTTTAAAAATGATTATTAAAAAACAATAAAAGCAATACCGTTTTCCGAATGCAAAACAATAATAAAATCAATCGTTTGAATTAAAAGAGAGAATTCTATGTAATTTATGATTAGTACGGCACTGAAGAAAAATTCCCGAAATGTTACAATTAACTTATGTAGTAGTTCTTTAATACCTAGTAAAATTTTGTTGTTAAAAAAATATTACTGGTTGGCGAATTTGTTTTACAAATTTTACTGGTCCGCGGGCCAAAAAAGGTTGAGAAATGCTGCCGTAAAGAATTGTCCTACAGAAAAATTATCAAATATAAAACTATTAAAGTAATTTTAATTTTTTGAATTTAAAGAAAAAGGTTTATTAAAGAAAAATTTAATTAATATGAAGCTTATGCTCTTTCAGTAAAAAGTGGCATATTCACAGTGAGGAAAGGAAATGAGGCGCTTTAAATAAAAATAAAAATATATTAATACTTGATTAATAGTAATTGTTCGAATTAAAAATGTAAATATCAATATAATAAATCGATGAATAGGAGGATGAGCACATTCGAGCGAAAAGTGGCACATTTCCGAGCGAGGGAAGCAAATGAAGCGTGACGCGGAGCGGCGCGCTTCATTTTCCCGAGATCGGAATGCGCCACTTTGAGCTCGAATGTGCACACTGGGTTTTAAGCACGATTCACAATAATTAATTCAATTTGTAAATAAAAAATTAATTAAAGATTACAGAACTGTATTTTTGCCAAGAACCAAATCTTTTTTTGAATGCTTTTCAACAAAGTTATTAAAGAAATAAACGCTGTAACCTTTTTCGAATATAAAATCAAAATTTATAGGAATTAATTTACTGTCATGGACTCGAAACATGAAAGATTAATGTTGACAAATTCAATAAATACGATGATGTGCGCATTCGAGCGAAAAGTGGCACATTTCCGAGCGAGGGAAGCAAATGAAGCGCGACGCGGAGCGGCGCGCTTCATTTTCCCGAGATCGGAATGTGCCACTTTGAGCTCGAATGTGCACACTCGGTTTTAAGCACGATTCACAATAATTAATTCAATTTGTAAATAAAAAATTAATTAAAGATTACAGAACTGTATTTTTGCCAAGAACCAAATCTTTTTGTGAATGCTTTTCAACAAAGTTATTAAAGAAATAAACGCTGTAACCTTTTCCGAATATAAAATAAAAATTTATGAGAATTAATTTAATTTCATGAACTCGAAACATGAAAGATTAATGTTGACAAATTCAATAAATACGATGATGTGCGCATTCGAGCGAAAAGTGGCACATTTCCGAGCGAGGGAAGCAAATGAAGCGCGACGCGGAGCGGCGCGCTTCATTTTCCCGAGATCGGAATGTGCCACTTTGAGCTCGAATGTGCACACTCGGTTTTAAGCATGATTCACAATGATTAATTTACTTTCTATAAATTTTGAATTAGATCTTTTAAAACTACAATGGCGAATTGAGAAATTCTACAAAACATTTTCACTATTTCCATTTTGATTTTTATTTGAAGTAAGCCTTCCCCTGGCGAGCCGCCGATTTTAATTACGCGATTAAAAAAAAATATTAAATGCACGTAGGGGATCTTCGAAGAAAGATTGGCGTCTTTTATTCAGTTTCCCTTTTGCATGATGAAACTTTAATTACGAAGTATGTGATGGGGGCCTGCTTTCTGTGTCAGAAAGGTGTAGTTGTTGTTTTTTTTTTGTGTGTGCAACGTAACGTGCGGACAAAACTCGTATGTTATCAGAGATTACTTTTTCGTTTCAATTTTAAAATACACAAAAGCCTGCCCTAACCCCTGCTCGTTTCGTACCGCAGAAGGGTAAACAATATAAATAAGGTATACACATGCATGCCGGCAAACAAAGCGCTTAAACTGTGCTGGGAATTAAAGGACACTGAACTGCCATATTTTTTATCTTTTCCCTTTTGACTTTCCCCCGCCGCCTGCGCCAAAAAAAATACACATCGGGTGACCCGCAGGATGAGGAGTACATTAATAGAAAATATTAATTTTTCGTTGCGCGCCGCCCGCTCGCAAATACAAAAAGATTTACGGCTCTTACGCGCCATCTGCTCTCTCGTTAAATTTCCACTTAATACAAACATTTCTGTGACGATCTTATCGTTCGCCGTAAATTTTAAGCCCGGGATAATCAGGGCCTGCAATTCGGATATCTTGTTAAGTTAATGTTTTGACAAACTTTAGCTCCATTATTAGAAAACACTCCCTTGATCTCGTTTAAAAGATATCCCCCCAAATGTGATCTTTAATTAATTTCCATTTTTAATCAATTTTCGGTCGCAAGTTTTTTTCCCTTTGGGAGGGGGAAGGGACCACATAGATTTTGGAAGGAAAATAGTCGTAAAAAACAACCCTTCTAGCTTAAAGCCTTTCCAATAACAGAAAACAAACAAAAAGCAGGTTCCTGATTAAACAATATGCTTGACTCGATCCGACTTTTATTACTCTTGCTCATTTCTTCTCTTCTTTTATTTGCTCCTCGTACCTTTAATTTAGAAAAGCCAAGGTGAACCGACATGCATTACCAACTAAGCCCGGCAAAGTAAAAAAACTGCCAATTTTTGCTGGTTCGCTTCGTTTCGCAACCGGCGACAAAAGAGATTTTTACGGGAAAAGATTTCGGGATTAAAAAAAAAAAAAAACCGAGGCATAAAGAAGATAAGATGAGGGACGTTAGGAGTTGAACGCGCCAATGACGCATATGTGGAGTAATGAATGCCACCCTTAATATCTACCCCTTAATCCTATTAGGAAAGGGTCGACTTCATTAGTTTAGCCAAGCGCTAAATAATTTACGCACTTTGTTGCCTCACCTGTTCGGCGGTGGTCAAAGCTTTCGGCGAAAGCAGACCAACTTGCGGGAGTCTAGACGAGCTTAAGAGCTTATATCTGCTTATTTGAACCTCCTATAAACTCTACCGCGATGGAAATCGTCTTGCACAGACTTTATAGATCGATAGTTATTTACTACAACCTCCCGAGCATTTGTTATTAAAGGAAACCGGACAAAATATTACCTAGCTTCTATTTCTTAGAAAAGAATCAGCTATTTGTCGTAAGATTTTATATCAAACCGGATTTCCTCGGATGCACTCTTTTTGTTTTCAATAAAGTTTTTAATCAAGTTCATAAACTACAATAAATTAAATTAGTTGATTTGTATCTTAAATCGGTCATCAGATACAGTCGAACCTCGATAAGTCGAAGTCGAAGGGAAACTAAAAATTATTCGAGTTATCAAAAAAAGTCAAGTTAAATACTTTTCTGGGTATATATCATATCTATATTTACCATCCTTTATACAAAATAACCAAAATTTGTAAACAATTATTAATATTATTTATTGTTATTAAGTATTTAGGTAATATAGTTATTTACATCTTATTTATTGTTGATTTCAAAGTAATCTAAAATTGTCTTTTGCTTCATTGATCGAAAATTATGGGTTTCTACAAATTTTTCCAATGATCTCCCGAAACCAAAATATTTTTAATACGTGTACACCAAAACCAAGAGTCGGCCACTTATTTTAACAATTAAAATTTTTCTAATAAAAGAATAAACAAACCATTTAGAACAAAAACTAAAATACTACTTTTACTTAATAATTATTGATAAGCTAATTTACTTACATCTTAACGTCTTAAACTAATTTATTTACACACTTCCACTTATTTATTTTTACCTCGTAAGATATCACTTTGACTTTCGCCGAAAGCGTGCTAAGAAGAGAACTTGTCTCTCATCGCAGACAGGCCGATATGCGGCTTCTAGAGATGTCTAGTGAGTTTTCCGCTTAATCGTTGCGATTCCGCAAGGCCGCGGACTAACAAAGAGAGGTTCAGAACTTTTCATCACGGATTTTATTTATACTTATTATTTATACCCGTGCAAATCAAAATATAAGCAAATTATGTATGAATTGGTCAATTACTTTTAGAAAATAATAAATTTGACCTTATCATTTAGAATAATACTAAAAAAAAGACAATTTGTTATATTTTTTAAGTTTCTTAACATGGGTATCAAAACCCAGTTGGGTCCAGTTCCCAACAGTAAGTTCGTTCTGGGCGAGTGTATGCTATCGGGGCGCATTCACCATAGGTTTCTTATGGCAGATATGCCCCCTACGAAATTTTAAATTGGACGAAAAGAATTAATGTTAGGCAATCGAGCGCAAAGTTGAAGCGCACAAACAAATCGAATAATGCGAAGCTTCAAACTATTCGAGCGTATTAGGAGGAGGCACTCGAAGTTCATCAAGATAGTTGGGGAGTTATTTTATCAAAAGCGTTCGAAGATCAAATTGTTATAAACCAAAACCATAGTCAGATAATCAGAAAAGTTTGGGGTGGTGTTTTGGAGTGGTACAAGAAACGCTTTAATATTATTATCAAGAGTGAGAGAGTCGGGCGTCGCATTGTCAAAGTTCGTCGAAGTTTGTTCTCGTTAATGCGAAATAGTGGGAATAAGCACTTATGAAGATTAAGTAATCCTGTAGACTTGGATCTGGGGAAAGCTGTAGAGCTGGAGCCCGGAGCCTGCGGGCAAGGCACAGCTGAGACAGGTACTTCTGCGAGCGTTAATTGTCTTAAACCGCTAATCTAGCATCTGCCATGTGCTAAGCCCCTGAGAAAACTAAATACTTAGTGTGCAAGTTTCAAGTTAGTGGGGTGCAGAGTTGATCTCTCCTGTTAATAAGAACGGTGACTTTCCCTCCTCTACCTCGAGCGCGAATAAACTTCCGATACCTCTTCTTTAGATCCTCCAACTTCCACTGAAATTCCAACACGAACTCGCTAACACCACCTTCGTCGACGCTTCCACAAGTTTATATATCAAAATCTCGGAAATTCTTAGAATTTATTAAATGCCATAGTAAGGCCGTTCCCATTATCCTTCTCCCCCCTCCCGATAACAGTAGAAAAAAACCGATGCGTGTACTTGTGTACGTGAGTTAGAGGTTATATTTCTTTGGCGTAAATAAATTAAATATAACTTACGTTTTTGTATAGCTAGACGAGCGGTATCAAAGTAGAAAGAATTCTGATTAATCACTACAATAGTTTTTTTCTTTAAATTTTTCTTCAATTTTAGTTTTTGTAAACCGTGTAAAAATGAAATCGTGTAATTCAAGGGATAGGTGTAGTGTTTCATGTAAATTTTGGTTGAAACCCGGGTATACAATTTGGTCATAGAAAAACATGCATTTTTCTCTTGATTGCTCACGTACTTTAAGGAAAGTGACCCCTCTACCGGCCAGTTAAACGTACAGTTTTTTTTTTAAAGCAATATTAAAAATATTCTTCTTCTTTTTCTTTGTAAGCTTTAACAGCGTGTTTTAATCCAGCACATCTCTCCACCTTTTTCTAGGTCTACCCGGCGATCTTCTACCTCTTGGAGAAAGATCTCGAACTTTCCTCACAATTCCGGTATCGTCCATCCTCGATATGTGGTTATTCCATTCCACTCTTCTTTTCTTAACCCATTCATATATCTTCTGTATTTCGCAGCTACTTCTAATGTCCTCATTTCGTCTATGGTCTTTTTTGGTTACGCCTATTATTTTCCGCAACATTTTCATCTCAGTTGTTTCTAATAGTTGTTTGGTCTTTACTGTATCCGATCATGTCTCAGCAGCATATGTCATGATCGGCCTTATGACTGGCTTATATATACTCACTTAAGATTCTTTTCTGAGATATTAATGACCAATATATAATTAAATTTATGAAAAATTTTCAAAGATCATACCTTTAACTTCAAAATAAAAAAAGAAAAAGGTCAATAATTTCAATTAGAATGTTAATAGTAAATCATAATAGGGGTAAACAGTACAGTGATTGGCCTTTTTATTAAGAAACATAGTTATTGGCCATATAAATATAGTAATTCACCAGTGAATTTACAGTGATTGACCAATATTTTCTAATTAAAATAAGATATAGTAAATTAGCAAAAAAAACGACACATTTATTAGAAATATATATTAGGAAATATAGATTTATTATTATATAATTTTCTATATATGGCCAATTATTGTCGACTGGCCAACAACTGTACTATTTACCCCTAGTATAAATTTGCGATGTCCCCTCTATTTGTCACCTTTACGAAAATTTTATAAATTACAAAAACAGTCAATGTTAAATAAAATTATTATTATTGGAAAATAAATACAATCGAATAAAAGAAGTGTTTTTAATTATTCTTATAATTTATTTATTAGTTCAAGTTTTTTTTTTGGTCTTTTAGAATTCTTTTGATTGTGCATGCAAAGCCAATTTTATTGTACATAAGCTCGGTTACCTTATTTTTAGATTAAATCAATAAAAAAAAATTAATTTGTCTATTTTTTTATTATTTTACCCTACACTAATTAACTCAAAAATATTTTTTTGATTTTATAGCTGTTATTTTATATTAAATATCACATCTCAAAAAAACCTTTCCCTACCTTTTAAGAAATCAATGTTGTAGCAAATTGATGAACAAATTTTTGATTTTTGATTTTAAAATCACTTTTTATATTACATTTCATTAAATAAGCAACGTTTTAATATTTTTTTAAATGTTGTTCATAATGTATTTCAGAATTTTTAGCGAAGTGACCGGTAGAAGGGTCACTTAACTTACTTTGTTATATTTAGGGTACAGTGGCTTTTATTTTTAAATTCAAAAATTTATGTAAACAAATTCAATAAATACGAGGATGTGCACATTCAAGCGAAAAGTGGCACATTTCGGAGCGAGGGAGGCAAATGAAGCGCGACGCGGAGCGGCGCGCTTCATTTTCCCAGATCGGAATGTGCCACTTTGAGCTCGAATGTGCACACTTGGTTTTAAGCATGATTCACAATAATTTAGGACAATATATTAGACGAAAACACAGTTGAATAATTTTAATCGTTTTCTCTCGCTTGCACTGACGAGATTGTCGTATCTTTTCACTCTCTTCCACTCATTGCTATGCTAAATATATTTTTCGAACATAAAATCGACCTTTTACTAAATTTAAATTTTTGGTTTGAAAGAGCGAAGAATAAAATAGACAAATGTAATAAATACCAAAATGTGCGCATTCGAGCGAAAAGTGGCACATTTCCGATCGAGGGAGGCAAATAAAGCGCGCTTCATTTTCCCGAGATCGGAATGTGCCACTTTGAGCTCGAATGTGCACACTCGGTTTTAAGCACGATTCACAATAATTAATTAACTTTCATAGATGCCTATTTAATAATAATAATTTAATAGTATAAAGTGTTATTAAATATTTTAAATTATTGTTAGCTTGACGCGCGCAGCTTCTGCTGCCTGCTAAAATTTTATTCGCAAACCGCCAAAAGAAGTACAACTTCAACGAAAATCTAAATCTTTTCGACGGCCTTAAACACATTTTTAGACAACTAATTTCGTTCTTCTAACGAGTAAATTACATTCGAAGCTCGGGAGGTAAATTAAGTTTGCGATTGTAATTTATTGGCGCGAAGCTATTTTATTGGGTGCAAAAAGGTGTATTAAGAATCTCTAAAGAAAAATACGGCTCAATTAAATTAACAATTTTTCAAATTGCGAATTTGAATGCGAAAAAAATTATAATTTAATGAGAAGGGATTTGTGTGGAAAATCAAGTTATTTCCTCGATATGAAAATTCCTGTGGAAATGTCGTACACTTAAAGAACCAATGCTGCAGATAAAACCCCTAATCCAGAAACCACTGACCCATGACCGCTATAAAATATTTATTATCGGGAAAAACCTCAATGTATCGACTTTTGGTTGAATTAAAAGCTTTTCATTTTTTTATAAAGCACACGATTTAAATACACATATTATTTCCAATTTAACATTTTATAGGAATTTAAATTCAACTTAATTAACGTTTTAAAGACCAAATAACACCATTTTTCATAAGAAATAAATTTACTCAACTTTAAGTAATATATTAAAAAGGGCACCAAAGAGTTAGCTATGTATTAAAACTTTTACTAGAAAAACTTTGAACAAAAAATACGTATAATAAAACTAAATAAAATATAAAAAATATTAAGCATACCTCTGAATAAATAAATCTAAACGACACCTGAGAGACTTTCAACTCCCTCTTAATTAACGGTCTCCCCGATATATTTTCATTAATTAAATTATCTCACATTTTGAATCCAATTTAAAGAATAACCCTAGCATATGATATGTGCTTAATAATTCATTTCACGCGTATTAATTTTATTATTTCAAGAATAATATTTCTGTGTTTTACTTAACAAAAAAAGCCTATTAATTTTATTAAAAATCTATATACAGAACTTATGAACAATTCAGACAATTAAGATCAGTTGGTTTTAAAGAACCTGGTCCATAACACCAAGCATTTGTCGATTTAGATAAAATTTAATTTGTGAATAAAGAAATGCTAAAAGTGATAAATAAAAAAAAAATTGAATATCTCAAAAAAAAACATTTATAAATGAATCTAAACGCAGCCCAAGTCAAGTGGCCTTATGTGACAAATTTTTGAACTACGGTATCGTAAATTTTCAATTTAACCTTCCGTGTACGAGGTGCGATATAACTAACGTGACCAATTTTTTTCTTGTTAAAACGGGACGCTTGGTAATCGAGCTTAAAATCGAGTGTGCACATTCGAGATCAAAGTGGCACATTCCGATCTCGGGAAAATTATACGCGCCGCTCCGCGTCACGCTTCATTTGCTTCCCTGGCTCGGAAATGTGCCACTTTTCGCTCGAATGCGCACATCTTCGTATTTATTGAATTTGTCTACTTATTCTTCGGTTTTTTAAAACATAAATCAAAATTTAGTGTAGTAATTTCGATTCTACGTTTGAAAAACGTATTTACCATAGAAATGAGTGAAAGGGGGCGAAAAGATACGACAATCTCATAGGTGCAATTAAAAATTAAAATTATTCAACTAAATTTTTGTCCAATTTATCGGCTTAAATGATTGTGAATTATGCTTACAACCGAGTGTGCACATTCGAGCTCATAGTGGCACATTTCGATCTCGAGAAATTAAGCGCGCCGCTCCGCGTCGCGCTTCATTTGCCTCCCTCGCTCGGAAATGTGGCTCTTTTCGCTCGAATGCGCACATCCTCGTATTTATTACATTTATATAATTTACCATAAGCTCCTTCAAATCAAAAATTTTAATTTAATTTAGTAAATATCGATTTTATATTCCAAAAACGTATTTACCATAGCAATGAATGGAAGGAGATAGAAGATACAATGTGTTTTACTTAAACCTATTCATTATTAAATATTAAAATATATTTCTTATCATTGAACTGTCATAAAGTACAATTTTATTGATTTTATTTCATTTTATTTTCGGGGTACGGCAAACCCCACCTAGTATGGCATGTGACATTGAGTCACCTAGTATGCGGAAGGTTAAGGGAGGTGCAGTAACATAATGTTTGGTAACCACTGTTCTAAACGGATCGCAGCCAGCAAGTACCTATAAATTAGTGTAAAATCCACACGGTGTTAACCTAGGAGAGTTAAAAATGTGTAATAAATACCTTATTATTTAGAATATTTTTGTTCAATTGATAGAACAATGCCATTAAAACATTAAAAAGTTGCTTATCTTAATCACTTCACGGTAACATAAGATGTTCCGCACAATTATTCTATAACATGATATCTAAACGAAACAAATGCATAATGAACACGGTAGTAAATTTTTTAATATCACTGACACCCTGTATAACAGATATATTATGCATTTAGTCAATTGTGATAAACAATATTGCTATCAGGCCAAGTCCTTTGAACCAAGTTCTATTTCCATAATAACCATTATAATAATAGTTGTTGCCATAGAAATAGAACTTTGTTCAAAAGTTAAATCTTGTTTGTACAAGAAGCCCTAACTCTGCACAACATAAGCCAAATATGCAAATCACAGTTTGTGTCTCTTTAAAACTAGCCATAGGTGGATACGTTCGGAATTAATAGGAGAAAAGAGCCCCAGCTCCAAAAAACATTCATAATCAAAATTTGTGATCAATTATTCAAGAACACGAAGTTCAGCAATGAAATGTTCGAATTCATTATACACCCATACCTCGCTTTACGGCCTAGATACGTTCCACGAAACTTGGCCGCAAAGCAAAAAGCCGTATAAGGCATCAATTATTCTAATACAAATTCATGCGCAAGATTGTCAACATGTAGATATATCGACATCAGAAAAAAAGTTTTTTTTGCCGTTATAGCAAAACATTTTAGGCCGTAAATCGAAAATGTGCCTTAATTAAAGAGGGCCGTTATAGCGAAATGCCGTATAAAAAGCGGCCGTATAGGGAGGTATGGGTGTATTCCAAATTGGTATATGTTACATTAGAAATGTCTCAGGATGTAAAAGATTTCTGCAAAATAGACTATGTAACAAATTGAAATCTTGCGTTGCTTCAAAATAGCATTTTGTTTAAATCGTTTCTTATACAAAATCAATTTTTCTATGTCGGTGTACGATCGACTAATATCTTTGCCGAGTTTTGCGTGTAAAATACGTTTTTTGCTGTCAATAAACAGCAGGGGGCAGCGTGGCAGAGGCAGGCTTACGTCTAAGTAGATTTAGTTACGTATTAATTATAAATAAATTCATTTGTAAAAAGAAGCCCAAGTTATTTACCGAAAGCGCCAAAAATACAAGCGCATCATAAATTTCAGACGGAACAAGTTAAGGGTTTTATGTCCTAATCGTATTATTCATTAGTTGGGGACATTTTATGTTCGCGTGCAAAAGAGGGCGAGGGCGAAGAGTTGAGATTCTTCCTTATTAGTGAAACGAGAAGAGATTTAATAGAATTCGGCAGGAAGAAAGGCGCATTGTTTAATAATAACTTTTAGGATAGTGTATAATAAATTTTTAATGTCGCGACGGCGGTGGCGGCGGCGGCGTCGGAAGCGGCAGAGGGTGTAACGGCAGGGATGGTTGGTTTCGCAGAGACCGCGTGCTCTCGGGACGTATCAGGGTGTCTTAACCAAAGATTTACTCAAGGAGGTAAGATTTATAATGCGGCACATGAGCCGATTTAATTAAACAGTGACGGCTCCATTACGGAGGGTCGTGATCGAGGAGTTTCTTACACGCCGAAGGTAGTTTGGCAAATTAGGGGCGCGCGCCACTGATTTAATAACGTTGATAAACGAGCCGAGGCAGTCACATGCCTTCTTCTTTATCCGACAAACTTAAAACGAACACAGATTATTATTATGACGCACTAAAAACTTTTCTTTTCAACAAAAATAAAAGGAAAAGAATTGGAAGAAATATTTTTCCCTCCGGGTGTTTTTCTTTCCGTGTTCTCTCAACGAGTTCGAAGTTTTGGTACAAGGCGCGCCGTTTTGTCATTCGTGGAACGCGGATGCTGGAGCGTTTCCCGTTACGAGGGTGGAAGTGGAGGGCCTTTTTCTAAAAGCGAAACTTACCTCGTTGAATACACGTTCGATTCTCCTCTGGTTACGTCAGGGCTGTAACAAAACACAAAATGAGATGTTAATTGTGGACTAATCGGGAGATGATTATGTCTCCCAGGAAAAGTCAGATTTATTGGCAGCCAATTCTGGCGCAAGACCAAGAAGGCAAACCCCCAGGTATGTCGAAGGGACTTAGCCTCGACGAAATGAGGAGGAAATATTTTAATTAACTCGAGACTGACATTTCATCTCTCGCGTTACCAGCGCGCAAATGTAATAAATCTTTCAGGAAAAGTAGAAAGAACAAGATTGTTAGGATTTAGGAAGTAGCAATATAAGATCTGGGGCTCAGGACCGCGTCAAGTGACATCTCACTTTTGGTCGTCGTCTTAGCGGCGGCGGTGCGGTTTTTTTTTACAAAAAATCTCGGCTTGCCTCCTGATCCTCTTACATACCAGAGTGAAAATCCAATTAACCTCAAGTCAGGCGGCGGCAACAGACACACAATGGGCTCCACATTCGATCCCGCCGCCGACGCGAACTCTTTGCAGTTGGTGTAATCCTGTTCCCACATTTCGTCGGAACAAACAAAAAAAGGGCCACGTACACAACGAATTTTACAAAACTATACGAAACGGGGTGATCCTATTGAAATTTTGACACTTTCTGCGCGAAACGCGATTTATGATATTTTATTGTTTATTTTTGACTGGAAACTTTCATAAACAATCCGATTTAAACATACGATTTTAAACAATAAAAATTGACGATATGCCATAAATATTCATCGCGCATATTTTTCGAAAAATGGAAAATATCGTTTTTTTTTCGCAATGAAGTTAACACCGTGTGGATTTTACACTAATTTATAGGTACTTGCTGGCTGCGATCCGTTTAGAACAGTGGTTACCAAACATTATGTAACTGCACCTCCCTTAACCTTCCGCATACTAGGTGACTCAATGTCATATACCATACTAGGTGGGGTTTGCCGTACCCCGAAAATAAAATGATATAAAATTCACAAAATTATAGACTTTCATCAGACATGTAAACTAAAAAAAAAATGGTGCGTGTACCCGTGCACAAATTGTGTTAGGGTTTTAATAGGGCCCTTTAAAGATTTCCCTTGCACTTTAAGGGACCCTAAAAAGATGGTCACGCTTCGTAAAAGTGGGCCTTTAAGAGAAATGTAATGAGGTACTTTAAAGTTTTCCCTTACAATTAATTTTTTTTACCTGGTGTATAATAAGAAAATAAATTTTCTTAGAATATTACAAAAGCTTAGTTAAACATAAAGCAATATCCAGCTGAGGTAAAAGACAACAAAAGATATTTTTCTATTGTTAGTTCTGTATTTGTTAAAATTAAAAATAATTAAAATCCTTTTTGCTTTCAGAAACCTGTTAGGATATATGTATATAACTTCAAAAGTTTTTTTTTCAAACTAAAAAAAGAAATTTTTTGAAAGAAAAATTTATTTGGGTTTTGTGGACCTTATGTTTAACTAGCCCTTTCCTGTAACAAATACTAACACATAAAAGCCCCCCCCCCCCACCTCCAAATAGGCTGTTGTAATTTATGTAATTTATGAATGACTTCTTAGTAATGTACATAAAGATACTTATCAATAATCATTACTTTTAGCTGACAAAAAAGTATTATGTATGAATGCAAACTGTAAAACAAATAAAAAATAATAATTTAATTGATAACTTCACAACTTCCAGTAAATAGAAATAATTTTATATTTTATAAATAAGATATTCAATAATTTTATTATGGACTTTTCTTCTTATGGAATCCACAAAAAGACATTTAAAGGTCCTTTAATATTTACCGTAACTAACAAGGAATTCTTGACAAAAATTAAAAGACCCTTTAATGGTCACTCTGAAACACCCCTAAAAGGATTTCCTTATCATAACCCGACAATGCCCTTTACTGGCTTTAAAAAAGATTCACTGAGAAATGTTTTAACGTAGAATCCACAACGTAGCATTAAAGGGCCCTTACCACTGTTAGGGCATCCATAGTAAATTTCTGCACGGGTAGTTATACTTCTGTGACGTAACTAAATTAAATATAAGCACGTGTAAAAAATATATATAAATGAATTCAATAAATACGAAGATGTGCGCATTCGAGCGAAAAGTGGCACTTTTCCGAACGAGGGAAGCAAATGAAGCGCGACGCGGAGCGGCGCGCTTCATTTTCCCGAGATCGGAATGTGCCACTTTGAGCTCGAATGTGCACACTCGGTTTTAAGCATAATTCACAATTATTTAAGCAAGTAAATTAGGCGAAAAATCAGTTGAATAACTTTAATTGTTTCTTCTCGCTCACATTCATGTAATTTTCGTATCTTTTCGCTCCCTTCCACTCATTGCTATGGTAAATACGTTTTTCGAACGTAAAATCTTGTATATTTTAAGTTAAATTCAATAAATACGAAGATGTGCACATTCGAGCGAAAAGTAGCACATTCCGATCTCGGGAAAATGAAGCGCGACGCCCGCGTCGCGCATCATTTTCCCGAGATCGGAATGTGCCACTTTGAGCTCTAATGTGCACACTCGATTTTAAGTTCGTTTACCAGACGTCCCGTTTGAACAAAAATAAAAAATTGGTCACGTTGGTTATACCCCACCTCGTACACCGAAGGTTAAAAAACTCTAATCTTGGCGTCTCCCCATTGTACACTTTTTCCTTGATTTACTCCGTAAATTGGTTCGGGAGAACACCGTATAAATAGACAACATAATTTTTTGTATGAAAAACCGCGTAAAACGAAAACAGAGCAAAATATGCATAAAATAGAAATTTTTTTAAATGAATCCGTTCACCAAGAAAATAATGCATATCTATGATATAAAATTAGGTAAGAATGTATAGGTATTCATTGTCTACTTTTATTTTACATTGAAATAAATGACCAAATTTTGCACATTTTCCTTTTCTTCAATTTACAGATTTTTTAGAAACGTATCATACAGTGTACCTGGTAGCGGGTGGACACTCTTCTATGATCCCGATAGGAGACAGGTCTACTTCAGGAAAGCGACCCTGCCGACGCGAGCCTTGATTTTCTCCCTTCACTGGACAGAAAATCATGTCACATCCCTGATATCCCATCCCATTATCATACACCTACCCACGAAAACTTGCCAGCACCTCTAGCCAGCGCGGCACTGTGAAAACAATATGCTCCAAAGATTCTGGGAGAGTTCAAAATCATCCCTAAAGAAGCTCTGAAAAATTTAAGGGGAGGCAAAATCCGACTCTAGATTGATATGTTATATATGATGATGATGATCGTCAGTATAAAACGTAGTTCAGGACTATTTTAGATGAGTAGCTTTTTGTGTGTATAAAAATAGACGTAATTGCTTTTTTTCGGCTATAATATCAGTGCCTTTTAAGGAATTGTCTTAAAAAATTAACTAGAAGTGCAACATCATGTATAGCAAAAATATATATTGCAACTGGCACGCACTACAACATTCCAGTGTTCTCTACAACAAGCTCCCAAATATGGGGACACAGAACGCATACGCGTTTGAAGGTTCGGTCGAGGAAGGAATGCTCTGGAAACGCCAGAGCGAGGTTTCCCAAACTTTTTCTGTAATGAACCACTTCCCAAATTACTTTTTGCGCTCCCCTTTTCACAACTCCACGACTCCACAAGGAACCCCCTCCCCCGTTTGGATATCACTGGTTTAAAAAATATTTATTTCCATTGATTTTCTTAACAATCAAAACTTACATAATTAAAATAGTTGGATTTATGAGGTTTTAAAGAAGCAAAAATTATTAATGTAACTCGTCTTACGTCATATCGTTTTTTATTTCTTAAAATATTTACAGATATTTCAAAACCACCCCAATCAAATGTATCTATAATAATTTTGCTATTAAAATTTAAAAACAAAGACAGTCGTGAATAGTTACTCATGATTTATTTATAAACGAAAATCAAATGTCACGGTCTATAGGGGCCCATTTAGTCTCCACCAAAATGTTATAGCGATTTGTTATCAGTTAAAATTGAACACGCTTTTAAAATTATTATCGTCCGTGGTCATTTTAATAAAAATTAATGTTCAAAATTACAAATTTAAATGCCAAACTTCTCTTTCATAAGTGCACTTCATAAAAAAGTATAAACAACGAAATTAGTAAATTTTTGTACAATGTGGAAGATTTGTTTTTATGCAAACATTATTTTCGTTGCACTTTTAAAATTTCACTGGGGCGCCATAAATTACATATTCATTTGTGACGTTTTAATAAATTTATTGTTGAAAAGAAACCGAGAAAATTTATTGCGACAAATTTCTTTCGCTGTATTTATTACTTTTATAGTATGTCGTTAGTTATTTTTCTTGCTTGTTTTTTTTTGTTACTTAAAAAAACGTCTTGTTTTTATAAAAATAATAGCAAAGCCTAATATCACTAGCGCTTCTCCTATAATTACATTTTGTAAAAATTTCTTCGTCCTAATAATTTGAAAAACGAAGATTATTTAAGAAAGATTGTTAACATATTTTAGAAAATTGTTAACTTCGATTTTTCGTTAATTAGTTCCGTGCTTTTGCTTTCCAAAATCACAATTACTTAATTCAATGAAAGCGTGCCCCATTATAAAAGCACAGTCGTCAATTTTGATAAGTTTTCTCGTTGGGCTTTTTTACTGTTATTATTCGAAATACAAAAAAAAGAATGGGCGCGCATTTTAAGAATGGAAGTAAATCGTATTCTTAAAATTTTACGGCTCTTAGGCGAATCACCCTAGAAAAAAGCTGAAACGTAAAAAGTCGGAGAAGAATGACAATATATTTTTAAATTTGGAAAAGAAATTTTTGTGTTTTTCAGCACAATCTCGAATGAGCCATAAATTCTTCAAAGAGAAATAAAGTCGACCCCCAGACGAAGCAGATAAGGTGTAGATAAAGAAATCCATGACGCTTCTGCTCTCATGGTTTTAAACTACATATATTTATCAGAAAAGAAAAAGGGACCAAGAGCTTTTGTCTGTCTGCGTTCGAGTGCGAGAGGGAGGATGTGCGTTAGTCCCTTCGGTCGATTCTTCCGCAAGGGTCGTCTTTATGTGTGTCACTGGATGTAAAATCAATGCCAGCAAATCGAATACTACTTGGAGTTGGCCGCATTTACAAGCCACGTTCTTTCTCCGCCATAAAAGAGACCACGCGAACGCCCGTAAAACAAGCAGGCGGCGGTCAGGTGAAACCGAAAAGTTGAAAGCTCGAAAGCTCCGAAGCTCAGGTGGCGGTGTTTGCATAGAAGGAGTTGCCATGAAACCTCCACCTGTCATCTGAGACAACATGTCCTCGTCATAACCCGTGTTTGTTTAGTTGACGGTCGTTAGACTTGTGCTTGCGCTTCAGAAATTTCAATTTACGAGGAGGGTTGAGGTCTACCGCTTTTCCCACCCACTTACCATGCAGGTCTTGAGTGACACCCTTCGTTAATTATTTACAATCCCCGATCAGCCCGAGTTTATCGTGTTTTCCCACTTGTTTATCTCTCGAATTAAATTCCACACCATCTCTCCACATTTCTATCGGAATAAAACTCATAAAAAAATACACGCACATACACTTTCTCCTCTTCCTCCCATCTTCCGTTCCGCTTTTATCTTTAATCCTCTTTTAATAACACCGTTCAAAGCTTAGGATTTTCAAAGTATATAAAGTCCTCGTCGATATCTTATTCGCTTCGCAACGAAATTCGAAGTCAAAGGTCACAAAAATTTGGTCTCTGGTTTGGTACGTTTTAATTAAAAAGTTTCGTCCTTGCAAATTGTGATGAAAAGGCCGGGCGTAAAGTTCGAGCTGAAAGTGGCATTATTTCGAGCCCGGGAAAATGAAGGGCGCCGCTCCGCGTTGCGGTGCATTTGCCTCCGTCGCTCTGAAATGTGCCGCTTCTCGCTCAAATATTATTTTTTAATTGTGTAATTAAAATCACCGATTCAACAGGGCTACAGATTCTCTTCTCAGAATATCAAAAATCAAAATTGAAAAAGTAGATATGGTATATAAATTTTTCGAAAAATTATGAAGAGTTTGCCATTGAAGTTTTAAAATTTCTAATTAAAAGTTTTTAGAATAAAATTAATTATTGTGAATCGTGCTTAAAGTCGAGTGTGTACATTCGAGCTCAAAGTGGCACATTCTGATCCCGGGAAAATGTGCCACTTTTCCCTCTAATGTGCCCATCGTCGTATTCATTGATTGTTTTTATTGATATTTTGATTTTGAATTCGAATAATTAAGTTCAATCAAGTATTAACATTTTATTTTAAGTTAAAACGCCTCATTCGCTTGGCCCACTCGAAAATGTGCCACTTTTTACTGAAAGAGTACAAACTTCATATTAATTGAATATATTTATATTGAACCTTTTTCCATTAAATTCAAAAAATTCAAATAAAACTGTTATAGGTATATATTTTTTTATTTATAGCATACTATTCTGTCAAATTGCGCTATAGTGTTTTCTTTTTAATAACTTTGTTTAAAGGCACTAAATGACAGATTTGGTGTTTCTAGTAGAAAAATTACTTAAGTATATTTTTTAATTAAAATTAAAAAAAAAACAACAAATAAATGATTGTGAATTGTGCTTACAGCTGAGTGTGCTCATTCGAGTTCAAAGTGGCAAATTCCATCTCGGTAATTTGCCACTTATCGCTCGAATGTGCCCATCGTTGTATTCATTGATTTTTTTATTGATATTCTTATTTTGAATTGGAAGAATTAAGTTTCATCAACTATTAACATTTTTTTTATTTAAAGCGCGTCATTTGCTTCTTTCACTCGGAAACGTGCCACTTTAACTTAAAGACCACGTAGTTCATATCCATTGAATTTTTTAAAATAGATTTTTTTCTCTCGTTAAATTCAAAAAATTGAATTTGATGTTTCTGTATATAAAATTTAAAAATATGGTCCTAAATTTAATCTTTTCAATTTAAAGAAAAGGTTAATGTAAATAAATTAAATAAATACGAGCGAAATATGTCACTTTACGCTCAAACTGCACACTCAGTTCTTAACTACGACATACAATAATCAAGTTACTTTTTATAAATTTATAATTTAAATGTAGGGAAGACCGGGTATGGTTGTCTCGCGGGTAGGTTGTCACATTAACCATAACAGAAAACCTAATGAATTAATAAATTTGTTTACCCGTGTCAAAGAAGCCCGAGCACAATACCTCCTTGCGTACTTCACTTCAGTTCGCTCTGAAATATCGTATAAGAAATATATGCGTTTGTTTTTTTTGTACAGTGAAAGTAATTTTTTGGGCATCTCTGTTGAGTCTCATAAGTATAATTAAATTTTGCATAGTGATATACCTATTCGTGTATTTATGATGTTTAAGATATGCTTCATGATATCATTATATGGTTTTTTAAATGACCATTGATTTAAATTTATTTTGGGAGTTAATTGTCTAAAATTGTTTTGGGGAAGGTTGTCTAAAGTTAGCGGGGGGCTAGTAATCACAAGTGCAAAGCAACCATGAATATGTGCGGCCTTTTTTATTGGTTTCTAGGGGTTTTACTACATAAACGATTGGCTGTTATTATACATTTGTCATTTTTCTTACCATAACCTCAGTTCGTTAGATAGAATAGGTTAGAATAGAATAGGTATTTGTTTTCTAGTTTTGTATTTTACCTTTTATTTAACGTCTCACAACCATCCCTGACACGGGGTTAAAAGTCACACTTCTCTTTTTTCATAAAAATTATAATATGTTCTCTTTAGATAATGGTAGAGAAAAAGTCTTTATTTTTTCTTAAACTAGAATAAATACACTATCTATTGATATATAAATGTCATTGATAAATTAAGACCATGGAATCTATAATAGCAAAAGAAACAAATTGTGACTTCCAACCCCGGTCTCCCCTACAGGTTGGTATTTCTACTAAGAATCAAATATCTGAAATTTAGAGTTTTTAAACTCGATAATAATAAGTAAAATTATCAGCAGAAATAAAAATTAAATCATTTTGTATAACGAATATCGAGATTTAAAATTTTTATAATAACCGTAATTTAGTGGAGCTTTGGCTGTTCCCGGTTATTTTTTACTTAAAAATATAGTTGTTTAAAATTAATTATTATTTACTCTTCTTGTAATGTTTCCTTCGTAACTTTTTAATGAAGCGTTCGGAGGCAAGCTCTGTTTTGTTGGACGTTTTACAGTAATGTAATCGTTTGCCTAAAAAAAGAAGAAAAACAACCACCCTGTAGATGATTTGATTACAAGCGGTCTTCGTGAGGTGAGGAATTATTTATTAAATTTCTAGCTTCTATCGATTCGGTCGGTAATTCTAGAAATGAAATTGGAAACTACAAACTAAGTACAATACAACAACTTTGGTCGATATTAGGAAAGGTTTCAATTGCTCGTTTTCTTTGTCTACAGAATTCTAGTAAAATCTCCCTAAGGCTTCCCTTATGCGGGCGGTGTTCAAAGGATGACTGAAAAGTGTTTTACTATCATCGACTTATTTTCCACGGCTTTGTATATCGAAGAAAAATAAAAACGGTAAATCGCGTTTCGCTCCTTTTGAAACGCCGAGCTCTTAGTTTAATGAGGAACACTCGAAAATAAATAAACGGATTTATTTATATGTTTTTCTTCCCCAATAATTAGCGAAATGATCGTGCTACGACCTTCTGTTGTGAAGCACCTTGGCTCTTTGTGCTTGAAAATAATCCTTGCTGTCGGACTCAGGTGCTCTTCGATGATTCGATCAATAATTCCATTATTCTGGTCGCTTAATTCAAGCTGGGTAGTGAACATACAAAATGGGATCCGTTATCAAAAAATAAACCCCGCTATTAGGGTGAGCATTCCGAGTAATTTTCGCTTTTTCTTCGAACGTTAATTTGTTATTCTTAACACCTGCCGTAAATTTTATTTATTACAATTTCGGTACTTTACTTACATCCCTGCAAGACTTAAGGATTGAAATTAAATCTATAAATTTCAATTAAATATTTTTGACGTTATACTTCTTTTGGCGAGGGGTAAAGAATGAAATTTTAGCAGACCACGGAAGTTGCGCGCGCACGGCTCACAAAAGGTCGGCGATTGAAGTTAGTCTTCTGAGAAAGTAAATTAATTATTGTGAATTATGCTTAAAATCGAGTGTGCACATTCGAGCTCAAAGTGGCACATTCCGATCTCGGGAAAATGAAGCGTGACGCGGAGCGGCGCGCTTCATTTGCTTCCCTCGCTCGGAAATGTGCCGCTTTTCGCTCGAATGTGCACATCTTCGCATTCAATGGGTTTGTTTATTATTAATCTTCTCTCTTTTAAATCAAACAATTGCATTTATCATAGTTTTACATTCGGAAAAAACTATAGCGTTCATTTTTTTTAAATAAATCAGAGATTTCGTGTTGCCTACGTAAATACGGGCCAGCCCTTATTGATTAATATTTTTTAGAAAATCAATTATTTATTGTGAATCGTGCTTAAAGTAGTGTGACATTCGAGCTCAAGTGGCACATTCCGATCTGGAAAATGAAGCGCGCGCCCGCGTCGCGCTTCATTTGACTCCCTCGCTCGGAAATGTGCCACTTTTCGCTCGAATGTGCACATCTTCGCATTCAATCGGTTTGTTTATTATTAATCTTCTCTCTTTTAAATCAAACAATTGCATTTATCATAGTTTTACATTCGGAAAAAACTATAGCGTTCATTTTTTTTAAATAAATCAGAGATTTCGTGTTGCCTACGTAAATACGGGCCAGCCATTATTGATTAATATTTTTTAGAAAATCAGTTATTTATTGTGAATCGTGCTTAAAGTCGAGTGTGCACATTCGAGCTCAAAGTGGCACATTCCGATCTCGGGAAAATGAAGCGCGCTGCTCCGCGTCGCGCTTCATTTGCCTCCCTCGCTCAGAAATGTGCCACTTTTCGCTCGAATGCGCACATCTTCGTACTTATTACATTTGTATACTTTATCCTTTGATCTTTCAAATCATCAATTAAAATTTAGTTTAGCAAATATTGATTTTACGTGCGAAAAACATACGAAAATCTCGTGAATGTGAGCGAGAGGGAATGATTAAAGGTATTCGATTAATTTTCCATCTAATTTATTTGCCTATATAATTGTGAATCATGCTTAAAACGGAGTGCGCACATTCTAGCTTAAAGTGGCACATTCCGATCTTCATAAGGATTAATAAATTCTCAATTATATATTATATGAACTATAAGCCATTATTTAAATTTTTTTAGTTTTGAAACTTGTAAGAACTTGGAGATTTCGTGCCAATTTTTTTCTGATTACAGTGCTTAAATCAAAATCAGCACCCCTCTATAAAATGACGTTAGTAATATGTATTTTTTTAATTTGTAATTTAAAGAATATAATTTTTTTTAAATACTTACATTTTTTTAATTTTAGGTACTTATGTTAATCTTAAAAATTCTATGGGGTTGTCAAGAAAGTAATTTCGGTTTTCTAGCTTAAAATAAAACTCATTTTTGTTATACTAAAATATAGTTTAATCAATTATAATTATACCATTTTGTTCGCTGACTTTTTGTCATGTTTCTGATAGCTCCATTATTCCACGTTTGTAAAATTTGTGGTCCTTATCAGCAAAAAAATGAACCAAGTGCGATTTCAGGTCATCATCATTAGTAAAATTATTACATTGATAGAGTTTTGAAAGTGCGAAAAAAATGGTAGTATGATGATGCGCGGTCAGAGCTATATGATGAATGTAAGATCAGCTTCCAACTAGCCTTCAACAATTTTTGGCGAATTACTATAGAAAAAATTGCAATTTTAAGTCCACTTTTTTGCCAAAATTTTCTTATTCTTCTTCTCCCTTTCGACTAGGACTATGTCCTGTTTGTCTTGCCTCATTATTCTGTTTTTAATTTTAATTTTAAAAAATTGTAGCTCCGTTATTTGTGGACGGATCTTTAAAAACTATACAGGTTCGGATTTGGCAGTCTTTTTGACTTCAGATAGGCCTAAGAAACCATAGGCGTGCTATTTCAAAGATTTGAGAAAAACGTTTTTCTTTTTGAAAAAAACATGGATTTTAACTCGTTTTTTTGGCTAAAAATGAAAAAAAAATATAGAATTGCTTTATATTGCAAGGGGATGTTCCTACGTACCCCTATCAACTATAGCCAGTGTCATTTCCAGGCGCTCTCGCTCTAAAATAAAAATTTTGGATAAAACTAAATAAATAAAAAAAATATACATTGATTCGCAAAAACAGTAGTAGCGCTCTCATTTTCGATGCAATCATTACAAGCGAGATGGATTCGGAATTCTGGGACTTTTCTACATAAGATACATGTAAAATAAGTATAGGGCGCAACGTAAATTTTTCGAGTAATTACAAATTGCAATTTTAGGTCCACTGTTTTGCACACAATTTTACATTAAAAAATTGTAGCGCCGTTATTTGTGGACGGATCTTTAAAAACTATAAAGATTCGGATTTGGCAGTCTTTTTGTCTTCAGATAGGCCTAAGAAACCATAGGCGTGCTATTTCAAAGCTTTGAGAAAAACGTTTTTCTTCTTGAAAAAAAAATGGATTTTAACCCATGTTTTTTGGCAAAAAATCAAAAAAATAGAATTGCTTTATATTGCAAGGGGATGTTCCTACGTACCCCTATCAACTATAACCGGTGTCATTTCTTGGCACTCTCGCTCTAACATAAAAATTTTCCATAAAACTAAATAAATAAAAAAAATAGAATTTGACTCACAAAAACAATAGTAGCGCTCTAATTTTCGATGCAATCATTACAAGAGAGACGGATTCGGAATTCTGATACTTTTCTACATAAGATACATGTAAAATAAGTATAGAGCGCAATGTTAATTTTTCGAGTAATTAAAAATTAAAATTTTAGGTTCACTTTTTTGCACACAATTACAAAAAAAAAAGAAAAAAGCGTTGCCATGGTGGAACATAATGCGTTTACTTTTACTCAATTCTGACCGTTTATCTTTGATTACTTCCTATAATTTCATAAGTTGATAATAAACATTTGAATTGATCGTTTGGTTTTTTGGAAGCATTTCAGAATACACGACGCCTTCATAATCCCACAAAACTGAAACCACGTTCCTTTTTTGATGCAATAGAGCTTTTCATGAGGCTTGGACCATGACCGTTTTCCAATAACGTTTTTGTAGACAAACCATTTTTCATCACCAGTGATCCGTTGTAAACAGACATCGATTTTGTTGTGATCCAGATGCATACAATTTGTTGTGTTAAATGACTATTTTTCAATTAATGTGGAATCCAATTATCGAGTTTTTTAACAAGTCCAAGCCATTTTAAATTATTTTTGATTGCTGTGTGGGACACATTTCATCTTTCTGAAATTTCTCCTACAGTTATACGACGATCCGTTTCAATTATGGCTTTGATTTGATTATTATTTACTTCAGTTGGACGTCCAAAACCGAAATTTGTTTCCTGCCAACCCAATATACATATAAAGTATTTAAAATAAAATTCAACTATAATTCTAATAAAAAAAAATAGAAGTCAATTTTTTTATTGCAAAGTAACAAAAGTATTGGAATTATTCCTTTTGCAATTTTTTAATTTTTTAACCAATTTATTTTTATTCTTGAATAAATTAACGTAAAATAAATCAAGTCCAGTTGCTAACTTTTAATAAGTATAGTTTCTGATTTTTAATTAGAGAATAATATAGCATAAAGCAGATGTTGGAAATCTCATGAAAGTTCGCTTTGGTAGATCAATATCCATTTGCATAACTATCGGACTTGATTTACCAGCAATGAGTTTCATTATTTCCGGTTAATTTATTGAAGAGATATATGATAATTAGAAATTCTTGGTTAAATCCCGAATTAAATTCCACGCACAGTTTTTCCTTTTCAATTTTCTCAAACTAACGAAGGTATGTATGTCTTGCGCCAAGTTTATCAGTGCGTCCAATAGAAGAACCATGTTTCGGCATTTTCTCGAATTAAATTATCAATAATTCAAACGCCTTTTGCGAGATGACGTCCGTAAAGTCAAGCAACGACGCCGGTTTGTTATTTTATGATCGCTCTCCCCTCCGCAAGAAACGGGGGCAGAGGGTCAGGACGAGCGGCCCATTTTTATGCCCCTGTCGTTCCAGTGCGGCTCATTATTATCGCGAATTGCAAGGTGCGTTCCTGTACCTTTTCGATTCGAGGAAAAAGGAGCGCCACGAACTGCTGCAAAAGCAACGATCAGGAACCGGAGAGATGGATCTTAGGAAGGCTTTGTTCTCGACGGAAATGCTTGGAGCGTAGCCGGTCCGGGAAATGGCTCCGGAGCACACACTAGGGCAGCCGTAAAGCCGAGCCGCGGAACTTTACCGGACTCCGGAGCTCCGGTTTATGACCTGACCCTCACAGATTAAGTGGTTACGGGTTAGGTGGTTACTTCAGAACTTGCTAATCCCAAACTCGGTTTACTTGGGATGCATTTGCCATCGCCGGAGGCCATTAACGAGGATTTATACCTGCAAAACTTACATAACATACCTAATGGCCTTCTCGTCTATTCCGATCTAATCTCTAGCCGCCGCCGAACAAAATCTACGTATCCAATATTCTACAAAACCGCTTCCAGTACATTTCTGTTGCGAAGTCGATAAGTCGGAAGTTCGGTCTTAGAAGAATTATCAATAGATAAGAGCGATAGGGGTGTCTCGGTTTCGTTTGGACAACCGACTCTCCGGCCATCGATTACCGAAGACCATTCATGTCCAGCGAACTATGGCCGTCATTTCAATCAATAACCCAAACCTCTACGTAAACCTTGCCAGTCGATATTTTCCTAGGGTCTCCCCTTCGAGCGATAGACGGATGGACAGTAGCTGTCTGTTGAAGCATCGGGACGCTTGGGGCATACCTATCCGTTCCCATGCCAACTGCCACGACGCAACGAATTATTAAAATCCAAAGTGCTTTGCGATGTGATACAAATTTATGAGGATCGATTATTTTATTTGTTAAAGATGGACGTGGGGGGGCGGTCGGCCGGATTTTATGCGGCAACAGGTTAATACTAATGGACTCTTGATGGTCGAGCAGCGGCTTTACGCACAAGTCCGAGTTCAAAGCGAGTTAATAACGCTCTCATTACCACCGATCACACAACTACGCGGTTGCTGCGGCCATTTCTTGTCATCCTTTATGCCATACTTGCTATCTTCATAAAATGACAAGGGCAGAGACTACATATATACAGTGGAAACTCGGTTATCCGGACTAACTATTGTTGCAGCTCATTCGGATAATCGAAAATTCGGTTAATCGAATTTATAGAAAAAAAAAAACGAATTTTATCGAATTTTAACACACCTAACGAAAATAGGACAGTTGAAGTCAGCCGTCTAAGAAAATAATTTAATAATTGTGAATCTTTCTTAAAATCGAGTGTGCACATTCGAGCTCAAAGTGGCACATTCCGATCTCGGGAAAATGAAGCGCGCCGCTCCGCGTCGCGCTACATTTGCCTCCCTCGCTCGGAAATGTGCCACTTTTCGCTCGAATGCGCACATCTTCGTGTTAATTCGATTCGATTATATTAATAGCAAATCCTTCAAATCCAGATTTTCTATTCGGAACAAGTTTTCGCTTGAAAGTGCAAATACTCCTTAATAATTGAATTTGCCTAGCTAATGCTTCTTTCTTACAAATAATATGAATTAAATCAGACTGAACTAAATGTACCACTTCTCGCTTTTCTTTTAATTAAAAATTACAGTAGGGTATTTTTACCAAAAACCACATTTTTATTTTAGTACTTTTGAACTAAATTAGATGAGAGATTTCATCGTACATGAAAAAAAAATACTTTTTGACTCTTATTTCCCAACCTTTTTATTAACATATCCCACCCAAGTCATTCTAAAATTTTGATGCACCCACTATGTAACATATAAATATTTTTTTATATTTAAAAATTGAATTAATCCATAAATGAAGTCTAATTACAACAGTGTATACAAAATGTGCCTTAAAACTAATTTGTTTATAATTTTTACAAGAAAGAAAATTACCCAAAAATATTTGGAGACATTAATTTTGACATATAAACCTTCAACAATCTGCAAAAGATGATATAAAATCAACTAGTTGATTTTTAGTGGCGCCCTTCAGAAAATTTGACTCATATACAATTTTAATTAATCAAAAATACGAATTAGTAAACATTCGAAAGTAGGGGGAAAGTGGTATGAAAGAGCCAAGTTTTGAAAGAGTCATTATCAATTACGCGGTAGTTTTCATACGAATCGTTTATGTATTATTATTTTAAGATAGCAACACTAGCCAGATATGGCCCACAAAAATTTGACCGTTCACCGTCAATAAACGGCGCCGATACGACGTATTGAAGATTTTGTCGTCAAAAAGTAAGGTTTTGAGTTCAGTTTATTTGTTTTCTAACGCCTATACGTACAAAACTAATAATAATATGATTACACTATAATTTTATAGATATATTAGGCCTTCTAATAACGTATATATTTTGCAGGCTAATCTTTGATTTCATAGTAATTTTCGAGATTTCGTTTCTTGAGAGAATATGTTTTGAAAGAGCCGGACTGCAGTGTAATGAAAGAGCCACCTTTTAATTGCATAAAATGCAATAATAATTGTAGTAACAGCAATCAAGAGTGGTACCGATGCAAAGTTGTAATGGTTGAGCATATATATCCTGTGGCGTAAAAGGGAAATTGCATTATTTTTGCTAAAAATGTTTTTAAGTTTTTGCAATGATTGATCTCAAACGTCAAATTTTTTGACAGTTTCTTAGATTTATGTAAGTAAATATTTTATTCGGAGTTTGTGTTATTTAAAACGTTTTATAATTATATAAGATCTAAAATTATAGCTTAAGTTTATTATTAAATAATATCTTCGTTAATGTGCAGTTTTAATCTTGTAATAAGAACATGGCTCTTTCAAAACTTGGGTTGGCTCTTTCAATACCTATAGGTTATGAAAGAGCCGAATTTTAGTTTTTTTATAAATGATTAGAAGTCGAAAAATATCGTTAATTTTGAAAAATGTTTTACGACATTACGTACATAAATGCATGAACAATGACAAATTAAAAAAAAATTTGATTTATTTATATCCTTCTTTATTATTTATCTCTTTTTTTAAAACTGGCTCTTTTATGCCACTTTCCCCCTACACCTGAAAATATTTTTATCAAGCTCGCTACAATTAGGCGACCGGAAGAGCACCGTGATAACTTATCAAAAAGAATAAAATGTCTAACCTTTTTCAAACAAAAAATAGATCTAATTTATTCGACTTTTAATTTTGTGAATTCAAGAATAAAATAATAATATAGGCAAATCCAATAAATACGAGGATGTGCGCATTCGAGCGAAAAGTGGCACATTTCCGAGCGAGGGAGGCAAATGTAGCGCGACGCGGAGCGGCGCGCTTCATTTTCCCGAGATCGGAATGTGCCACTTTGAGCTCGAATGCACGCACTCGGTTTTAATCACGATTACAAAGCGTCCCGTTTTACAGGAAAAAACTTGGTCGAATTGTTAGGTATTTGTTTACAAAAAACGCAACAAATATTAATCACTAAATAAAACGGTCGCACATTATCTTAAAATCAACAAAACAAAAAAAATAATAAAATATGTAATAAGAAGAAATACCGAGGTTTAATTATCGCAACGAGTCCGAACGCGGTTGATAATCCGGATAATCGCGAATCCGTATAACCGAGGTCCGGATAATTGAGGTTTTACTGTATTAATTTCCTTTGATTGCGGGCTATCGGTTTTAGGAAGATTGGACACGCAAATCGAGCTGAAAATAAAAAATAATACGCATATTTGCGAACAGGGACGATTATTTTAGGTGGATGATTTTACCGAGATTAAAGACATTTTGACTTCCGCTTTCTATAAATAGATTTATACAAAGGTTCGAGATGAATATAATTAAAAGATTGAATAACCTTTGTTTTGCTACTGAGCTGTGATTCAAAGTCATTAAGAATATGTATGTATGACACGTGATTTTATAAAAATTAAACTTGTTTAATTTTGGTCCAAAATTTCAAAAACAATTTTTTCTTAAGCAATTAAAAATTTATAATATGCTTATCTAAGCATATAATTTAAAAACATTAATTGTTTTATACAAATTGTTGTTATCGGATTATTACCCAAAGAGTTAGCGTACAAAAATTTACTCAAGTCAAATTATAATTATGTTGTAAAAAATTACCAAGAATTCAAATTCAATGAAAAGCGAGATTTCCCTTTCAAAATTTTCATTCGACAAAATCGTCGCCCATCCACGTCAATTGTAAAAGTTTCAGAAATCGTTAAAAAACTTTTAAATATTCTTTAATATTCTGATGGTATTGCTAATTATTTTAGTGTAAAAATGATACTATTATCTTATTCCCTTCTGCGAAATATATCTACCAATATATATTTCCCATACATACGCGTAAATCGAGAGATTTCAGTAGGCTAGGCTTATGCCACATTCACCACTGGATCGAGTATGCAGTGTACGAGATGCCGTTGTGAATATATCATAACCTTAGACGATTGTTGCCAATTCAAATCTACCGAGTCACTCGTTTTACACAGATACATATCGAACAATATTTTTTGTAAAACCGTCTGCAGAGAAACACTGGCATTATTGTAAATAATAACCCAAAATAACAAAAAAAATTAATGAAATGTGTCAATGAAAAAATTTTTAATTCAAGACTTTGATGACTACTTTTATTCAAATTGTGTAATTATATAAATAAACCATATTTTTTTGGAATACATAAGGAAAAAAAGTGGAAGGGAGAAGAACAAAATTGCGCACTTTCCGCACACGTGTAGAAGGGAACGATAAAAATATACTCTATTCTAATATGGGAAAATCGACCACTATACGAACACCGCACGGGGCTCGAAAATCAAACTATCACATTACAAAAAAAAATATATACTGCTACGTTCAGAGAAATTTAAGGCCACCATTTGCTTTAGTGACTTTGACAAAAATTAATTACCTACTTATAAAGCACAAAATCAATTTGTCCTTTATTAATTGTAATTTAATTAAAAATATATTTAAAAATAAGCAACTTATATATTATTTTAATTATAGAAATGTTAATTATAATTTTTCAACTTAAAAAGGCAAGTGAAAAAATACCCACATCCAAATTTTGGTTAAAGTTTCGAACATTAATACCGCCGTAATAAAACTACCAACGATAGAAAGAATACAGCTTAATTTTTGGCGTAAAAGGGGTGTGAGTTTGTCGTTTGACTATTTAAGAAAAAACAAGATGTTGGTCAAAAACGTTATAGAAAAATAAAGACGTAAATAACTCCCATTTGTATCTTTCTTTCGCTCTAATTTATTACGACTATAAACAATTTAATTTCCCGGCACCATAAAAAAAAAATACAAGTAAAACTACGCCACTATAGGAAGAAAGCGTGTTTAATACGAGATTTTTATTGAGAGGGTTACAGGAAACATCTGGCAAGCCGAATATACCTTACTTCCTTTTTTAAAAAAAGAAAAGTCAATAAGTTCAGCAGGAAAAAAAACCGGTGCTTTTCCAAGACGCATTTTAATGTAACTTAATTTCGCTTGAAGGCGGTCTAGTTTTTCTTAACCTAATTTAGATTAAAAAATTTATAACACGCAAAAAGGAAATCTATGTGAATAAATCAAATTTACAGATAAAACCAACAAGGAAAAGAAACGTTTTACAACTGTCTTTAGGAATATTTTGTCAGTGCACGCATCATTAATTATGTTGATTTCTTTATGCGATAACAAAAGGCTTGGGACTTATCTGACACTTATTCGGGACTAATGCCTTATTCTAGTCATGTGTTAGAAGGATAACGTAATCTATCAATCTGGTTTTCGGTTTGTAAGATTTCTTCTAATACAAAGATGTCGATGGCAAAAAAAATTAAGACCCAAAGCAATCGACATCTAACTCCACTTTTTATTTCTAATAAAATCGGCGCGTGTATTTATGGACGCGCGTTAGAAGTCATACTTCTTTGGCGTGACTAAGTTAAATATAACCACGTGGTATGTTGCGCACCTTGCGCTTGGGTATAGCTGGACCACTGGTTCCCAAATTAAAAGAATCCAATCTTGTGGCTTCCCCGCTGTACCACCTATTCTTCAATTTACGCGAAGAAAACAATGTAAATCGAAAACAAAGCAAAATATGTATAAGGTAAAAGACCCTAAACCTAATCACGACCATTAGTCGCTCATTTTAGCCGAGTAAGGCAATTTATATAAAAAATATCAAGTAAAAGATATATTAGTGATAAAATAATTATTTATAAATCTAACTACATTAGAATATTACTCATAAAAGTATTTTATAATTGATCATAAATTTTAATTAAATGACCGTTTTCAAAATCCCGACCTGGCGGTCATTTTTTACTATTTATAATGTTAGAGTTCCAAAAAAGTTGTAGGTAAGTGATTCACTATTATTACATTTTTGACGGAAAATAAGTGAAAAGAACTTAATATTGTTTTGTGAATAACTCCAAGTCGTTTTAATTAACAAGAACAATTAGAAAATTGCGAAAAATAGAACAGTAAGAAAAAAGATAAAAAATTAATAAAGAAGGATATTAAGTATCTCAAAATTATTTAGAAAAATTAATATTTATACTTGTTCAATATATTTTTAAAATTTTTGCAAATTAAATACAGGATTAAGTATATTTAATCAATTATTTTCAAAATAAAAAAACCTTATCGTAGTTCAATTGATATTGTCTTTTAGCCACTATGGGCTCTTGTCCTGATCGAGTAATGGTACATCCCAACTTTTTGTGAGCAACTATGGGTACATTCAACGAGCTTATTTAAAAAATTAATAATAATAAATTATATACATCTTTCTAATTAAATTTTGATTGTAGTATTTAAAACTCCGGAAAATAATTATAAACAAAAAAAAAAGATTTTTAAATGTATTTAATAATTTACATAGAGTGATTTAACTTCACTCAGACCACAAGTGAGCGGGTAATGAGTCAGTTACCTTAAATTGATGAGTTATTTTTGAAAATTAATTTTTTTTTACGGTAAATAGTCGTAATTTTTTAGTGCATTTGTTCATCAAAAAATACTGCGTATCTATTATATAAAAATGTGTATATCTAATTTAAGTAAATTGTATATTTTTAATAGCTTTCATTCGTGAAAATTTTTGGAATTTTCATTTCTCTAAATAGCGTGTAAATTGACAAATAAATATGGTGTTTATTATAGATTTTGGTTAAAAGCCGAGTGCACAAAATCGTCGTGAAGGATATGCACTTTTTGCACGAATGTGCACATAAGTACGTCGTTTTATTTGGGTGCATTACTCTTTTCTTTTTCTTCTTCTTCGTCTTTTTCTTAGGCTTTTGATTGTTTTTTTCTTCACGCTGTAATTACTTTTTAAATCCAAAAATGAATACAAACTAATTCAATAAATACGAGGATGTGCGCATTCGAGCGAAAAGTGGCACATTTCCGAGCGAGGGAGGCAAATGAAGCGCGATGCGGAGCGGCGCGCTTCATTTTCCCGAGATCGGAATGTGCCACTTTGAGCTCGAATGCGCACACTCGGTTTTAAGCATGATTCACAACAAATAATCGACTTTCTACAACATATTAATCAAAACCTACAGGACCGTATTAACGTAGGCAACACTAAATCTACGATTTAATGCGTTTAAAAATTATTATAAAAAAAAATTAACGCTATAGGGTATTTCCATAATTTTTGACCCCCGATTGACAAAAACTCTAGTTTAACTCTAGTTTAAAAATCGCTACAACTTGTACAATTTATGTATGGCTACAGAAGATTTGGAGGTGGATATTAGGTACTTGGTCATTTTTCCCTACTAGTCATGGAAAACGCGCTGTCGATGGCATTGGTGCAGTTGTTATGAGAACATTGTGAACTTCAGTTAATGCTCGAGAAACTATTCTTAACACACCACGAGATTGTTTCGAATTTTTAAACAAGAAGAGATTAGAGAACGTCAAAATTTTTTATCTATCAAACAAAGAAATTACAAATTACCAACAGCTGCTGGATAACACGATGGGAGAACATAAAACCCATCAAAATCTACAAGGAAGCACCATTTCAAAAAGCTTATGATACAGCAAATTGCATCTATGGTGGTCGTACGGTTAGTTCCAAATTAAAAAAAACATGTCTTAAATTCTGATTTTGGTCTCTTTTATTCATAGCTAACTTTAATAAAATGATTTTGATTAAAACAGATCTTTTTTCTCACTTGAAAACTTGTAAATTCATATAGTGTCGCGCCCGTTACAAAAAGTTGTTGCACCGTTACATTTTATATGAAATTAAAAATTCCTAACAAAATATATGTGATTTTTAAGTATGCAGTTATGTGAGAGCACTATTAGAGTCTTATTTAAAAAATTATTATTGGTTACTTTTATCCAAAATTTTATAAGATCAACATTCAAAATCAACAGCACCGCATTTGTCCATTTTCTAATGTCGCACCCGTTACGCGATTCAGATTAATGTATAATAATTTTAACAATAGATTTTAAAAAGATTTTTTTTGAATCAAATATCTAATTTTGTATACAATTTTTGTTCACGAATAATTTTCGATAATATTGAGTCAGACATATAAAGATCTTTAATAATCATAGTGTCATTGTCGCACCCGTTACAATGGAAATACCCTATAGTTTTTTCCGAATGTAAAACTATAATAAATTCAATCGTTTAATTCAAAAGAGAAAAGATTAATATAAACAAATCAATTGAATACGGGAATGTGCGCATTCGAGCGAAAAGTGGCACTTTTCCGAGCGAGGGAAGCAAATGAAGCGCGACGCGGAGCGGCGCGCTTCATTTTCCCGAGATCGGAATGTGCCACTTTGAGCTCGAATGTGCACACTCGGTTTTAAGCGCGATTCACAATAATTAATTTACTTTCTTAGACGGCTAACTTCATACTGTACAATTTTCGTTAGATGTGCGCACGAAACTTCCGCTGCCTGCCACAACTTTACTTTCAATGCACCAAAAGAAGTATAACTTCAAAAATCAATGACGTACCAAAAAAAAAGAAAGAAAGTTTACGTTGGGATTTTCACACGTGAAAGAAACGAAAAGAACAGCTGCAAATTTGCGGAGGCGAAGAACATGCGAAATTGTTGACTTGTCCAGGAGGTTATGTTCAATCAATCCCATATTCTTCGGTTATTGAAAAATGATTTGTCCCAGGAGTCAATTCTTGATAAATGATGGCTGAACACGCACAAAGTCGTCGTCTTCACGTCTAGAAATATCGATATTCGATTACGCGGTTTACGACTACAAATAACTATCTCACATTAAACTTTTATGAACATTATGGAATACGCTCTATTCAGAAGTTTTTAGAACACCTAAAATTGCGCATATTTTATTTATATTCCAGTTCGTAACTTGGAAGCAATAAAAGTTTATCTGTAATTGCCGTTTTAATATTTAAAACGTTAGGTAAAGCTCGTCTCTTTCTTTTACAATTTTTAATCAAAGACGTCCAATCTTGCCAAATTACTCCAAACGCTTCGATAAAACTAGAAACGGAAAACTTCTTCTAGAAAGTTGATAATAAAAGAAATTAACCGAGAGGGGGGAGCTTTTAATAAATGAGGAGCATTATTCTCGTAAAAAAAAAGTAACACATTTTGCGAGCTGGTTTTGTACAAAACGTTCCTCATCGGTCAAAATGAATAAAGGAACGACATATTCTGGAAAACACATCCCATTGTTCGGTTGCCTGCAGAAAATTAAACCGAGAAATGCAACTATCATAAACCTGTTTCATTGCCGTACATTAAAATGTTATATATTTAGCACGTCGCTTGCTAATGTTACACAAAAATGGGGTTGCGATAATGCATAATGAACACCCCTTTATGAATGTTAAATATTCAGTCTTTTGCCTTTTATATTTTGTTATTTTTATAAAACGCTAAACTTCAAACTTATTTCAACTAATTTGGGAATAAATGACCAAACTGCAAAACTCCCCGAGTTACAAAATTATATATAATTATATAAAATATGGCCCCATATAAATATATATAATTGTATATAATACTAGCTTTTACCCGCACTTCGCTCCCGGGGGCTAAGTTTGAATCCCACAGGAACCATGCATTTTTCCAGGACAAAAAGTAACCTATGTTACTCTCCGACCCATAAACTATCCCTATGCAAAAAATCAGGTCAATATGATTATTTATAATTAATATAATTATGTACAATTATATATTATTCTATCAGGCCATTTTTAATATACAATTGTATGTAATGTTTTTTTTGGGTCAAGAGTTTGGAATTGTTCTTTTTAATTCATATCTAATAATTAATTATTAAAAACTTCCCAGCGGTATTTTAATTAATAAATCTTCAAAGTGGTGCAATTTAATAAAATAAGTACGTTCACAATGAATTTGAAGCGACGCTTTATTTTTTTAGCCGCTTAAGGATTTGAAAACGTCGACATTTCGAAAAGAAAATCAATCATTTTAGTCACATTTTCTAAAATGAAAAATCTGCAGATGTCGATGCCTTTGTGCCGACTTTCTATGAGATAACTGATTGCAAGATTAATCTTTTCGTCTAGAAGTTTGGCGGAGGGAATGCATTCGGGGTCTAGCTTCCTATGTTTTTAAAGTGTGGATTTTTGGTGGTACGACTATTGACTAAAGTCATCCACGTGTGGTGGATCAATTAAAAAATTTATTTTTAGAGAACGAAAGTAAATGGGAGATTGCGTATTTATAAAATATCCTTGAATTATTATTAATAGAAGAAATCAATCAACGGCGATATAAATACAAAATAAATTAATTGGAGACTTAATTAACTTTAGATGAGCCGAAGAAAAAATATTTACGTTACTTCTTTTATCAGTTAAAAGCTTAAAAAATTTTTGAAGTTCTACTTCGTTTGGCGCTTTGAGAGTAACATTTTAGCACACAACGGAAATTGCGCGGGCGTAACTAACAGAAATTCGACTCTTGAAGTTAGACGTCTAAAAAATTAAAATAATTTAGCAAATATCGATTTTACGTTTGAAAAACATATTTATCATAGCAATGAGTGTAAGGGAGCGAAAAGATACGAAAATTACGTGAATGTGAGCGAGAGGGAATGATTTAAGTTATTCAACTGATTTTTCGCCTAATTTACTTGCTTAAATAATTGTGAATCATGCTTAAAACCGAGTGTGCACATTCGAGCTCAAAGTGGCACATTCCGATCTCGGGAAAATGAAGCGCGCCGCTCCGCGTCGCGCTTCATTTGCCTCCCTCGCTCGGAAATGTGCCACTTTTCGCTCGAATGCGCACATCTTCGTATTTATTGAATTTATTTACATTAATTTTTGGATTTAAAAAAAAGTAATATACCCAAATAAAAAGATGTAGGTACCTACATTTATATCATAAACACGTGATATTTTTTTAATAAAAGAAGCCATTTAAAAAAAATTACTATGTTACATAAAAAATTAATTAATTTTTAAAAGTAACGGACTGATTTTTTTTGATTTACATGTTTTCTCATACAAAAAATTATGATTTCTTCAGAATCCATTTACCGTGTAAATGGAAAAATAGATATCAATATTAGACTTTTTTTTTAAAGAAGACCCATTAACATATACAGTAAAACCTAGATAAATGGGACCTGGGTATGTAAAAAACCTCCGTTATTGGTAATTACAATGAGGTCCCGACACTTTTGCATTGAAATACCTCTGTTACTGGGAATTTTCAAACCTTCTTAACTGAGACTTGATTTTTTAGATTTTTTCAATGTACACCTCTATAATTAGGACTTTGTAGCTCAATAGCCTGTATAAGTGAGACAATTTGAAAAATGGTACATTTCGACCTCTCATAGTGGGGGACCCTCTATAAATAAGACAACTGCCATGTTAACCTTCCTATTTGGGAAACTGGGTAAATAAAAAGTCTCTATAAGTGATGAAAAAATATAGGTCCCTTCAGATCTCAGTTATCCATGTTTCACTGTAGTTTCAAAACACTAAACGCAAAGTGCGCAACATAACACCTGGTTGTAATTAATTTAGTTCGACCAAAGAAGTATAACTTCTATCGCGCGTACGTAAGTCATCATCATCATATTCGGCAATATCAATCCGTAGTCGAATTTTGCCTCCCTTAAATTTTCAGAGCTTTTGCCCCTCCCAGAATCTTTGGAGCATCATGTTTTCACAGTGCGACATTCGTAGATTTTTTCCTTTACTCGCTTGGAGTAATTCCGGTTTCTTTTTGAAGTTCATTATTTATTTCGGGGGTTTTAGCCATGACTTGTCGCGCTGGCTAGACGTGTTAGCAAGTTTTTGTGGATAGGTGTATGATGATGGGACAAGGTATGGATGGGATATCAGGGATGTGACACGATTTTCTGGCCAGTCAAGGGAGAAAATCAAGGCTCGCGTCGGCAGGGTCGCTTCCCTGAAGTAGACCTGTCTCCTATCGGGATCATAGAAGAATGTCCATCCGCTACCAGGTCGTACATAAGTATATCAAATCAAAGGTGCAATAAGGTCTGACGTATTCTTTTTTTATTTTACAAAATATTTCTAAATTTATATTTTCCTTTATTTGTACTTTTATCCTCTTCCTAAATTTAGAATGTATGTCTGTCATCGCTACTTTCATAAATGTGTGTATAAGTACCTATATCCTTTTTTACTTACACAAATCCATGGGTTACGGAGCAAAAAGATTTCAAGTCGTGCTTTTTATGTGACGGATGCACTTTTTAGATTTTTTTGGCATTTAATGAAAAGAGCATGCGTTAAAAAGAGAGGCTTTCATCTTCCGAAGCGTCCTTTGAACTGGAATTCATAAAAGTTTAAACTTGTGTCATAGTAGGTCACCGATGAATTTTCCAATAAGCTATTTAGCCTGAAAGATCGGCATGTTTGAGAAAGAGGTGGTCGACGAAGGGATTGCGGGGGCAAAGGGTAGGGGATGAACCAGTTCCTCTGCAATACTAGCAAAAGCAAACAACTTTTAATAATATATAAAGAAGAGTTATATAAGCAGAAGAAGGGGGAGCCTATCATAAAGTTCGACGAGTAAACATTTATGACGGTCGATCACTTCCACTATTGATTTCCTTTTCCACCCTCCGTGGAACGGGTAATTACTTTAATTGCATAGTTTCCCCTTAAACGAATTCCCCATTTGAAAGCACCTGCTTGGGCGAGACGTGTATGTAAATTAATAAGCACCTAAAACGACTCTGCTTCCTTTCTCACATCCATAAATCATCCCCTTTTAATTATGTCGTCGATAATTTACATTCGGGTCAGCTTCCAGGGAGGAGGAAAAAATTGGAAGGAAGAAAAAAAAAAGATGCAGCACGAAAAGAAAACCACAAAACACGAAATGAACAGTTTCTGATTGAAATAAAGAGAGTTCCTCATCAGACTGATTGCAAAACCAATCTGCATTCAGGATGAAGTTGAAAACTATCGGTTCAAAATGATTCGGAACTAATTGCCTTGTCTATGCAAATGAGAGGCGGACTGTCGACAGTGCATTAGCGTGACCGACGACGATTTTCAGCGGGAAATACGCCCCCGGCGAACTCATCTGAAAGCTTTCTGCTGGTAAAGCGATATGTTTTATTCCATTAGGCCGGTAGTTCACGCAATTAAACGCTTGTTATGTCAACTAAACTGGTTACTTTGTGTTGCTCGGTACAAAAACTTGCCGATAAACACGTAGACGTTTCGATTAAGCTAATTAGACGTTACGACGCCCCCTCCCTAATTGATAAGTAATTTTTTTCGAAAAGAATAAAAAGGAAAACCCGATCCGTTTAAGTCGGATGGGTTTATTGGAAAATTTTCTAGTTCGAGGAACGGATTTATCGAATTTATAAACCCTCCTAAAAGACAGGTTACATATAAAGCTATTACGATAACCTCTGCAAGAGATTCGAGGCAAATCCTGCACAACCTTTCGATTGCAGCGAAGGACATCGAAAATCAAGGATATGAACGACCCAAATGGAACACAATAACAAATCACCAACAGTTGTCGTTGACGTAAATATATGTCCGACGACCGAGTTATTCTTTCGAAAAATACTTCTTTGAGGTTCTTGGTCTTTCCGTCTTTTAAAACGACTCTATGAACTTGCCAACTACTTTTCTTCGACATCTGACACGAGACTTTTACTCGTAAATCGTTTGGGGGAAAAAATTAATCTATTTCTTTGCAACTTTTGCTTTTAATTTTTTATTTAAAAATTGAATTTTGACTATTCTACAGTTTTTCTTGAAATTTCTGCAGTTATACTTCTTTTGGCACGTTGGTAGTGAAATTTTAGCGGGCAACGGAAGTTGGGCGCGCACATCTAACAAAAAATCGGCAGTTGAAGTTAACCGTCTAAGAAGGTGAATTAATTATTGTGAATTATGCTTAAAACCGAGTGTGCACATTCGAGCTCAAAGTGGCACATTCCGATCTCGGGAAAATTTGCTTCCCTCTCTCGGAAATGTGCCACTTTTCACTCGAATGTGCACATCCACGTATTTATTGAATTAGTTTATATTAATTTTTGGATTTAAAAAGTATTTAAAGCGCGAAGAAAAAAACAATCGAAAGCCTAAGAAAAAGACGAAGAAGAAGAACAAAAAAAGAAAAGAGTAATGTACCCAAATAAAACGACGTAGCTACTTATGTGCACATTCATGCAAAAAGTGCATATTCTTCACGAAGATTTTGTACACTCTGCTTTTAACCAAAATCTATAATAAACACCATATCTATTCCTCAATTTACACGCTATTTACAAAAATTAAAATTCTACAAATTTTCATGAATAAAAGCTATTAAAATATAGAATTTTGCTAAATTAGATATACACATTTTTATATCATAGAGACGCAGTATTTTTTTGATAAACAAATCCACTAAAAAATTACGACTATTTTGCATAAAAAAAAATGATATTCAAAAATAACTGATCAATTTAAGGTATCTGACCCATTACCCGTTCACTTGTCATCTGAGTGAAGTTAAATCACTCTATATAAATTATTAAATACATTTAAAAATCTTTTTTTTTGTTTATAATTATTTTCCATAGTTTTAAATACTAGAATCAAAATTTAATTAGAAAGATTATGTATATAATTTATTATTATTAATTTTTTAAATAAGCTTCATGAATGTACCCATAGTCGCTCACAAAAAGTTGGGATGTACCATTACTCGATCAGGACAAGAGCCCAGAGTGGCTAAAAGACAATATCAATTGAACTACAATAAAGTTTTTTTATTTTGAAAATAATTGATTAAATATACTTAATACTGTATTTAATTTTTGCACAAAATTAAAAATATATTGAACAAGTATAAATATTAAATTAATAATTTTGTGATACATACTTAATATTCTTTTTTATTAATTGTTGATCTTTTTTTTCTGTTCTATTTTTCGCAATTTTCTAATTGTTCTTGTTTAATTAAAACAACTTGAATTTATTCACAAAACAATATTAAGTTCTTTTCACTTTATTTTCTGTAAAAATTTATGTAATAATAGTGAATCACTTACAACTTTTTTGGAACTCTAACATTAATGTAAAAAATGACCGCTAGAGCGCGATTTAGAAAACAGTCAGTTAATTAAAATTTATGATCAATTATAAAATAATTTTATGCGTAATATTCTAATGTAGTTAGATTTATAAATAATTATTTTATTAATAATATTTCTTTTATTGATATTCTTTATATAAAAATTATTAAAATGCCTTAATCAGATAAAGTGAGCGACCAATGGTCGTGATTAGGTTTCGGGTCTTTTACCTTATACATATTTTTGCTTTGTTTTCGATTTACACGGTTTTCTTCGTGTGAATTGAAGAATAGGTGGTAGAGCGAGGAAGCCACAAGATTGGATTCCTTTTAATTTGGGAACCAGTGGTTCAGCTATACCCAAACACAAGGTGCACAACATACCACGTGTTTATATTTATTTTAGTTACGCAAAAGAAGTATAACTTCTAACGCGTATACAAAAGTACACGCGCCGTTTTTTTTTCTTTATATGTATATATCTACTATCTTAAGCAAAGCGACAAAGTGGACTCACTTGTATTATAAGAACGGTGTGGCTCGACGTTCACTTCTTTAAGCCTTTAGTCTCTTCATCGGGTTTTTATTGGACTATAACAAAATCTGGTAACGTTTTAAGATAATTCAACTTATTGAGCCTTTGGATACCTGAATAAAATGTAGACTGAAATGTTTGTTAAGGACAATAGAAGGGACACCCTTTTCGGACGAAATCCCCAATAGATTTAGCGCAAACTCTCATTTTCTTCTTTATCTAATCTTTCCAGTGTTTATGTTTATTGAATGACGACATTAACTTGCACATGGGCTCAAAATTGTGGTTTTATGAACGTCTAACTTTGTGGAACATTCTAGTTTAAAAATAATGATACGGCACAACGTGGATTATCTCGGTTCTTGATTAGGTAACTCATTTTTGCATTTAAAACTTAGAATTACTTTTCTAATTTTTTTTATAAAATAAAATTTATTTAGAATTACAAATTTGTAATAAAGTTAAAGAATTAATTGAAAACAATAGCAGATTTTGAACTAATGCTTAGTGAAGACAAGTATGTATTTGGGTAACTAATAGTAATAATAATATTTAATTTTCTTCTTGTTATTAAATGTCATTTCATTGACGTGCACATCAAAAATGTATATTTTATTATCTACCAAAAATACTTACAAATTAAATTTTAAGAAAATGTTTACAAATGCAAATCAAGAAAATTAAACAAAACAGTAGAACACTATTTACTATAAAAACAATTCAGCATGGATCTGAAACATAATTTCAAAATCAGACATTAAAAAAAAACGTTCTCTAAATATTGAAAATAAAATGTTTTTTTGCTTAATCCGCTGAGGTCGGACCAACTTTAATTAAACCTAGTCAATATTTGGCATTTGGATTATACGCTCTAATTAACGTCAATTTTCATTTAAAATCTAAAGCAGATTACTAATTAGAAAGACTAATTATTATCAATACAAATATGTGGCTCGGTAAAATTAGAAGTGAAATATTGCTGAAACTTTTCCTTTGTATGTAAATTCTAACTTGTTGATTGTTTTGTTTGGAAAACCAAGTTTCGGTCGTTTACGTGCCTCGAAATCGCTATAAATCAATTTCTTATAATCTTCTGTTCTTTATTTAAATTCAACAAAACATCCACTATATATTTTTTTATATTATACCTACGGACCTTTAAACCCGATTATAAATGTCAAACAACTTAATTGAAAAACTACAATTATAAGACAAGTCTTCATTAATTGGGTAGTGGCAAGAAAGCAATTTTGATTTCGCCAATCGATGGCATTAAAATTTTTTTGAATCACTTTCGTGAGAATTGGGGTTATGTTCTATCATGGCAACGCTGTACCCCACACATCGTTAATAAGCCGTCAAAAATTATTAGAGCGTGTTTGGAACTGGTCGACAATATAGCCCTGACTATGTACCATCAGATTACAGTTTATTTCGTTCTCCAAATAGTAAAAATTTCGCTAATGATGATAACCTGAAATCGCACTTTGGTTCAGATTTTTGCTGATACGGACGAGAAGTTCTATAATAGACGAATCATAATAAAGTAAACCAAAAAGTTGGTAATAGGTCGCCCATCCCAATTGGAATGGGCGGCACATGAAGAACTAAATTGTTTTTAAATTCAACTTACAATAACACCCCAAAACTCGAATTATTAACCATTGCGGCTTACCAATTACGATTGGGCTTGAATAAAATACTAGTGGAAAAATAAAAGATCACACAGAGAAAATGGACAGATCAATGCTGAATGTATAACTGCCACACAGGAAGAAAAACATAGGTATGTATTAAAAGAAAAACAACCGTGATAGACATGGTAAAATATGGGCCAAGAAAGAAGTTGAGACGGGTTGGACATTTGAAGAGAACAGAAGATGGGCTAAAAGAGTGGCAGAGTGGCGACCTCGGACTACCAAAAGAAACCCAGCAAACCCAATAACATGATAGAAAAATGATATCCAGAAAGTAGCGAGAGTACTATGGATGCCAAAAACGGCGGAGTGGAAAAATATTGGAGAGACGAATATTCAGAAATGGAGTGATGGAGATAATGTTAATAAAAGGTCATTGTACAAAATGGTACATATATATTGTTCAAAATCCATTCTTGTAATGAAAAAAATTGAGTTTTATTTCAAACTAAAAAACCGGAATTACTTTTTTGCCAACCGGTATTTTTAAAGCACAATATTATCGAAAATGTTCAACAGTATTTGCTTGCAACTTCCGCCAACCTCGATGTAAATATTTAAGAATTGCTCAAAATTAATAACTCCATAAGCCAACAGCAATTCCGCATTAAAAAGAGGAAACGAGTAGTTTTAGTTTTCCATTTAAGTATTTGAATAGGAACTTTAAAAATTTAAATTCTCATAGCGAACCGAAGAGTTGAAGCTGCAAACAGAGAAACGATTTAACCGCCTAAATAAATATATAAAGAAAATTTACTTTTCCAAATGTTCCTCCTTCGTTTATATTTAATAATTGATGTTTCGCAAGAAAAAAGACGTTCCTTTTATAATATTGACCCTCCTCGTGCGGTCGTAATGTTTTTAAGCTTTTCTTTTTCTCGAAGAGAAAAACAAAACCGACTTGGCGTTTGGTATATGAAGATAAATGTAGAAAAACACCTTCCTTCTATATATAAGAAGGAAGTGTAACAGCTTGCTTTGATCGAATTGAGGTTACGACCTGGGATTCGTACAAAGATGGGAAGAAAAAAAAATAATAAAACCGACTTCTAAACGAAAAAAACAACTAAATAATTTACCCTCCGATACACCTATCGTTCTTTCTCGATTTAAGAATCATTTCTTTGAGAAAACAATTTCGACGTCTTAATTAATAGATTATACGATCTTTGGTTGCCATAGTATTAATGAAACACTTCGATAAACTTCCTCCATTAATTTAAATGTCCAGGGAATTAGACTTGCAGTCATTGTGTGGCTTCCGATGACAGAAAATCGAAATAATTATCGTGCCATTCCCCTCGTTTGGCACTTTAAATTAATCATTCCGCGTTCTAAAGACAAAAATTAACCAGACAACGGAGGGAAATAATCTTTTTTTGATAAGAAAGTGATTGAGAGGATGGCAGCTCGTTGGTTATCTGTTTTCTAAATTTTTTAGATTAATACTTTTTATTAATTAATTTATTTAGTCGTTGTGGTGGGATCCTAATTTGGCAAACAAGAGATAATTGAAATTTAAATAATTTTCTATAATTATGACGAAAAACCGGCCATACCTTTTTTTCTCACAAGTAAACATGAAAATAAAATGAACTTTGGGCGTTTTTTAAATTTATATTATTAACTTTATTTTATTTTTATAACGTGCCTTATGATAGGATGGTATAGATACCCATATCCTATTTCTGTATTCAAAGAATTTTTCAATGAGAGCAATTAAAACACGCATTTAAGGAGGTTGAGACCTTAACCGTAAAATATGAAAACTATTTTGTACACATTTGATATGAAAGTGACACATTTTTTGCTATTCAAAATTTAAAAATACGAAATTTAACTATGTTGAATATTGAAATTTCGTCATTATTTTAAAAATTTCAAATTTAATTGGAAAGCTTTAACCTTATGAAAAATACAAATTTAATGTCTGAAATAACGACAACGTTGTACTTAGCAATAATGACAATAAATTAAAATATAATAAATTGTATGGTTTAAGGTTATGTAATTAAAACATTCGGTACAAGTAAATAATATTAAGTTTAATTAATAATAGATTTGCAATAGGTGTTAGTTTTTATTAATAAAATAGACATAAATAATTTAAAGTATTTGTTTTAATTTTTTCATTACAAAGTATTTATGTTGAAAATTGCATTTATAAAAGTAACAATATAAATAAATAAGTAATACTTAAATCCAATATAACTCAAACATATTCATATTGAGATTTTAATAATTGTTTTTAGAACAAATATAAATTAATATAAAATAATAAGTAATAAGTAATATGTAATAATAAGTAACCCCAAAATGAAATATATCTATTTATTAGCGTGTCAGTACACCCAACAGTTATTTTGAATTAATATTTTATTTTTACTATTAAAAATGTTTTTTATTTTGTTATATCATTTGCTTTGATTATTTTTCAAATTTATAAAATATAATTAATCTCTATTTTTCATTTTTTTACCTATAAGTTTGTACAAAACATACAAAATTAATCCATCCATTTAATCTTCCGCATACCAGGTGACTAAATGTCACATGCCATACTAGGTAGGGTTTGTCATACCCCGAAAATAAAATGAAATAAAACACACAAAATTGAACTTTATGACAGTTAAACAATAAGAAATATATTCCAATAACCAATAATGAATAGGTTTAAGTAAAACACATATTTATTTATGCATTAGAATCGACTTAATAAAAATACTAAACTTAACTTTTTCTTCAACTTACAAACTATTGAGTCTTTTGTTGCGTACTAAATTTCAATGACATGTGTCAATTACGATACCGAATATTAAGAAAACCTAACAAAAATGTCATTCTTGCCTCCTTATTGAAATACAAATTAATTTCACGGCAATTTCTTCTTAACAATTCACAATAATTAGACCAATAAATTACACAAAAAATTAATTGAATAATTCTAATCGTTTCCTCTCACTTGCACTGACAAGATTATCATATCTTCTCGCTTCCTTCCACTCATTGCTATGGTAAATGTCGATACCAACTTCCTAATATGTCGTATCCCACATTTTGAAAAATTTTCAGGGGACGATAAAAACGTTTCACGGTCACAAATAAAATAAATTAGGTATTTTTTTCTTTTTTACGTTTGTTTTAATGTATAAGTAATATAGATTGAAGTGAGAAAAAATTTCATGAATTTTTTAGTTATTCTGTGGGTTACGACATATTGATTGACACTACATATGTGGGATACGACATATTGCGAATAGAATTTATACAGTAATAGAAGAGAAAAAAACTAGTACGCAATTTTAAATTATTAAATGGTTTTTCGTTATTTATAGCTGTTGTAGCTCTTTGATAAAATATCTGAAAGAAAATAATTTATTCCGTTTATACTGACATAACCTGCAAATTTATTTTTATATTTCTTATAAAATATTGACATTCGTAGTAATTTAAAATAATTAATTATTTGCTACCAACTAAGAAAAATAATTATTTATAATTACCTTCTTACTCATTTTATGAGATATTTGGTTCAAAACACTTAATACGAATTCAAAAATTAAAGAAGACTATCACATTTTATGCGCCAACTTAACCTACGAATGTGGGATACGACATATTAGAACGCGCCAAAGTTCGCATCTGAGATACGACATATTAGAATATTTATTTAAAAATAGTAAATAAACAATTTGACGTCTAAACTTTTTACATAAGCTCCACAACGTTGTTATGATTTCATTTTTCAAAAAATGCGAAAATGCAAATTTTGTGGGATACGACATATTAGAAAGTTGGTATCGATATGTTTTTCGAATATAAAATGGATATTTACTACATTAAATTAAAATTTTTGATTTGAAGGAGCGCACGATAAATTAAACTAATATAATAAAGACGAGGATGTGCGCATTCGTGCGAAAAGTGGCACATTTCCGAGCGAGAGGGGCAAATGAAGCGCGACGCGGAGCGGCGCGCTTCATTTTCCCGAGATCGGAATGTGCCACTTTGAGCTCGAATGTGCGCACTCGGTTTCAAGCTCCATTACCAAACGTACAGTTTTAACAAAAAAAATTTTGCACGTTAGTTATACCTAGGTTAAAATTATTTAATAAAATTAAATAAACAATATTTAATAGATTAATTTTAATTTAAAATAAAAATTAGAAGATAACAACTATTTTTATACGGTTAAAAAGTAATTTTAAAATAATTTAATCAGACTGTTTTAATCGCATAAAAGTTTAATTAATTAAAAAAGATTTTAAGCCTCCCCCGGCAATATTTTATAAATTAACTAAATACAAAACGTGTTGAAAATCGTGGGTCGTTTAAATTTGGTGGCGATTTAAAGAGGTAGAAAGGGTTAAAGGTCCTCGGCAATTCTATACAGGAATAGATGCAATGTTCGAGCAATATTTTCGCCACACTTTAGATAATTGGAGCATTCGGGCAGAGTTTCAAGCTTAATAATGAACTTAATTTCGATTAAATGTGCAGCGGTTTGGCCATAAGCCTTCGGGTATCGAGTTTCAGACGCTAACCCAAGACATTTAACAACGATAGGTCGGTTTATTGTGAACGCTCCCAAAAATTGCAAATTATTATTATTGCTCGCACTTGTTGATACAACCATTTTTTTTTCTAAGTAGAAAAATACACGTTGTAAATAAATTACGAAAAATAAACAGCGGCCGTTTCGTAAATAAATTTGGCTCGGTGCTGAAAAATCAACAGTAGTTTTTTTCCCCAGATATTAAAAGTTAGGTAATAATAAAGCGATAAAAGTGAAAAGTACGCCCGTATTCATTGCTAATGCAATATCGGTGTTGATTTATAGTCCCAGACGAATACTGATAGCGAGTTTTACTTAAAAAGCGTCATCTGCTGTCGCTCAAAATTGCCGATATTGATACAGGCGTCTGGAATGTTAGAAAATCTTTTGCCTTTTTTTATGCACGAAATCTATACAGTAAAACCTCAATTATCCGGACCTCAGTTATACGGATTCGAGAATTATCCGGATTGTCAACCGCGAAAATTAAACCTCGGTATTTCTTACTAAATATTTTATTTTGTATTTCGCACTAAACAGTGTTTTTTGCTTTATTTGATTTTAAGATAATGTGCGACTGTTTTATTTAGTGATTAATATTTGTTGCGTTATTTGTAAACATATACCTAACAATTTGACCAATTTTTTTCCTGTTAAAACGGGACGCTTCGTAATCGTGCTTAAAACCGAGTGCGCACATTCGAGCTCAAAGTGACACATTCCGATCTCGGGAAAATGAAGCGCGCCGCTCCGCGTCGCGCTTCATTTGCCTCCCTCGCTCGGAAATGTGCCACTTTTCGCTCGAATGCGCACATCCTCGTATTTATCGGATTTGCCTATATTATTATTTTATTCTTCAATTCAAAAAATTATAAGTCGAATAAATTAGATCTATTTTTTGTTTGAAAAAGGTTAGATATTTTATTCCTTTTGATAAGTTATCATTGTCCTCTTCCGTGCGCCTAATTGTAACGAGCTTGATAAAAATATTTTCAGGTGAACTTTCGAATGTTTACTAATTCGAATTATTGATTAATTAAAATTGTATGGGTCAAATTTTCCGAGTTGGGCCACCAAAAATCAACTAGTTGATTTTTATATCATCTTTTGCAGATTGTTGAATGTTTATATGTCAAAGTAATGTCTCCAAATATTTTTGGGTAATTATCATTTTTGTAAAAATTTTAAACAAATTAGTTTTAAGACACATTTTGTATACACTGTTGTAATTAGACTTCATTTATGAATTAATTCAATTTTTAAATATAAAAAAATATTTATATGATACATAGGGGGTGAATCAAAATTTTAGAATCACTTGGGTGGGGTATGTTAAAAAAAAGAGTGGGAAATAAGAGTCAAAATTCGGAAAAAGTTAAAGTATTTTTTTTCATGTACGATGAAGTTCTCCCATCTAGTCTAGTTTAAAAGTACTAAATTAGAAATGTGGTTTTTGGTAAAAAATACCCAACTGTAATTTTTAATTAAAAGAAAAGCGAGAAGTGGTACATTTAGTTCAGTTTGATTTAATTAATATTATTTGTAAGAGTGAAGAATAAGATAGGCAAATTCAATTATTAAGAAGTATGTGCGCTTTCAAGCGAAAACTTTTTCCGAATACAAAATCTGGATTTGAAGAATTTGTTATTAATATAATCGAATCCAATTAACACGAAGATGTGCGCATTCGAGCGAAAAGTGGCACATTTCCGAGCGAGGGAGGCAAATGAAGCGCGACGCGGGCGGCGCGCTTCATTTTCCCGAGATCGGAATGTGCCACTTTGAGCTCGAATGTGCACACTCGATTTTAAGCAAGATTCACAATTATTAACTTATTTTCTTAGACGGCTGACTTTAACTGTCGTATTTTCGTTAGCTGTGCTAAAATTCGTTTATTTCTATACATTCAATTAACCGAATTTTCGATTATCCGAATGAGCTGCAACAATAATTAGTCCGGATAACAGAGTTTCCACTGTACTTTCAATTGTAATATTTTATTGATTTAAGAGCTTACATTTTAGGGTGAAATTGGTCCGGATCGTTTTATTGGTCTTCCTTTCGAAAAAACTTAGGGTAGATGCAAAATCGTGTATCAACTGTGGAAATAATCTCCTAATTTGCAACGGTAAACAGAAAATTACCACCAAACGCTTGTGCCATAAATTACGTAAACCGTGCAATAGTACAGTAATCCATTTTAATTGTTTGGTCCAGAAAACTATTCCTTCCGTTCAGAATTATTGTGTCATATATTTTAATGGTTTTAATATTTTGTGTGAAACTCGAATTATGTCGTAAAATGTTTTATGGCAATGGTTTATATTTTTACGTTTTACTACTTTAGAGTTTTAAAAGCAAAAAATTTAAATTATAGCCTTTAATTTTTTTCTAAACTTAAATGCTCACAGAGGGTGGATTCATTTTTATTCATGGAGTTGAATATATAATGCATATAGTAAATAGAAAGAGTAAAGAGTAAAGAGAATTGCAATGTAAAAATAATGCAATTGTCACTTTTTTTAAAATGCCAGTTAAAAATTTCAGTTGAAACGTATTTATTATTTGAGAAATTAATTTAAACATATTATTTTTCAAAAATAAAAATGATTAATAAAAATGCATACATTAGTCATTAAATATAAAAAATGAATAATTATCAAAATGCACATTAAAATAATCATGAGCAATAATACTTTAATGCAGTGATTCTCAACCACTGTGCCGCAGCACTTTTGTGTGCCGCCAAATTTTGAAATCGTTAAAAATGTGCCGCAACAAAAAAAAGGTTGAGAATCACTGCTGTAATGCATTGTAAAAATAATGCCTTTTTTCCAATAATAAATTAAAGTACAACATAGTTCGGCAGAATTCGATTTTTCCCAACATAGTCTATTGTTAAAATTAAACATTGGTACGAGAGAGCCATTTTATACAAGTTGTAGTTTTTTAAAATAAAAAATACCGTTATTTATTCACATCATCGAAGCAAATCATAAAATGAATTTAATTTTATTTTTCTCTAGAGCTTAAACTTTTTAATTTACAATTTGGAGAGTAGAGGCACAAATATCCTACAACGTTTTCGATTAATTTCAAAAAAAAAGTAAACACACAAAATTGAATTTTATAAAAACGAGAAAAGGATAACCTGCTGGCAGTGCTCTTTGATATAATCAGAGCCTTCATTGCGGTATATAAGAAATTAGAAAAAAATTTAAAAAAAATTACTCGAGTCGATTCTAAAGACGTCTAACGAACTGAATACAAAGCTTTACGCCGATTTTTCTACTCTAAAGTTAAGCACTACTATTATCACGTCCTGAATTTTTCTTCCTATTTTAACGGGCTTTTGCCATCGCTTTCTAATGTTTACGACCCGGACGGAATAGTAATAATAAAAAAGATTTTGTACGCGCATTAGAAGTTATACTTCTTTGGCGTAATGATATTCAAAATAACCACGTGAAAAAATTAATATACAGTCAACCCCCATAAGTCGAACCTCGATATGCCAAATTTTTGATAACTCGAATTATTTTTAGTTTCTCTTCAACTTCGACTTATCGAGGTTCGACTGTAAATACATTCAATAAATACGAGGATGTGCGCATTCGAGCGAATAGTGGCACATTTCCGAGCGGGAGAAGCAAATTTAAAATTCACTAGTTTTATGAACAAATCGAAGATTTACGCAATCACAGAAATCGTTCAAAAACTGTATGTAAACTCCCAAAAATTTAATTCAAATAAAACGTAAACAAAACCTTATCGCAAACTGGAATTCCGAGAAGCGTTCCCCGCACATTTCATTTGTGTAAGGCACGTCGAAGAGCTCAGTTAAACGCTCCCCAAAAGTTTAAATTAATAGTGATTATTTAGATGTACAGACTGGCAGTGTTTATCAAGAGGCTTCTACCCCTAAGAAGCGCCCCTTCTGCAAATTTCAAAGATGTAAGTCTTTTTTTAAATATGTTTATTAATGTTTTTCGATTTTCATTGTGTAAAATTAATAGTATCTAAGAAATTTTTGTTCCGCTGTGCTTACAAAAAAATTGGCAATTTTTGAGCTATAGTGCTTTTTCCAAAAACTTAAAACTAACCCCTAAATTAATTCATTTTGTGTTCAATTTTGATACGTCACAGAATGACGTAGAGCTTCGGGTTATTTGCGAGCCGACGTTATCGCATTTCTTACCTGGCTTTCGAGATATCATTTTATTTTGCCTTTTTACGATTTGAGTATTTAACTGTACTTTAGAAACTAAAGCAGTTCGGAAACCACGTCCGTTTCTACGAACGTAACGGTAAAGTCCTAGTCAGAAAAATCTTCGATGAGAAAATATATCGGGTCTATGATTTACTGTGCCACGAACTTATAATTCCTAAAATAATAAAGATTTCAAAAAAAGTACAAGTATAAAAGTCTTTGTAATTTACTCGTTCTACGCACTGGCATAAATATAAATTTTGTTATACTTCCGTTGCAACCGGAAATCGTGCCACCTTTTTGATCTTTAATAGAAGGATATTTTTTATATAGTTATAGTAATACGAAATTTATATTTATGCCAGTACATAGATCAAATAAATTAAAGAAACTTTTATTAGTTTAGGAGTTATAAGCTTGTGGCACAGTAAATGAAACACCCGGTATGTTCATATAATTCATTAGTATAATAAGTGACCCCCCCTCCTGCAAAGCTAATTTTATTGTACGTATGCTCGGTCACCTTATTTTTAGTTCAAATCAATAATAAATTATTAATTTGTTTATTTTTTTAAGTATATTACCCCCTACACTATTTAACTCAAAAATATTTTTTGATTTTATAGTTGTTATTTTATATTTAATATCACGTGTCAAAAGAAACCTTAATCTACCTTTTAAGAAATCAATGTTGTATCAAATTGATGAACAAATTTTTGATTTTTGATTTCTAAATCACTTTTTACACTATTTAAAGTACGTTTATATTCTATTTCATTAAATAAGCAACGCTTTAATATTTTTTTACATGTTGTTCATTGACTTGTAGCAATGCTTTTTGGAATTTTTAGCGAAGTGGCCGGTAGAAAAGTCTAATAAATAATATATTAGTTAAAAAATTTATAATAATACTTATTGAGGAAATTTCGATCATTCTCTCTCACTTCCACTTATGCGATTCTTGTATCTTTGCACTCGCTTCCACTCATTGAAAAATAAAAATATGTTTTATCTTGTATATTTTAAGTTTCATTCAATAAATACGAGGATGTGCGTATTCGAGCGAAAAGTAGCACATTTCCGAGCGAGGGAAGCAAATGAAAAGCGACGCGGAACGGCGCGCTTCATTTTCCCGATATCGCAATGTGCCACTTTGAACTCGAATGTGCACACTCGGTTTTAAGCTTGATTCACAAAATTCAGGCTAATTAATTGGCCAAAAAAGTAATTAAACAATTTAATAGTCTTTTCTCAGTCGTACCTATGAAATTGTCGTATCTTTTCGCTCGCTTTCACTCATTGCTATAGTAAATACATTTTTTGATTTGAAAATTAAAAGATTAATTAAGGCAAATCGATAAACACAAAGATGTACGCATTCGAGCGAAAAGTGGCACATTTCCGAGCGAGGGAGGCAAATAAAGCGCGACGCGGAGCGGCGCGCTTCATTTTCCCGAGATCGGAATGTGCCACTTTGAGCTCGAATGTGCACACTCGGTTTTAAGCATGATCCACGATAATTAATTTACTTTCTCAATAATTTTAATTCAAAATTACAACACTGTGCCGAGCGTGCAATTTATTCTTGGAAAAATGTGCACATATGTCGTTTTATTTGAATACATTATTATATTTTTTTTAAATCCAAAAAGTAATTGAACAATTGCGATAAATACGAGAATGTGCGCATTTGAGCGAAAAGTGGCACATTTTCCCGAGATCGGAATGAGCCACTTTGAGCTCGAATGCGCACACTCGGCCGTAAGCATGGTTCACAATAATTAATTTGCTTTCTTAGACGACTAACTTCATACTGTCGAATTTTCGTTAGCTGTGCGCGCGCAACTTCAGTTGCCGGCTAAAATTTTACCCTCGACGCGCCAAACGAAGTATAACTTCAAAAACAATCTGATCTCAAAGTAAAACTAAATTTTGAATTTTCTTGCAAGCAAGTTAAGGGTAAACTTATATTATAAGTGGATTTCGTGAACCAGAATTCTGTTAAAAGTCAAGAGTAGAACTCCCGTTATTCACGGATGTATAAAGTACAAGTATGGACTATAAAATACGTCTTTATGATTCTCTTTAGCTTAATTTTACTCTCTTCAATAATGTCGCAGGTTTTCTCATATCAAGCCGTAACTTTAAATTCGGGCGCCTCATCTTTTCTTCCTTTAAAAACTACCCAACAGAATTTTTGGCATGTGGCAAATTAAATAGGCATAGCCCAGTTAATTATTATGTCACAAAACGCTAATTCGAAGAAATAAATAAACATTGTTTTGAAAATTAGTTTCGAAAATGTTGATCTAAATTGATGGAAACATACGCATTAACACGTAAACATATTTCACGCTTCTTCATTTCCGAATTCCGCCACTTTACATATATTATAAAATTTTAAAATATTGCTTTTGGAAGGCGGCCAACTGCTGGACGTTTTATCTCGACGAAAGCCGACACGAGAAACATATTATTTACATTAAAATTGTCAGATTTCGTTCAAGTTTTTTGCGATAGACACGGAAATGCGTTTCGGGAAGAAGAAATAAAGGGAGAAAAAATCTGAAAATTGTCGAGTTTACATTTATGTGGTCATCTGCGATGTAAATCATCCAACTTTTCAGTTTATCAAACGCTGCGAAGTTTCTTAGGAGACATTTCTCACGTTTAGATATGTTTCGGGATGCGTTTTATCATTTTATTTTTGACTTGTACGGTTCTTGCACGAAACGGCCGAAGTTTTGTTTTTTATCTGACTCTGAAATGCTTTACGAAATTGTTTTTGGTTGCTAAATTACATATTCTTTCGTTAATTTTTGATAATTAAGTTACGTCTTACTTGATTTTGAAAATACGGCGAAGCTTACTCTTGTAACAAATTTATTAATTTTTTAAATATAAAGAGTCCTTTGAAACAAGGATTAACATGTTTCCCAGTCAACCGAAGAAAGAAAAAACGCGTTTTCTTCGAGGCAAAATTTTCGTGTGGATCATTTTAATTAAGGCAAAACTTATGAAAATCAAAGCTTTTTTTAAACATCGTGAATCTTAATAAATTTAATTAAAAATCTCCGCAACAGCAAACGCTTGTTTTTTCGTCGTCCTTTGGCTTTATTAAATTTTTAAATTAATTAAAAAACTTGCAAGATTTCCTCGAGTTAATAGTTTAACGTTGTGCAGCAATTCGGCGTTAGATTTGCCAGCCAACAATTTAGCGAAGTTTGTACAGTTTCGGTTTCTCGCCTTTCCCGCAAGGAAGTGAGACCTTTATTTGGCTCCGGGCCAAATAAAAACGACAACTATTTATGACAATTTATGTTAACGAGAACGAGTACATTAGCTTGACTTTATATTTCTTGCGAAGGCCAAGAATGAGAGCGTTTTAATGAATTATTCCCTACTTTTACGAACGGTAATTAATTTTTTACGCGCTTATAAAGGCAGGTGCAACAAAACCTCGTCTGAATAAAATGGTCCCGAAAGTCCCTACTAAACAGCCCTTGTGTTAGATTTCAATAAGAGGTTGTCGGAATAAGGCAAAAGGTTGTCCGATCTTGATGAAATTTTGGATTCATATAGAGCTTGGTGTTTATGATAATCATAGAAAAAATTGTGACGTTGAACTGACAAATAAAAAAAACATTTCGAGCATTTTTTAAGATATAAAGATGATAAGTCTGACATTTTAATAATTACAATAATTCAAGTTCAAAATTGACAGTATTAACCTTGGGTTTAAGTAAAACACATATCTATTTATGCACAGTGACGTTTCCAGCCAACTGGCTGGGGGGGATTTTTACAAAAAGGAAAAAGCCTAACTTAACTTATTTTGTTTAAAATATTGCTAATTTTTAAAAATAAAAATAAATAAGCAAACGAAAAATTCTTAGGGGTGTTATTACCCAATTACGCCACTCTGAAACCACCACTGTTTATGCATCAGAATAGACTTTTATTAATAAGAATACAAAAACTTAACTTTTTCTTCAACTTATAAACTATTGAGTCTTTTCTTGAGTGTCAATTACGATACCGAATACATATTAAGAAAACCTAACAAGAATTTCATTCTTGCCTCTTTATTGAAATACAAATTAATTTCACCGAAATTTCTTAATGATTCGCAATAATTTAGACCAATAAATTACACAAAAAATGAATAAAATAATTTTAATCGTTGCCTCTCACTTGCACTAACAATATTATCGTATCTTCTCGCTCCCTTCCACTCATTGCTATGGTAAATACGTTTTTCGAATATAAAATCGATATTTACCAAATTAAATTAATATTTTTGATTTGAAGAGCGCACGGTAAATTAAACTAATATAATAAACACGAAGATGTGCGCATTCGAGCAAAAAGTGGCACATTTCCGAGCGAGGGAGGCAAATGAAGCGCGACGCGGAGCGGCGCGCTTCTTTTTCCCGAGATCGGAATGTGCCACTTTGAGCTCGAATGTGCACACTCGGTTTTAAGCTCGATTACCAAATGTCCCGTTTTAACAAAAAAAAATTGTTCACGTTAGTTATACCCCACCTTGTACACGGAAGCTTAAAAAAAATTGAAAAGCACATTATTAGAAATCTTTTACAAAAAAAAATCATAACCTCAATTTTTAATGTGTGACTCCGGGGGCACTTACATAAATAATTTTAATAATCCCCCATTCGGAAAGAAAAAATAATTGTTAATAATTTATGTAGAGCGTTGGGGGTGGGTTGGATGTTCATTAATGGGCGAAACCTCGCGTTTCAAAAATTAATGACCTAAAAAAGAATTAGGGTAATTTTTTACGAATATTTTTGTGTGCACATAAGCGAGCTCCGAATCCATAAAGAATTTCTCCATTCGGCGTGTGGATATTTGCGAAATAGAATCGTTGCCGTTTCGGATTTTTATTTCCCCTTTCTCGCTACTCTAAATCCCGCTTAATAGCAATGCTTTATTGAATCACGAATATTGTCAACCGATAACATAAATATAAATAACAAAGCTCTGCAAGAAGAGAGCTTTTGTTCGTGTCGCGATTTATTTTGTCGATAATGTCGGTGTTCTCTGGCAGTGTGCATTACATAACTTCGAAGCTCGAAAATATTCCACGAACTACTCCTTTTTCCGCCCAAAAAAAGCTCGTTCGCTTCAAAACTAAATGTTTCATAAAAAGCATGCATTGCATCGCAAAATTAATAAGAAACATAAGTCTTCCTAATGCGAAAGACATGTGCTTTTGATGTTTTGGTAAAGCCAACGTTTTTGCACGAATTTATTATTTTTGTACAAGATTGATAGTCGTAAAGGGTAGATACCTACCCCTAACATATTATTATGGTAGTTAAACTTTAAATTACGTTTTTTTTACAACACCACGTTTGCATAATTTATTACGAAAAGAAGTAATAGATTTGACAAAATGGAAAAATCTTAGACGTTTCCAGACCCTAATCTTTAGCCTGCACGGAGTTTGATAAAAGGACTTTTGTAATCTGCCCGCATTAAAACTGCCAGATAGAAATGTGGGAGTTTCTTCATTTCCGGTTGTCAGTCGAAAAATGACCGGATTTTTTGTGCCCTCCAAAAAGTTGTGGATTTAAATAAAACGGGCTTCGATTTTTAGAAATAGAACCGGGAGCGATTTCAAAATATTATTATTTTCCTTTCGATAATAAATTTCGGAGCTAGCGTTCGTTAATTTCGTCGTAATAATGGGTATTGCCGTCGAGAGTTTACAAAAAGGGATTTGTTTTAATTTGGAGGGATTTTGGCGTTTTGTTGTGCTGTTTTAGGGATGCTTTTAATAAATAAGCTGATTAAATGTACTTTGCAGCAATGTGCAGTCTGTATATTATAATCATTACGAATTATTAGTCGGCAAAATCATCTGCGCAATGGTATTCTCGCTAAATCCGAATAAATTAATTATGAAAAATAATTTATACGTATTTTAAATCGGCAATACGCCAACCATTTACGAGAGCTTTTCATAATCCCTTAATAGTTTTTTATCTAATCGTTATTATTATTTTTTCATTAATATAAATTTTAATTCGTTTTATAATTTAACTATTTCTTTGAAAATTTGTTCAATAATATTACAATACACATATTTTTTTCGTTATTAAACTTCATTATAAAAGGGCTTAATATTGAGCCCTGTTCATTTTTTGCCGATAAACGGGCTTTCAGAATCTGAAAAGTTTTTAGAGATCCGTTCACAAATAACCGAGCTTCGACTTTTCAAAGTGAAAATAATTAGAAGCCGGGCTATTCGAACCGGTTTTTCTCGAGAATTTCAAATGGCACGGCTATGGTTTTTTTGGACCTATCCGAAGCCAAAAACTCTGGGGCATCCGTAACTGTGTAGTTTTTAAAGATGTGTCGACAAATAACGGCGCTATAATTTTTTAACGTAATCTTTTGTGTTACAAAAATGAATTTAAAACTTCAACTCTTCATTACTCGAAAAATTAACATTGCGCCCTATGCCAATTTTACACCTAACGTATGGAAAAAAGTCACAAGATTCCGAATCCGGGTCGTTTTTAATGATCGGATGAAAAATGAGGACGCTACGATCGTTTTTGTGCGTCAAATTGTATTTTTTTCGATTCATTTAGTTTTCTCGAAAATTTTGGGTGTTGTAGGGGGAACAGTGAAGAATGGCTCCGGTTATGTCGGTTTGGGATCCATAGGAACGTTCCACAAAAATTTAAAGCAAATCCATTACCTAAAATTTTTTTTCCTCAAAAATACGCAAGGGGTTAATCCATGTTTTTTTTTCCGATTTTGGCCGATTTTGGAGGTTTTGAGTTAGGACCGGATTCCGACGTGTTGGGCTTGGAAACGTGCAGAAATGAAAGGCTTTTACGAAATTCGCAAAGACGGCTGAGTTACTGCATTTTGAAACTTAAAAATTTTAGCAAAATTTACATTTTGAAAGTTTCAAACGCGTTTTTCACCCAGACTTAACATTAGGACCTGTTGACTTTTTTAGCTTGACTTACCCTCAGATAAATAAGCTTTCAGAATCCGAAAGGTTTTTAAAGATCTGTTTACAAATAACCGAGCTATGATTTTTCAAAGTGGAAATTTAGAAAAAGTTAATTAGAAGTCTGACTCTCCGGACTCGTTTTTCTCAAGAATATCAAATAGCACGCCTATGAGTTTTGGGGCCTATCCGAAGCCAAAAAATCTGGGGAATCCGAATCTGTATAGTTTTTAAAGATCCGTCCACAAATAACGGCGCTAAAAATTTTTAACGTAAATTTCTGTGCTAAAAAAATGAATTTAAAATTTCAACCCTTAATTACTCAAAAAATTAACATTGCGCCCTATACCAATTTTGCACCTATCTTATGGGGGAAGTCTCAAGATTCCGAATCTGTATGGTATTTAATGATCGGAACGAAAATGATGCGCTACAATCATTTTTTCGATTTATTTAATTTTCTTGAAAATTTTGAGGGACGAAGGGAGAACAGAGAAAAATATTTCAATATTATAAAGATTTTTAACAGTGTACTTATATGCATCAAAATTAAATAAAAGAACAAAGAAATTGATTAGCAAAGGTAAACGTTAAAAAAGAGAGAAAATTTGTCGAATTTGATTGATTTAAAAAACGTGTCGAATATTCACGTTCCTCGAGGCAGTTCTGTAATTTTATTTGTCTGCAAATAATGGCGGAATTCGAAACCTATTTAATTTGGAATAGCCTACAATTTACCCACCATTTACATCAATTACACATTGTTTGTGTAACGTAATGTATAGCCTTTAATTGATTATTTAACTACAGGAAACTAAACACACAATAGTTCTACAAATAACTTAAAACCGAGTCCATAAAAAACGACAGCCGAAGAGGAGCTGTTTAATTATTCCACGATAGTACATTTGGATTATTAATAAATTCAAAATTAGCTTTTTCCAATATCGTTCGATAAAATTGCGGTTCGGTAAAACGAATAGAAATATGGAGCGTGGGGCGTAAGGTCGATGTGTAATGATGTTTGTTACAACCTTGAAAATTAATATTACCTCACTATTGTTCTCAATAAAAAAAATTCAATAAAGTTAACGACGACGATAAGAAATAAAAGAGTGAATTATTGACAAGTCGAATGATAGACAGAAAGAGAGCGAATGTAGTAAAGCGAACTTTAATATCGTGTAAAACAAGGATGCCGGAGATATATTGAGACCTGAATGATAGAATATGAAGACATATCACGAACCATTTCCAACTCTACTGCTAAATAAAATCTTCTTGGATTATTTGAAAGCGTTATTAGGTGTGTTGTACTACCGCACACCTACCTTTATCGGAATGCTACGTTTCGTAAAACTTTTGTCAAAATACTTCATTCTGATGAACAGGCCTGGCGCTACTATTTAAGCAACGTCACGAAGGACGCAAAAATTGCAAAATTTAATAATTTAAAGGAACAGATAAACATATTTTCATAATTGACAAAATTTCATTGCTATGTAAAGTCCAGAGACCCTTTAGACTTTAGGTTTGGAAAAAGTTATATCGGTTATTCGTTTATTTGTTTATTTTAAATAATTTAGTTTAATTATTTTAAACAATCTCTAAAAAGTCGTCACCGATATATTTTATTTGTTTCACAAGAATATTCAGAATCATAGGTCACAAAAATTGTATATTTAATCCCTGACAAAAATATACAGGGTGTCCTCGATTGGGTAGGTCACCACGGGTATCTTTCTCATTAGCGATCCAGATTTCATTGAGAAAATTTTCAAAATTCTGCATAGTTCCGATATTATTGTAAAAAAAAATAAGCTGAAAAAGTACAACCCTGAATAATTCAAAATACCTACAATATCACTCGAAAAATTAGTTTAATGACGTTGGATTGCACGTTGTTGTTTTATTGTTTTTTGATAATTCATAACTTCATTATTTAAAACTAAAACATTTGACACTTTTAATTATTTTTTATTTTCGCGTAGTAGAAATTCCAATATGGGATCCATTTAACGCAGAAAAGTTCTTACACAATTTTTTTCCATCCTTAATTAATTTACAATAAAAATATTTAAATAATATTTAATTGAAATATGTTCATGGTGATGCATGGTCAAAACAACAAAAGACAATGCTATTTAATTTTGTAACAATCCATTTAAAATAAGCCATTTAATTTAAAAAAGGTATAGATATCTTGAAAGCTGTCATCTTGTAGACTTAACTTTCAGCTGTATTTTGTCAAATCTGGTAATTTTTATATTAAACTTTTTTGAATATTTCTTATAATTACCAAGTTATTAGAGATGAAAAAATAGCAATTTTCAGTTTTTTTACGATAATATTGGAACTATTCGGCATTTTTAAATTTTCCCAACGGAATTTAAATCAGCATATAAAACTGCAAAACATTGCCCATGTAATCAAATCTCTATCTTCATTAAGATAGATACCCATGCTCAATCTGGGACACCTTGAGTACTATCCATTAATTTTGAATTAAAACATTTTTAAAGGGTGAATATATGTTGTACATCGAGTGTGCAATTCGAGTGTTTGGGCCACTTTTCACTCGAATTGCACACTACGTTTTTCACCTCAAATGCCCAAATACACAAATAAAATTAAAAATGTAAGAAATGATCACTTTTTTGAAGCAAAGAACTCTTGAGATCGTCATTGTAGTTTTATTATCTTTAATAAAATTGTTTTGATATAGACAGAGATGTGTATACATTCGAGCTCGAAGTGATACATTTCTGGGCGAGGAAACCAAATTCACAATGAGTTATTAATTTTTTTTAAAATTTTTAATGGAAATTATAGGTAAATTTTTTTGAGAATATATTAAGTATTTTATATTGAGAAAAAGAAGATGAATGTAGACAAATTCAATAAACACGAAGATGTGCGCATTCGAGCGAAAAGTGGCACATTTCCGAGCGAGGGAGGCAAATGAAGCGCGACGCGGAGCGGCGCGCTTCATTTTCCCGAGATCGGAATGTGCCACTTTGAGCTCGAATGTGCACACTCGGCTTTAAGCACAATTCACAATAATTAATTGGCTTACATTTCTAATTCAAAATTATTTGATAATTGTTATACCAAATTGATTAAATCTCCGATTCAATCCATTTAAACTCGTCAATTATTTAAAAAAATTCTCAGCAGACTTCATCATATGTCAAAAAATCATTGAATAATTTTTGTACAAAATATCAAAAATTAATTAAACAATTTAAATTTATTAATAACGTAGAGTAAAAAGATAAAATCAATAATATGCTCAGTTTCAATAAAATAACTCCCCACGTCAAAGTGACACATTTCCAACGCCAACTACTTCACATCGATCCCTTTCACGAAAAGCAATTAATAGTCGATATGCTTTCATAATTGAACACTTACTTCCACGTAATATCGAAACGCAAAAAAAAAAAATACAATCCATCATTTGTGCCGGCACAAAGTACGCGCCCAGTTTTCGAACTTCGACTTTTTACAAAATTAAAATAAACGTAAACCCAACCCGAAAAAAAAAACCCCCCAAACTTTACGACCTTTAACTACAATTCTTTCTCATTTTCCGGTAATTCTCAATAAGCATAAAATACGTCCTGTAAAAACGTCGTCAAATTTTACAAGTTCCATTTTCGCATAAAATAACTTCGCGCCTTTCCTAACGCATCGCCAAAAATCGTAATATATTTTTTACGCAAAGAGAAAAATGTAAGGAGCTTATTTGCGAGTAGGCTAAAATAGAAGGTATCTCAAAGAAAAGGGAAGAACCACAAAGGGCCGCCAGAAAAGACGTCAATATGGTGTGTCCAACAGAAAGACCGGACAAGTCACTTTGGAGGCCGCCGTTCTTTTTTCCATTTCCGCATTTACGGCCCTTGTTTGATGCACACGCAGATTGAAACGGACTCGTACAACGTTTTTATCGCAAATAAATATCGTAACCCCTTTCTCTCCGGAAACCGCGCCGCAAGTAAGCAAAAAATAAACGTAAAAGAAATACGGACTACCGGGGTTGTTCATTTTTTATCGTGCCGAAGAAAAAACAGGAGGATTTCGTTAAGAGAAAAAGCGAGTAACGAAGTGCCTCTTAATTTACAAAGAGTTATTTAAACATTCGATGCTATTTTTATTGTATTTCGCTTCGCTATTGGCGATTTCCAACTTCTCATTAATTTTCTATGAAATATTAATGGAATCGATGAAAATAATACCGAACGGAAAAAAAGCACTCCAAGGAGAACGGTAATTTAAAGTACGTATCGATTCTTCGGGAATAACGAAAGCAAAGATGTAATTAAGAATTATTTATTAGGCCCGTTAATTATTTACGAATTCGTACTGGGAGGCTGTTTTAGTTAAAATCATCGTGCAGGTGCTCAAGTTACAAAAAATTAATATAATTTTAATTTGAATGTTTTCTTCTTCCCAAGAGGAAACTCTTTTTCTTCTTCTTCGGGTCTTTTTGGTCCACTGCAGGACAGGGGCCATCTTTTTCCTCTTCCTCTCGATTGTATTTGGTTCTACATTGTTTCTACGTCATCTAGCCGTCTTTTTTGTGATCTGCCCCCGCTCCTTTTTGATGTTTTTGGGCGCCAGTGGGTATGTCCATTCTTCTCCTGTTTTTCTAGTCATGTATCCTACCTATCGTGACCAATTTTTTTTCTGTTAAAACGGGACGCTTAGTAATCATGCTTAAAACCGAGTGTGCACATTCGAGCTCAAAGTGGCACATTCCGATCTCGGGAAAATGTGCCACTTTTCGCTCGAATGCGCACATCCACGTATTTATTACATTCGTCTAATTTATCCTTGGCTCCGTCAAATCAAGAATTTTAATTCACTTTAATAAATATGGGTTTTATGTTCGAAAAACGTATTTACCTTAGCAATGAGTGGAAAAGAGCGAAAAGATACCACAATATCGTCAATGCGAGTGAGAGGGAACGAGTAAAATTATGCAACTGATTTTTCGTCGAAGTAGACGGGCCATAAGAGGCCAAAAATCCCCGGATGTGCACCACCGGCATTTGATTGCAAATTATTGTAGTACGTTGAAAGACCAGTTCAACGAGGGGTGACAAAAAATTTTTCGACAACGGGAACATGGTCAAAATGTTGTTAGAAGTGAAATGTGGATAAGTTGATAAGTTCAAATTTAATGCATAAGAGTTGCCAAAAAACAGTGATACGCATGTAAGCGGTGCTGGGCGAGTGGTGACGAAGACAGCGAAGGAGAAGAATTGTACCGACTTTTCTTATATACAGTCGAACCTCGATAAGTCCGATAAGTTCCGGTGCACATCCGAGGATTTTTGGCTTCTTATGGGCCGTCTCCTTTATTGTGAAGCATGCTTAAAACTGAGTCCACTTCAAAACGGCACGTATGGTCATATTGGTCCTACCCACTTCCAGTTGAATATATCAGTAATTTTTGTTATTTTTCTGATTTCGTCGTTTCAAGCTTTATGCTGGTCACCTTAGACCAGTATTGATCATTTAGTCTTTTGGTAGCGGGTAGATACATCTCTGCGACCACGGCAGAGTTTTGATCTACTACAGGTATACGACCCTGCCAGCGCGAGTCGTGGATTCTTTCTCATTTCAAGCCCGTGAGAGAAACCACGTCCCTACCTTAAATCCCTTCATACCATATCTTCCAAGACGTCTAGCCAACGTGGAAGATTATGGCTAACAACCTACTTGTGTAACGTAATCATATTAATGTTTAGCTTCTTCATCTTTACAAAAATTTTAATGCCAATAACCCAATAATTAGACTTGTGAATAATGCACTTACTGTATAGAAAAATTTTGTAAACATTTTTTACATTCCATTAAGAATTTTTGGCTGGTTGAGAGCAAAATTTTAGTAGGAATGGAACATGCGCGCGCTCATCTAACGAAAATTCGACGGTATGAATAGTCTGTTAACACTAAAATAATTATATTATTTACAAGCTGGCCTGTCCCAGTTCCGCAGGGGTAGTTTTGAATGTTTAGATTCAATATATCGTCTTGACAGTTAGCAATAAAATATAATAGTTAACGATTTTCTTAAATTGCATTACGTATGCTTATAAACACTGCTCATGCATTTACATATTGACATACCTTTTTTGTTTGTCAAAGGATTTAAATGAAACGAATACAGTTAGCCCAAGATTATCTCAATACATTACTGAAAATCGCATTAAAATTGTCATTTTAGAGATTAGCGTGCGCGCAGAGACAAAAATTCTTCTACAAAAAGTACCTTCATTGTTGTTATATTTATATTGAAGGTTTTATTAAAAAAAAATAATTTACCTTTGGTTCATTTCATTATTACAGAGTTAAAATGAGTCTGATTCTATGTGGGGGATAATCTATGGAACTATTGAACTTATTCTAGAAATTTCTATACTAATTAAAATCAACATTATACCTAAGTAATATACGCTAAAATTCATTTTAATAAAAACAAGATTTTAGATTGTAATCATACTACACCATTGCGAAGTTGGATCAGGTCAGCTAGTGCATTATAAACGTTTGAATTTTTATGTTCCTAAAATAGGTTTTTTCTGCAGAAACAGAAACGTTGGCTTATAAATTTCGATGAGTCGCGTTATTTAGTGACGTCACAATAGTTCACGTGTGTTTGATATATACTTGTCGAAGGTTTGCAAAGCGTTTTGATTGGTTTTCGCCAAAAACTTTCTAATGTGATCGCACTATTTTGCATTAGGAGGTGGGCTTTCGGCATACTTCTAGTAAATTCTTCAGTACTCCTTCGGCGTTCTACGAATGAAAACGTGTGCCAAAATTTGGGGACTCGACTACGATTGCCGTATTTTGGACGTTGTTCGTGGGTTTCCATTGCCGTTCCAAGTTTCGAATACTTTCGTCGAGGCGTTTAAGGTAGGACTTTTTAATTTGTTGTCTTTGCGACAATCAACCTCATATGTTTTTAATAATAATTTTTGGATTTATTAAGATTTCTTTTATGCTTAGGGTTAATTGTTAATTTCTATTATAATCAATTTGATTGAACGCGAAATATAAATACTAAGGTTGATTGTTACACTTTATTTGTTCTCCAACGGCTATATATGTGTTTTCACCGATAAACGATAACGATGTTTTATACTTACCAAATAACAACTAAAAAGATAAATGTATTTACCAGGTCTTTAAATGAGCACTCAAATAATGCGACGATTAACGCATTTTTTATGTGATATGTATTATGAATTTTGAGTTTCTCCAACTGTTCCAACCTTTGATTCATCCATACTAGGGGAAAAATCTCTTTCTTTCGGGGGCCGGATAAACACTTATTAGAACGATTCGGGCCAAAAAAAATGTTAAAATATTCAATTATCTATTTGCCTTCTTTTAATCGTTCAACGCAGCGACATTGGCGCATTGTTTCTAGTTTAAAGCGTTTTTATTTCTAACAGTTTTTATGTGACGGGCCTTCGCAAATCGGTGGCGGCCCGCGAGCCGCCTTTTGCCCATCCCTGGCTTAGTCTCTTTGAACTTTTTCCGTAGTAAATTTATTTTCATTCCAAATTGTTATTTGCGTTTTTGCGGTATGTCAAATTTTCCTGAGATTTCGTTGAAAATAGATTTTAATCATTGCAAGGGTATGGGCGCAAAAGTCAATTTCTCATATTTTTGAAGAATCATTTTATTAAGCCCTTTAGTGCTTGAAAATGTTTATAGTCATTTATTAGCATGAATACCATACCCTTGCATTGGTTAAAACTTATTTTCAAGCAAAATTTGATAAAACTTTGTCGTTCCCAAGCGGTCGACATAAATAATTATACTTTTTCACTGTGCCAAAATTTGCCTTTTTGCAACATCTTCCAACCCTAAAAGTGTGATATTCAATTTCAATGTGCACCGCGGTCATCTATGAATGAAAATTTCAGATTTCTGCTCTTGATTTAATAGCGAAGAAATTAATATTTTAATTTTTTGTAAAAAATTGTCCCCATCGATTTTCATTTTGTTCTATGCATGTAGGTATAGTCATCATGGGACGTCGAATAAAAATATTGTAGTTGTCCTTTGGAATCAAGTTACTTTTTTACTCTGAATGTACCATAGAAGCACAGTGAAGCCAGGTTACGCACCTTCAGGGACTTTGTTTGCTCCCACGTGTACATAGTACACACAATTTTTTAAGGTGTGTATGTCAAAAGTAAATATAGGTACCTACTATTATATTATTGTTTGATAAATAGACTGTATTTGAATCATCAGTTATATTGCTGCCAGTAGTCACATATTATTTTATCCAATAGAAACGTTGTGCATCAAAATAATGATGTTCGGCTTTGTTTCCCTGCAAACCTTGCATATTAGATTTCATTTACAAAATTGCACGTGCTGAAAAATATGTTGAATAAAGAGTAATTTAATATCCTTTTTAATGCTTCAGGTTTATAAAAATACAGTTTGTTTCGGTGTGTTTTGTCCGGCTCTTTATTTTATTTTATTTTTTCGCTCGGTGCCGCTTTCTCTTTGTTCGCAGATTATTTTATGCCGTAATATTCGAACGTTCGTACGTATCCATTTGTGTTTTTTTTTTTACAAAAGCCTCGCTTTTCGTTTTAGTTACATGTAGACATAAGCATTCGTTTTGTAAAAGAGAACTCAATTAGTTAAATTTTATTTGATTTAATATTTTGCGAACAAACATAACAAGCAACGCGCGCTTTTGAGTTTCGTCCGGCGGAAAAACTATTTGCAGTGTTTATACTTTCGTTACGTTTATAATGCGCGTTTTTCTCGCGAGCCATTCGAAATTAATTTACTGGCAATACAACGCATACCGGAAAACAACTGAAATTACGTTCAGTTGGCCAAAGGGCTCGGCATTAAACCACTTCCTCTGCAACTTAATTGCGAAAATGTAGGAGGATATTCGATTTCGGTACAGAATTTCCTCATAAATCAGCAAATAAAGCCTGGAACAATAAGAGCTCCTGCATCAGATTTACAAACTAGTAATTTCAGTTATGCGGAGAAGGCTGTGTGTGTGTGTTGTAATGCCGAGCGACTGCATTTCATCTAATAAATTGGATAGCAAAAATATGCAGAAATCGTCAAAGGCGAAACGTAAGGGGCCCGTCGTTGTGTACGAAAACAAAGTTGGCGGAGAACTTTAAGAACCATAAAAATTTTATTATTAACTTTGGGAGCTTTTAGTTATTTCCTTAATAAGGTCTCTTTCGTTCTTCTTCTATGAAACTACACCGATAATCCTTTATTAAGCCGGGGAAGCTTTGATACGCCATTGTCGAGCTGCTAACATAATTATGTTTCACGTTAAATTCCGTCTTGGAAATTGCACAACAAGCATGCAACTATTGCCCAATAAAATTACAAAGTTTTGTTAACGTAAATTTACAACATTGTTGGATTAAAATTGAACCGAAACGTATTTTACCTTTGTATTTGTTTATTTTGGCAACAAAAAATTAATTCTTTACAAAGCGCAGTGGTCTGGATGATTCGGATCGATTAAAACCGTGATGACCCGGATTTTAAAATAAATTATTTAAATCAATGATATCAAATAAAATTTAATGAATTAAAAGTAAGGGAACCTGTTGTACCTTGGCCCTTTTCTCAATTGTAATTTTTTTTTTAAATTGTATATGTGGGTGATTTCGTTCTAACTGTTACTTTTTTGATTCAAAATTTTTGAATTCTATAACTAAACATTTTTTGTTTTTTCATGCATATTATTACTCTATTTTATAGTAAAAATAAAAGTGCGAGAGGATTTTGCTACAACTTTAGAATATCGAAAATGAGAATCATATTACATAATTTCTATGCCACGGTACTGACATTAAATAAATTTGGTAGACATTCTTCAGAAAAATTATTATATTCATTTATGAATTGTATTGTAATATTTTAAAACTCTTTTTATTGATTATTTGACATTTCAATAATCCATAGTAACTTATCTATAACAAATAATATAGGTACATTATAATTTATATCCAACATTAATCAAATCAAATGTAACACATTTCACAAAAATTAACTTAACTAAAATTTTTTTTTTTGGTGTCATCACAGCATTTTTAATTCTTAAACTTCTACACAGTGATACAGTTTTAGTCACCTTTGGCAATTTTTGAACTTCTTGCGATCAATTTTCAGATTTTTTTGTTTTTTGCGTCATTCTGTTATTTATTTGTCCCACCTTATCATTTGAAGAATAATCAATTTTTCTCATAGAAAAGTGTCTGCATACATTCTTATTAGTGCAATAAAAGCAACTTAACGGATTGGATAAAATACAATTACGTTGTAATTTATTCCACGTATATACTTTCATTGTGCCTACAAAAGGCTTAAAATTGTCTGGTAATTTGGAAAAATTGTACTCTACTAGCCCCAAAGTGTACCTACTGACTGAACTTCTGTTTCATATTTACATGAATAATTTTCAGTGAAGTCAATATTATTTATTAACAATTAAATATATTTTTTGACACGGTACTGACCGCCACGGTACTGACATTTTAAATTAAAATAGCAACTGTAATTTTTTGATTATGAATTTGATAATATCCTATTATCCTATAATTTAGGTTAGTAATAAGTATAGAAATTCATTATTTATGAGGAAAAAAATTAATCGTTAATTAAGTTTACCAATACCACGGAAATGACAAGTAAATTTATGACACCAACTTTTAAAAATTGAGTTTTAAAATGACACAAACACGCTTGAGAATTTCACTTGTGTTATGTTTGTAAACATAACTCAGTTAACGTACTTTCAATATGGCTTATTAGTTGTTTAATTACTTTCGAGGTATATGGCGCACGAGTCATACAAATTCAAACTTAAAAATTTTCTTAAATTTGAGAACAAAATTTATTAAGCCGGAATTCAATATTAAATTGATGTATTTAAAAAAAATTCGTTTGTTTCTTTTAAGTTTGATTATATACATTAAGATTTATCAGTTAATTGGTTTGAATTACTTATTGCAACAAAAAAAATAGCCGATTTATAGGTAAATTCTAGAAAAGGCCATGACACGGTACTGACATTTAAGTGATATAATGCAAGTTTTCTTTGGACTGCAACTTATATTCTACAAGAAAAGTGATGAAATATGTTCATGATGATCGTATTGATACAAAAACTTCATTAATAGATTTATAATGTATGACCAATGAGAGCAAACAGTATAGGATACAAAAAATCACAGTTAGAATGGAATCACCCATGTAACAATTTGTTGATAAAATGAATTGCATCGTAGTGGGGCACTAATAAGGTATTCATCATAAAATATTTGCAAGCATTATCAACCGTTTACTAAAATTGCTATAAGATTTAAAAATTAGTGGATCTATGGCATAGGTACAACAGAGGTGATGTACCTTGGCTCTATTCACATTAAGCAAAATAAAACCCATTGTTTTATGAAAACTATAACAGCAGCTGAGTTCACGTGGCGAGAAATGAAAGTTGAAAAGACGTAAAAAAATCCGAATTATTAAACGGCTTAAATTCGCTTTTGCATAATGGAATCCATCCATTTCAGTTATTTTTTAATTGCAAAATGTCGATCGCCATTAAGGGAAAATCTAAAAAGAGTTAGTTTAAAATTGGGTTTGCTTCTAAATACTTTTTAAAATTTTAATTGCGGCGAAAACATTATCTCGGTTGAAATGATTCGAATGACGTCCGACTTTTCGTAGTTTTTGGAGCAGCAACTCTTTTGAAAATAATATTATTCGTGGAAACCGTAATTGGAGACGTGAATAATGGGGGTGTTTAATGTCAAAAATTAATTTCGTAAATTTACGAATGAAAGCAATAGACGTTCAAATATTTAGACAAGAAGTAAAACCAGCTTTGTTAATGCTCGTCTATTTTCTGATACAAACTTGAGCGCTTAGTGGTTTACCTCCCTATCTTATACCGTCTACTCAGCACTTCTGTAATGGGTGTATTTGTTCCCCCGCTTGTTTCATTGTGGAAGAGAACCTAATTTGCAAATTTTGCAGTTTATACCTTCGCAGAGTAAAGGGAATATGATATTCCAGTAACGACATCCGCATTTCGCACAGAGTAATGCTTCAAAACTTATTTGGATGACACCAAATAATTTAAAAAAATCGGTGCGTGTGATATGTACGCGCGTTAGAAGTCATACTTCTTTGGCGTAACTAAAACCACGTGTAAAAATTAATATAAATAAATTCAATAAATGCCAAGATGTGCGCATTCGAGCGAAAAGTGGCACATTTCCGAGCGAGGGAAGCAAATGAAGCGCGACGCGGAGCGGCGCGCTTCATTTTCCCGAGATCGGAATGTGCCACTTTGAGCTCGAATGTGCGCACACGGTTTTAAGCATGATTCACAATAATTAATTTACTTTCTAAAAATTTTTAAGTAAAAATAACAAAAGTCTATTGCTATCAGAAACCAAGTTATTAATTTCATGCTTTTAACCACTACATTTTCCAAAAAACTTCGTGGTAATACGTTAAAAAAATCATTAAACCATTTTTGTACAAAATGTCTACATCTTTAATACCTTAATTACATAATTTTTATCTTTGATTAATAGAAATCGCAATATCAAAGGAACCTGTTGTACCTTGGTCCCTTTGTACCTAGGGCAACTTTATTTTTTTTTAATATTTGCGGGCTTTTGTGACCCATAATTTTCGATATTTTAAATGCCACATTGACAGACATTATCGTAAAGTTAGCAACAGCTGGCCAATGTAATTTGTTAATGTATGAGATCAATTGAAATTTTGAATGGAAAAAAAATTCTTTTTATATTATTTTTTTTACTTAAATATCTTATTGATTTTTATTACCTAATAACAAATGACTCATCGTAATAGACAGATTATTTATTAATAATTACACAATAGTAGCCTGATTCTGGCACAGGATAATCTTTAATTTTATTTTTGAGTTTGAACATCAAAGGTCGGTGTGTTGTACCTCGGTCACTGTCAATAAATTGTACTTTGGCCCTAAGATCAACGTGCGATAAATAAAAATTTAGATATACCTTTGTTATAAATTTTATTTTTTTTATTTTGCTTCAGATAATATGCCTCGCAAGTCTAACGAAAAATTTAAATTTTTGCAAAGTTAACCATTAGGTATATGAAATTTTAATATACGAGAAAAGTTTTGTTAATTTTTGAAACAATTTTAGTGTCATCTCAAAGAAGAACATTAGTTTTTCTCATCCAAAAATAAATATATAGTTTTCATAGAACAGTAGGTTTTATTTTGCTTAATATGAATAGAGCCAAGCTACATAACCTCTGTTGTACCTAGGCCATAGATCCACAAATTTTTAAATCGTATAGCAATTTGAGTAAACGGTTGGTAATAGTTTCAAATATTTTATGATGAATACCTTATTAGTGCCCCACTACGATGCAATTCATTTTATCAACAAATTGTTACATATACAATTTAAAAAAATTACAAGTAAAAAAATGGCCAAGGTACAACAGGTTCCCCTACTTCAAAAAAATATAAATTATAATGATAAACATATGAAAATTAACTCGGTAACATTGGAAAATAATTATTTTATTCATTCTATTGATTATTTTTTGACTAATTTTTTGATTAATAATTTTTTAAAGTTTTCAATACGTTTTTCTTTTTTCAATATTTTATTATTTTGTACCTTTAGTTTTCTCTCTATTTTTTAATTTTCTTTTTCAATTTCTTTATTCTGCTAATTACCATTGACTTTGTCTTCTTGGTGTTTATACGGAGACCGTATTCTTCACTGGTGTTCTTGTTCGGATTTCTTACTATTCCATATAATAATTGACAATTTTTGAAAACGGGTCATTTTGGCGTCGTGAATGATTGCGTGGGGACATCGGTACAGATGAGCTAAAAACGGAACAGGCCCATTCAAAACGGGACGTATGGTCACATCACTCAAAACTCATAGTTTCACTAAAATCGTGTTTTTGAAATAACCTTTATCAGGACACCATTGAAATTTATTAATGGCTAAACCAACGTAAACAGATTCTGCGTTAAACTTCCTCAAAATGATTATTTTGAAACGGGCCCATTGTTTTAAGTTTAAAAGACACGATTTCGAATTAGCTTTTATTTTGTATAAGAAGCTAATTAATTACGCAGGGTAATCAATCGCGAAAATTACCTGCAAGTAGTCCTTCTATTTTTAGAAACAATTGTGTAAACTTTGATTAGCGTTTAATTAATTAAAACTTTAACTCCGCCGATAAATTTGGCTCTTCCTTATTTTTAAGTTAAATTAAAACGAAATCGAGCGGTTTATAAACATATCCAACTTTTGCAAAGTGGAAGAAACGTTCGCGAAAGTTTCCGGGAGCGATTTTGAAGAAGGCAAGTGGAACATTCTTTTTTTGGTAGGAAGAGGTATATAAAAATCAAAATTAGAATTCACTGAACCGCAAAGGAAAAAGAACGCAGTTAATTGTTGAAAAGTGTGTGCAATACTTAGTCTTGAAACTTGGCGGAACAGACTGATTTTTAAACTCGCTCTCTAAGCTATCGCGAAATGTTTGCCAAGAATTTAATGGGGTGGAAGGAAAACACTTACCATCGCAATAACTCGAAAACTCCAATATCTTAAATATTGGAAAGGGGATTTTGTATTGTTTATTAAAAGACGTTTACTCTAAAGTCTTTCTAATGCTTCTTCGAAACTAAATATGTTTGTTTTTTACTTAAAATAAATTAAATTTCAACTTGTAAATTAATGTATCATGTTTCAGTCGAAATGTTTAACGGTACCTAACAGTGATCATTCGATTATTCGGCTTCCTTCGCTATCCGGGCTGATATTTTTTCTTTTGTGTAATTTATAATTAGGATTTTTAGTGTTCTATTTAGTAATAGATTGAACACTTAGTAATCCCACATTGCATCAATTCACCGATTCATCGACTTTCATCGAGTTTATATGGTTTAATGATTTTTTACGTACTACCACGAAGTTTCCTGGGAATTGTAGTGTTCAAAAGCATGAAATCAATAACTTAGTTCCTGCTAGCAATACAATTTTATTATTTTTAATTGACAATATTTAGAAAGTAATTTAATTATTATGAATCATGTTTAAAACTGAGTGTGCACATTCGAGCTCAAAGTGGCACATTCCGATCTCGGGAAAATGAAGCGCGCCGCACCGCATCGCGCTTCATTTGCCTCCCTCGCTCGGAAATGTGCCACTTTTCGCTCGAATGCGCACATCCTCATATTTATCGAATTGACTTAAATTACTTTTTGGATTTAAAATAAAATAGTAATGTATTCAAATAATACGACTTATGTGCACATTTTTCTAAGAATAAATTGTTTACTCGTCACAGCGTTGCAATTTTTAATTAAAATTATTTACAAACTAAATTAATTATTGTCAATCAAGCTTAAAACCGAGTGTGCACATTCGAGCTCAAAGTGGCACATTCCGATCTCGGGAAAATGAAGTGCGCCCCTCCGCGTCGCGCTTCATTTGCCTCCTCGCTCGAAATGTGCCACTTTTCGCTCGAATGCGCACATCTTCACATTATTGATTTATTTATATTAATTACATGTGGTTATATTTGTTTTAGTTACGCCAAAGTATGACTTTAACGGTACATATCACACTTGTATTTATTAATTTAACTTAAAATATAGGTACAAGATTTTACGTTCGAAAAACGTATTTACCATAGCAATGAGTAGTATTTCTTAAATATACTAAAATATCATAAATTCCAATCAATTATTTTTTTATATAAGCACAAATATATAAACAAATTGATAATAGCATTAACAAAGTGTTTTTCATTCCGGTATTTAAAAAATAACAAATTTACATAACATTACCGGTTTGCACCGTTTTTGGACACTTTGAACTACCTTTGGACAGGATAAATACTAGTTTTGGGCACAAGTAATCAAAATATAAATTATTAAAAAAATCATTATTTAGAAAACAATCTTACTTTATTATCTTTAATAGTGCTTCAAGAAAATATAAATTATAATGTTAAACATATGATAAATAATTATTTTATTCATTCTATTGATTATTTAACTTTTTTGACTGATAACACAGACTAACAAAAAAAATGTTTGTGAACATTTTTTATACCAATTCATCTGAATCTTATGTATTTTTAGGTGCTGAAATCGAATTTGGTATCCATTTTTTTTATCACCCTCAGATCTCTCACGATATGAAATCTATTACATATTTTGAAATAGATAATTTGATACAAATAATTAAATAAATCATAGTTTTTTTTTATTAGGTAACAATTGAAAAATTGAGCAAACTGTTGATCTCTTGTTCTATAATGGTAAATGGATGTTCCAAATTCCAACCAATGTTTTTTTTTCAGTCTAGAACCAAGTAATTATGCTTTTTCGTTAGTAAAACCCAAATCTCTCACTAAATCATTTAATTCAGCTTGTGTAAACAAGCGTGGTTTTAAATTATCTTGAGAACATTGAAATTCATCATCATTTGATGGACTTTCATTAAATTCGGGACTGGACTATAGAATGTCATCAATAGAGTGAGGTGGCTCAGGACCATGAGCTACCGGCCGGTCAACTGAAGTAAGATTAGGATAAACAATTACTTTTTTATTATTGGAATTATATCCAGAAACATCAATGGTGCAAAAGTAACAATCATCTGAATGATTTTTTTGTTCTCTCTATACCATGGGTAGTGCAAATTTAAAAGTTTTCTTCTCCTTCTAAACCATTTCGTAAGATCCTCGACACAAACATAACACAGTTTGTGAAAAACCCAACATTTGTCTTGATTAGCGATTTCTACTCTAAAATATGCAAAGTATACGTTTTACACAACGTCAGTAATGTTTCTTTGATGTTTTTTAATTACATATTTATCACATATAGAACAAAAAGTGTTAGGAGAATTTTTACAACCACAATTAGCCATATTTAGAATGTTAATTAAAAGCACGTATGTTAAACACTACAATTTGAGATTATTAACTAGAAGAAAGTAAATATCTGTGTTATTTATCATAACTGTCAACTTAATAACATTTGATTATATTGCCAAACATTTAACGTAAAAATTTACCGCTAATTTAATAACATTTCAATGATTAAAAATACTTTTCACATTTTAATTAATAAAATATTTTTTTAATATTGAAATGTGCGCAATTGGCGGGTGATTCGAGTTTTTTATGATTATTTTCGGAATCAGAACACACAATAATATAGGAATTAGGTAAAATTATTAAAAAAGTTTTTTCATCGTTGGCCTATGTAATTTATTAGATTTTTCAATATGTTTTTCTTCTTTCAATCTTTTATTATTTTCTGCTTTCAGTTGTCTCTCTTGTTTTGTATTTTCTTTTTCAATTCCTTTATCTTTGGCCTCTATAATTTCCAACCATTCATCAGCATTTACTACTGAAGGTAAATGTTCAATAGCTTTACCCTTCTTTTGGTATGTTTTTTTTATTTTGGCCAGAAAGTTAACTTATTAATTATTTCGTCAACTGATTGTGATTCCATAAGAATATTAGATGACTGATGTTCAATTTCTTCATTGGATAAAGGTTCTGTAGGGACAGGCAATACAATATCATTCTCTATTTGTAGAATCTCAGTAACATTGGAATTATTAACTTTTAGGATAGAATCATGAAAAAAGAGTCACTCAAAGGATTTAGGTCAGGATTAAGAAAAATTATTAATAATATTAAATTTAGAATATTTGACATGAAAAGATTACGACCAACTACATCGTGTCCAAAAATAGTAAATCTATTTTTTGTTGTTACTATTTGTGGACCGAACATTTTGTCTTAATATTTTACTTTATATTGACATAAACATATTTTGAGCCGATAATTAAAATATTTTAAACTTTATATGTAATGAATAATTAAAAATATTGAGTTTAATTAATCAAAACAATTAATTACTTACTCAGGGTATTTTTAACATTTATGATAAGAATTACTCAAAACTGAATATTGGATTTTGAATTTAATTTTTTTTATGTCGCATGTTATGAAAAAAGTTCGCATTCACATCACATATAGGTATTTCCAGAGTAATTGAAGGCGCTGTTCGTACACTTACTGAAAGCAATAATATTTGTAACATTCTTAATACATATAATAAAAAAAAGTACAAAGTGTCCACAAACGGTATAGTGTCCAAAACCAATGCGCGTCTACCTTAGCGTAAAAACACCGCAGAATTTCAAATTATTTAACGATAGCCGAACTACTTTAAAATGATGTGCCAAATGTAAGGGAAAAAATCAGAAAGTTGGCGTGCAAACCCAGCCAACATAATCGATCGACAAAAATATTGCAAATAAATCGAGCACATTCGCAAACTTCAACGAAATATATTTCCTCGAAACACAACTCCGATTTTCCATTTAGCACAAAGATAGTTGAAGACAGAAATTTAGTAAAGACGTGCTCAGCACTTTGCACACCGCGCAAAAATGTCATCTTGTCACAATTTCTGATCTATCGCGTTGCGCCCGTTATTTCGCTGATGCACTGCACCGAAATAAAACGTGAAATTTAGTGTAACTGACAGTTGAAACATTGGACGGCCCTTCAACTTTATACCACTCTTAAATGTCCTCTTCTGCGAGCTTTTCTTTTTATTATAAAACCTCGTAAAACGTTTATATTCGTTCCTAACACTAAAAAAGTTCCGGCATTAAAATAATGCGTCGCCCCGCGCTCGGAAGGCGAACGATCATTTTCTCTGCTCCTGATTAGGATAATTTCGGATTTGTATTTTGGCTCAAAGCTCGACCTTTACAAAAAAAAATGTTTCCCTTGTAAGAAGTGTTTCTTTCAAGTGAGAAGAATATTTATTTAGCACGAGAGTTCTCGTTATACAGGATGAGCCTTTGTGCTTTTGTCGTATTTGTCAGTTCCTGTTTAAAGACAGAACAACAGTTGCCAGGGGTTGCAAGCTAAGGATAAAAAGCTGCAAAGGAAATCTTAAAATTTCATACGATTCTTCTGATACAAAAAAAATCTACATAAACTTTTCTTCGCTCACATCTTTTCCATTACGAAATATAAAAAGCTTTGTTCCGTATTTTTTTATTAGAAATGCGCGCAATAATTTGAATGATATCCAATTCGGCATTTATACAAAAGGTTATTATTATTTCAATTAATTGGGATCGAAAAATGTAGAAAACTGTTTGGACGGATACAAATCAAACAGAAAGAATTAATAACATTGAAAAATAATCCATTTTTGTTTAACTTAATTGGAAGGCCGTGTTCGACAAAAGTGTGTGCCGGGCTTTGTATTGACGTTTTTTCCCTAACAAAAAAAAGGCCCAAGGTTTTTCATCAATTTAATTCCAATAGCAAAAACAGTAAAAAAACCCGGGGTGTGTATTTATGTATGCGTGTTAGAAGTTATACTTCTTTGAAGTACGTAAATTAAATATAACACGTGTTATATAGCGTACGTTGCGCTTGTGTATAACAGGGGTGGCCAACTTGATTAATACTAAGATCTACTATTTACTGACGAAACCCTGTACGATCTACCAATTACAGGCGAACTTCGATAAGTCGAAGTTGAAGGGAAATTAAAAATAATTCCAGTTATCAAATGTTCGGCTTATGGAGGTTCGACTGTACATACTTCTCGAAATTTTAAATGAAACAATATAGTTATTCATGTAGTAGTTTTTATTTTATTAAAAAGGAAAACATACAATTGAATGTTTTTGCCTTGTCGTGATCGACCGGTTGACCACCCCTGGTGTTATAAATTCATATTTTTTTTATATCTAAGTGACAGATAATTGTTATAATTAGTTTTCTCGAAAATTTTGCTGGTTAAAGGGGGAGCAGGGAAGAATGGCTCCGGCTATGTCGGTTTGGGGTCCATAGGAACGTCCCGTAAAAATTTAAAGCAAATCCATTACCCAATTTTTTTTTTCCTCAATTCGAGAAAAAACATGGATGTTAATCCATGTTTTTTTGGCAAAAAATGAAAAAAATAGAATTGCTTTATATTGCAAGGGAATGTTCGTACGTACCCCTAGCAACTATAGCCGGTGTCATTTCCCGGCGCCTTGCCTCTAAAACAGTGGCTCCCAACCTTTTTTGGCCAGAGACCACTTTGTTTTCATTATTATTAGCAGGGACCACAAGTTTATAAAGTAAACTGTATCATTCTAAAAATAAACTTTAACCGACGTTTAATCTAAGTAATCGTAAAATTCTAAAGTAACATTCAAAGTTTGAAATCTTTTGCGGACCACTGTTGGTTCGCGGACCACTGGTTGGGAACCACTGCTACAAAACAAAAATTTTCGTCTTTTTAAAAAATTAAATTTGGCTTTAAAATGAAACTTAAAACGCTATAACTTTTTTATTTTTTAGAAGTTCGCCCAAAGCGTTCATTATCGAAAGTATTAGGCCTTAATACGTCCGAAACAATTGCTAACTCAAAACCCCCAAAATCGACCAAAATCGAAAAAAAAACATAGATGTTAATCCATATTTTTTTGGCAAAAATTAGAAAAAATAGAATTAGGTATTTGAAGAAAAAAATTATTGATTTTTTTTTATGTATTTTAAAACTTTATTATTAATAATATGGATATTTAATGCAAAATACTTAAAAAAAATTTTTTTTCAATTAATTATAAGCAATTAAAAATTGATAAAATTAAAAAAAAATCACGTGACTATAAACGCGCCAAAATTGGCTACCATCTTTGTGCCGTCATAATGTTATAGCTGTTTAATAACAGGACAGCGTTTACGGCTATTACACGTGAGTTGACAATAATATTGAAAATTTACTGCTAAAAAACGATTTGTTAGTTAATTCCGATTAGCTATGTCTGATAAAGGATTTATAAAGGCAAAGTCTGATAATATTCCTGATGTTGATATATTTTTTACTGAATTCTACTTGTTTGATTTGTATACTTGGATAAATAATAATTACTAACAATAGTGTTATAAAATACTTACATCGAAATGATCTTCACAACAAAAAAAATTCGATTTTGTTTTGGGATTATAACGATGCACTGCTTGAAACCATTTATTTCGACGTTTTTCATCTTGGGGAACATTTAAAAACATTTTGTCAGGAGTTGTTTTTGTAGTATTTGTACATAATGGTACAAAACAAGAACGATAACTTTTGTGGTTCGACATTTTCAATATAAACTTGAGTATTTAACCATGACAAAAGAATTAAATAGATCAAAACACTGCATTTATTATTTCTGTATAAGCTGCAATGAATGAAAACTAACATTATGACGTCACACACGCTCGTGTTTGTTCGGGAGCTGTCGGCGTGTTTTCGGTACTGGATTCAAAATTAATTTTTATTTTGATATAACTTTTGAAATATTGCGAAAAAAAAAATAGTTTTGTTATAAAACTTATATATGATCTTTCCATTTATCACAAAAAAAAAATTCAAAGACCTGATGGCGTTATATTGAAAGGAATGTTCGTACGTACTCCTAGCAGCTATAGCCGGGTGTCATTTCCCGTGGCTGCCCCTCTAAAAGGATTTAACAAAATAAAATAAGCAATATTTATAAGATTAAAATTTTTTCGATAATCATAATAAATCCTAATAATTAATTATTATAATTAGTCTTATAGTTATGTCATACAAGGCATTTCTGAATGACAACATTCTAAATTTTTGGTTGGGACTATCCCACCTTAACCTCCTTAAATAAATTGAAGTTTTTGATTCGAAAGAGCAAAGGATAAAATCGAAAAATCCATTAATGCGGGGTATGTGCGCATTCGAGCGAAAAGTGGCACATTTCCGAGCGAGGGAAGCAAATGAAGCGCGACGCGGAGCGGCGCGCTTCATTTTCGCGAGATCGGAATGTGCCACTTTGAGCTCGAATGGGCACACTCGGTTGTAAGCATGATACACAATAATTTAAGTCAATAAATTGGACAAAAAATGAATTGAATAATTTTAATCGGTCCCTCTCACTTTCACCGATGAGATTATCGTATCTTTTCACTCCCTTCCACTCATTGCTATGGTAAATACGTTTTTCGAACATGGAATCAAAATTACTACACTAAATTACGATTTATGTTTTGAAAAAGCGAAGAATAAGTGGACAAATTCAATAAATAGCAAGATGTGCGCATTCGAGCGAAAAGTGGCACATTTCCGAGCGAGGGAAGCAAATGAAGCGCGACGCGGAGCGGCGCGCTTCATTTTCCCGAGATCGGAATGTGCCACTTTGAGCTCGAATGTGCACACTCGGTTTTAAGCACAATTCACAATAATTAATTTGTTTACATTTCTAATTCAAAATTATACGATAATTGTTATATCAGAAAGACTAATTCTCTGATTCAGTGCTTTTAACCTCGACAATACAAACGACTTAAAAAATTTCAGCAGACATCAAGCGCCAAAAGAAGTATAACCTCAAGAACACAAACATAAATAAATATTCGCTCAGTTCACTGGGTTTCCTTAAAATACACAAATTTAAATATGCAAATTTAATATTTGTATTTGTGCTTTTAATTTAATAAAGCCCTGGAACGTTGCTCTCGAAAAAAAAAATAAGTAGTATTTTTTTAGACTTCTTTCCTTGTTATTATTTCAAGTTAATAATAAATTGATTTAAAGTATTTATTTTTGGTATGCAACGTCTCCGAATAATTTGGGCGTGGAAATTAAATTTTCAAATCGAAATCGAAGATCGCGTCGCGCTTTACAGTTTTGGCTTCGCATTTACCGATATCCAATTTGCGTCGGTTTAAAAATTGCAACTCTTCCTGCCGTCAGGTACGAATCTATTTAAACGAGAAAAGCTGATCTATTTTGCAAACTTCTCTTATCGAGAATTTATCTTTTCGACCCGAAACCCCGTGAATAAACGGCGAACACCTTCGACTTAAAACCGACGAAAGAACCTAATAAATACAATCGCAGATTTAATTCACTTTAATTACTTTGCACCGTTTAGAAGAACAAGTCGCGCTTAACGTTCGGCAAACATAACTCTTTTCGGCCCCCACATTGCGAAAACGAATTGTTTAATCAGAAGAAGTGTGCACCGATTTGCATGCGACTCCTAACAAAAATAAATTCGTTCCATCTGCGCCCCAATTTTAAAATTCCCCGTGGAAAATCTCGTATCAATCTTGATTAAGTTCGGCCATCGTTCATCCCCCAATATTGTCTTTATTCTACGAAAGGACACCGCCATCCATCATTGGGAATGACCGATAAACTTTTTATTTAGTAAAACTTCGCAGGGCGGACATTTAATCGGCGCGAAATATACATGTCGTTATGAGAAAGTAACAAAGTCGAAAAGGACCCCAGAAAGCGCAGACCGTGGAGGCCATGTCAAAAGCAGTCGCGTTTCAAGAACACTCTAGATTTGATAGACAGGGAGTACTTGACGTTTTCAGCAGCTCCCATATGAACGCAAAACTCGACGAATAAAAGCACCTGAAGAGCCTTTAAATTGGAATCTAGCGTTGTAATTTTCTTCTGCAAATGTTAAAATATTTAAAACGTTTGCTCGTCTCCCCTTTGCTAAATTCGAGACGCGAAACCACAAAACTTCTGTCAATACATTAAAGTCTCTCTAATTTGAATTTATTACACTGCTAAAATACTATGTTTATCTTAACGAACGCTTCCATCAAATCACACGTCGTTTTATATCATCTTCAAACGGCACTACGACGCGTTGAATTATTTTAGATATTCATTAATTAAAAATGTGTACATAAGTAGTTTACACTTTGGCAAAATTAAAGAAATTATCATTAAATCATAATTAAAAATCGACAGAATGTATTTGGAAAATTTAATGTTAATTCAAAACAAACCTTAATCATTGTTTTCTATTTTTTCAACGATTCTCAAAATAGGAATAAAATATTTTTCACGGATAATAAATACAGATCAAACAATTTTAAAAAATGGACCAAGATATGTCAATAACAAAACTACTGAAAAAATAGAAATATTAAGAAAATTAAAATAATATCGAGTTGTCAAAAAAGTAATTTCGGTTTTTTTGAAAACCCAATTTTTTTAAATAAAAAATGAATTTTAATCAACTATAAATGTGTGCACCTTCTTCAACGACATTTTGCCATTTTTCTGGTAACTTCATGATTGTATGTTTGTAAAATATCTGGTCATTATCAGCAAAAAACCGAACCATTATCATCATTAGTAAAATTTTTGCTATTTAAAGAGTTTGATAAAGTTCGAAATAAATGGTAACTCTGATAGTGCTAGATCAAGGCTATATAATGAATGTGACATCGGTTGATTTGATGTAATTCAGCTTTTGATGTGGCTTGTACTGGTTCATCACGCTTGGACCGTGATCAATTTTGATTAATGTTATTGTAGACAACCAAATTTTTCCTCTTGATTCACTATTTTTGATTCCTCTATTTTCCTTTCTCTTAAGTCCACTATTTCTTTGTTTTGCGTTTTTTCTCGATCTTCCTCTTCCTTTTTTATGTTGTGTTCTTCCCTCCCATATTCTTTTAGTTGTTCTATCTTCCCCTATGCCATCGGAGCTGCTGTCGTTTTATATCTTTCGTGATAGGTCGAACTTTTAATTGCTCTCTTATTCTTTCATCTCTATGGCCTATATTTTACTTTGCTTTTGTTTTGTCAATATCCAACTTTCACTACCGTGTCTCAATATAGGTTTCAATACGGGTTTCTAATGTAAGTTACTGCCCACTAAGAAACGAAAAAAATTATAACAATGGTCTAAAATCATTGCCTTTAGAATGTGGTTTTGATATCGGATATTGCAAATCGAATAAACTAATCATAAGACCAGGCATGACCAACACTTTTTGCCACCGGGCCGGATTGGAAAGAAAACTTTTATCACGAGTTGGACAAAATATTAAAAAATGTTAAATACAAAATTGATTCGTTTAAGTAAACAAAATTTTATAAAGTAATTTGTTTATTGATAAATGTAAGTGATTTAGTAAAAATTACACGGGCGTACAAAAAAAAAATTTGCTGCCGACATAATTTTGTTATAACTTTAATCTCTACTATTCGCAATAATTTAGACCAATAAATTACACGAAAAAATAATTGAACAATTTTAATCGTTCCCTCTCACTTGCATTGACCAGATTATCGTATCTTCTCGCTCCCTTCCACTCATTGCTATGGTAAATACGTTATTCGAATATAAAATCGATATTTACTAAATTAAATTAAGTTTTTAATTTGAAAGAGCGCACGGTAAATTATACTAATATAATAAACACGAGGATGTGCACATTCGAGCGAAAAGTGGCACATTTCCGAGCGAGGGAGGCAAATGAAGCGCGACGCGGGCGCGCGCTTCATTCCAGATCGGAATGTGCCACTGAGCTCGAATACACTCTTTAAGCACGATTTACAAAATTTTGACTAATAAATTAGCCAAAAATTAATTAAATAATTTAATCGTTTTCTCTCACTTGCACCTACAAAATTGTCGTATCTTTTCGCTCGATTCCACTCATTGCTATGGTAAATATATTTTTTAAAGATAAAATTCATATTTATAGAACTTTTAAGTTTTTGATGTGAAAGTGAGGAGATTAATTAAGGCAAATCCAATAAACACAAGGATGTGCGCATTAGAGCGAAAAGTGGCACATTTCCGAGCGAGGGAGGCAAATGAAGCGCGACGCGGAGCGGCGCGCTTCATTTTCCCGAGATCGGAATGTGCCACTTTGAGCTCGAATGTGCCCACTCGGTTTTAAGCTCGATTACCAAACGTCTCGTTTTAACAAAAAAAATAATTAGTTATACCCTACCTAGTAAACGGAAGGTTAAATATTAACTACTTTTTTTTGTATTAAATTATTTTCTAATTTAAATATACATATTTTGTTTAATTTATTTGAAATTATTATGAAAATATATATTTTTTACTTTATAAATGTCACATCAGCCGGGGTTTTTAAATGACTTATATCTCCCGTGTAAATTTTTTAATGTTTTAATAATAATAAAACTTTTTTGTTGTTTTGTCCCCAGAAAAATCATAGCTCCGTCAATGAAAATAACCATTCTAAAAGAGCCATTTTTCCAAAAACCGCCAAAGATTTTAAAATCAAATGCTATTAAATTGCTTTTCATTTTCTTTTTTCTAATTGTATTAATTTTATTAATATTATTCTTCCTAATCCGTAAATGAAAATCAATGGGAAAACCACATTGACAAGATTGACAAGATTCTTAAGAAAAGTAGGATAAGGACAATAAACAGACGAGAAAAATTGATCGAAGGTTGCATGGGTTATTTTTTGAAACTACTCCAAAAGAATTAAACTTAAAATAGCAATTTATAGGTCAATTTTTACACTGCCTGTTTCAGGAAAAAATCTATCGAGAATTCTCCGCTTTACGACCGCTCAAATATTCTTCCGGAAAGTCTCCATTTAGGAACCCGAAAAAAATTAATGTTTTAAATTAGAAATTTTAAAAAACGCATCCTTCGAGATTTGTGTTAATAAAATCGCCCTTTTTTTATGGCGTTTCGAAATGCAAAAATAAATTGAAACCTATCCAAAAGAAAGTAACATTTTATGCATAAACACTGTCATAAACAATGATTACTTGAACGAATTTTATTTTTACAACACTTGTAGTCATAAATACTTAACAACTCTTTTAGAGTTCTGCATTTTATTTTCTAAACGTTAAAACAAAACAGCTTGCCTCATATTTATGTAGAATAATGTGTGCTTGTTTTTTTTTTCGTATTGGCCTTTATACCCATAAATTCCGAATAACAATATTGGAATGGTTCGCAATTCCTATGAGAACATTACGAAACTGATGGGCATTTTAATATTTTCCTTTTCCAGATGTTTCTGAAGGAAATGATTTAAAATCGATATCGCGAAAAGGAGAATGTACGTATTACGACGTAAATTATTAATAAATAGTTAAAGTACGTCAAGTGCACTAAATTTTTATCGTCTGAACGTAAAATACGGTCATTTTACAATCGAACTTTTTTAATGGTGTATAGTCAACCTCGTTTCATTAATTTTTCGAATTAAGTCGTTTTCATTATAAATTGAAGGCAACTGCGCTTAAAAATAGACAAAGATATAAAATTCTACTACGTTTTAATTATTTACTTATTTATATCAAGATTGTTGTTAATTATCGGGTTTCTCTGCGAACCGAAAGAAAGGGACGTGAGCGTTTGTCGATAGCAATAATAAAAGCGCCCTTCGTCGTTGCAATATTTCAAAAGAATCGTTGAAATTTTTCATGAAAAATATTACATTACATGTTTGATACCTTATTTCGGACATAAAATATCTGTCAAGTCTAATAACTTCGTTTTTCTTGAAATATTATTCATATGTTATGTTTTCTGGGGTGTTATTTTTATTTTTTTGTGTTGCCTGTTTTTCACAATCGTTGCCTTATATTAAATTCCGTTTCGTTTTGGAGTTAATCTAAGCTTTGTTATGACGATGAAAAAAAACCTGATTTTATGTTGACAATATATGAATTTGTATGAATCGAGACGGATGTAAATAATTGTATTTAACTTGTATTGGTATAGTCAAAATATTATAGTTCTATTTGGATAGAGATTTCTAATATCGATTTCTTGCAAGACGGGTCTTATACAGGCATGGTCATCATTGGCCCGCGGGCGGGATTTAGCCCGTATAATGACTTAATGCGGCCCGCGATTAATTTTCAATATTAGTTATTTAACTTCCGATAATTGATGAATGGATTTGCGCGATGCTTCTTAATTTTTTAAAAAGATTCAATTATAAAGATTTACAACTTTTGTACTTGTCTGTACTACTCTATGTGATCCGTTTGACGTTTAACGGTGCCTCAATACTTCACATTATTTTTTTTTTTGATAACACAGGCCTACAAAGAAAAAATTGGTGCCGACATAATTTCGTTATAACTTTAATCTCTACTTCCTGAGAAAACAAAAATTTGTATTTAAATATACAGTGGAAACTCGGTTATCCGGACTAATTAATGTTGCAGCTCATCCGGATAATCAAAAATCCGGATAATAAAAAAAAACAATTTTAACTTGTTAGGTATTTATTTACAAAAAAAAACGAAACAAATAAGTATTAATTATAAAATCAACAGTAAAAAATACCAAAGAGAATCATAAAATGTTTAGATAAAATTAAAAGTAAATTGATCATTGTTAATCGTGGCGAAAGCGGAGTGTGCACATTCGAGCTCAAAGTGGCACATTCCGATCTCGGGAAAATGAAGCGCGCCGCTCCGCGTCGCGCTTCATTTGCCTCCCTCGCTCGGAAATGTGCCACTTTTCGCTCGAATGCGCACATCTTCGTGTTAATTGGATTCGATTATATTAATAACAAATCCTTAAAATCCAGATTTTCTATTCGGAAAAAGTTTTCGCTTGAAAGCGCACATAGTCCTTAATAATTTAATTTGCCTATCTTATTCTTCTCTCTTACAAATAATATTAATTAAATCAAACTGAACTAAATGTACCACTTCTGGCTTTTCTTTTAATTATAAATTACAATAGGGTATTTTTACCAAAAACCACATTTCTAATTTAGTACTAAATAAATACTACTTAATAACTGACTTTGCCTATCTTATTCTTCTCTCTTACAAATATTAATTAAATCAAACTGAACTAAATGTGCCACTTCTCATTTTTCTTTTAATTAAAAATTACAGTAGAGTAATTTTACCAAAAACCACATTTCTAATTTAATACTTTTAAGCTAGACTAGACGAGAGACTTCATCGTACATGAAAAAAACACTTAAACTATTTTCGAATTTTGACTCTTATTTCCCCACCTTTTTTTTAACCCAAGTCATTCTAAAATTTTGATGCACCCCCTATGTAACATATAAATTGTTTTTTATATTTAAAAATTGAATTAATCCATAAATGAAGTCTAAATACAACAGTGTCTACAAAATGTGCCTTAAAACTAATTTGTTTATAATTTTTACAAAAATGAAAATTACCCAAAAATATTTGGAGACCTTAATTTTGACATATAAACCTTCAACAATCTACAAAACATGATATAAAAATCAACTAGTTGATTTTTAGTGGCCCACTTCAAAAATTTGACTCATACAATTTTAATTAATCAAAAACGCGAATTATTCAACATTCGAAAGTACACCCGAAAATATTTTTATTAAAGAATAAAATATCTAACATTTTTCAAACAAGAAATAGATCTAATTTATTCGACTTTAAATTTTTTGAATTGAAGAATAAAATAATAATATAGGCAAATCCGATAAATACAAGGATGTGCGCATTCGAGCGAAAAGTGGCACATTTCGGAGCGAGGGAGGCAAATGAAGCGCGACGCGGGCGCGCGCTTCATTCCGAGATCGGAATGTGCCACTTAGAGCTCGAATGTGCACACTCGGTTTTAAGCACGATTACGAAGTGCCCCGTTTTAACAGGAAAAAAAGGAACGCGGTTGACAATCCGGATAATCGCGAATCCGTATAACTGAGGTCGGGATAATCGAGGTTTTACTGTACATTGTATATAAAACAGTAACTTTAAGAAAAAATTTTAAGTGAGAGTAGTTCTGACACTGTACGTAGTTTTGACATTTAGGGTGGGTGTACCAGTCCCAAACCAGGTACCAGTAGTTGACCACTCGCATGTTCAATTGAATAAATTAAGAAATGGCGGGCATTTTTGAAGAATTCAACTGTTTTGTTACATTGCCTAGACGGTTAACAACCTTCCAAACAAATTTTTTAAGAGAGTGGACTAATAATATCGCTACTTTGTACTTTTTGTCAGACCAGTGTCTCGTTCACGTGGCCTCAAACCGCCAATACAATTAGAAGTGCACGTTAACATGCTAAGTTAAATCTTTTAATATCACCTATTAATTCCTAATTATTGTCATAAACTTGTATTATTTGAAAAATTTAGTGTTTATTTAACAGCTATGAGCTGCTATTTTTAATAATTAATGACATTATCAAGTATTTTTAAAGGTGGTTAATTACTGGAACACACTTTGTACTGAGTTTCTATTGTTGACCAACTGGTTTACTATTGGTACACAGTAGTAGAAAAAGTGTTTCTATGGTTGACGAGATTAGAGTTTTAACTTTGTTTCTCGTGATTCTATATTGAAGAAGCCCCCCAAAAAGATATTTGTTAATAATGTTTAATGTTTAATGGTCAAACATGTTTGACGCATGTAGAATTTTTGAGTTTTGATGGTTAAAATCCTTTTTGTGTTGTTAAGTTGCTTGATAAAGTTTCAATAAAGAAACGAAACGTTGCAAATTTAACAATTGTTGTTTTATTGAGTGTCCAATTCCAGTGAACATTAAACATTATTAAAATATATTGGACGTGAACATTATGATTACATCTTTTAATTATACAGAGGAAAATTTGTTGAAGTACCTCGACGAAATTAGTAAAGACGCTAAAATAAGGCCAACATTTAAAAATTGGTTGTAAGTCAAGAGAAACTTTTAGTCAATACATAAAAGTCAATTTGTCTAACAAAATAGTGTTTTACTTTCAATTAGCTACCTTTTCTTCATTAGTTTTTTAGTGGTCAACTATAGGTGCAAAAGTGGTTATTTATTGGAGTGCAGTGGTCAACCTTAGGTGCATTCCCGTTTTTGGTATTGTTCACGAAATCTATAAAAAACTGAAATATTTGAATTCAAATAATTCATCAATATTGCAATGTTAGTAAACAATAAACAATTTTATATATACATTTCTACGGTAAAACTACCAGTTCACAGCATTTCAAAGTCAAAATTTGTCCTTAACTGGTTTGGGACTGGTACAATCACTCTAAATACAAATTTTTGTTTTCTAAGAGAGTGAAGATTAAAGTTATAACGAAATTATGTCGGCACCAAAAAATTTTTTTTTGTAGACCTGTGTTATTCTTTTTCTTTTAATTGTAAGTCAGTTGGAGATTTTTAAACAATTTATTTTTCTCAACGCATAAATTTATTTTTAAAATTTTTTGCTTCATTAAATGAGCCAGGGTTGAGGTAACGGCTTTTCGGTCAGCCCAGCCGTCACTACCCCTCTTGGAGCAATTGCCTCAGTTTACCCCACCGAAGCTACGCTCTTAGGGCAAGCGCGCCCACTGTTCCCCATCGTAGCTACGTCCATGGTTATTTTTGTACTAAAACTTATGAAAAATCAGATTTTTTTAAAACTTTTATAGAAGCAGATGCTTTTTTCGTCAGACGAATGTGATTCAAAGCAACCTTGAAGAAACAAATATGATAAACGTGATGTTCTCCAGTCTCATATTTAGTTAGATTATCGCTCAACAAACTTTAACCTTCCGATAAGAAACTTTATAACATTCCATGCTCCAGATTTCGTAACTGTAACGGAAAACAGATTTTGTAACGACGAAACACTTCAGTTTTACGACTTTACATGAAAGAAAGTTTCATCTTTTTCCTTGTATAATCGACACACATTTTTTATTTTTGATTTACAACCCATTAAGTAACACAACTTATCATTTAATTTGTGCCAGAAAATTTAAATCCTCTTTCGTCTCTCTTCTGTACGTTTCATTGCTTTAGATTAACTTCATTTTAATTTAGTTTTAAATTATAAATTCTTAAATCTTTCTCGGTTTATCATAACAAAAAAGGAACCTTAATTTATTTCATTTAATTGAGATTTTCTAATTTAAAAAAGAGCGAAGTTCTTTATATTCTCATCGCATAAATCCGCCACCGGTTGTTACAGATGTAAACTTGGATCAAATCCAAATTAAAAAAAATACGGAAATTATTTTTATTATCTACTTATGTGCAGATATTAATTTAACGTAGAATTAATTTGAGAAGTTCGTTTTTACTAAAGAATATTAGCTAATTTCGTTGGGGTTAAAAATACGTGTAAAAACTCGAGCATCTCAAAGTGAAAAATAAAATTTTTAATATTAACTTTAAAAAAAAATGTAGGTCAGACTTTAAATTTTAAAAGTCCTTTGGGTCGAAGCTATTGTGGGTATTTTTAAAACGGTTTTCGAGTCCATAATTTTCCCGCAAATTTGCAAAACATTTCAGTCGTTGTTTACAAACGATTGTTAAATATTTGAGGACACCGGAATTTTATTTAAATATAGAGATATCTGAATCTATTTACGAAAAAGATTAACTAAACAAGAATTTCGTATTTTATTTCGGCGAATTTGCTGAAAGCTGTTTAGCAGTCACGTCAAAGAAGAGAAAAGTTTTAAAACAAAACGTTTTACGTATATCTTGCGTTCCCTCCGTCGATGTTTTCTTGGACTTTATAAGTATATAAAGCTGTTATTTAAGAAATCCGAGAAAACCTTTACGAGCTTAAGAGAACGTTCCCAAAGTTAGCTCAGCAAAGAGTTTTACTATAAAGATAACTCTGCCAAATTTTAAATTTATGAACTGTCGCATAAAAACGGCAACGTTAAAAGCTTATTATTCCTTCGCTTAAAGGTAACTTTAATCTTTATTAAACTGAATCAAACTGTTTACTGCAAGCTTTCCTTTTCTTCTTTTTATTAAATTTAACAAAATTTTTGCTTCGTTTTGTTGTCTTCTCTTCAACAAAATAATAAAGCTATCCTCTAAAAAAAAGGTTCTGAAAATAATTTCATAAAATTCTATTAGGGATAAAGCTCCCAAAGTTTGGACCATGTCAATAATATTTTTTGCAACAATTGACTTTTTCTCAAAGGACTAACATAAAAACAAATTTAGATTATTAAATGTCAAGTTTTATGCTAGATAGGTATATTATAAAACAAATTTGTTTTTTTGCGATTTATAATAAATTTTAACAAATACAATAATGTCCGCTTAGTGCGAATTGCCGTTTTTAAAAGGTATCCTAATTTGGGACCCTAACCCACTATGATAGTTGCAAACAATGCGTTATTTTTTTACGTATTAAAGTTTAATTATTTTATTTGCAATGCGTTTTGTCTTCATTATTGTTTTTTTACTTTTAATGAGTAATGAATTGATTTCCATAATTTTTTTTAATGAGTAGTGTATTCATTTTGAATTTTAGTGTTTATTATTATTAATGGATAATGAAATAATTTTTGATTATTTTTTTGTACTGAGTAATGGAAGTATTTCTCACTACTCATTTTTTTTAATTTTCATAAATAATGAATAAATTTCAGTTGAAATTTTTAAGTTCCGCTCTGAAAATTGAATAATTAATCCTACTACTGTAGTCCTTTTTATTCATGCTAGAAATACTTGGCCCGCTTCGTACGCATTCGGCAAAGCGTTATAATTTTGAGTTAAAAATATATAGAAAGTAAATTGATTATTGTGAATCGTGCCTAAAACCGAGTGTGCACATTCGAGCTCAAAGTGGCACATTCCGATCTCGGGAAAATAAAGCGCGCCGCTCCGCGTCGCGCTTCATTTGCCTCCCTCGCTCGGAAATGTGCCACTTTTCGCTCGAATGCGCACATCCTTGTGTTTATTGATTTGCCTTAATTATTCTTTTAATTTTCAAATCAAAAAATGTATTTACCATAGCAATGAGTGAAATCGAGCGAAAAGATACGACAATTTCGTAGGTGCGACTGAGAAAAACCGATTAAATTGTTTAATTAATTTTTGCTCAATTTATTAGCCTACATTTTGTGAATCATGCTTAAAACCGAGTGTGCACATTCGAGCTCAAAGTGGCACATTTCGATCTCGGGGCAATGAAGCGCGTCGCGCTTCATTTGCCTCCCTCGCTCGGAAATGTGCTACTTTTCGCTCGAATGCGCACATCCTCGTATTTATTTATATTATTTATATTAAACATACACAATATATAGTGTTGGGGTAAAGCAGCGTAATAGGAAATCAATTTCTACAAAAAATAGAGAAGCTAAATTAAAAAATTGTCGATCTAAAACTTCTGTATAATGGCGATTCGATGTTTATGAATCGCATCGTATATTTTAAAATCAATATGCTGACATTAGCAAAATGAAGATATTATGCAGCGAACACCGTGTTTTAAGGTTGAGCCAAATTTTAAACTGATAAGGTTAAATGGCTTCTCTTTTGAAAATTGTGTAATTATGTTTATTAAATTTAGGTTTAATAATTTTTGTATAGTTTAGTGCGCTCTCTGTTACGATTATTTCATTAAATTTATTCTTAATGCGGTCCTTTTTTTTTAAATGTAATACAATTATTAAGAAAATGTGGACATGTGAGTCAAAAGTAGTAAATATTTGGTGGAGAGAAGAAGCTAGAATATTTACGAAATTAAAAAATTTAGATTATGCATTTATTTAACAAAATTATTTAAAAACTGTACAAATTTGTTAATTTTTATTTGTAGTGATCAATAACACAATTGCAAACAAAAATTTACCCTTTTTTTTAAAAAAACCCACCATCATAGTTGCAAACAATGCATTATTTTTATAAAGCATTAAAGTTTAATTTCCCATTATTATTTTAATGAGCAATGCATTTTTTCTCAATTTTTGTTTTTTTAATTTTTAATGAGTAATGAATTAATTTCCATAAATTTTTAATTATTCGTTTATTATTATTAATAGATAATTAAATAATTTTTGTTAATTTTTTTACTGAGTAATGGAACTATTTCTCACTACTCATTTTTTTTAATTGTCATAAATAATGAATAAATTTCAGCTGAAATTTTTAAGTTCGGTTCTGGACATTGAATCATTAATCCTACTACTAAAGTCCTTTTTACTTATGCTAGAAATACTCTGCCCGCTTCGTGCGCATTTATTTTTAAAAGTCCCCCCTCGCCCTACGGTAAATCGAATATAGTCAAAGACAGACCGAATAAACAGGCTACGGAAATGACGTCAATATTCCTAACAATCAAATTTTTATGAGAATATTTTGTGTTTGTAAGTAATGTTTTATTTGGCAGGAATCATTTTTTTCTATTTTAATGAGTAATGCGTTACCCCCAATACCTATTTTTTTAATGAGTAATGTATATCAATTAGTACACGCACGAAATTTTCGTTTTTGAAAGTTTTCCTATCATATTTTTTTGATAAATCATACAATTAAATTACAATTCAAATAAAAAAAAATAAAGTTATGCAAACAGTTAAAATTTTGAATTTACAAAATGTACCAATTACAAAATAAATCAACAAAACATTTCTTTCGGTTACGACCGCTGTTTACTTTCATTAAAACGGCATATTCCTTATTCAAGCGCATTATTTAATTACGTATTAAAGCTTGATGGCAAACATTAAAACGCAAAACGTGCAGCATTCTTATCGAAAAAGATAAAATTACCATAGTTTGTAATATTGCAAAGCGAAAACCACGCAAATTCCCACATCGGCTTTTCACTTTTTTACGAGACGAAGTGTTAAATTTTTTTAATAAGATCGCACCACTTAAATTTGTTGACCACATAACGAGAACTTTATTATCGCATTTTATACGACTTCGATCCGAATAAATTTTACGCTGAAGAACTTTTACAACGGCATTCTGTGTTGTCAAAAACTTTAACCAACATCTCTACTGCTTTCCTGCAAGAACATAAATTCGGCATAAATTATGCAGGCCGTAAAAAAAGAAAAGGAGGAAAACTGAGAAGTGGCGGACCCTCTCAAACCACCTTACGACCTGAAGGAAAGGCGGCCGATCTTTTTCATCACGTTTTACTGTTGTTCCTTCCGAGCAATTTTGTCTGAAGAGCTGTAAAAACATTGAACTACTCCGCAAGGATCGCATTTGAAATAAGGAGAAGGCAAACGTAGGCGACATTCGATTCGGTAACGTGAAAAAACTCAAAAACTAAAAGAAGTGTGTAACAGGTTTCTCGAACACCTCTTAAAAACTGTTGCTTAGTAACGCGAAAGGACGGCGGCGACGTCGTCGTCGCGACGCTAAAAATAACCACGTGCTCGTTCCACTACCGAACGTCACCCACACGTCCCTCTTTCTCGCTCCTGAAAGTCGCAAGGAAGGCGCAACTCACCGCCGAAGGATGCTTCTGACTAGTTATCTGCCTTAATGACTAGAAGTAACTCCAATAAATAAGTCTCCTTGTTTTGCTTTCTTCCTCGGGGATAATGACGTCGCAAAATACAGACGACACAAACACAAAACACGCAAGAGACGGCACAAGACGACACAAACACAACTCGCACACGTTAACAATCGGACGTTTCTTACGATACAATACGAAATTTTAATCTCACATAAAAGACCTTCCGAGATCGGACGTGATCGGTATTGGCCTTACTTTTATGTGCTGATAAGGCTGAAGCTGGGGATTTACTAATTTTTTTCGTGTTGACCCAACTTGATGCGTACTTTCTTTACGATGTTTAATCTTTTGAGCGCGCTGAGCTCAAGAAAAATAAACCATTAGTTTTTTTATGCAAACATCAACAAATAGAGGAAGTACATATAACTTTATTTATTATTTTAGTTTTAAATGATGATTTAGGTCTGCGTGCCAGGGACGTATTGTTCTTTCTTTTCACACCTCATGAAATATTGCTAATACGGTCCTTTTAAGGACGTAGATCACCAAATTTCGTTCAATATATTTTTGAAGTTAAAATTTTTGAAGTTATACTTCTTTTGGCGCATTGAGAATAAAATTTTAGCAGGCAACGGACGTTGCGCGCGTACTTCTGACGCATATTCGATAGCATGAAGTTAGCCGTCTAAGAAAGTTAATTAATTATTGTGAGTTATGCTTAAAACCGAGTGTGCACATTCGAGCTCAAAGTGGCACATTCCGATCTCGGGAAAATTAAGCGCGCCGCTCCGCGTCGCGCTTCATTTGCCTCCCTCGCTCGGAAATGTGCCACTTTTCGCTCGAATGTGCACATCTTAGTAAGGGAGTGTACCCGGTTATGAGACGGGTTTTGTTTATGAGCCAAAATTTTTTACTGGTTAAATAAAGTCGGGTGTTCTATTCATTGTTGGAAAGGTAATGAAAATACACAACTTTTATCCGCAGAAAGTTTTGGGATTTCATTGACATGCAAAATTTTATGACCAATTTTCTGAGTGACAGTTTTTTGACAAGAAAAAAATTTGTATCTAGGTATGAGACACCTACAAAAATACATTAAAAATTGTAAAATATAAAGTAAAAACCTCATATCTATTTCAAAATTATAATTTTTTATGCTTTCCATAATTTTTATTTATCACTTTCCTCTTCATAATCGTCGCAATGTTTGCATGTGTAGATGCTTGCACACGTGTTTGCGCACTTCAAAAGAACTGGCCGCTTGCAAATATTGCATTTGATGTTGTTAACAGCGTTCAATTTGTTCGGCAACAACTTTATACTAATGATGGTTTTGCTTTGGAACCCTTGGGTGGTGGTAATATGCTGTGTCTCATACCCGGACAATGACGACATTTTAGAATTTAAAAAAAAATTGTTTTCCAACCACATATTAGCCTAATCCAATATTGGATCGTAAAATATAAGAAAAACACTAAATGCTATACATTACACTTTCCTTTTTCAATTGATTTACATGAAAAAAATAACATTTTGAAAAAAATCAAAAACGTTTTTAACCTGCAATTTTACATACGATGTTTGCAGTTGATATAAGCAATGCGTCGATTCATTTCAGTGTTAGTACAAAAACTGACTGATGACCAAAAAAGTACTTGACAGTAATCAAATTGACCATATTGACATTGCATAATGAAAATAATTGACTGTCTTATATCTGGAGCCTGTCTCATACCCGAAAACACTCCCCTACTTATTACATTTGACTACTTTATCTTTCGCTGTTTCAAATCATAAATTTAAATTTGTATAGTAAAAGTCGATGTGATGTTCGAAAAATGTATTTACCATAGCAGTGAATGAAAGGGAGCGAAAATATACGAAAATCTCGTCAATGCGAGTGAGAGGGAACGATTAAAATTATTCAATTGATTTTTCGTCTAATTTATTGTGAAACACGCTTAATTTATTTATTTTTACACCCAGCAGGTTTTTTTATGCTGCACCCAATTTTTTTTTAAATTTAAAGATAGAAGATTATTTTTTTTTATACTAATATTTCCTACATGACAATCAGAATATTAAAATTCTATAGATCATTTTGCTGACACCCAAGCAGTTAAGCTCGTAAATGACCTGATGGAGGTACTTCTCCATTGAGGAGTCCCCGTTAATCCTCCTTTAGGTCGGTTGGCCAAAGTTTTTTTAATCTTCTAATTAGTTGTGGCTCTAAAAGTGGTTGAATTGCATCATTAGGGTGGTGTTCGAATTTTTTGTAATGCTGGACACTTTTTCCTTTATCACATCTTTCACGTATGGTATGTTTAGGTCGGTATGTAGCATGTGCTTGCTTACATACCATGGTGCATTCACTAAAGTTCGAAGTAATTTTGATTGGCATCTTTGAATTATTGTTATTGGAGATGGGGATGGTTATAAACCAAAATGAAACACAAGTTAAGATCAACTAATAACTTTATTCGATAAAACTGTGTTTTCTCGCATGTGTTGAATTGGCGATCACTTACCTTTAAGACCTAAGCAAAAGTATATATAGTGCTATAAGGCGTGCTTAATTACCAAACATTCCCACGCTGGGGTGAAATTTTAAAAGTGAAGTATTTATGTGATTTTTTAATTGAAAAACCATTTGATCATTTTTTCTGCGTCTGTGACTAAATTTGTGTTTTGGGTTCTCACGGTGCTGCATTTATTCCGCAGCCCTATTTCCAACAATTGTGATGTTTGATTTGCTTGCACATCCCCAAAGTTTGATTCCATATACCCATATAGGTTTGATTATTGATTTGTATAGAAGAATTTTATTTTCTATGGACAGGTTAGACTACTTCCCAATTAGCCAGTATAAGTCTTTTGTTTTTAGATCTATTTGCTTTCTTTTCTTGATTATATGGTCTTTCCAAGTTAGTTTACTATCCAAATGTAAACCAAGGTACTTGGTGCACAGAGACTGAGGTATTTTTATGTTGTTTAGATGCAATTCAGGGCACTGTTTTGTTCTGAGGGTGAAATTAACTTTAACTGATTTGGTCTCATTGATCTTGATTCGCCATTTATTGAGCCATATTTGTAAATTATTTAACTGATTTTGTAGGGTTCTCGTGCCGTTTCTAAATCTTTATGAGTTGCAAGAATAATACAAGATCAATGTGTATCCAATAACTATATGGTGTGTACACATTCGAGTGAAAAGTAGTACAGTAGACGCCGCTTAATATGATAACTTTGGGACCTTGATAAAGTGATTACCGTAACCGAAGACGGTAAAATATATGTTTTGAAAGCTTCGAACGCGTTTTTTCTCCACCTAAAATTGGGCCCTGTTGATTTTTTTTTGAGTGATCTTACGCGCCGAGAAATGACACCGGCTATAGTTACGTTGGAACATCCCCTTGCAATGTAAAGCAATTCTTTTTTTTCCATTTTTTAAAAAAAACATGGGTTTAACATCCATGTTTTTTCTCGATTTTACCCACTTTTGAGGGTTTTGAGTCAGCACCTGTTTCGGACGTATTAAGGCCTAATACATACGAAAATCAACGCATTCTGCGTACTTCTTAAAAATAAAAAAGTTATTGCGTGTGAAAAATTTCATTTTAAAGTGAAATTTAATTTTTCAAAAAGGCGAAAATTTTTGTTTAGGATGGAAAGCGCCGGGAAATGATACAGGCTATAGGTAGTTACATTGATGATCAATTTTTGAAATGCTTAATCCCGTGTCGATCATATACTAAAAATTAAGGGTTTAATTAAAATAAAATAAGAACACGTACGTTCGTAACACCCTGTATTATGTTTTCCTTTAACAAAATAAATCCATAATTTTATTTAAAATAATCGAGATTCTTTTAGTTGACCTTGTTGCTTTTAATATCAGGTAACTTAGCTTTGGGGGTCTACGGATATGACATATATCACCACTTACATAAAACTTTCGATTTCTGAATCATTTTTCAATATACAACGAAGTCGAACGGTCGTGTCTGAATTATTGTTATAAATTAGTGCATCTTATTTTCAGTAAAATCCTTTATTTAAGGTAAATAGTAATTTTTAGAATTCATTTATGTATCAACGTTTCATCACTTTTACAACTTTAAATCCAAATTTTTAGTGTAGGAGGTACTAACTACTTTAAGAATGCATTCATCAGTAGCATAGCTAGTTTATCCAGGAGTTCCGGTGCAAAAAAAACATTTGGAGCCCTATTAAAACTGGTTAGATTTTATCAGGTCAGTTTGAGCTTTGCTGACCAGAGGCTGAGGGCCTTCTGGGCTTGGAGCTCCGAAAAATACTCCAGTGGCTTCAATTATTTAACCACCAGATTAGTTTCAGCTATTTTATTAATTTTATTTTCTTATGTGTTTAGGGGAAACCGGTTTTCACCGTGAAGAGTTTGAAGGCAATTTTCGGCGAGTCCAACGGAGATGTCGGCTAAAGACACCAGTTCTGCGATCCGGCTTCTTTCAGCTTCTTTCCAGCTGCTTATGGAACTGAAAGGTAGGTCCCAATACTTAAGTTTGCTAATATATTTTTTCTATGGTTGTTTTTGTAAACGGATCTTTAAAAACTTTACAAATTCTGTAACTGTTTAGAACGTGACTAATAAACTATTTTATATAACAACATTCGACGTCGCAATCATATTGATTTTTAGATAATGTATTCCTTTTATATGTGGTTTAGTTTTGATTTTTGAAAGCATACGAAGGTTTAGACATTTAGGTTGTTTTATGTTTTATTAATGTATTTCGCGTAAAACTCGTTGATTTATCAAAAATTGTAGTTTTTTAAAGTCAGATGATCTTTGCGTCTAAGAAAAAATTTAATTTTTTATCTTCAAAAATACATCAAAAAAAGTAGGAGTTTACATTTAAAATATACCCTTAAAGTGTTTATTTCTTCTTGTTAATAAATTTGACTTTCGAAAAGGTAGAAATGGTTATTAAAGGTAATTATGGAATGTTAAAAAGAGAATTCCTATTGTTAGAAAGGTATTGAATTAAGGAAAGAATGCAGACATGCGTTTTAAAAAAGGAATTGACACTATATCGGATATATATACAGGGAGTACCAACGAAAACTTAACCTTCTTCCTCAATCAAAAAAACTCAGAAACAAAAGAGTTTTTCAAAATTTAAAAAAAAAACACGTTAAGTTTTAATTGAAAGGCGGCGAATTTTTAAATAAATTCCACCCCATGGTATCCAGCATCAATCTCTAGTACGCTAGTAGTATATTTTAACAATATCTACTTTCTTCAAAAGAATATAACATTTTCTAACGCTTCGACGATTCTAAAATCGTTGACATAAATTAAACCTTATACATTTTAGAAAATTATCCAAGAATTTCAATTCGAATCAAGTGGTAACCGTTAAATAATTTTTGATATGCTTAATCCCTTGTCGATCATAAACTAAAAATAAGGGCTTAATTAAACTAAAGTAAGAACAAATACGTTCGTAACATCCTGTATTATGTTTACTTTCAACAAAATAAATCGATAATTTTATTTAAAATAATCGAGGTTCTTTTAGTTGGCCTTGTCGCTTTTGATACCAGGTAACTTAGCTTTGGGTGTCTACGGATATGACACATATCAGCACTTACATAAAACTTTCGATTTCTAAATCATTTTTCAATATACAACGAAGTCGAACGGTTGTGTCTGAATTATTGTTATAAATTAGTGCATCCTATTTTCAGTAAAATCTTTCATTTAAGGTAAATAGTAATTTTTAGAATTGATTTGTGTATCAACTTTTCATCACTTTCATAACTGTTAATCCAAATTTTTAGTGTAGGAGGTAATAAACACTTTAAGAATGCTTTAATCAGTATCATAGCTAGGTAACCAAGAGCCCCGGTGCAAAAATACATTTGGAGCCCTATCAAAACTGCTTAGGTTTTATCAGATCAGTTTGAGGTCACCTGACCAGGGGCTGAGGGGGCCTTCTGGGCTCTGGGCTCCGATAAATACTCCAGTGGCTCCAATTATTTAACTACCAGATTAGTTTCAGCTCTTTTGTTCATTTTATTAATTTTATTATCTTATGTGTTTAGGGGAAACCGGTTTTCACCGTGAAGAGTTCGAAGGCAATTCCCGGTGAGTCCAACGGAGATGCCGGCTAAATTCACAACTTCAGCGACCGGGCTTCTTTCAGGTTCTTTCCAGCTGCTTATGGAACTCAAAGGTAGGTCCCATTACTTGGGTTTGTTAATATCTTCTTTTTTTTTTATTAATGTTCTAAACGGATCTTTAAAAACTTTCCAAATTCTGCAACTTTTTAGAATGTGACTAATAATAATCTATTTTATACATATAACAACGTTCGAGGTCGAAATCATATTGATTTTTAGATAATGTTTTCCTTTGATTTAGTAAACATCTTATATTTTAGGAAATTCAAAATTTATTGTTTAGGTGTGAAATTAATTAGTCAGTTGTTATCTATAAATACAGTGGAAACTGGATTATCCGGACTAATTAATGTTGCAGCTCATCCGGATTAATCGAAAATCCAGATAATTGAAAAAAAAAACAATTTTACCTTATTAGGTATTTATTTACAAAAAAAACGAAACAAATAAGTATTAATTATAAAATCAACAGTAAAAAATAACAAATAAAATCGTAAAATGTTTAGATAAAATTAAAAGTAAATTGATCATTGTTAATCGTGGCGAAAAGCGGAGTGTGCACATTCGAGCTCAAAGTGGCACATTCCGATCTCGGAAAAATGATGCGCGCCGCTCCGCGTCGCGCTTTATTTGCCTCCTCGCTCGGAAATGTGCCACTTTTCGCTCAAATGCGCACATCTTAGTGTTAATTGGATTCGACTATATTAATAACAAATCCTTCAAATCCAGATTTTCTATTCGGAAAAAGTTTTCGCTTGAAAGTGCACATACTACTTAATAACTGAATTTGCCTATCTTATTCTTCTCTCTTACAAATATTAATTAAATCAAACTGAACTAAATGTGCCACTTCTCACTTTTCTTTTAATTAAAAATTACAGTAGGGTAATTTTACCAAAAACCACATTTCTAATTTAATACTTTTAAGCTAGACTAGATGGGAGACTTCATTGTACATGAAAAAAAATACTTTAACTTTTTCTGAATTTTGACTCTTATTTCCCCACCTTTTTTTTAACATAGCCCACCCAAGTCATTCTAAAATTTTGATGCACCACCTATGTAACATATAAATATTTTTTTATATTTTAAAATTGAATTAATCCATAAATGAAGTCTATAATTACAACAGTGTATACAAAATGCGCCTTAAAACTAATTTGTTTATAATTTTCAGAAAAATGAAAATTACCCAAAAATATTTGGAGACATTAATTTTGATATATAAACCTTCAACAATCCACAAAAGATGATATAAAACTCAACTAGTTGATTTTTAGTGGCCCACTTTAGAAAATTTGACCCATATACAATTTTAATTAATCAAAAACGCGAATTAGTAAACATTCGAAAGTACACCCGAAAATATTTTTATCAAACTCGCTACAATTTGACGTGCGGAAGAGCACCACGATAACTTATCGAAAAGAATAAAATATCTAACCTTTTTGAAACAAAAAATAGATCTAATTTATTCGACTTAAAATTTTTTGAATTGAAGAATAAAATAATAATACATATAGGCAAATCCAATAAATACGAGGATGTGCGCATTCGAGCGAAAAGTGGCACATTTCTAAGCGAGGGAGGCAAATGAAGCGCGTCGCGTAGCGGCGCGCTTCATTTTCCCGAGATCGAAATGTGCCATTTTGAGCTCGAATGCGCACACTCGGTTTTAAGCACGATTACGAGGTGTCCCGTTTTAACAAGAAAAAACGAACGCGGTTGACAATCCGTATAACTGAGGTCCGGATAATCGAGGTTTTACTGTAATTGAAAAATGATAGCACTGTTATGAGTAAATTTGTAAATTACTATTGATGTGCGTACTAAATTGGTTTTAAAATTCATTTAATTGCTTTGCTTTTGACTTAAGTAGAACCCCTGCATTTTATTAGACAACTCTTTTTTATTTGCCGTTCCTTTAGATGGGTGCACTATAATAATTTTTTTTTTTTGAAATTTTTAAGATAGACATTGACAATTATTTTTTACATCGCCGATTTTATTCTAAAATTAAAACGATTTCCACATTTATGGACACGAACACGGGCCCAAAACATTCAAATAATGAAAGTGTATTATTGGAATTTATTTGGCTTTAGATTTTTAACCATTAAAATGTTTTCAGCTGGCACTTTGGGTCCATTCTGCCGAAGATCTTTTCTCGCAAGTGTTAATGCGATGTCCTAACAGCAGTGTACCACATAATCGCCGCCCCCAAAATCAAGTGTGGAGAATCCTTAGACTATCGGGCAAGAAGAACGAATTGAAGAAATCATCTCGCCTTCATCATATGAAGATTGTTTTAATAATATTATGCGCATTATTCGATATCTTATGAGCATCCAAGAATATTTTATTTCTGCGTTGGTTCTTTTGTGTGTCTTCGAAAAATTTTATTTTGCGTTTGTCTCTTGATCTTTTCCACTGCAGCCTAAAACTGGTTTTAAAACAATTTTTGTAATTAAACAAATTTTAATGCAATGCTTAAAAAGGATAAACATTTCTATAGCGTATTATCAGAATTGAATTTATTAAGTTTTTAGTCAAACTATAGAAACAGAATTAAAACACAGAGGAAAAAATTAAATAAAAGAATTTTAAATTAATTAATTAACATGATTCTTGCAACGCGAAGAAAATCTTGAAGCAAACGTTTGTAGCAAAATTTACTTTGGGTTAACGTACCTTCCCGAAAACATACTAATGCGATGTGTTTTTTAGTTTGTTTTTAAAAATAATACAGTAACGCGGTTTATAAAATGAATCTTGATATATTCTTAGACATTATTTCTTCGTAGATGTAAGTTAGCTGATAACAGCAAAGGTCCCTTGTGCTGTGCACGAGTCCTTGCTGTTTGATCCATTGTGTTAGGATAATTTTTAAGTTTACACATAAACAACACTTCTGACATAATTTTTCTGGGTTTGAAATAGCTTTGCAGCAAATCACTGGATTATGAATAATTTCATATCAATAACCTTTTCAGATTTTGGTTTTTAATTCAATATTTTAATGTTTTAAATTTTTTAGTCAAAGATTTTTTATTGACAATAATTTGTTATTAAAATTTTTTGTATTTGGAGTAAATAACTATATTATTAACCGTCGTTAAATTGTACTTTTGAAATCGAAAAATTATTGCTCCTGATACTTACATTCTTTGGGAATTGTTTGGAATTCAACATTTCGTTTAGTACGCATTTTATTAAATATACTAATTAATTATTATGGAAAATATATAACATCGATATTAATATTATACAAAGACATATATTACACATGGTTATAAAAAAGTTGAGAAAAATAATTGTAATTTTCTCAAATTACAAAATATAAAGAAAATATGGTTAATTTATTAGGCATAAGTTTTGAGAAAAATGTTTAAGAAATATAAAGGTTTTTCTTTTATTTCTTTTCTTTTATTGTATTTAATTCAGTTTCTTACATAAAATTGTTTATTTATATTCAATTTGGTGAAAACTTCTTTTTCTACCACCATCTTTCCAAATATTTAAGTTGGAGTAAATCGGGTTCTATTGCCTTTTGAATTTTTTTTTATTATTTGAAATTGGTTATTAAGAGATATCGGAATTATTATTTATAATTCTATTTTATATTTATATTAATTTTCTTGTTAGTAATTTTTTTTTGTAACTGCGTGTTTCTTTGTGTGTCAACGCTATATTTAAGGAAGATGAAAAAGAGTCAAGGTCAATTTTCTAAAAATGCAAGTTGAACAGTAATATTTTTTTGAAATCCTTTGAGAAAAGGCAATTTTATTTTAACTAATGAAAATGTATAATACGGTATATAAATAAGGCCATGGTATATTCTTAGATGTTGTTCTTTCTTAACTGAAAACAGTCGTGGTTACCTGTGCTGTGCACAGGGGCCCCGCTGTTTGATCCATTGTATTAGGGTACTTTATAAGTTTATTACACACTACACTCTTAAAATACTTTTGATTATTTTGGTTTTAATTTATTTTTCTAAATTGTTTTCTTTGAATTGGAAATAGACTTTTTCAGTAAGCATTTGAAATTAATATAAATTTATATTCAGTTTAGAACTTATTAAAAAAAATCTTATTTTTAAAAAAGTACAATCAAATTTCAAATTAAACACAATACACATCGCAGAGGGAGGGGAAAGAATTATGATATTTGTAATTAGAAAATGTAAAAATAAAGAGGGGTTGTCATAATTTAATTTAATTATTATTAAACAACATCTAACAACTATTATGGCCTCTGACATACAAAGGAATAATGCGCCCTCAAATATGGGGTAAGGATCGAAGATCCACTAATGGTAAGATGAAATCCAAATTTTCTTTCCACATAAACACACACACCCCACACATACACATTTTATAAATTAGAGTAACGCGTGTACCTTTGAGACACACTTTAAATTTCATTTTTGGGTGGCTGTAATCATTTTAAGATTTCTTAATGAAAACGTTCGGTTTAAAAAACGTAATTACAAATTTCAGTTGTATTCAAAATTGTTTACAATTGTTTATTTTAAGTGTTACAGTAAAAATTTTTCTTCTAAAGTTACCGTTTCTTTGTAATTCTAATTTGTATTTTTTTGATTTCAAAGTTATCTTTAAACAATCCAAATATAAATTTTGTTAATAAACTTCATCTGTTTGAGGGTAAATATTTTTTCCATTTTTGTTATTTGAATCTTAAATTTCTTGGATTGTTTAAAGGTTACTCTCAAGTTATTTTTTTTTATTTTTACATCTTTTATAATTTGTTTATGTTATTCTAAACTTACATTATTTTTATAAAAATTATTTTGCTACTTCTATTTACTTTTCTTAATACTTTTCATCTCTTGTTTAACTTTCATTTAGTATTCTGTAATTTTTCTATTCTATTTAAAAATTTAATTTAATTTTTAATTTATTATTTATTTTAATTTAGGTAATTGTTTAGAACTTGTCTGCCTGTGCGCTATAAATACCCACCATAATTTTGAACTTTCATTTATATTTAAAAATATTAAAGCCACCTTCTCTTTATTTAATTATTGGACGGTATATTTTGATTTTTAAATTTTATTATTTTTTCCCGTCTTGTTTATTCTTCGAGCTTTCTTTAACTTTTGAATTTTATTGCAAAATTAATTCATGTTTACTTAGATTTTTTTTAAAATTTGTTAAAAATTACTACTTATACTTTTCATTTTCTTTTATTTTTATTGATTATTTTTTAATATTTCACTTCTTTATCTTTTAAATACTTACCTTCTTTGTTGTCTTTCCTTGATTTATGTAGCATTTTGAAAGGCACAACTTTTATTTATTATTACTTTTATAAAATAACCTCACTTCACCCACATATTATTATTTTATTTTTATCACATAGACTTAAAACATCTTCCTTTTCTTTTTTATTTATAGTATGTAATTGTAATTGTAAAAAAGTTGCATTCTTAAGATTGACGTGCAAATCACTCTTAGTTTACACATTACCCATAAGGTTTCTTTTTAATTCATTACAATAAAAACAATCGTAAGGGTTGCAACTTTTTATTATATTAAAACTTGGTTATTTTAATTAATTAATTAGTTAATATAATTATAATAATTATTAAATTAATATAAAAGAAGTTTGAATTAAATATTTCTGAAGCCGCAGACTTCAAAAATGTGTGATTCAAACTTTTTTACTGTTAAATTTAAACTCTGTAAAAGAAAATGTAGAAATGATTATATAAAATAAATAGTCTTTATTGTTACTCGACTTTTAATACAAATTAATTGCAAGAGCAAGAGCAAGAGTCAGGTGAGGTTTGACATCTAACTACTTGTACATTCAAAAATAAATTTTAAATTCTAAGTATATAAACATTACTATTTATACAATTTAAAACAAAAATAAAGCATATAGCTTGGTAGCTCAGTGGTAAAATACTATTGTTTGATAGCAACAGTATGCCACGGTCATGGGTTCGATTCCCAAACCAGTCGAAATTTTTCAAAATCTCTAAGAATAATCCAACGAGCAACGAGCCGAACGAGACGAATGACGAATGACGAATGACTGTAGGATACTCGTGACTTGAAAAATATTTTTAAAAATCTCTAAGATAAACCCTCGGCCGACTCGGCCGACTCGGCCGACCGTTACTCGCGATTTGAACAATTACATTTTTGCATATTTTCTTTTATGCCTCTGTTAAAAGTTGACAATAAGAGCAAGAGCAAGAGCAAGAGCAAGAGCAAGAGCAAGAGCAAGAGCAAGAGCAAGAGTCAGGTGGGATTGTACATCTAACTAGAACATTCAAAAATAATTTTTAAATTCTAAGTATATAAACATTACTATTTATACAATTTAAAACAAAGATAAAGCATATAGCTTGGTAGCTCAGTGGTAAAATACTATTGTTTGATAGCAACGGTATGCCACGGTCATGGGTTCGATTCCCAAACCAATCGAAATTTTTCAAAATCTCTAAGAATAATCCAACGAGCAACGAGCCGAACGAGACGAATGACGAATGACGAATGACGAATGACCGTAGGATACTCGTGACTTGAAAAATATTTTTAAAAATCTCTAAGATAAACCCTCGGCCGACTCGGCCGACTCGGCCGACCGTTACTCGCGATTTGAACAATTACATTTTTGCATATTTTCTTTTATGCCTCTGTTAAAAGTTGACAATAAGAGCAAGAGCAAGAGCAAGAGCAAGAGCAAGAGCAAGAGTCAGGTGGGATTGTACATCTAACTAGAACATTCAAAAATAATTTTTAAATTCTAAGTATATAAACATTACTATTTATACAATTTAAAACAAAGATAAAGCATATAGCTTGGTAGCTCAGTGGTAAAATACTATTGTTTGATAGCAACGGTATGCCACGGTCATGGGTTCGATTCCCAAACCAGTCGAAATTTTTCAAAATCTCTAAGGAAAAATCCAACGAGCAACGAGCCGAACGAGACGAATGACGAATGACGAATGACTGTAGGATACTCGTGATTTGAAAAATATTTTTAAAAATCTCTAAGATAAACCCTCGGCCGACTCGGCCGACTCGGCCGACCGTAACTCGCGTTCGCAAAATTAAATTTTTCCAAATTTTATTTTATGCTCCTGTTAAGAGTTGACACATTCTTATTAAGAAAAGAAACAACAGTAATTTATTTTTTTAAGCGAATTAAAAAAGAAACAAGAGGTAGTTTATAATTTAATTTATTTCCCAATCCCCCTTTACAACCCAAATGATTAAAAATGAACGAAAAGATAAATAATTGAAGTCCAATAATGAAATAAAGGTAGGGCGGTTTTCATATTTTTAAGATTAACTAAATATATAAATTATGACTAAGTGTTCCTCTTTGGCTCGTCCAGCAGTATCTTTCTTGGGTTGATCTCTCGGTGAATTGAAGGTTGGCCCTCCATGAGATGTATTATCCAAAGATCATTAAACTGAGTTTTGAAGTGTCTTTAAAGACACACACTTACATTATTAATAAACTACAAATGATTAATTAATCTAAAATTATTCACCAAACAAATATTCACTTACAATACTCCTTAAATGTTGTAACAAGAGCAGGAAATAGGAATAGGTAAGTGTGTAATCTTTTCTACAAGAAGTGCAGAAGAGAACTGTTTGTGTTAGTGTCTAATTAAAATATATATTTTTAAAGTCACCTTCAAAGAGAAGACGGTAAGTAATTTTTTAGGATAGAAAATAACGGCACATCGAATTTATAAAAAAATAGAAAGTGATTGTAGCTAAAATTAATTGAAAAATATCGAATGCAATTAAAGTTTAAACAATACATAAATAATACGAAGGAAAAGACCAGAAATAAGTAAAGTTTAAACTAATGTAATCGTTGGTAATAAAATTTAAAAGAGTACGTAAGTTATAAATTATTTAAATCAATACTTGTTAAAATAAAAGGCATATAAAAAAAGATAAAAATTATGTATCAATTTAATTGGCAGTTAAAAAGTGAAAAAATTAAAATATTTAAATAAAAAAAATGCAATTGAAACTAAAATTAATTATGAAGTAAAAGATACTATAAATAAAAACAAATAAATAATAAAGTTAAATCAAAAAATGTAGAGAAAAAAGTAAATAACAAGAAAAATCTGGGAGAAATCATTAAAGAGTAAAAACAGTAAAGTTATTAACAAATGATTACATTAATAAATAATTCAAATCAAAAGATATTCGTTTTGTAGAATTTAAGTCGCCTTTCTTAAACCATGGCAGTACTATCTATACTATACGGCATCAAAACATGGGCCCTCGCCAGGAAAAAAGAATCACAAATACAAGCAGCAGAAATGAAATTCTTACGAAGTGTTAAAGGCCGCACAAGACAAAACAGATTAAAAAATAACGATATTAGACAAGAACTAAATATATAACTTGAAAGTGAAAATAAAAAGACACAAATAAAATTGGTGTAATCATCTCAATAGAATGGCAAGAAATAGGGTGCCACTAGCAACACCAAAATATCAAGCAAAAGCCGAAGCGAATTCGGACCAAGCTATACAGTATAACCCGTGAAGTGAAGAAAATGACCAGAAAGAAGAAAATATTTGTTAAATAAACGGTAAATGAAAATGAGAATAATTAAACTCCAAGTATATAAATGTCTAAACAATTAAAATAAAGATAAAGATAAGTTAATGAAATATTTAAGCTAAATAAGAGTGGGACTTGATTATTGCTAAATATAATTTGGAAGAATAGTTAGCAGTAATAAAATTTAAACACGAATTAAAAATCACTGACAAACTCATATTTATAGAATGTGTATGTGTTGTGAGTGCGTGGAAAAGAAATATGTGTACTTTATTTTACGATACCTTTGCTGTTTTCTTTTTCTTCTTCTACGCATTTTAGGACAAAAGAAAACCTTGATATTTCTTAGACATTATAACTTAAAACTTATTATAAAGCAAAACGACCCTTTTAGTTTATTTTTTTCTTTCTATACACATTTCAATACTTTTCTCACCTTCTGTAATTATGTGTGTTTTGTGCGTTTGTTTAATTGGAATTTTATTTTATTAATATCCATAAATTTAAAAAAAAGTTTATTAAAAACGAAGATCTAAATAATAGCAATGAATATTATTAAATTTTTAATTTAAAAAAATAATTAAAATGCAATTATTAATTGTTTATTATTGATAATGATGGTTTACTCCAAATATATTTTACAATTTTCAATAATAAATTAATGATAAAAAATTAATTTAAAAAAAAATTGTTGATTTAATTTTTATTTGAAATGTTTGATTTAAAATGTAAAATTTGAAAATGTAATGCTGACTCAATTATTCATAACATACTGATTTACCGCAAAGATACTTAAAAATCAAACAAATAAGAGAGTGAAGCCAAAAATGTGTGTACCTGTGTATGTGTAAATTTAAAAAATAACCCAACACAGTGGATGAAACAGCAAGGACTCGTGCGCAGCACAAGTGACCTTTGCTGTTATCAGCTAACTTAAATCTACGAAGATATAATATCTAAGAAAATTTTCTAAACCGCGTTAGAGTATTAATTGTTTACTCAAAATAAAATACCCCGCATGAATAAGTTTTTGCAAGGACACGATTGCCCAAACTAAATTTTTAAACGAGCGTTTGTTCCAGATATTTTTCCGTGTACCACGAATAATGTTGAACTATTTTCCTCTGAGTTTTAATTATATTTCCACCGTCATATTAAATAATCAATCTAAAAATATGAAAATGTGCCTTAGAAATATTTATCCTTTTCAAAAATAATTTTATAATTTCATTAATTTTAAACATGGCTATAAAGGAACATCTAAATTGTTTACAAAAGATCGAATGCATCAACAATACTTTAATTTAAAAAGGCAAATCCATAATTAATTGAAAAATTAAACAGCACACTTCAATGACGAAGAGGTGCTTAAAGCTTTCTGTGGAATAAAGTGTCTGGAGCAAAACGCGTGATATCACAATCTCGATGACACACAAAGAAACTAACAAATAAATAAAAAATTCTTACAAGCTAACAAAATATACATTAATTAATTAATTAAATTATTTAAAGCTATCTTCAGATCATCTTCATATGATTGTCTTCCTTGCAAGTGTCCTCAACTAATGGTATTTGAAAGCGACGAATTATTTATCAAAATTGCTGAAGTTCATACGAGAAAAGATCTTCGGGAGGATTGCCCCAAACTGCTACCTGTTAAATTGAAAACATTGTGATTAATAAAAATGTAAGTCTAAATAAATTCTTAAAATTAAAAAAGATTGAATAAATAAAACGAATTCGGTACCAAAATTGTTAAATAAATTTTAAAACCAACTTACTTCAAAATGCACCGAGTTTTTTTCATTGTTTATAAATGACGATTGATTAATTAATTTAACACTAAAACATTAAAGATTTAATTTTAATAAATAACATAAAGCTTTACACATCATAACTAAACCATTTGCCAAAAGGAAAACAAAATTTATGAAAAGGATTTGTTTTGTGGGACATTCTTATAAACTCTAAACCAACATAGCCGGAGCAATTCTTCCCTGCTTCCCCTTCAACCCCAAAATTTTTTCAAAAAACTAAATAAATCGAAAAAATACACTTTGACTCACAAAAACGATCGTGGCGTCCCCATTTTCTATCCGAACTTAAAAAACAACCCGGATTCGGAATTCTGAGACTCTTTTCCATAAGATACGCGCAAAATTCGTATAGGGCGCAGTATTACTTTTTTGAGTAATTAAGAGTTGAAGTTTTAGGTTTATTTATTAGGCACAAAATCTGTCGTAAAAAAATTTTGGCGCCATTATTTGTGGACATATCTTTAAAAACTATGCAGATTCGGATTTGCCGGAATTTTTGGCTTTCTATCGGGGCAAAAAACCATAAGCGTACTATTTGAAATTTTTGAGAAAAACGGGTTCAAAGAGTCCGACTTGTATTTAATTTTTTTTAAATTTCCACTTTGAAAAATTGTAGCTCGGTTATTTGCCAACAGATCTTTACACACTTTTCAGATTCTGAAAGACCGTTTATCTGAGCGTAAGATCAGATAAAAAAATCAACAAGGCCCAATGTTAAATCTAGGAGAAAAACGCGTTCGAAGTTTTCCAAATGTAAATTTTGCTAAAATTTTTAATTTTCAAAATACTGTAACTCCACCGTCTTTGCGAATTTCGTCGATTCCTTTCATATCTGAACGTTCCCAGCCCCTACGCGTCAAATTTCGGTCCTAACTCAAAACCTCCAAAATCGGCCAAAATCGGAAAAAAACATGGATTAATCCCTTACGTATTTTTAAGGAAAAAAAAAATTAGGTAATGGATTTGCTTTAAACTTTTACGGGACGTTCCTATGAACCCCAAACCGACATAGCCAGAGCCATTCTTTCCTGCTCCCTTTCATCCCCAAAAATTATCGGGAAAACTAAATAAATAAAAAAAAATACACTTTGACTCACAAAAACCATCGTAGTGCCCTCATTTTCTATCTCATTGTCACAAACGACCCGGATTCGGACTTATTATTCTTTTTTCCATAAGATAAGTGCAAAAATGGCATAAGGTGCAATATAAATTTTTCGAGTAATTAAGAGTTGAAATTTTAGGTTCATTTTTGTAGCACAAAATTTTACGTCAAAAAAATTGTAGCGGCGTTATTTGTTTACCGACCATTGAAAGCTACACAGATTCAAATTCGCCATATTTTTTGTCTTCGGATAAGTCCAAAAAACCATAGGCGTACCATTTCAAATTCTCGAGAAAAACGGGTTCGAAGAGTCCGACTTGTAATAAATTTGTTCTAAATTTACAATTTGAAACATCGTAGTTCGATTATTCGTCACCAGATGTTTAAAAAATCTTCAAATTATAAAAACTCGTAAGCGAAATATCAGTCAAAAAATCAACAAAACCCAATGTTAACTCTGAGAGAAAATCGCGTTCGAATCTTTCAAAATGTAAATTTTGCTATAATTTTTAATTTTCAAAAAATGCTTTTCTAAGTTCAGCTCTTCAGATGTATTTTGACATTTAGAACAACCAAAAAAATATACAATCAAGCCTCTTGATTAATAAATTGACTAAAAATATTTTTATTGTCGATCTAAGCGTAAAGACTTATCGTTAGAATTAAAAATAATTACATTAAGAACGCATGTGTTTGCTTACATGGTACGGATGTTTAATTATGTTATAAAAGTAATTTAATTCTGGCTCCTAAAAAATTAATAAAATAATTTGAAAAGGATAAAGGATCTAATTTCTAAGAGTGCTTACGGTAATGCTAGCTAATTGCTTGGAAAACTAAATCAAACATTTCTAGGGTTGGGATTATAAGGGTGAACTACATAAATGGCATTATTTTAAGGGTTTATCTACAAGTTCAAGCGTTATAAGCACTTGTAAAAAAAGTTCATGTTTTATTCTAAATAACTTAATCTGCAAAGTCGAGGGTAATAATTAAACTTGTAATTCTCTAGAAATATTTCTGAAGCTGCACACTAATCCGTACGAATGGGGGCCCATTGGAAATAATGCACGATTTAAATCGCCAATATTTTTAATTACTATCGAATCATATTAATTATTTATTTACTGCTTTTTATTAAGAAGATTTATGATACGCGTTGGCGATTGTCATACTCATTTTATATTCAATTAAATTAATTAATCCACAGAAAAACTATGCAAAAAGTCTTTGGAAACAAATACTTAATCACGTTATTCCTAAAATAGATAATTTAAAATTCAACTTTTGAAGTTCAATTAATAAATTCAAAGACCACTTATTGTTTGAAATACTATCGAAGTAAAAAAGTATTGCCACCTCAATTTCATAATTTTTTAAAAGACGTTAATTAGTTACCCTACTTTTACGTTTAAAAAAAAATTAGTACCTACTCATATTTTACAAATACTTACTTTTAATAATTAATAACTAAAAATCATATTTATCTATATGATAGATGCATTCTTTTGGTACAATTTCATTAAATATTTATGGTATTGCGTTAGTTGAAAGAAGAGGTAGGTTCCATTCTACTTCAATCCCCACATTTAAAAAGATATATTGCAAAAATATATTTGCACATTGTAGGGTAAAACAAAACAAATTACGCTCTAGTATTGTTAATAAAAATGATAATAATTATAGTTATAAAGAATTAAACTAAAATAAAAAATTAAATTAATTTAAATCTTGCAAATTGATAATTACATGCCGGTTCTAAGGCAATTCAACTTCAAAAATTACTTTTTTTATATACAGTCGAACCTCGATAAGTCGAAGTTAAAAGAAAACTAAAAATAATTCGAGTTATCAAAAATTCGGCTCATCGAGGTTCGACTTATGGAGCTTCGACTGTACATTTAGGACATATGCTTCCAGGAAAATTTGAATAAAAGAGCATAACATAAATATAATTATTATTGCAAAACCTAAAAATAATTTCTAAGCACATTAAATGTAAATATCAAATTAACTGAAAAATATATTTTTGAAAATGAAAGTGATTTGCCGCTAACCAAGCAACATGATACGAATTTGCTATGCACATCTCGCTTTAATTCCAACTTAGAATTAAATTTGCTATAAAACAATAATAATAAAATTCTGTACCTCAGTTTTGGAAGCGCGACCTTTTAAAGTGAGGCGACAATACTTTTTACTTCGATAGTAGTAAAATGCAGCAACATAAAGAAAGTTACCATAAATTTTAGTTAATCGCACAAAAACTTTTGCGGGTTATCGGCAAAAAAGAGTAAAATTTCTCAAACCAATTTAGAAGCACAATTGCATTTATCCAAACTCTTGATAGAGTTTCATAAAGTTTCGTTTTCGAAATGACAACTGAATTTAGAAATTCCTGATGTCTACATTTTTTCCTAAAAAAAGAAACTTAAACATCTTGGTCGCATAATTAAAATTCTACCCAAGTCGAAATTGAATCTTTATAATAAAAACTTCTGGACCGACGAAGTTAAACCGAACAACTTGGAAAGTTTCTTAAAAAGCGCTACCAAAAAAAAAAATCTAACAAGTTAATGGGAACTTGTTAAACTTGTAATAATACAGAGTGGACAAGCTGAGATAGGGAACTTTGAAATCCAACCCTCGATATTAAGAGTTCCTTTGGGAATTAATTAGTATAAACTAAACTTTGAGGATTTATATTGGAGAGAACGGTCATATTTCTAGGATTCGAGATTAGTCTTAGTTGCATTTTAATATCTTTCGCCATTAATTGCAATTAGCTTCCTCTCGGTTCTGGCGAAATGCGATATGAGTTTTAAATTGAAAAATATTGAATTTTAAGTGTGCATTTTTCGAGATTCTTATTACTAAGCTTCGAGTAAAAACGATCGGCCATCAATTAGGAATTACGACAAGGAATTAAAGTAGTTGTTAATTGTAAAAATAGAGGACTCTTAATCAGTTTAATGAAACTCACTAATAGACGCTTTCTAATTGCTTTTATTGTTCTATTATCTTTTCGCTTCCATTGATTGCATTTTTCATATCTGTAATAGCTGCTGTTTAAAATTGGTTTCTACATATTTAATGGCGATATGTTTGAAGCTATACTTCTTTTGGTGCTTTGTGGGTAAACTTTTAGAAGGCAAAGGAAGTTGCGCGCGCACAGCTAATTTGTCGATTTAGCCGTCTAAGAAAATAAATTAATTTTGTGAATCACGCTTAAACCCGCGTGTGCACATTTGAGCTCAAAGTGGCACATTCCGATCTCGTGAAAATGAAGCGCGCCGCTCCGCGTCGCGCTTCATTTGCCTCCCTCGCTCGGAAATGTGCCACTTTTCGCTCGAATGTGCACATCTTAGTACTTATTACATTTGTCTACCTTATCCTTGATCTTTTAAATCATAAATATAAATTTAGTTTAGCAAATATTTATTTTACGTTCGTAAAAGCTATTTATCATAGCAATGAAAAGAAGGGAGCAATAAGATATGAAAATGTCGTAAATGTGAGCAAGAGAAAACAATTAAAGTTATTTCACTAATTTTTGTCCATGTTATTTGCCTAAATAATTGTGAATCGTGCTTAAAACCGAGAATGCACATTTGAGCTCAAAGTGGCACATTCCGATCTCGAGAAAATAAAGCGCGCCGCTTCGCGTCGCGCTTCATTTGCTTCCTTCGATCGGAAATGTGCCACTTTTCGCTCAAATGCGCGCGTCCCCGTATTTTTACTATAACCTTAATAGCAGTCGTTATAATGCACGAAGAAACAAGCAACGAAATCGACCCTTGATTCGTTCTTGTCAAAAAAATAAAAACGTCACGACTTGTCAGTTTATTTACATTTATGTGACCGCTAATTTTGTAATACATACATGCATTACCTACTCATTTTAAACTTTAAATTTCGTCAAGAAAAGCGGTTTACAGTTGTTCCAATATATTATTTAAAAAATAAAAAAACCAAACAATGTATTTTTTTCAATTTAGTAACGTATCCCTCATCCATCGCGTGTTATGTCTTCTTCCGTTAGCGTTAATTCGGTTAACGTAAGGTTCTTGAGGAACGCATCCCTAACGCTAAACGAGGTATTACTGTATTACTTTTTACACGTGTTTATATTTAATTTCAGACACGCCAAAGAAGTACAACTTCTAACGCGCGTACAAAAGTACACGCACCGGTTTTTTATTATTACATATTATCCTTTTCATTGTTTAAGTTTTCAATGTGCTTTTACTGACTTTATTTTAGAGTTGCAGCAAAAGAGCTTAATATGAGATCAATTTCAAAAATCATGATTAAATTTTCAGAGCGGAACTTAAATATTGCAGTTGAAATTTATTCATTATTTATGAAAATTTAAAAAAATGAGTAGGAGAAATAGTTTCATTACTCATTAAAAAAAAAATAATTAAAAATTATTTAATTATCCAAAAGTGTATTCATTTAAATACAATACTCATTCAAAAAATTTATGGAAATTAATTCATTACCCATTAAAAATTAAAAAAACAATAATAAAGAGAAAATGCATTGCTCAATAAAATAGTAATGCGTAATTAAACTTTAATGTTTTATAAAAATAATGCATTGTTTGCAACTATGATAGTGTTTTTTTTTTAAAAAAAGAGTAAATTTTTGTTGGCAATTGTGTTATTGATCAATTGAAATTAAAATTAACAAAGAGGATTGTCCATATGTGGCGTTAAATCCCTCCGATTTGTGCAGAAATTTGAAGATTGATTATGTTAGAACTCGTTTTGAGGTGTTCACCAGTGGTTTCAAAAAGTTTCTACGATGGCGGGAGCATAGTGATTTTCCACTTAGAAGTCAGTAAATAATTACAGTTAATACTGCCAAAATTTTTGATTTTACGACTTTCCGATAAGCAAATGAATTTTTCGTCTTAATTCGCCCAATTATTTTTTAAATTCAGATTATTTTTAATTATCGTTTTGAAAAATTTTATTTTTTTTTAGAAATTCATCTCATATTAAACTCTTTTACCCCAACACTAAAATAAAGTCAGCAAAAGAACATTGGAAACCGAAACAATGCGAAGGATAATGCATAATAACAAAAACTGGTGCGTGTCCTTTTGTACGCACGTGAGAAGTCATACTTCATTGGCGTGACTAAATTAAATATAACCACGTGTAAAAATTAATACAAATAAATACAAAGATGTGCGCATTCGAGCGAAAAGTGGCACATTTCCGAGCGAGGGAGGCAAATGAAGCGCGACGCGGAGCGGCGCGCTTCATTTTCCCGAGATCGGAATGTGCCACTTTGAGCTCGAATGTGCACACTCAGTTTTAAGCACGATTCACAATCATTAATTAATTTTCTTACATGGCTAACATCAAATGTCGAATTTGCATTAGTGATGAGCAAAATTGGTCGTGGTCCTGGTCTTGCATTTTGCAGGACCAAGACCAAGAGCAAAACTGTCTTTATGCTAGCAAGACCAAGACCAAGATCGAATAAACAATACCAGGACCGAATAAACAAGACCAAGACCGATACCAAGACTATTACAGTCTTGGTCTTGGTCTTGCTTTGCTCATCACTAACTCAAATAAAGAGTTGGAACAATATTTAAGTTAACCTCGAGCTGTGAGAAACGAAGACGTGTTACATTGATGGAAACGTCATCAACTACAATTTCCGATTTTGGCAAAAATGGCACGAGATTTTTTATCGATTCCGGCAATATCCGTTCCAGTCGAAAAGTTATTCCCGAAATCATCTCTTGTGATACGCAAACATCGTAATAGATTGAATAATGAGACGGTTCGATGGCTATTATGCATAAATTCTTGGTCAGCAATTAAAAAATAACATATGTATTAACAATTAATCAAAATAAAAGTATCATTATAATACATAAATATTAAAACTCCATAGATAAGATCACTTTTTGATATTATTCGATTAGTAAAATAAAGTTTTATGAATTAGATTTAAATTGTACATAATTTTTAATTTATACCTTTGAAAAGATCTAAAAAATTCGCCAAAAAGTTGCATGTATTAGACTAAATGGTTGAGACCAAAACTGAATACGCAAGACCAAGACCGAATAAGCAAGACCAAGACCGATGCCAAGACTATTACAGTCTTGGTCTTGGTCTTGCTTTGCTCACCACTAATTTGCATTTGCTGTGGACGCCAAAAAAAGTATAACTTCAAAAACGACTTTTGCACTATTTTTTACGTTATAACTTTTGCAACTCTGCCCATTATCTTCTTCTTATCGTTTCTTGCGCAATAGACAAATAAAATTCGCATCATCTACCCAACAGTATTCGTGAGCCCAGCAATAGATGTCATATTAGGCTAGCATCCCATAATAGATTTATTTATGCCATTAATAATAAATTAACTATTGAAGAACTTTTAATTAAAAAATACAAGAACAGTGTCTAAAATTTAATTTAAAGAAATTTTCAGCAAACCATACCTCACCTCTTTGCATTAAAAGTAGGGACAGTTGGGGTACAATGGAACGAAAAAGTTATTTCGATTTTTAGAAAAATCTGTGTTTTATATTTTTATAATTTCTGCTTAAAACAATTAAGAACAGACCTAAAACTCTTGATTGAACACAAAAAAGAGATTAAAAATTAATCCTAAACCCAAAATATTTACGTGTTTATAAAAAACTTTTTTTGCTCCATTGCGCCCCAGGTCTGGGGTACAATGGAACATGGCCAATACATCGCGTAAGATCATAAAGTATATTAAAATAAATTATTAACCAATGAAATACTTCCTTAACACTCTTGCTTGCTAAGCAAGAACTTGGCAACAACAATTTTATATCTGTAATTGACACTATTGCCATGTCAGGTTTTAGAGGAAAGTAAAAACCTCTCACATATTAGACTCACTATGCAGATCCCTATTACTATTTCTCATATGCTCTCTAACCAATATGACTTTAAAATCTGCAACAAAAAACCAATAAAGTAAATGAGGTTCTATGTTGCAGTGTTCTATTGTGTCGCGTTCCAAGGTGCCCCATAACGTTTCAAAAGTTTCAAACGCGAATTTTAAAAACTTGGCAATAATTTCCATTTTATATTCTACTGTATTAAATAGTTAATATGATTAAAATTTATGTAAAAAAATATCACACACCTTACTAGTATACTTTTTCAGTAAAAACAATATTTTTTGGGTAAGAAAATGTAACTTTTTACTAATGAAAACTATTGTTTTCTTCTCAGAATTTTGTTGTTGCAGAGCGGCCTAATTTCACTTCATTCCCGTGTGGATAGTTGGGCACTGTAATCGCCCAAAACAGAAACCCGCGAATTTGTTTGATATTTGAATATTAATCGTCGTTGTTCCATTGTACCCCGCGTTCCATTGTACCCCAACTGTCCCTACATGTTTAATCTCGAAAAGTATTTTACAGATTATTCGCATAATAAATTCACAAGTAATCGAATTATTAAATTGGCAAATAATTATTGATTCGTAATAATCGGTTTTATTGATTCGGTAACGTTGTTTATTAAAACCGCGAAATACACAATGCATGCAATCGATGCCGTTTTTATCAGGTGATTCGCTTATCACGGTCGTAATTCACTTCTGAAAAGTCCATTGTTTAACGCCAAATGAAGTTATCAACAGAAATGCGCGGAAACGTTTGTTCTATTCCGAACCTCGCAAATCAATCTTTTTGTAACCGAAAAAAAAATGAAAATTGGGCAGTTTAAAAAAAAACCCGCAAATTCCTCCCCTTAACATCTTGAATATTAAAAATTTTAACATTCCAATTTAACGTGTTCTATTTTTGACGTAGAGTTTCGTTCGAGAAATGCCGAAACATAGAAAAAGGGAAAGAAAATAAGATTAGTACAATGTAAATTACATTTCCGCACGTAACGCAGCAAAAAGTTCTTTGTTTGACAAACATCCGGTCAAAGTGCATACAAACAGAGCTTTTGTGTTCGTCCGAAAAAAGATTTTTATTTCTATTCGACCGCCGAAATAACACGGCGAGAGATCTACCGACCTAAAAGTATTTCGATAAATAAATGCTTCCGACTCGATTAACTCGGAGTGCCTAATCCCGATAAATAATAATCGCATTAAATATGGAAACGCAAATAAATTTAGCAAATTGTACGGTCAGTAACTTCGACTATCAATTTTCAAACTTTAAAATTTCTATCCGTAAAATGTGCGCGTTTTATGAGAATCTTTCACTAAACTACTCGCGCGAAACCAAAACTTTAAAATTAATGTGCGAGGACAACCTTTGAGACTCTGCCAAAAATTTTACATTTCAATGAATTATTATTTAAATATTTCTCGACAAAAAATGATAAGTGGTCCTTTTAATGTTCAAATAACTCGTAAATTATTTAAGATATTGTTTTAATGTAAATCCAAGGAAAAATGAAATTAGAAAAGTCGTTACGTGCAATTTAACAGAATTACCTTAACCTTCCGGTGGGGTATAACTAACGTGACCATTTTTTTTTTGTCAAAACGGGACGTTTGGTAATCGAGCTTAAAACCGAGTGTGCACATTCGAGCTCAAAGTGGTACATTCCGATCTCGGGAAAATGAAACGCGCCCCTCCGCGTAGCGCTTCATTTGCCTCCCTCGCTCGGAAATATGCCACTTTTCGCTCGAATGCGCACAACCTCGTATTTATTACATTAGTAAAATTTACCGTGCGCTCCTTCAAATCAAAAATTTTAATTTAATTTGGTAAATATCAAATTTATATTGGAAAAAGGTATTTACCATAGCAATGAGTGAAAGATACGACAATAGCGACCGTACGAGCGCGAGGGAATAAACAAAACTAATTAACTTAATTTTCGTCTTGTTTATTGACCTAAATCATTGCGAATCACGCTTAAAACCGAGTGTGCACATTCGAGCTCAAAGTGGCACATTCCGATCTCGGGAAAATGAAGCGCGCCGCTCCGCGTCGCGCTTCATTTGCCTCCCTCGCTCGGAAATGTGCCACTTTTCGCTCGAATGTGCACATCCTTGTATTTATTACATTAGTATAATTTACCGTGCGCTCTTTCAAATCAAAAATTTTAATTTAATTTGGTAAATATCGAATTTATATTGGAAAAAGGTATTTACCATAGCAAAGAGTGGGAGGGAGCGAGAAGATACAATAATCTTGTCAATGCAAGTGAGAGGAAACGATTAAAATTATTCAATTAATTTTTCGTGTAATTGATTAATCTAAATTATGGCGAACCATTAAGAAATTGTCGTAAAATTAATTTGTATTGCAATAAGGAGACAAGAATGAAATTCTTGCTAACAAGAAATCTTATGATTTTGAATAGGGGTAAACAGTACAGTGATTGGCCCTTTTATTAAAAAACATAATTATTGGCCATATAAATATGTTTAGTAATTGACCAGTAAATTTACAGTAAATGGCCAATATTTTCTAATTAAGATAAGATATAGTAAATTAGCAAAAAAAAACAAACCATTTATTAGAAAAAAAATTAGTTTATTTCCCATGTACCAAACAAAAAATAATTATAATTTTGTATACTTATTTAAAAAAAACAATTTAAATATGAATTTAATAATTAACTTTATGGTATTTAAGAAGAGGCATATCGTCGATGTGAAGTCAAAACCTCGTATCTCAAAATTTGAAACTTTTTAGGAAATATAGATTTTTTAAAATAAGTATAATTTTCTAAATAGGGCCAATCATTGTCGACTGGCCAACAACTGTACTATTTACCCCTATTAGGTATCGTAATTGAAACGTGCTTTTGGAATTTAATACTCAATAGTTTATAAATTTAAAACAAAGTTAAGTTTTTGTATTTTTATTAATAAAAGCCTATTCTAATGCATAGGTAATGCATAATGTTTCACTTAAACCTATTCACTATTGGTTATTAAAATATATTTTCTTATCATTTAACTGTCATAAAGTACAGTTTTGTGGATTATATATCATTTTATTTTCGGGGTATGGCAAACCCCACCCAGTATGGCATGTGACATTTAGTCACCTAATATGCGGAAGGTTAGCTAAGTTGTTTCATAGACACAACAAAGTCGAACATATCAATTTTGAGAACTTAAATATCGTTAAATTATGGTTGTCTATTACAAACAGTTAGAAGTTTTCCAAAATATAATTTTTGTGATATTTAGTATTTGCATAAATATCTTTTCTGAATTTTTTCTCAAATGCTGACTAAAAGTCATATTTATTAACAAAAAAAAAATAAACACTTAAGGGTATATTTTAAATGTAAACTCCTGTTCTCTTGATGTATTTTTGAAAATACAAAAATTTAATTTTTTCTTAGACTTTAAAAAACTACGATTTTGGATTTTGGATAAATCAACGAGTTTTACGCGAAATACATTAATAAAACATAAAACAACCTAAATGTCTAAACCTTCGTATGCTTTCAAAAATCAAATCTAAACCACATATAAAAGGAATACATTATCTAAAAATCAATATGATTGCGACGTCGAATGTTGTTATATAAAATAGTTTATTAGTCATATTCTAAAAAGTTATATAATTTGTAAAGTTTTGAAAGATCCGTTTACAAAAACAACCATAGAAAAAATATACAGTCAACTTGCGTTATAACGAAGCTCGATATAACGAAAATCTCGATATAAAGAAAGAAACCGCCGGTCTCTTGAAAATCTCGCTTTATAACGAAAATTTTAATGGGTTTTGGTCCCTTCGATATAACGAACTTTTCTTGACTAAAGTCTAATAATTTTTATTAAAAAAGTAAGTACTGTAGGTAGGTTATATAATTTACATAATGTGTTTCTACACAATTTTTGATTGTTTTATCTTAAAGCAATGCAAACTCAACACTATCAATTATCAATTACTTGCAGAGCCATGACCTTGACGACAGTGTATTCTCAAGTATCTTAAATTTGGAGAACGCAATTGAACGGACACGCACAGTCACCTGCATATAAACTAAAATTACGGTTTTTTTTAGATTATACTTGTTTTTATTTCTATTGTTTTTATTTATTGTTGTTTTTTGTTGTTTTATTAATTTTTTTTACATTTCTGCGTTATATTGATTATTTTATTAAACGACAACGAATTTGTGGTGTATTGGATTGAATTATTTTATATCTTATACACAATTTTATAAAAGTTTGTTATTTTATGCTTTTATAATAACAAATTTTGATATAACGAACTTTCGATATAACAAACTTTTTCTTGGGTCCCTTAAAATTCGTTATAACGCGAGTAGACTGTATTAGCAAACCCAAGTATTGGGACCTACCTTTCAGTTCCATAAGCAGCTGGAAAGACGCTGAAAGAAGCCCGATCGCAGAACTGGTGACTTTAGCCAACATCTCCGCTTGACTCGCCGGGAATTGCATTCGACCTCTTCACGGTGAAAACCGGTTTCTCCTAAACACATAAGAATAAAAATTAATAAAATGAATAAAAGAGCTGAAACTAATCTGGTAGTTAAATATAATTGGAGTCACTGGAGTATTTATCGGAGGCCCAAGCCCAGAAAGCCCCTCAGCCCTTGCTCAGCAAACCTCAAATTGACCTGATAAAACATAAGCAGTTTTAATAAGGCTGCTGATGAATGCATTCTTAAAATATTTAGTACCTCTTACACTAAAAATTTGGATCTAAGGTGTGAAAGTGATGATGTGTTGATACACAAATCAATTCTAAAAATTAATATTTACCTTAAATGAAGTATTGTACTTGAAATTAGATGCACTAATTTATAATAATAATTCAGACACGACCGTTCGACTTCGTTGTATATTAACAAATGATTCAGAAATCGAAAGTTTTATGCAAGTACTGATATACGGCATATCCGTAGACCCCCAAAGCTAAGTTACCTGATATTAAAAGCAACAAGGCCAACTAAAAGAATCTCGATTATTTTAAATAAAACTATCGATTTATTTTGTTAAAAGAAAACATAATACAGGGTGTTACGAACGTATTTGTGCTTACTTTATTTTAATTAAACCTTTAATTGTTAGTATATGATCGACAAGGCATTAAGCATTTCAAAAATTGATCATCAATGTAACTACCTATAGCCAGTATCATTTCCTGGCGCTTTCCATCCTAAACAAAAATTTTCGCCTGTTTGAAAAATTAAATTTGACTTTAAAATATTTTTTTAAAACGCAATAACTTTTTTATTTTTAAGAAGTACGCGGAATGCATTCATTTTCGAATGTATTAGGCCTTCGTACGTCCGAAACAGGTGCTAACTCAAAACTCCCAAAATTGGCCAAAATCGCGAATAAATATGGATGTTAATCTATGTTTTTTATTGAAAAAAAAAGAATTGCTTTATATTGCAAGAGGATGTTCTTACGCACCCCTAGTAACTATAACCGGTGCCATTTCCTGGCGCGTAAGATAAGTCAAAAAAATCAACAGGGCCCAATTTTAGGTGTCGGAGAAAAACCCGTTCGAACCTTTCAAAACGTATGTTTTACATTCTTCGCTTGCGTCTTGCGCTTATTGTTATCAGTCGGTTAATGTAATCATTTTATCTCGGTCCCAAAGTGATCACATTAAGCGGCGCCTACTGTACTATTTTTCGCTCGAATGTGCACACACCACTTAGTTATTGATAACACATTAATCTTCAATCTCTAAATTTTTTAAAAAATTGCGTGCAGCGTAATAAAACCTGTGCGGTGCAAAGATAAATAAATAAACGTAATAAATAAATAAACATCCCTTTAAAATATGCAAAAACCGATCAGTAATTCGTGGATTATTAGAGGAACAATAGAGGAAGAACAATGGGGGGTAATTTTTTCAACAAATTCATTGTTTTCGAATATAAACTGGCGTTCGTCGAAAACTACAACGACACGGGTTTATTTTTTTTTATTCTGTCGAAAAGAATAGAACTTCAGCTTCGGTGGAGCACCGCAGGGCAACCAATCAATAGGCATTGTTATTTTATCCGATATTATTAAAGGAAGCAAGCTGACAACTGGGAAATGTAATGCGATAGTAGAGTATCGCGTTTCACGAATGAATTAACTTTTTTCATATCGCGAGGACAATGTGCCTCAACATCGAGGAAATTGAAATATCTTTCGGCATCATGAACTTTGAAATATGCTCCGCGTGTAGTTTTTGATCTATTTTTTCCGCTCTCCTTGTGGAAGCGAAAAACTATTAGAAGTTTTGGGGCTTCGACCCCTAAAATTGCTTTATTGCGTTGCGGGGAGCGTCCAGGATGGAAATTATTGGGAGAAGAGAGAGGCGCAGGCGAAAGGCAGTTTCCAATTAAATTTGAATGAAGCATTCGGCAACTGAATTCTAAACCTTAATGCGTTTTACTTGTTTTTCATTTAGTATTGTTTCCGTTCAATCACGGAATTTAATACCGAACCCAATGAATACAAAACAGGAGACTGCATCAATTCAATTTTACAATAAAATTTGAATGATTTGATACAACGTGCATATAAAGTACGTCTGCGATTCCATAATACGAACTGTTCGGTATTAGAATGGCGGCTCCTTATCTTCGACTAGAATCATTTTGCATACTACAAAAGATGCATACAAATTTTAAGTGTACTTCGCTAAAAGCTCTGGCTGCATCCTTGCATTATTTAACGAGCATTTAAATCCTCTAATGTTTATACAAATTTAAAGAGCCTCATCAACGGAAAACTCTTAAAACTACGTTTTACATTACTATTACTTGCATTTTAATTCTTGACAAGCTTTTTTTCTTCTTGCTTATTAATTAAAGGAAATATATCGTTAAACTGAAGACTGTAGTCGCATAATAAATTTTCCTTGATAATCTGTGTGGAAATGTAGTAAAGTGCAGTTTTCAACAACTTCTTAGATTTAAATGAACGTTAGCACAAATGTTTTGTGATAGTAAAATATGTAATTAACTCTTTCTAAAAATATATAAAAGCGTTAATTTTGACTTTATACTTATTTACTGATAAGTACATGAAAAAAAAAATAAATACGTTCTTGTAAAATTTTGGGTTTTGATGAAATTTCATTAAAATAAATATGAAATTCAAAAATCATATTGAGTGAAAGAATGCAGTTAAAAAAGTTTAGTTATTGTAAAAAAATCGTTTCTAGTTTTTATATTATTAATTGATTTAATGCCTACTCTGTTTTTTAGAGATAGTTAGATCTTTTTAATTTTTCTTCTGATCTATTATAAACTCTAATAAATAATTTCCATGGGTTGCTTTTTCGAATTCGTGATTTTAAACAATTGTCTCTTTGAATTCAAAAACCTGTGTATGTTTTATATTTTTAATTGATTTAGTGTCTGTTCTGTACTTTTAATAAGGGCAGTTAGAATTTATTTAACTACTTTTCTCATATTTTATAAACTTTCATAAATAACTTTTATGTATTAAATTTTTCGAATTTGGGATTTTAAATAATTGGCTTTTTTAATGCAAAATCATGTGTAAGTTTTACATTTTTAATCGATTTCATACCTGCCGTCTGTTTTTAAGCGCAGTTTGAATTTTTTAATTATTTTTGTTGATTGATTAAAAACTCTATTAAATAATTTTTAAGGAATAATTTTCCCGAATTCGCGATTTAAAAAAATTGGGATTTTTAATACAAAATTTAGAGCAAATTTTATATTTTTAATTGATTTAATACCTGCCCTGTTGCTTTAAGGGAAATTAGACTAAAGAAAAAACGAATTGCTAATTAAAATAATAACGAGTAATTAAACTTTAATGCTTTATAAAAATAATGCATGGTTTTCAACTATGATAATAGGTTTCTTTTAAAAAAAGAGTAAATTAATTTGTTTGCAATTGTGTTATTAATCTATACAAATCAAAATTAACAAATTTGTGCATTTTTAAATAATTTTGTTAAATAAATGCATAATATGCAATTCGGTTAAATTTTATTTACTTTTAATTTAGGTTCTCTATTTATTTTTTAGAAATATATCTCATATTAAGCTCCTTTGCCCCAACACTAAAATAAAGTCAGTAAAAGAACATTGCCAACTTAAACAATGAGAATGATAATACATAATAACAAAATTCGGTGCCTGTACTTTTGTACGCGCCTTAGAAGTTATACTTCTTTGGTGTGACTAAATTAAATATAACCACGTGTAAAAATTAATATAAATAAATTCAATAAATACAAAGATGTGCGTATTCGAGCGAAAAGTGGAACGTTTCCGAGCGAGGAAAGCAAATGAAGCGCGGCGCGAAGCGGCGCGCTTTATTTTCCCGAGATCGGAATGTGCCACTTTGAGCTCGAATAAGCACACTCGGTTGTAAACATAATTCACAATAATTTGTGCCAATAAATTGGACAAAAAACCAGTTGAATAATTGTAATCGGTCTCTCTCACTTGCACCGATGAGATTATCGTATCTTTTCGCTCCCTTCCCCTCATTACTATGGTAAATACGTTTTTCGAACATAGAATCGAAATTACTATACTAAATTTCTATTGATGTTTTGAAAAAGCGAAGAATAAGTAGACAAATCCAATAAAAACGAAGATGTGCGCATTCGAGAGAAAAGTGACACATTTCCGAGCGAGGGAAGCAAATGAAGCGCGACGCGGAGCGGCGCGCTTCATTTTCCCGAGATCGGAATGTGGCACTTTGAGCTCGAATGCGCACACTCGGTTTTAAGCATGATTCACAATAATTAATTTACTTTCTTAGATGGTTAACTTCATACTGTCGAATTTTCGTTAGCTGTGCACCCGCAACTTCCGTTGCCTGCTCAAATGTTACCCTCAATGCGCCAAAAGAAGTATAACTTCACTAACTTCCATAAAATAATGTCCCCAATTTTGCAATGTAAAAAGACGATGTTTTTGAATTCAAATGTGTATGGAAGTTTGACATATTTAATCAATTTAATGCTTGTTCTGCTTTTTTTAAAGACGTTCAGAATTTTTTAACTATTTTTCTGGTTGATTATAAGCTTTAATAAATAACTTCCATGTATTCAATTTCCTGAATTGGCGATTTTTAAAAATTGAATTTTTTAATACAAAGTTATGTAGTTATAAGTTTTACATTTTTAATTGATTTCATACCTGTCCTGTTTTCTTAAAGGCAGTTAGAATTTTTAAATTATTTTTTTGATTTATTATAATCTCTAATAATTAACTTTTATACATTAATTTGTCCAAGTTTGTGATTTTTAAAACCCGTGTCTTTATATATATTTACAAAAACCAACCTTGAAACTTCTGTAACATAAGAACTACCGAGTTTTAAACCAAGAATCCATTTAAATTGTTAATCAGTGACTCATAAATTACAAAATTCAGGGCCCAGAATAATTTTTACCGAAATCTAAAGAGACTTTTGTTTTTTTTTAATTCTAGAAATTTTTGTGATTTTATTTAGCAGTTACGTTAACTTATCATTACTCAATACAATCTAATTATTAAAAATTCCAGGTAGGGTCGCCTACCCCGTGGGCGCCCATGCCCGAAATGACATCTTATAATTAGTGGAGGGCGGATAATTAATATAATATAACACACGTTCCCGATGATAATCAATATTACAACCGAATAGTAAGCCTAATAATGTTGATGAAAGTGCGCGTAGTCTGATAGATTTTCAGCTGACGCTCGCTTGATAAGGGCTTCGGAGGGGGCGAGAAAGGGAAATAATGGGGAAGCAAATGGGAGAATTTCGGATGTGTCAGCGACTGTCACATACGCGAGATAGCATCTTGTTATGTGTGTGCCTGCGGCCCTTGAAAGCTGTCACTGAGATAATCAAGCGGATTCACTTTTGTCTAATGAAGGGCTACTACCAACTTTATAGAAATTAATGATCTACAGCTCTCCCTTCGCCCTAACCCTCTTTTTAAACCCATTGTAAGTATCCTCGTTTTGTTACGGGTCAAAAGACAAGGCGACCTTTGTTTTTTTCACAGTTTTTTTTTAAATCAACCTGGTCTTTCTATAAATCGCTTAAAAATTAAATGGGTTTTTTTTAACAATAAAACAAAAACAAAGAAAAAGTCGTTTAACCCGTTAATACATAATGTATTCATTTAAATTAACGATATTATCGCAAGAGCTTAGATCTATAGTCACCTCGAAGCCCTTAATAATAATTAATGTTAAAGAGCCCTTGCAGTTATTAAGTGAAATAATATTGATTGAAAATATAAACATTAAAACAACAAAACTACTAATTTTTTATTTTAAATTACTGCTTGCACTAATGGGTTAATGAAATGGCCTCCCTTTTGATAAACTATAATAGGCTATGGAATAAATTGAAGGTAGTTCACTCCTGACATTCAGAGCTAAAGGTACAGGGTACAGTGAGTACAAAAAGTACAATATAAATTATTAAATGGCCGAGTATTTTGTATTTGTTGGAGACTGTACTCACTAATGCTATCACACTTTTGAAAAAAGGTAAATGTAGCAAAGCTGTAAATGCCTATACCGCATACCCTATAGATATATCGCACATATATTAGTATATGGGTAATTCTACAATAAGGGGTTTTGAAACCATAGAGATTGCCAAGGTAGATACGCAAAAAACGGGAAAAAATTAAATTTGACAATGATTGAACAGAAACAAATATTGTTATATTTTTTTTTTATAATACTTAAGTATATTTGTTTAAATTTGTGCTAAATATACTTTAATCTGGCAACTGTCTGTATGATTAACTAAAAACGTTATGGGAACAGGCCAGGGTAGAGACTTTTTCAGACTTAAACATGGAATTTCAAGAAAATGTACTTTAATTGGGCATTAAATCATGCTTTATAAAATACATTAAGATGCTGTGATTTATTGCATAAAATGATAACATGTAGAACAAAGAAGCTATTTTATAATGATTTCCGTACACATTACCTTTTATCCTAGAATCAACCATATAAGAATATATATTAGGGTTCCTCACTTATCGACTAATTGTTTTTTCAGTACTCGAAAATTCTCGACTAGGAATACTCGACATTTTGAGAAATTTTGAAGACTTTTAAACAATCTGAAAATTATTAATTAAATGCAAAATAATATTACGCTAATTAAAAATCATCAATATATATTGTTTAAGTAATCTTGTTTAAATTAAAATTTTAATTATTTACACATTTTTTTTAACAAAACTAACTAAATTAAACTTTAAGTATCTAAGATACTCAAAATTTTATAAAAAGATACTATATAAAACGTTTAATTTGTTCTTTTTATTAAATATTAGGTACTTCCTGAGGAAGTAAATATAGTAATGATACAGTCTTTTAATTAAACAAAAATTTTAAATTTTAATAATACAATTAACTAAAAGAACAAGACATACTGTCCAATTCATGGAAGGTTGAACTTACGTCATAAAATTATTTTCAAATTAGTTGAATAATTTTAATCGGTGCCTCTCACTTGCACCGACGAGATTATCGTATCTTTTCGCTCCCTTCCACTCATTGCTATGGTAAATACGTTTTTCGAGCATAGAATCGAAATTACTGCACTAAATTTCGATTAATGTTTTGAAAAAGCGAAAAATAAGTAGACAAATTCAATAAATACGATACTGTGCACATTCGAGCGAAAAGTGGCACATTTTCGAGCGAGGGAAGCAAATGAAGCGCGACGCGTAGCGGCGCGCTTTATTTTCCCGAGATTGGAATGTGCCACTTTGAGCTCGAATGTGCACACTCGGTTTTCAGCACGATTCACAATGATTAATTTGCTTTCTTAAACGGCTAACTTTATACTGTCGAATTTTCGTTAGGTGTGCGCGCGCAACCTCCCTTGCGTGCTAATATTTTACTGGCAAACTCCAAAAGAAGTATAACTTCATAAATTTTATTTTATTCATAAATAAAACAAATTCGTCAGAAAAATGAATTAGCGAGTGAACCACCCTAATTCAAATTTGGATTTGTAGAAGAAGCAATTCGGAACAACTGATTGTGGGCGATTCATAATAAAATAATGACGAAGGGAAAGCGGTAAATCTTGGCATAGGTGTACGTGTACCTTATTTAATTTTCCCTCTTATAAGTTACAGGGCCCCAAGCGCCTCCATAATAGTATTTTACACAACGCTCGCATAATTAGCAAGATGAAAGGAAGCGCGTTTTAGAGCAAATTGATTTCAGACTCAAGACATTTTGTACTCCTCTTTGGTGCAAGGAACGCGTGAATGAAACCACATATTCCCTAAATGTGATAAGACTTAGCGAAAGCTTTATTTAAATAGCAAAGTAATTAATTTTCCTAATTTCCCGAATCGCTCTTCTCCTTCGTTTTTATTTCTGATATCAATTTAGGGCTTTGAGGCGGAGGTTCCCAAACTTTTATCAGTTTCGTATACGAATTAAACGCAAAATATGGCATTTCCTATTGTTGGTATTTTTTTTAATTAATTTTCTAAAGCCACACTAATTTTTAAATTATTATAAGATTTTCTTTCATTTAGAAAAAATAAAATTATTACGTTACTGGAAGCTGAGCATTTAGAAAAAATTGGACAGATTAAATACTAGTTATTCAAATTATTTTTTTTTAAAGGTTATATAAGCAAGAAGGGAAATAAAACTGCAAAAAATTATTGTTTTGCTAAACGCGGAAGAAAAAAAATGGCAGCTATAAATTCAAGAAAAACTGGTAAAGCAGTTAAGAAAACAACGGCCAATAAAGTGAAAAATCTACTCTAAAGGGGTCTGGGTCCTTTCTCCGCTTTTCAGATTAATAAACTTAAGGAAAGTGTCAAACAAAAATTAAGAAACTTCTCAAGTGCCTCCTTGCTTTCTTAGTTATCCACCTTGGAATTAAGAAATACACTTTATGACTCTCTCTTTTTAATTAGGCGTTTTCTTATTTTATCTGTGCCTCGTTAAAAGTTTCTATTGCTTTAAGTTATTAAAAAACATATTTATCGAATTACTACGAAAATCTATTTAATTTGATCGACTTTTAACCGAAGCCGTTTTACTCGTTTTCTGAAGCTTTTAGAAAACTACTTTGATGGAAAATTGCATCTTTCCGTTCAGTTTTGAGATCAAAACGTTGAAAGGCGATTTGTTTAATTATTTACAAAGTTATAAATGTTTAAAAGCAAAGCTTTATTATGTTGAAAAAAAAATCGTCTTAGTGCATCGTTAATTAAAAAAAGATCACATTATTTTTACATAAATTATTCAATCAGTTATATAAGTTTTTAAAGTTATACTTCTTTTGGCGCGTCGAGAGTAAAATATTGGCACCAAGCGGAGGTAGCGCGCGCACAGCTAACAAAAATTCAACAGTATGAAGTTAGTCGTCTAAGAAAGCAAATTAATCATTGTGAATCACGCTTAAAACCGTGTGTGCACATTCGAGCTCAAAGTGACACATTCCGATCTCGGGAAAATGAAGCGCGCCGCACCGCGTCGCGCTTCATTTGTCTCCCTCGTTCGCAAATGTGCCACTTTTCGCTCGAATGGTCACATCATCGTATTTATTGAATTTGTCTACTTATTCTTCTTTTTTTAAAAACGTAAATCGAAATTTAGTGTGGGTAGTAATTCCGATTCTATGTTCGAAAAAGGTATTTACCATACCAATGAGTGGAATGGAGCGACAATATACGATAATCCCGTCGGTGCAAGTCAGAGGAAGATATTAAAACTAATTTGAAAGTAATTTTTTGTCCAATATATTGGCTTAAATAATTGTGAATCATGCGTTCAACCGAGTGTGCACATTCGAGCTCAAAGTGGCACATTCCGATCTCGGGAAAATAAAGCGCGCCGCTTCGCGTCGCGCTTCATTTGCTTCCCTCGCTCGGAAATGTGCCACTTTTCGCTCGAATGTGCACATCCTCGTATTTATTGAATTTGTCTACTTATTCTTGGATTTTTCAAATGTAAATCGAAATTTAGTGTAGTAATTTCGATTCTATGTTCGAAAAAACGTATTTACCATAGCATCGACTAGAAGGGAGCGAAAAGATACAACAATTTTGTCAATACAAGAGAGAGAGAACTATTAAAATTAATTGAGTTACACCAAAGAAGTATAACTTCTAATGCACCGGTTTTTTTACATGTGCACGGAGAAAAAAATATCGTTATAATAACCATACGTATCCCTATTATAGCTATCCGTTGGATAGTTATCTTTCACAGGGATACGCCGTATAGCTAATTTAGCTATCCAGAGTTTCCTTATTGCGGATCGTTATAGTAACGATACGTATTACTGTTTTAGACATTCAAAAGATTCTTGTCATAGTGATTTAACGAATATGCACGGAGAACAAAATATCGTTAAAATAACCATACGTATCCCTATTATAGCTATTCAAATCCTCAAATTAACTATCCAGTTACCTACACGACGGATACTGCACACGTTCACGAGAGCTTTCCGTTTGAACGCTTGAATCAAATAAATGAATCCTTATTATAAGTATACTATGTAGAGCTGTTTTGATCATACTATGAATTGTCAAATTGATTTATAAATATCGTTAAATTAGACATTCGAATCCTTGTCAGAACAATACGTCAATTGGGTATACGTTAGATAGTTATATTAAGGATATTGTTTTCTCCGTGTGCGTTTAAAAACACTTAATTAAAATTGTACTTTTCAACAACGTATTTATGTGATTTTTCATTTAATTATTTCTAAATGTGCATATAAAGTCAAACCAAATCCATATCATAAAACACTTATTATTTTGTTAAATTGAATTTAATAAGAAATATATAAAAGTTTCAGTATTTTGATGAATATTTGATTTAAGTTTAAATAAAAAATTAATTACGAAGCTTCTGCACGCTCTGCTTTTACAATTACAGTCAAACCTCGATAAGTAGAAGCTAAAGGGAAACTAAAAATAATTCGTGTTATCAAAAATTCGAGTTATCGATTTAAAAATATTAACGTTGAAATAGGCAACTGAGCAAACAAGTTTGAGTTATCAAAAATACGGCTTATCAAGGTTCGACTTATAAAGCTTTGACTGTATTTACAATAATCGGTTTGCTAAATTACAAAATTTTAATTAAAAATAATAAGGACTGTTCAAGCTAAAAATTAAGTGTGAACCAAGGGCGTGACACCCAACTTACATATTTAAATTTTATATTATTGTAGCGTTTTAGTGTTTTCAAAAAATTGATCAGTTTTAATAAATAATATCAAAACAATTTAACTATAGTTAATACAAAACTAAAACCGTTGCACGTCATTACTATAAATGACGTCACGCCGCGAACAGTGTTGTGAAACTGTGAGTTTTGCCTCAGATTATAGAATATAAATGGTTTGTTCTAAAAAGAACAGATTTTTGATCGCTTTGTGCACTCTTTTTAAAACTCAATAAACACTAAAAAGGGCGAAAAACAGTTACAAACAGATCGTGGCGAACTGTCAATAACAACAACGCAACGCCGCAACTTTGAGATCATGGCAACCAATATTTTAATAGCAGCCAAATTCAAAATTGAATACAATCGTATAGCCACGAACGATCTGGCAGGTTGGTAGTGCTGATTCACTTCAATGACGTGCAACGGTTTTAGTTTTGTATTAACTATACACGAGTTCTCCAGTGTTATTTATTACCAATAAGTTCTCCGTTCGTCTGGCTCCCTTATAAAATACAATGGTGAAACAATGGTACATTATAATTTTAATTTTACAGGGTTTTAACAAGGTCACCCCCCACGAAAAAATTTATATCCTAAAATATAATCGGATATAATTTTTATATCATAAGATATATTTTTAGGTTATGTCCGCTGGGATATATTCACAAATTATAATAAGTCATATTCCGAAATATATTTTTTGGGTTATATTCGTAGATCTATTCAAAAATTACCTTTAAAGTTATAAAAGATTATATTTTAAGATAGATTTTCAAATTATAGTTGCAGATATATTTGCAAATTATGTCCGAAGTTATAATAGATTATATCCTAAGACATATTCGCGAATTAGAGCAAATTTATCAGCAAACTATAAATTAAATTATAATATATTATACAGCGTAAATTTTTTTTATAATAAATTCCAAAAAGCCATGTACTTCAAAAGATGTATTTTGCCATTAATTATTTAGCCTAAAGGGTACATGTACAATTATAGATCTTTTGTGTTTCGATTTTTTTCTTATTAAAATATTGATTTCCTCTCATCTTATTGTGATTTAGCAAAAAAAAATTATAATTATAATTTAAAATTAACTCTTAAAATTTATAACCTGGATTTTAATTTGAAATTCTGTCTTACGAATAAAATAAAGCGGCAAAATGTAATATAATCTGAAACACATAGCTATGGATATATTTTAGAACATAAATTTTTTTGTGGGGAACATTTCTCAACACTTTTTTTTGTTTTACTAAATTATTTGCGTCAAACCAAAAAAATAACTCAAGAAAAATTAGATAGTAAATTTGAGTAGATATAATAACATTTTGGGCAAGGTAAAGCGTAACGCCTTAATCCAATGGACCTTTCCTTAAACTAGGACTAAATACACAAGATTTAGGGCTGTTTAAAGAGGTTCGTGTTTAAATTAGGAAATCTTTGTTTTCCGTCGATCATTCTAATAGCGATAATAATAATAATAATCAGATCGTTTCTGCCATATTGAAATTCCTGAAGCACAATAGGAAGTCCCGATAAGAGTGGACAATGAAAGCTCGGGATATGTTGATAATGATAGTTCAAAGAACCCAATCAGGTGTGGGGTTGTTGGGGGTACGAATGCCCCAAGCTGTGACGTTTATTGGCCATTAAAGAGCAAAACTTGGAATGGTTACCTCGGGTTTGAGAGATTTCCATAAAGGAGGATGTCGTTATTGCTTGCTACCTTTAAATTATGTTGTTTCTGAGTTGTACATAGTTTGAAACTGTTCCGTAGAAATTTCGTACACTATTTATAAGCTGCTTACAATTTAGGGATGCTATTGCTTACAACAGTAATACCGAAGCCTTGTAAATTACCTATTAAGGTCCGCCTACCTTTAAGTTAATTAGCTTTCCCATCCAAATTATTTTAGAGTTTCCTTTTCGAAGCGTGGCTTTGTAAGTTTTCCTCTATTATCGTTATTAATTTTGATGGAAATTCATGCACGTGTCCACTTTATTAAAATTCCTAAGTTAAAAGGGAAATTACTTCGAAAAATAGTTGTCATAAATTGCGAGTTGATAAAAACTAAAATGAAATTGAAATTTTCAGGTAAGAGCTGAGCTTGTCATTTTTCTTCATTATAAAATTTAATCAGCGATTTATAACTAAAAATAAAGAAAATAAAAATTTTAGGAAAATTATAATTTACTACAAAATATGCCTATACCATTTTTTAAAATTGAAAATGGAATAAAATTTTATTGCTAAGTATTCAAAATTTTGGTTTCAATTAAACATAAAGCAGTAAGATATTACCAAATTTACAATTTTTCTGTAGCATACTTCTTAATTATTTAAACATTCATTAATTAGTTATGATAATATTTCTAATTGATTGGATATGTAGAAATTAGTAATACTAATACTAATTTAGATAGAAATAGAAGATAAATAACATTAATGAGGAGTATAATAGTAGAATTGTAAAAACACCTCCTTTTTTTATTTACTAATTATCGAAAAATTTAAGAATATTGTATTGCAAATTACTAATTACACAAATATTTCACAGTTATTTTGAAATACAGAAAACCTCGATTATCCGGACGTCAGTTATACGGATTTGCGATTATCCGGATTGTCAACCGCGTTCGTTTTTTCCTGTTAAAACGGGATGCTTTGTACTCGTGCTTAAAGCCGAGTGTGCGCATTCGAGCTCAAAGTGGCACATTCCGATCTTGGAAAAATGAAGCGCGCCGCTCCGCGTCGCGCTTTATTTGCCTCCATCGCTCGGAAATGTGCCACTTTTCGCTCGAATGCGCACATCTTCGTTTTATCGGATTTGCCTATATTATTATTTTATTCTTCAATTCAAAAAATTTATAATCGAATAAATTAGATCTATTTTTTGTTTGAAAAAGGTTAGATACTTTATTCCTTAATAAAAATATTTTTGGGTGTACATTCGAATGTTTAATAATTCGCGTTTTTGATTAATTAAAATTGTATGAGTCCAATTTTTTGAAGTGGGCCACTAAAAATCAACCAGTTGATTTTTATATCATGTTTTGTAGACTGTTGAAGGTTTATATGTCAAAATTAAGGTCTCCAAATATTTTTGGGTAATTTTTATTTTTGTAAAAATTATAAACAAATTAGTTTTAAGGCACATTTTGTAGACACTGTTGTAATTAGACTTCATTTATGGATTAATTCAATTTTTAAATATAAAAAAATATTTATGTTACATAAGGGATGCATCAAAATTTTAGAATGACTTGGGTGGGGTATGTTAAAAAAAAAGTGGAGAAATAAGAGTTAAAATTGGGAAATAGTTAAAGTATTTTTTTCATGTACTATAAAGTCTCCCATCTAGTCTAGCTTAAAAGTACTAAATTAGAAATGTGGTTTTTGGTAAAAATACCCTATTGTAATTTTTAAGTAAAAAAAAAGCCAGAAGTGGTACATTTAGTTCAGTTTGATTTAATTAATATTATTTGTAAGAGAGAAGAATAAGATAGGCAAATTAAATTATTAAGGGAGTATGTGCGCTTTCAAGCGAAAACTTTTTCCGAATAAAAAATCTGGATTTTGAGGATTTGTTATTAATATAGTCGAATCCAATTATACGAAGATGTGCGCATTTGAGCAAAAAGTGGCACATTTCCTAGCGAGGGAGGCAAATAAAGCGCGACGCGGAGCGGCGCGCTTCATTTTCCCGAGATCGAAATGTGCCACTTTGAGCTCGAATGTGCACACTCCGCTTTTCGCCACGATTAATAATGATCAATTTACTTTTAATTTTACCTAAACATTTTATAATTCTATTTGGTATTTTTTACTGTTGATTTTATAATTAATACTTATTTGTTTCGTTTTTTTTTGTAAATAAATACCTATCAAGGTAAAATTGTTTTTTTTTCAATTATCCGGATGAGCTGCGACATTAATTAGTCCGGATAACCGAGTTTCCACTGTAGTTGGAATCTTCAATATATTTAGTATTTATATTCAAATAATTAAAATTAATTAAATATTTAATATTTATTTCTGAATAAGTAGAATCTGATTATAAATAAAATTTAATCTGCCTAAAAAAATAGAGAGAATGTACATTTATTAATTCAAAGAGGGTGTACGCTTATCAAATGTACCCTTCCTTTTTATTAATCAGAGTATTGGAACAACTCGTCAGAAATATATTTTATATATGTTTGACATTAACAAATTTGGCTTTTTTAAAACCTTTTGGACTATAAATGAAATTCAAACTACCCTATAAAGGGGGGTGTATGGTTATATATTTAAGGATGTGTACGTTGTCTATCAAATCTACCTTTCTTTTTTATTAATCAAAGTGTTGGAAGAATTCATCTGAATTAAATTCTATACATATTTTACATTACGAAATTTGACTTCATTTTAACTTATTTGATAATAACAATATTATAAAAAGGTATATCTATAGGGGATAATTTATGAAACTATTAAACCTGTTCTAAAAATTATATAAAACACTTAGTAATATAGGCTATATTTTATTTTGATAAAAATAAGTTATTATTTCAAAGCAGAGGCGGGCCAGCTAGTTCATAATAAAATTAATTTTCTAGCGCTAACGTGAATTTTGTGAGATATATTGATTTATCTACAACGTTTACAAGTGCATTATTTTAAGGCCAGAGGATATGTTCTGATCGAGAAAAATTTGACAAGTAATCGTTTCTATTTATTTCCCGACGACAAATTGCGATTTGGGCAGTATTATATAAAATTTGCCGTGCCACTTCATTTTAAAGAGCCGAAGCTTACTTTAACAAAAAAAAAATTTAATAATTTTAAAAAAGTTAATAATTTTTTAATGAATGTTATTACCGTTCTCTTTTTTGAGTGTCTGTCGTGTAATTAGGAAATATGTCAAAGGCTTTGAAGTTATGAAAAGGCTCCGGCGTTATTATTTGCAAAATTTGCATTGAAAATATTCCACCTTTGTGTTTTAGATACAGATTTTAATATTTTATTTGATAAAATTACGGAATATTAAAGTGAAGTAAAGAGAAACGTCAAACTTCAATAAGCCAACTTCAAAGGATCCACCGCCCTAAAAGATGTTTGATAAGATAAAAAGTACATTATATCGAAAAGGCATGAGACCTTAATAAATACCTTTTCCCTCTGTTATTTCTTAACCTCAGAACACCTTGTCTTTGAAAGCTTAATATTTAAAAGGCACAAAAGATTAAGGAAGGAAATTTACGCGCCCAACTAAAAGCCCACTAAAAATTTATTAAATTTCTTCCTGATTTTCTTTTCGGTTATTATTCTTCTTTCCTTTAGCATTAAAAATTATTTACTTCATCGACAAAGACACGAAAATTTTCTTATTTGTTTCTTATTTTTATTAGGACGATTTAATTAAAAAGCTTGAGCTCTATGGGAATGCTTGTAGTCTGCAAATATTAAAGGAACAAACCAAATATATTTTTTTTAAATGTCCTACTTGTAGGTACTATATATTAAAATGTTTGTTTTAATATTGAAATTGCGTTCTAAAACTAAAGCAAAATTAATTGTGTCCAAATAGACATTTTCGACACATATGCGTAAAAGAAGGAATATCGGTAGGTTTGGATTTGATGACGCGAGGCCACGGTATCAAGTACCAAAAGGACACATACGAGTCGATAGACAAGATGGCGTTGTGACTGCGCCATATACTTCAACGAGTGCTATCAATTCAAGTCTATCGCGTCACTCGTTTTACGCACACGTATCGAACAAGATTTTTTTTTAAGTAGAAGTTTCGTTTGAGAGAATCACTTGCATTATCGTAAATAATCGGCAAAAATTGAATTTTTTACCAAAAAATAAATGAAATGCCCCAAGGAAAAAATTTCATTGCAAACATTTGTAATTTAACACTCCGATCCCTACTTTTATTTAAATTGTGTAATTATACAGGGTGTTAAACGTATAGGTACCAAGACTTAAACAGGTGATAGCTGACACCAATCTAAACTATAAAAGTTTGTAAGCAGTATGTCCTAAATCTAAAGAATGTCAAGAAAAACACATTTTAATTTTCCAGTAAATAGCAACACAGTATACTTTACTCTGACATGGAGAAATCGATCACTTTATTACCACCGCACGGCTTTCGAGAATCAAACTGTCGCGGCGGGATCAAAAAAATACATTTGTAAAAATTTAATAACGTATTAAGAAAGAATAATGTAATGTCATATGATCGATTTTTTTGATTAAGTTTTTCTTTCTAACGATAACTTTTTAATTAATTTTAAATACAGGTATTGTCAAAAAATCAAGTTTTTTAAAAAAATTAAAACCAAATTTGACTTAAATAATGACTTTCAAAAATTATCAAAAATTAAAAACCGAATTTTACAAGGCATTAAGGCAGTGGTTTTCTCACTGGGGCGCGCCTCCATAGGGAGTGGCGGACTAGTGCCATGGGGGGCGAATTGTTTCAATAAGTAGTAATTTTTTTTACTAATAATTCGATTGTTTTTAAAGTTCGCTTTTTTAAAACATTAATCGAAATTTAGTGTAGTAATTTCGATTCTATGTTCAAAAAAAGTATTTACTATAGCAATGAGAGCAAGGGAGCGAAAAGATACGATAATCCCGTCGGTGCAAGTGAGAGAGACCGATTAAAATTATTCAACTGATTTTTTGTCCAATTTATTGACTTAAATTATTGTAAATCATGCTTACAACTGAATGTGCACAATCGAGCTCAAAGTGGCACATTCCGATCTTGGAAAAATTTGTTTCCCTCGCTCGGAAATGTGCCCTTTTCGCTCGAATGTGCACATCGTTGTATTTATTGAATTTGTCTACTTATTTTTTGCTTTTTCAAAACATTGATCGAAATTTAGTTAGTAATTTTGATTCTACGTTCGAAAAACGTATTTACTATAGCAATGAGAGCAAGAAGCGAAAAGAGAGAGACCAATTAAAATTATACAACTGATTTATTGTTCAATTTATTGACTTAAATTATTGTGAATCATGCTTACAACCGAGTGTGCACATTCGAGCTCAAAGTGGCACATTCTGATCTCGGGAAAATAAAGCGCGCCGCTCCGCGTCGCGTCTCATTTGCTTCCCTCGCTCGGAAATGTGCCACTTTTCGCTCGAATGCGCACATCCTCATATTTATTAAATTTGTCTACTTTCTTCTTCGCTCTTTCAAATAATAAATTTAAATTTAGTTCAGTAAATATCGATATTAAGTTCGAAAAACGTATTTACCATAGCAATAAGTGGAAGGGAGCGCAAAGATACGGCGATCTCGTCAATACGATTGAGAGGGAACGATGAAAATTATTCAACTGATTTTTGGTCAAATCATTTGGCTTAAATTATTATGAATTATTATGAGAACAATATAAAAATACCTCATTTATAATATTGCAATAAATCGGGGGATAGCTGTACAGTGGGGAGGCGCCAAGGTTAGTTTTTTTTAAGGGAGACGCATTAACATGATGTTTCGTAGTCACTGCACTAAGGAACAGATTCGCGCTTTCGGTTTGTTGTGCGAGCAATCAAAAATAATTTATTTCGAAAGAGAAAGGTGGGTGCAAGTTATTACAAAATTGGTATTGCGGTGGTAAGGAAAATGAGGAAAATCTGCACACCTGTCATCTCCCTCGGCTGTTCGCGTTTAATATTAATGCAAAATTAGCTCTGTACTCCCTTAAGTCTACCTCTTAAACTTATTAGCGTGAAAGACTTGCAGCGGAGCTATTATGGAGGAATATTAGGTTTAAAAGCAGCTCTTGCCGGAGTGATACAAAATAAACCATAACTTACGCTCCACTCGCTCTTTTTTTACTTTCGCAGAGACTCGAAAAAGAAACGAAGAGTTTTAAAAATATAAATAAAACAGAAAGTCACGTTTTGTTCGCAGTATCCGTCTTTTTTCGGGAATAAAAAAATAGCGAGCTGAAGTGCTACGTTAATTTAACTTAAAGATCGTACAAATTAAACTGACTCTTGACTTTTTATATTTAACATTTAGACACGATAATAGCTTTCCTCGGAGTTGATCAACGCCTTGAATTATTTGCATCGCTGACTTCAGCAAACAATCTTGAGACGTAATTATGTAACTCTCGAACGCTCCCTTTTCTAACATCATTATTTTAACCAGAGCAATTTATTGCTCACCTTTTATTTGTTCTTCGATTCTAATTTGGACAGCTCTTCTATAAACAAATAAGTATGTAAACTTTAGGAAGGGGACATGCACATTTTCGTGCGTACGCGTGTGGAATATCGCGAGTGGGGGAAAGAAGAAGAGGAATCGAAAATCGGAAAATGCAAAGTTAACACATAAAACGTGGAGCTACAAGAAATTAATTAACCGTTAATTTGAGGGTTAAATTGGTCGTTTCAGCAAAACGTAGCCGCAAATCGGGCATTATTTGAGGTTTCGCAAGGCGATACCATCACCAAATAGGGGTAATACATCTTAAGTAAAGAAGGGCATCGTAAGCCATCTAAAGGCCTTCGCAGGACTGCTATAAGAGTAGAGGACTCCCTCGGGTGCCCTTCTTCTCGGCGTTAACAGCCACCCTACGCGTTTACAACACTCTACCATAACGTATCGACTTACCCTTAAAAAGCCACTTGCAAAACCCCCGATAAGTAACGCTCATGCATAAACGGCATCTCGAACTTGCGTAAACACAACTTTTCTATACTTTGAATAGAAAGGTTTTAAACTCTTTGCGTTCACATTAGGTCGCATTTTACGGCTCCGTCTTAAACGCAACCATTTTCCGGAAAAGGTTGCAAATTAATTTTTGTATTCCGATTTATCCTGAAATAGAATTGCTTACATGAATCATTTCACAGGTAACATAAGATGTTTATAATAACAAGGCTCCGCACATGTATTCTGAAACATGATAGGGTAATGGCTCTAAATATTGACATAAGTCCATTTATTGACCCAGTCATAGTAAAAATTTCAATTGAAAAAAGCTCGTAATTTTATAATAAACATGTAATTATTAATTTTAAATTATATTTTAATCCCTTGACATACAATGACGTCTAAGAGACGTCAATCGTTTAGGGTGTCATTGTAGATTTTGACGTCTCTAAGACGTCAAGAACTGTATTCAATTTTATGTTCCGAAAAAGGTTTGTTTTCAACAATAATTTTGTTAAAAGGCACAAAATTGGCGATTTGGGATTTTTGTTATTAATATAATTCTGTAATATTTAATTGCGAATTCTCCAGAGAGTAAATTAATTCTTGTAAAGTGTGCTTTAAGTCGAGTGTGCGCGTTCGAGCTCAAAGTGGCACATTTCCGATCTCGGGAAAATGAAGCGCGTCGCTCCGCGTCGCGCTTCATTTGCTTCCCTCGTTCAAACATGTGCCACTTTTCGCTCGAATGCGCACATATTCGTATTTATTCAATTTGTTTAAATTACTTTTTGGATTTAAAAAGGAAATAGCAATGTATTCAAATAAAACAACATATGCGCAGTAACATATAGTTTGATAACTACTGGTCTAGCCACACACAAGCGCAACATAGCGCGTTGTTATATTTAATTTAGTCGCGCCAAAAAAGTATTACTTCTAACGCGCGTACATAAGTACATGCACCGGTTTTTTTTTACATAGAATGAAATTCAGTTTTAAACATTTAGCAAAATTATTAAAGTAAACTCGAACAATAAATTATTTTAAGTTTTAGACAACTCAAATTAAATAAATTAATAATTTGGAAATTTTTTTAAATATATTTAAGAACTTTAGAAATTTTTAATTATCAATTTTTTTTGTATAACATAAATTGAATAAAACAAAACTTTATTCGGTAAATTTAAAAGGAAATTTTGATGAAAAAATTATTATGTATTTTCAGAAAACTCAAATAGAGTAAATACAAAATTTGTGGTTTTTCAAAAAACTTTTAAAGATCATTAATTTACGCAAATAAAATTAATATTGGAGAAAACTGAATAAATAAATTATCTTAATTGTTCAGAAATATTAAATTTATAAAATTAAATACAGTCAAACCTCGATAGGTCGAAGTTGAAGAGAAACTAAAAATAATTCACCTTATCAAAAATTCGAGCTATCGATATAAATATATTTTTTAGTTTATGTTTTTAAAATTTACTTATTGTTTTTTTTTTCTTAATAATTTCCTAGTGATTTCTTGCTAAAACCTAAATCTTGTGTCTTGAACAAGTTGTAATTAGGCTTCATTCAATTTTTAAATATAAAAAAATATTTCTATGTCATATATTATATGCATCAAAATTTTAGAATGACTTAGGTAGGGAATGTTAAAAAAAGATTGGGAAACACTGTTCGACATATTTCAAAATATTTTAAAACTATTAATTATTTATTTTATGTTATTTGTGTATGCTCATAACAGTTAAGTTGAGCCAAATTAATAGTTTTTTTCGGATTCATCAAATTTGGTTTTTTTTGTATGTCAAGGGGTTAAACAAATAAATATGCACTGTTAGAATAATTTAAAAAAATGTTTTGTGGTCAGATGCCTAAAAGTTGTAAAAACTGACCATTAGAACTTAACCTCGCCATGATATTTAAGTAATGTTATCATTAATTTTTTTAATTTTGATTACTTTATAATAAATAAGTAGGTAAATATTAGTCATAGCACTAAAATATCAATGATCAATTATCTACATCTTTTTTTATTAACTTCCTGTAAATAATTAAAATAATGACCGGGTCAACAATTGCGTCGCAGAATAGCCAATGCCCCACTAAAAAGTAAATCGGTCATTATATAGAACATAATACGTATTGGAGACAAAGCACCGTTGGAATAATTAGAAATGAAAAAAAAGGCGCTCGAAATCAAAGAAAAACAATTAAAACTACAATGGCAAACACAAACGTAATGAAGGTTGAAAAAAAATCAATTGAGAAGGAAAAGAAAAATGGAGTACGTTTATTGAAGAAGCAAATTGAAGCACAAGAAAAATTCAAAAAGCGTGAACAAAGAGAAGAATTAATTAAAAAACAAATAGATAAAGAGAAGAGAATAAATAGAAAAAAATTCATCAAAATTAACACGACTAATAAAACAAAACAAATTACATTTCCAAAAAAAATTAGGGCATATAGCATCGACACTTTTATTGTTTTACCTCGTGAAGTCTCCGTAACTATTTGTCTGACAGCCTTTATAGAAATAAAAACTTGTGCAATTACTATCTACAAAAATAATTTTTAATATGAAAAACGAATTAAATAAATTGCAAACGCAATTTTCAGTGAATTGTGTCAGAACTTACAAAGTTAAAGAAAGTGTGCATAATTAAATCTTAAAACATTAAGTACAGTCTTCAGACATAACAACATCAAAACCTACCCTAATGGAAGTAGTCCTTTATGTTTTAGCTAAATTAAGCATAACATTAGATTAGGGAATTAAATTAAAATAATGCGAATTCAAACGTAAAAGGGTGTAGCTTGCTCCTCGTTGCTATTAAAATTAATTTTTTAATCTCGTTTTCTTCCCCAACAAAATTTCACATAATAAAAGCATCTGTTGCATTTAAAAAAAAATTCTTTGAATAGTAACCAAATTCATTTTGTGACCTTTTAAAAACCGGTCATCAAGTTTTCTCTTTTCTTAAACTATAAATGTTTAGTTTGATTTTCATTTTAAATATTAAAGCTAAAATATGTATTTGTTTAATAATTTTTGTAAATAAAATTGGGAAGAGTTTAATACCTTGTTAATTATGTTTAAAAATTACTGTAGTAATTAATAAATTTTAAATATCAGTTTTAATTTGAAAATTTTTCAACGTTAGTTGAAATGTAAAATTTTATAACAATATTCTATTTAAATTCGAAAACAATTAATCTCGTTTTAATTATATAAAATTCAAAAACGAACCAAATTGTAGATTGTGAATTATTCAATCCGTATAGAGTGGAAACTCGGTTATCCGGATTAATTATTGCTGCAGTTCATTCGGATAATCGAAAATTCGGTTAATTGAATGTATAGGAAAAAACGAATTTTCGCTATATATAATGTGACCATACTTCCTGTTTTGAATGGGATTGTTCCGTTTTCAGATCATTTGTCCCGTTGTCCCCAAGTAATCATTCCGGACGCCAAAACGTCCCGTTATCAAAAATTGTCATTTACGATACCGAATATTAAGAAATCCTAACAAGAATTTCATTCTTGCCCCTTATCCTTAAATAAAAATTAATCTCACCGCAATTTCTTAATGAAAAAAATAAAAAATTATGAATAAATAAGCCAAGCCCAAAGGAGACAATTTGAGAGCGGAACTACGGTTTTAAAATTACTTGAATTTTTTTAAAGTGAGTTGATCATTGTTAATCGTAGCGAAAAGCGGAGTGTGCACATTCGAGCTCAAAGTGGCACATTCCGATCTCGGAATGTAGCGCGCCGCTACGCGTCGCGCTTTATTTGCCTCCCTCGCTCGGAAATGTGCCACTTTTCGCTCGAATGCGCACAACTTCGTGTTAATTGATTCGACTATATTAATAACAAATTCCTCAAATTCAGATTTTCTATTCGGAAAAAGTTTTCGCTCGAAAGTGCACATACTCATTAATAATTGAATTTGCCTATCTTATTCTTCTCTCTTACAAATAATATTAATTAAATCAAACTGAACTAAATGTACCACTTCTCGTTTTTCTTTTAATTAAAAATTGCGGTAGGGTATTTTTACCAAAAACGACATTTCTAATTTAGTACTTTTGAACTAGACTAGATGGGAGACTTCATCTTACATAAAAAAAAAATATTTTAACCTTTTTCGAATTTTGACTCTTATTTCCCAAGGTCTTTTTTATCATACCCCACCCAATTTATTCTAAAATTTTGATGCACCTCCTATGTAACATATAAACATTATTTTATATTTAAAAATTGAATTAATCCCTAAATGAAGTCTAATTACAACAGTGTATACAAAATGTGCCTTAAAACTAATTTGTTAATAATTTTTACAAAAATGAAAATTAGCCAATAATATTTGGAGACATTAATTTTGTCATATACACCTTTAACAATCTGCAAAAGATGATATAAAAATCAACTAGTTGATTTTTAGTGGCCCACTTCAGAAAATTTGACTCATATACGATTTTAATTAATCAAAAATTCGAATTAGTAAGCATTCGAAAGTACATCTGAAAATATTTTTATCAAGCTCGCTACAATTAGGCGTGCGAAGGAGCACCACGATAACTTATCAAAAAGAATAAAACATCTAACCTTTTTCAAATCTAATTTATTCGTCTTTTAATTTTTCGAATTGAAGAATAAAATAATAATATAGGCAAATCCGATAATTACGAAGATGTGCGCATTCGAGCGAAAAGTGGCACATTTCCGAGCGAGGGAGGCAAATGAAGCGTGACGCGGAGCGGCGCGCTTCATTTTCCCGAGATCGGAATGTGCCACTTTGAGCTCGAATGTGCACACTCGGTTGTAAGCATGATTTACAATAATTTAAGTCAATAAATTGAACAATAAATTAGTTGAATAATTTTAATCGGTCCCTCTCACTTGCACCGATGGGATAATCGTATCTTTTCGCTCTCTTCCACTCATTGCTATAGTAAATACGTTTTTCGAACATAGAATCGAAATTGCTACACTAAATTTCGATTAATGTTTTGAAAAAGCGAAAAATAAGTAGACAAATTCAATAAATACGAAGATGTGCGCATTCGAGCGAAAAGTGGTACATTTCCGAGCGAGGGAAGCAAATGAAGCGCGACGCGGAGCGGCGCGCTTCATTTTCCCGAGATCGGAATGTACCACTTTGAGCTCGAATGTGCACACTCGGCTTTAAGCACAATTACAAAGCGTCTCGTTTTAACAGAAAAAAAACTTGGTCAAATTGTTAGACATATGTGTACAAAAAACGTCGGAACGCTGTTGACAATCCTGATAATCTCGAATCCGTATAACCGAGGTCCGGATAATTGAGGTTTTTCTGTATTATTAATTTTACGTTTCTATTTAAAATTAAATAAATTCCTGAACGATTATTATTTTAATTAATTGAAATCACGTCAAATTTGATATTTACGCCAGAAATTTTCATATCTTCACTTAAATTAAATAATCGAAGAGTTTGAAGTATTTAATGACCTAATTAGTAATTGTTCACCGCAAAATAAATGAACATAAAATTATTGACCAAGTTTAAATATATAAAAGGCATTGAAAGGGCTCCAATTTCTGAACTGTAGGGAAAACGCTGACATTTAGAATCACTTTTGTGTTTGAGTTCTAATTACGGCGTCGAATTCATTATAATCGAGATATCCATCGAATTTTCACTCGGCTGCATTATTAAGTGAAATGAGTTTCCATAAAAGACGTTGCTGCTTAAGCAAAACGCAAAATTATATTTTATTACTCGAAAAAGAGAAATGGAACACTATTGAAAACGAATATTTGCTTTGCGGAAATAAAAAAGAAAATTGAAAGCTGCTTCGATTAAACAAACAGATTGATATTTTACAATGTTCGCTACAAGTTTCATTTTCTTAAGTATTTAAAACAATATTGATATTTAAATTAAACAGGAAGTGTATTCAAAGCACTTCCACGTCGAGATAAGCTCGAAATTGTTCTTTTATGTTTATAAATGGATATGTTGGTAAAGTTTGCGTGAAAAGCGGTTCGCTTTTTGCTTAAGTAAATCTATGTAAAGCAATAGCAGTTCGTTCTTTATTTCCTTCCCTATTTAACGACGTAAAGACACATGATGTAAGAGGTGCGTTTAAAAAGTAAAGAAAATTTTGTCATTTTGCGGGTTGTATTAGTCTGATTTACGCGATTTTTTCGTTGTTGTGTTGGTAAACATGTCTGACAAGTATATATAGGTACATTGTTAGCCATTTGTAATGTTTGATTCAGGAGGTGATTACTTTTGCCCCCCTCCCCATCTTTTATCATAGTCGGTTTAACCGTGAATGACAACTTGACAAAATGAATTTCCCCAAAATTGATTACGTTGTTAAAAATACCTAGTAGTTATATTAAAGATATATTAATTACACTTATCGATAAATCTTACATATGTCAAAATAAAGTGAAAAATGTCCACAACTTGTATGGTGTCCAAAACCGTTGCTTCTACCCTATACCTTGCTACACGGCCGCTTTTGACACCATATTTTGCTAAAACAACCCTTTTTAATTAAAGCCCTTCTTTTATTCGAAAATATTTTTTATTACGTAACACACTAATAAATCACAAGCATATATATTTAAAAAGTAAAGTTTAGATAAACAACATGAAAATGTAAGACAAACCGCATGGGGTTGCGGAAGGTATTGCACATCTCTGCTTAAAACGAATATAACCAATAAAAAATTTTTTTTAAATTAGTAACATTCCAAAAGATCCAATTAACTAAATTTTTATAATTTGTAAATAAAATTAATTTAGATGTTGTTAACAGTTTGCAGAATAATTCTGCATATATTAATATCAGAGGAAGTGTGCAGTTATAGGTCGTATATTTTATTTTGTTCAACGATTTACAGTAATAAATTAAATTTATAAACTTTAGAAAAAAAATTAACTATTGAACAAGCCAATACACGTGTAATTAGTTTTAGACATACAAACTATTCGAAATTAGAAAATTCTCATATCGCAGTTCTCAAATAGAGAAAAAAGTCCTTACTTGGACAACCCTATCATAAAATTATGCAAGTGAAAGAGATAGATGATCAGGGGCGCACCCAGAAAAAACGCTACCGAGCTGATAACCGCAGGCCCCCTAAAACTCAATTTATATTTATAAACTAACAATAAAATCGATTTCTTAATCAAAAAGTACAATTTTTTTATAAAATTATTATAAGTAGCAGCTTTAAGAGGATGTATTGCTGTAGTTTTATAATTAGAAGGACGAGAGCAAGCAAGACTATTATAGTTGTGAAATATTATTATCGTATTTAATACTTCTTTTAGGTCCTTTAGAATCGGACTTTCAAGTTAGATGAATTATTAAATATTTGGCAGTTGTCATTTTTTGCTCCCGCCTCTTCAATTTATAATTCAAATTTGTTAAAAACTGAATTAATTATTGTGAATCTCAATCTACGCTTGTTATGTGACATAATGTTACATAATATTCCAAGAATAAAATAAATTAGCAATGAAGTATGCACGAAATATTCTAAAAATTTTAAAATTTTAGACATATTGCATAGAAACTTTTATTATTTAGATTGGTGTCAGGTATTCCCCGATTAATTCTCACACGGAAACCACAAAATAATACAGTGAACCAATTCTGCTGTTATTGGTATGAGATCCATAAGCCCTGGTCATAACCCTAGAAGCATTTACGTCGAAAATGAGCCATAGTGGCACAAGAAATGTCACTTGTAGATGACGCTCACAACACATTTGTATGAGTTTGTAATTTCCTAAAAAAGTTGTGATATCAAAAGTAACAGTAAATAACAAAAATAAGATTTCCACGTTAAAATATTTGAATTTTGAGATATTAATTACCAAATATAGTGAATAAGCTCAAGCCTACATAAAGCATTATACAAATGTGTTGTGAGCGCCATCTACGAGTGACTTTTTGCATTTAATTTATGAGTTTTAAGACTTCTTGTGCCACTATGGTTCATTTTCGCCAGAAATGCATCTATGATTATGACCAGGGCTTATGGGACTGATACCAATAGCAACATAATGTTTTGTGATTCCCTTGTCAGTACCTATTCGTCGAACACCCTGTATAAGTAATATATAAATAAGTTTGTGCACGATCGCGTTTATCGTCTCATTTATGTTACGATTATTTTTTTACGCTTCAACCGATTGAGCATTATTAAATGTGATTTTTTCTTCTTTTTTAAATGATGGTGGGAATGGTAAATGGTATATGAGGCATTTCAGTATAATTATTATTGTTGTTATTGTTTTGCGAAATTCTGTAATAGAAATTATAATTTTTAAATATTTATTAATATTATATGTAGGTAGATATATTTACTTTATATTTTTCTTTCTAATTTGTACTTTTTGATGGCAGCAAGAAGTCATGATTTCATGATCAAATAAATAAATACATTATTATTTTCTTGTGGCAGCACAAGTCGCCCTAAATATAGTTCCCATCAATGTTGGGTTTTACTACCCTACGGTTGTTCTTAATTAACTACTAGTAGAATTTTCTACATTAACTTATAATGCTAAATTAAAAAAGAATAGGTTTAGTACCACTTCATTGAATTCTTTTGAATTTAAGAAATATTTTTGATATAAACAGAAGCATGTGCACACTCGGCTTTTAAGCACGATCCAGAATAAGCAACTTTAAAAACAATCAAATTACTAGTTAAAAATTTTAATACTTATTGAAACAATTTGCCCTCCATGGCACTAGTCCGCCCCTCCGCATGGGGTGCGCCCCCCAGTTTAAGAATCACTGCCTTAATGGTTTGTAAAATTCGGTTTTTAATTTTTGATAATTGTTAAACATCATTATTTAATTCAAATTTGTTTCTAATTTTTTTTTTAAATTTGATTCTTTGATAATACCTGTATTTATAATTAATTAAAAAGTTATGGTTAGAAAGAAAAACATAATCGAAAAAACAGATCATATGACATTACATTATTATTTCTTAATACGTTATATATTAAACGAAAACACAGTTGAATAATTTTAATCGTTTTCTCTCACTCGCACTGACGAGATTGTCGTATCTTTTCGCTCTCTTCCACTCATTGCTATGGTAAATATATATTTCGAACATAAAATCTATATTTTATTAAATTTAAATTTTTGGTTTGAAAGAACGAAGAATAAAATAGACAAATCTAATAAATACCAAGAGGTGCACATTCGAGCGAAAAGTGGCACATTTCCGAGCGAGGGAAGCAAATGAAGCGCGACGCGGAGCGGCGCGCTTCATTTTCCCGAGATCGGAATGTGCCACTTTGAGCTCGAATGCGCACACTCGGTTTTAAGCCTGATTCACAATAATTTAGGCCAATAAATTAGTTGAATAATTTTAATCAATCCTCACTTTAACTAGCAATATTTTCGTATCTTTTCGCTCCCTTCCACTCATTGCTATGGTAAATAATTTTTTTCAATATAAAATCGATACTTATTCAATTGAATTAAAATTTTTCATTTGAAGGAATGTAGGATAAATCAGACAAATGTAATAAAAACAAGGATATGCACGTTCGAGCAAAAAGTGGCACATTTCCGAGCGAGGGAAGCAAATGAAGCGCGACGCGGAGCGGCGCGCTTCATTTTCCCGAGATCGGAATGTGCCACTTTGCGCTCGAATGTGCGCACTCGGTTTTAAGCATGATTCACAAAAATTAATAGACTTTCCTAGACGGCTAACTTCAAACGTCCAATTTTTGTCAGCTGTGCGCGCGCAACTTCCGCCGCCTGCTAAAATTTCACTCTCAACACGCCAAAAGAAGTATAACTTCAAAAATTGATCTTTTGTCCCACTTTTATGCAATGTACTAGTCGTTTTATAAATAATACCTTATATACGCGCATTTTAATACAAATGAAGTCGTCATCGTCCACTCTAATAATATTTTAGGTCGATTTCGCATGCAGAAATATAATGGAAATGTTTTACTGTTGGGAAACGCTGCACGTAACGAAAGTCGACAACTAAAATGCGGTGTAAAAGCGTGATGTGCCAAGTCGATGCATCGACTGCAATGCTTGTTAGCAATTTCGTATGCATTTCTGTTTTCGTAAGACGTCCGGCCCGTTGGGAAGCCAGACACACAGCTCTCCTCTTTTAATGAGAAACCGTGTTTGAATTAACTTTTCATTTGATAATTTGAATTTTTATGAAGTTTTATGATTTATAATTTTTTTATTGCGCACACCGAAATTGCTTCAGAAAAGCTAGGCGAAATGGTGGAAAAAGACGAAGAGACACCTATTTAATGTTATCGCAGCTTTCGCGTTAAAATTATGACGCTTTTGATAAGGAATTTTTAGTGTGAAATCTTTTTCTAATATTGATATTTTGCAAGCCATTTTCTCCCTTATCTTAACGTGTATTTTAAGGGGTGGCGGCAAGACTAAGGCGAAGGTGCGAAAGGAAGGAACGCGAATTGCAGTTATTAAAACTTTGAATTGGACTGAATTAATCAATTTTAAAGACAAAAGTTCTAATTGGAAATTAGATAAGTAGGTCAAGTTGAATATAAATATGATAAATGTTCGTCTTTATTATTCCTAAGGCGCTACTTTAAGCAATTTGGCACTTGCATCTCTTTACTCATTGTTCTCGGCGATATTTCTCTTAAGGCGGGGCGGGAGTGAAAATTTTCAGCCGAGCGGATTAAGTCTAAAGCTTTTTTCACTTTGATGAACCGCTGTACTGGATTTCCTTTTTACAGGTAGTTTAACCCCAGGTATTGCATAATATAGTCTTTCACTAAATTCTGTTGTAAACATAAGACATATGACGTTCTAAAAAAAAAATTAGAAAATTTTGCTTTCAAACCAACACTTTTTTAAGTTATACCTCTCATGGCACGTTGGGGGTAAAATTTTATCAGGCAACGTAAGTTGCCACGCCCACATCTAAAAAAAAATCGATAGTATGAAGTTAACCGTCTAAGAAAGTAAATTAATTACTGTGTATCGTGCTTAAAACCGAGTGTGCACATTCGAGCTCAAAGTGGCACATTCCGATCTCGGGAAAATGAAGCGCGCCGCTCCGCGTCGCGCTTCATTTGCTTCCCTCGCTCGGAAATGTGCCACTTTTCACTCGAATGTGCACATCTTTGTATTTATTGAATTTATTAATATTATTTTTTCACGTAGTTATATTTAATTTTGTTACGCCAAGGAAGTATAAATTCTAACGCGCGTATAATTTTTTTACAAAAATAAGTTCAACCCCAAGACAGTTTAAGTAAATATTTTTATCTCTCTTACAGAAATTATTAATAAGAAAATATTTAAATATTTGTATAAAGTAAGTAATTGAATTTATTAAATTAATCAAAATCAAAATAATATTAAAAATAAAAACTTGATAAGACCTGTTGTAATTATTTTTATTTTTCTTCAAGTTTGACATGGTTTTAAGAAATATTTGGATGTTCTCAGTAGAAAAGTGTCCAACTCCACTTTTTTCAAAAATCGTTTTTTTGTATTTTCTGTTCAAAATTATCATTTTCCATATGCCCTGAATTTGGTAAGCGCATAATTCAAATTTTTCAGTTCGAAAATTAAAGAATAAAATAATCAATGTTCCAGCATACTACGTTGATGCATGTAAAATTGCAACAAAGAAAGCATACACAGTCGAGTACTTGAATTTCAAAGATTTTAAGTCATTTAATAAAATAAAATATTATTCTTCAATACGCCCAGGAAACAAAACAGGTGATCCAGTTGTTACTAATATAACAGGACTAAAATATACACCTCATGGTGATATTTACTACAAATTAAATTTTTCGAATGAGTGGACTTTACTACCTCAGAAAAAAAAAATAAAATCCTGTTTGACTTTTCAACAACTACCCGGACTCTATCGCGCCAGACTCAAAATAAAGAAAAGAAAATATGAAGATTTGCAAGAATTGAAGAAAACATTGCCCATTGACTATCATCAGTTTTATGATAATCTTCCTTACGAAAAATAAAACGGTCAATTGTTTTTTTACGCATTATTAAAATTATAATTAAATTATTTAATATAAAATTGCAATCATAATACGATGTTGAAGCTAATTTAACCAAATATTACAAATTTACTTTGCTAAATATTATACTAAAGATTTAAAATTCCGTTTAGACTCCATTTTGTAGAGTATTAAAGAATTAACATACAATATAGTTTTACTATAGTTACTGATATTTATAAACCTACATATTTATAAAAAGTTAACCTGTTCAAAAATTTTAATTTAATAAATATAAAAAATTCCAATTGATTTAATTGATTACTTTAACTCATATCTACTTTTTAATTTCAGAATGCAAATTGTCTAACTCTTCATATAATTTTAGAATTTCACGATGAAAATTATCTAACTCCAAAAAAGCTTCTTAGCTGATACAATTTTACTACGAAGACATATTTTATATATGTACTCAATAATAAACATATTTTTAACAATAGTCAAATTTTTTATTAATTATTTTATCATTTTTTTATTAATGAAACGTTTTTTGGTTCTCCTGAAAAATTTACAAAAATGGAGTTAGACAATTTGCTAATTAGAGCGTCGATTTAAAATCTATAGTCGGATTTTGAACAACGTTTTTCAGTAAATTAGTTATTGTAAATACTTTAACCGCTAATTTTGTCTTTTAATTGGAGAACTTGCAGATTTTACGTTAAAGTGATGTATTAAAAAATTGTTATTTAATTTTTTTAACACAATAGCAACGTGAATATTATTTTTGCATTACTTAATTTTTAAATAGGCTGGACATATCTCTATATAGGTATAAAATAAATGCATAAACATTATTTTGTAATGGATTTTGTTTGTAGGGGAACCTGTTGTACTTGCCTCTTTTTACACTTGTAATATTTTTTAAATTGTATATGTAACAATTTGTTTATAAATTGAATTACATCGTAGTGGGACACTAATAAGGTATTCATCATAAAATATTTGAAAGCATTACAAACCGTTTACTCAAATTGTTATAAGATTTAAAAATTAGTGTATCTATGGCCTAGGTACAATAGAGGTGATGTACTTTGGCTCTATTCACATTAAGCAAAATAAAACCCATTGTTCTATGAAAACTATATATTTATTTTTGGATTATAAGAACTACTAATGTTCTTCTTTGAGATAACACTAAAATTGTTTCAAAAATTAACAAAACTTTTCTCGTATACTAAAATTTCACATACTTAATAGTTAACTTTGCAAAAATTAAAATTTTCTGAAGCAAAATAGAAAAAAAATAAGAATTTAGAACAAAGCTATATCTAAATTTTTATTTATTGCACGTTGATCTTAGGGCCAAAGTACAATTTATTGACAGTGACCGAGGTACAACACACCGACCTTTGATGTTTAACACGCAAAAATAAAGTTAAAGATTATGCAGTGCCAAAATCAGATCACTACTTACTATGCAAACATTAATAAATAATCTTTATATTACGATGAGTCATTTGTTATTTGGTAATAAAAATCAATAAATTATTTAAGTAAAAAGAATATAAATAGACTTAAGGTAGAAGTACCGGTTTTGGACACTGTATCAGTTGTGAACATTTTCCACTTTATTTTGACAAATGTCAAATATAAGAATTATCGCTACTTGCTATAAGTGTAATTAATATATGTTTAACTACGATAGAAACATCAATGATGTTTTTTTCGTATTTTTTACGGTATTTTATCAAAATTACTAAAGTGTCTAAAACTGGGCCTAACCTGTCCAAAACCGGTACTTTTACCTTACTTCTTTTCGATTAAAAATTTCAATTGAACTCATACATTAACAAAGTACATTGGCCAGCTGCTGCTAAATTTACGTTAATATCTGTCAATGTGGCATTTGAAATATCGAAAATTATGGGTCACGAAAGACCGCAAATATTAAAAAAAATAAAGTTGCCCTAGTTACAAAGGGACCAAGGTACAACAGGTTTCCCTACTAATATTCCTGTTTTATTAAACACATTACTTTTATTTTCTGAACAATACAAATAGATCAAACTGGATTTACTCTTGAAATTTTAGTTGTATACCTAGCTTGAAATTACCAAAATAACTGAAATTATTTTAAGAATAAATGGGTATAAGCAAAACTAACAAGGCCTTTGTTGCCAAACTTGAACTGCATTTAAGTACGTTCGAACGATTTACTACTTGGGATATATCACCAACACAACCATCCAAATAAATCGGCATCGAATAAATTTTTTCAGTTAATCCGTGTTTCCTCATTTATTTATAAAGATATTCAATTTTTTTTCGGCAATGTAATTGTATGACAATTTTGAAGAGACGTCTCGAGTTAGAATTCTGAAATCGATCTATTTCGAGTAGTCGCATCTTGATCATAAAAAAAAACTAATTTAAAAAGATAAACTCAAAAAAGTACCTTGATACATCCCCAGAAACTTGCCTAAAAATTCTATGTGTTAAAAAATATTTTCATCATTCCTTGTAGTTTGGCCGGAAACACGGGCGTAATTAACATTGTTTTTCTTTTGGACAGATTTAATCCTGCTCCGCCTAAAATTTTCTCAAATTAGGACGTCCGTAGAAAAGCAATTCCCTAAAAATTAAATTTTTGCATTCGCAATTTCATAAATAAATTTAAAAAAGCGCATCGCCAAAAGGAACTAAAATCAAGTAGGCTTTTATTTTAGAATCGAAAAGCAAATCGATTTGGTCGTATAGGTTTTATCCTTCGGCCGGACTATTTAATTTACACGCATGAATTCCAACATTTCCCCAATACTGGTAACCCAAAACTTTCGTTTAAAAGCGAAAGGGAGTATTTTGAGAAAGCGCATAGTTTTATCAGAAATATTCGAAATATTCGACAAAAGCAACAAGCTGTTGTATTCAACGAATGCGCTTCGAGGCATCAAACATCATCAGCTTCTTCTTCTTTATTGAATCGAAGCAAAGCTTTTCTAGTTTATACACTTCCGTAAGCTTTCGCGGGATATTAGACTTCCCTTTTTGCAGTTTAATGACTTGTAAGAAATTGTTTTTGTCAAATATTTACTTTTAATCTTGAGTGTTGTCTACGTTTTTTAATCGAACAAATATTTAAGGGGTGCCGATCGAATTATGGGACGGCCAGCGGGCGGAGGGTTTTCGTTTGGAACATCGATTTTTGCATTATGAATGTCGGAGCTCCCGAGTTTAAAGCGAATTGTTAATTGACTGACAGTTTTCCCGTTAGAAGAGGGTTTAAATATGTCTCCGCTTTCGTGATGTCCGATTTTGATGAGTTGTCCTCACTTTTGGGATTATAATTATCTACCCTCGGGTTGGCGTTTATTCAAATATGCTTTATGTTTAAATTTCGCCTGGTATGAGACTTAAAACCGACCAAGGCTCGGCTCAAAATAATTCGCAATATTTTACGATTAAAGATTAATAAATATCGTTATTATTCCGAACAATAATACGAACCAAATATATTTTTCCTTCCATTCTTAACCTTCCGTGTACTAGGTGGGGTATAACTAACGTGAACGTTTTTTTGTTAAAACGAGCTTAAAATCGAGTGTGCATATTCAAACTCGGGAAAATTGTGAACCACGCTTAAAACCGAGTGTGCACATTCGAGCTCAAAGTGGCACATTTCGATCTCGGAAAAATGAAGCGCGCCGCTTCGCGTCGCGCTACATTTGCTTCCCTCGCTCGGAAATGTGCCACTTTTCGCTCGAATGCGCGCATCTTCGTGTTTATTATATTAGTATAATTTACCGTGCGCGCCTTTATACCAAAAATTTTCATTTAATTTAGTAAATATCGATTTTATATTCGAAAAACGTATTTACCATAGCAATGAGTGGAAGGGAGCGAGAAGATACGATAATCTTGTCAATGCAAGTGAGAGAGAACGATTAAAATTAATAAATTAATTTTTCGTGTAATGTATTGGTCTAAATGATTGCGAATCATTAAGAAATTGCCGTGAAATTAATTTGTATTTCAATAAAGAGGCAAGAATGAAATTCTTGCTAGGTTTTCTTAATGTTCGGTATCGTAATTGACACGTGTCATTGAAATTTGGTACTCAATGACTCAATAGTTTATAAGGTGAAGAAAATGTTAAGTTTTTGTATTTTTATTAATAAGTCTATTCTAATGCATAAATAAATATGTGTTTTACCCAAACCTATTCATTATTGGTTATTAAAATATATTTCTTATCATTTAACTGTCATAAAGTACAATTTTGTAGATTTTATTTTATTTTATTTTCGGGGTATGAGAAACCCCACTTAGTATGGCATGTAACATTTAGTCACCTAGTATGCGGAAGGCTAAGAGTTGTTAGCAATAATTTTAATTATATTGATATTACTTAATGAAAATGTTGCTCTATTGTATTTTTGTATTGTAATTTAAAATAAATTGTGTACAGTATAATCGAATATGGAGATTATTTTTTAAGTTATACTTCTTTTGAGACGTTTGGAGTAAATGTTTAGCATGCCACCGAAGTTGTGCGCACTACTAACACAAATTAAAGAAAATTAAATGGATATTCTTTACCCTGACTAAGTTATCTTATAGGACTGTGAGCGTGATAGGGGTAATACCTAAAGCTGTGAATATATGCAAAATGCATATTGTTTATTTTTTACCATTACCAATTTAACATTGGGAAATTACATAAAATTAATGAAAATAAATCCTTATGCGCTTTGTTTAAACACATCATCTTTAACTTTTCTTCTTCTTTATCTTCGCCTTTAATGCAATTGTTTGAACACATATATTATTTAATTATACCGAATGTATCATTAAAAATGCCACGAGCTTATAAAACCTAAATTAATAACCATTCCAAAAAAAGTACAAAAGTACAAAAAGTATAGGTACGTGTTTCTTTAATTTATTCGATCTATGCACTGCCAGAATATCTTAAATAAAGAGTATTAAATTTTTAAATATTTTGATAGAGTTTATCGAGAGCTTACTAAAAATGTATAACCATTTGATTGATAAATAATTATAAAAAAAATATTTTTATTTTCAGTAAAGTGCCATGGGCTTATAATTTTAAAACATTTTTTAGCATTTTTATTAGTTTAGAAGATATAAGCTCTTGGCACTTTAAATGAAACACCCGTATGTATTTTATTATATGTTTTCAACAGAGATTAATCAATATTAATTACGATTTCAGATTTTATGAATCGATACTGATTAGTCAAAAATTATGGTATCATTTATTTTGGTATTACTAATAAAATAAATTTAAATTTGTCTCCTGCATTACTGTCTTTTATCTCTGACCAAATAGAACATATAAATATTAAAAATAATAAAAAAAGCTGAGTATATAGGCTATAAATCAAACATGTGGTTTTATCTAATTTAGCCACACCAAAGAAGTATAACTTCTAACAGGCGTATATACACGCACCGGTTTTTTTTTTAATATTATATTTTGCGATTTTAAATATCAATAGGCAGGTTTTTCTCCTTTTCGTTAAATTGTAGAAAAATCCGTTTTTTCTAAAGATGCAGAAAAAGATCGATAGCTTATTGACCTAAAAAAGGAGCGTCCTCAAAAAAGTAAGTCGACAAAATACATTAAAAATATGAAAAGGTTTTTGCATATTGAATTCAAATCTTGTACACGAAACGAGAAGCTTCGAATATACGGCATTAATATTTTTGCTCGAATTAAATTTAATATGGAAATTTTTTTTTCAAGGAGCTGCTTTTTCTGCCGTTAAATTTAAAAATAATAATTTTACTTCCGCATTAAATCTTTCCTGTTTCAAATGCGTATTTGATGAGTTGTTTTTGAACTTATATCTTGACATAAATTTTCGTTTTAAGCGACTCTGATATCTACAAATTTCCTTTGATTAATATTAAACAATGGTAAACAATTCCGTTGTTAATTATTCCTCATATATTACTGGTAGTCAAGATTTAAGAGAAAGCAGTCGGAAAATTTATTAATTAACAAAGCAACAAGCACTACTATTTGTCAATATAGTTCGTTTAATTATTGTACCTATGCTTTCATTCTAGTTTTGTAAATACAATTTTCGAGTTAAAACGTAGGTACCAATATTAAAATTTGATAAATTATATAAATTAATGCAATATTATAATTTACGATAAGCACATTATTATTTTCTAAACCTAAAACAAAAAATAATATAATAGTTTGACTGCTTGCAACGAAATGGTTTAATAACTGGAACATAAATTAAATATTTTAAAGGCCGCGGCCTTTGAAGTTATAGAATCAATAATTTCGAAGTCGATAAAAATGTTGATAATAAAATGTTTCGTATAAACACACAAATTAATAAAACTTCAGGTCAAATTAATTATAAAACATTTCCATGGGTTATCAATAGAATGATTGCAAAGGATGGTTTGTCAAATAATTTGGTAGAAATTAATATGAAAATAATACTTATAAATATTTATGCAGAAAACTTTAATTTTTTAATTTTTTTTAATTTTTTTATTTTGGCGCAAAATCAGGAAAAAAAAACGGTACGCACCATAAAAGTTATACTTCTTTAGCGTAAATAAATTAAATATAATCATTAGACTGGGACAAAAAAATTGCCTATTTTTTGTTAAATGAAACACCGAAAATATTATTTAGGATGATAAAAAAAAGTTAATGCCAAAATTTAAGCTCTTAATTTTAATATTAAGAAGTCTATTATCGAGAATTTCAATTTTTTTACACCACACGCATCTTTCACTCAAATCTTCTTAACAATATACTCGAAAAATATAAATAATACATATTTTTGAAGAAAATTAAATTCTCCACAAAAAAGGTCTGATTGCACATTTTTGTACAATAAGCCGTTTCGACGTAATCATGCCTTGAATGTTGATCTGTTTTTACGATTTGATTTTTCAAATTTGGAATTTTGTAATTGATAAACCAATCGCCTTCTAAAGGAGAACGATACATATTTTGCAGGAAATTAGACGGTCTACAAAAAAGTTCTCATTACATTTTTCGTTAAATTCACTCTTTCAAAGGTTATTCGAAATTCAAGTTCCAGTAAAAATTAATTTATGTTTTTTTTTGCTTTAGACATTATTTTTTTTACTTGATTGATAAATTTAAGTCTATATGTATATTAAAAATACAATTTTTTTAACTAAATTTATCAAAGTTCTTCAAAATTGATAATTTATTAAAATGTAATTTCACTTTAAAAGTTTTAATCCATTGAAATACAGTTTTATTTAATTTAACTAATTCCAAGCATAAAAAATACGCGGTTTTTTCAATTAAGAATTATTTAATTATGATACATATTTTTATGTATGAACTTGTTCATTGAATTTTTCCTGCCTTATCCCTGTTTAGATTTTTCCAATTTTAGTCAGTACTCAAACTTTGAATAACTTTTGAAAGAGTAAATTTAACAAAAAATGTAATGAGACTTTTTTTGTAGAGCGTTTAATTTTCTTCAAAAATGTGTATCGCTCTCTTTTACAAGCAGATTAGTTTATCACTTAAAAATTCCAAAGTTAAAAAATCAAATCGTAAAAACAGATCAATGTTCAAGACACAATTACGTGGACACGGCTTGTCATACGAAAATTTGGAATCAGATCTTTTTCACTTCAAACTTCAAATTAAAGCATAATTTTTTTTTCTCAAGTTTGATTTATTTTTTAACGCTGATTTTTAGAAACGAGCTTTTAAATTATTTGGGACGTAACTAAAGTTTTAGTTAATTAGAGCTGCACAATTAAATTTTTACTACAAAAGGCCTTGCAGTTTTGTATGTAAAAGTCACGTACCGAATAAGAAAAATCAACAAAAATTATGATTACAATTCAGAAGCGGTGGAAAGGTATTCATTACCGGCGAGCGGAAATTTCATCATACGGTGTAATTACATTTTTAATTTCCTTCATTGACGTTCTATTAATGATAATCCTTTACTTCAAAGCGAACTGCGGCCATATTGATAAAGTTGGAGATTTAATCCATCGAGGACATTTCTGTGGACAATATTACATTCTCGACAAGTAATCGACCGACATTCATATTATTTCTTTTCCAAAGTAAATAGAACTAAAACATGTTCTCTTTCTTTTTTCGGAAATTTTAATTACATTTTTTTTAAGTCTAATTTTTGTGAAGGTTAATACAGACATTTATACTCGTTTGGTTAAACAAAGGATACCATTTGCACAAAAATTTCACATTATTAAGTATTTGGCAAAAATTACGTGTTGATCTACTTTTAATGAAAAAACTAAAATTTATATACCTAGATATAACGTTATTTAAAAAATTTATATTTAAGTATTATCAATTTTTAATTAATTGGGTATCTTTTAAAAATAATTCATTTGCTTGTATTTTGATCCAAATTTTTTTAATTCGGTACTTATTTCTAAACTTATCACTGTTTTTCGACAGTATTCGGTTGGTAGGAAAATAATTTCGGTTTTCACAACGCAATCGATACTTTTTTTAATACTGATCATTACTGGTGATGAAAAATCTGATGTTATTAATCGAAAACCGTCATGATCCAAGCGTAATAAAGCAACACAAGCTTTATCAAAATTTGAATTGAATCAAAAAATTATCATTCTTTCAGTTTGGTGAGATTATAAAGGTATTGTATATTTTGAGGTTCATCCAAGGAACCAAATAATTAAATCAGAAGTTTACTGTCAATAATTGATGAAATTGGGAGAAAAAATCAAAGATAAACGGCCAGACGTAACTAACCGTAAAAGTATTATGTTCCACTATGACAACGCTCGACCTCACATATCTATAGTAACTCGTCCAAAATTATTGGAGTTAGGTTAGGACTGATATTGTACACATTATATGGACTTGACCATGTACCATCAGATCAAAACTCTTTAAATGGTAAAAATTTCATTCATGATTAATCCTGACATTGCACTTTGTTCTTTTTTTTTGCTGATAAGCACCAGACCTTCTACAAACGTGAAATCATAGAGTTAACAAAAATATAGGTGAAGGTTATTGAACAATATTGTACAATTAAAGTTGATTAAAATACATTCTTTGGAGAAAAAATTGAGGTTTATTTTAAACTAAAAAAACCGACATTACTTTGCTGTCAACCTGACATTTAACGGCAAAATTAAATCGGTTTCATAGATCAACAAAAAGTAGCCAAGTTTGATTCTTAAAACAATTTTTAAAAGTGAAAAAGGTACCTTTGTCTGAAAAAAAGTTAATGTCGTTAACTAAATTTTATTCCAAACGTCTAAAACACTTAAATTTACATCAAAATGCAATGCCTTTAGGAAAAATACAAATTTCGCCGTTTGTAACTTTCGTAGACACTTTAACCATAGTTAAAAAATTGCTTTAAATACAGTAAAACCTCTCTAACACGACCAGTGTCAGTTTCAGCCCCAATTGGTTTTTTGTAGAGGTGGTCGTATTAGAGAGAAAGACAAAGATAGACAATAAAAATGTAATTAGAAATAAAGTAGTATTATATCGGAAGTAAGTTAATTATTGTGAATCGTGCTTAAAACCGAGTGCGCACATTCGAGCTCAAAGTGGCACATTCCGATCTCGGGAAAATGAAGCGCGCCGCTCCGCGTCGCGCTTCATTTGCCTCCCTCGCTCGGAAATGTGCCACTTTTCGCTCGAATGTGCACATCTTCGTAGTTATTAGATTTGTCTACTTTATCCTTCACTCTTTCAAATCAAAAAATTCAATTTAGTTTGGTAAATATCGCTTTTATGTTGGAAAAATATATTTAACATAGCAATGAGTGGAAAGAGCAAAAAGATACGACAATCTCGTCAGTGCGAGCGAGAGGGAACGATTAAAATTATTCAACTACTTTTTCGTCTAACTTATTGCCCTAAATTATTGTAAATCATGATTAAAACCGAGTGTGCACATTCGAGCTCAAAGTGGCACATTCCAATCTCGGGAAAATGAAGCGCGCCGCTCCGCGTCGCACTTCATTTGCTTCCCTCGCTTGGAAATGTGCCACTTTTCGCTCGAATGCGCACATACCCCGCATTCACAAAATTTTCCCCTCTATCCTTCGCTCTTTCAAATCGTAAATTTAAATTTAGTTTAGTAAATATTGATTTTATGTTCGAAAAATATATTTAAAATACCAATTAGTGCAAGGAAACGAAAAGATACGAGAATCTCGTGAATACAAGTGAGAGGGAATGATTAAAATTACTCAACTGCTTTTTCGTCTAATTTATTGGCCTAAATTATTTTGGATCATGCTTAACACTTAATTACACGCGCTGGTGTTTTTCAGGCACTCGCGCCACAGTTTTTGTAATTACTATATGTATAAATTTTTGCGAGCCTGTACACTCACATGTAACCTTTGTTTACTCTTTCTAGAGTGCGATGGGCACCTGAAAGTATTAAATTGGAGATTATAAAAGTGTGTTATTTGTCAAAGTTTGAATTGTCGTGGCTTTGGTGCCTGAAAAGCACCGCGCGAGTAATAATGTTATTATTTTCGAAACAACATTTATTTTAAAATATGATGTATTAGATACATTTCTAACGGGTTTGGGGCGCAAGGGGCAAACTATTGATCAGTTTTATAAAACTATTTATTATTTTGAAGAACCAAAAGATGACCATTATGCATTTTTTTTACTTGCTCAATCTAACTGGAACTAACGCACAAACATATAATGCAACACATTTTTGTGATTAGCCTTTGAAATTATGAACGATTTTGAAAACTAACGGTGATGTGGATGGAAACACATTCTATCAAAACAGCCAAATTAGAAAATTTACTAACTAGAATTAAGCTTTTGTTGTCAAAATTCAAAGAAAAAATTAAACGTTAAAAAAACCAGTAAAAAACGGGCCATTGCCAATTGTTAATCCTACATCAATTTATTGCAAATTGAAAAAATAGAAGATAATTATTGAACAGTTTTATAGACTTTGTTACATTGATTTTAGTTAATTTTCTTTTTCACTTAATTTTAAGTTGGGTATTAATTTTTTGTTGTTGTTGGGAAATCAATAGTGCATAATGTGAATGACATTAAAAAATTGGCAAAATACATTCAAAATTCTTAAAACCAAGTCATTTTCTATGTGGTGCCTAAAACGCACCGCGCGAGTAGTTGCGTTACGGTAAATTGAGCGAGTAACTAAGGGTTAAAACCGAGTGTGTTCTATTATCCTAGAGCTTTCTTATAAGGAATAAATTTGCAAAAAATCTGAGAGTATGTAAAATTACAAATGTTCCAAAAACGCCTGCAGATTTTTTTACACTACAGACTATGAAAGAATTAAAATGTCAATCAGGCTTAGAATCATTAATAATTACAGGTAAATTCTTGTTTTTACAGCTATTATCTATACAAAATTTTTCAAGTTTAAGTAATTTTGAAAAGTAGCGGTCTCGATATTAACATCCGCGGTCGGGTTAGAGAGTGGTCGCCTTAGAGAGAAATTTATATAAAAAATTAAATTACGGTATAATTATACTGTTACACACGGCCCGCTTTTAGAGGTGGTCTCCTTGTAGAGATGGTCGCCACGAGAGGTTTTACTGTACAAAAAATAAAAAAGTTAATATTATTGCTAACATTTTATTTCTGAAAATTCTATGAAATTAATGGCAAAATCGTGCGCTTCGTTTAATTTGTTTAAATAAACTGTGTGTTTTCTAAATTTCGTGCTAGGGCAAGGCCGGTTCCGAACGCGCCCAACCTAATTAAAATGCAAATGGAAAAAATGATTTAAATAAAAAAAGCGTAGGAAATTTCGATACACAATAATAAATGCGGCTACCTTTTGAAGGACCATTTAAAAGCGAATCGAAATATTTATCCAACGAAAGGAAAATATATGGAAATGTATTCCGGTTGAATGCTTGAGTGTTATGTTTCAAGTGATTATTCCATGATTTGACTAATGGAATAATCCCGTAAAGCAAATGACATCCACGAAAGGGTCGGAGATACATGTGAAGGCTTTGAACGTTAAGACCCGCAAACACTCAAACATATATACAGGTCCACGCAAATTTACAACCATATTAAATCCGCGTAAATTCAAATTCCTGTTAGTCTTTATGTAACCGCATTATCAGGCGTCTGCTTTTTGATGTTTCTCCCGCTTCTTCCTTCTCGCACCGTCGTCCCTTTGCGATCGTTTTCCTACGACATGTAATTCGGGCAAGTGAAAGGACGTCCTCAAAAGGGATAGTCCTTACATCAATTCGACGACAAACATATCGAGGAAATTTCACTCGCGAGGATTTCATCTCTTGTTAGTGTTCACTGTCTTTTAAATAAATATTTGCCTTTGGCTCTAACGTTCTGGAAAATAAAATTCTATGCATCGACCCTCTCGAACTGTTGTATCGTACGATCTTTTGGGTAGGACGTGCGAATATTTTGTTTGATTTTTTAGATTTAATTTTGAAATGGATTTTAATTGAATTTCGTAACGCAGGAGCGAATTGTATTTCTATAAAAAATTGCAATTGTGTTCAAATTGGATTCGGAATTAATGCAATTAATGCTTGTACGGTCAATTTTATTGTTGTAATACTGCAAAATGCACGATTTTTGAAAAATTGTATTGTTTTTGCCTTTACGTTTTAGACGAGAGTTTTTATTTGTTATCAGATTTTTAAAAAAAACTGCTAAAAAAATTAAAGCTATTATTTTTGGTAGATTTGTAAGTGTTCTTTAATTTATTTCGTTTTTATAAATATTGTGTGACCTTTTTAGAAAATATGTAATGCCGTTTGTTGGCAGTCATTAAAATTTTACTATGGCTATTGTTTATTTCTTCTAGTTTTACTGTTAGTGTTAAATGGACTATGTAAGTTCTAAAAAAATGTCGAATGTATTACAATATTAAATATTAACAAAATAAATTACAGTCGACTCGCGGTAATCCGACAAATGTTTTGCAAGGCGGTGTTGGATTATGAAATTGTCGGACTATAGAGTGGTGCCCGTAACTTTTTGAAAGAAATGTAACTTGTAATCCGATAAATGCTAAAAAATATTATAAAATCAATACTATACGATATGGAACTTCGCGAATTAAACAACACAATAGACAACACAAGGTTTATTGTAGAATTAACGTAGTACATATTGATATATATCAATATGCATTTAATTGGCATGTTGTATTACAGAGGGCTCCGAATAATACAAGGGTCGGATTACCGTGGGTCTACTTTATTTTAAATTTTAGTTTATAAAGTACAGTAGATGCCGCTTAATGTGATCACTTTGGGACCGAGATAAAATGATCACATTAACCGCCTGATAACAATAAGCGAAAGACACTAGCGTAGAAATGCTCTTGTATTGTGTCGGTTGGTTCCAAACCAGTTTGATCACACTAACAGGTTGATAACATTAACCGTGATTACATTAAGCGGTGTCTACTGTAATTCGATATAAAAAATTGAATAGAATGAGTGTAATAATAATAATAATATTGTTAAATAACTACTTAGAGAGAAGAGATGATAATTCTCATGATGTAACATGACAATTATTGCCATGTAGCATGACGAGGAAGATTTTCTCTACAAACATTTGTTGGTCATAGTAATTATGCCTATTTTGAAGAATAATAGTGACAAGACTGCATAGGTATAATTTTCATGCTTCATAGGAATTATTACCATACAACATGGTATTGGCTCCCATGTTACATAGAAGAAATTATAATTGTAGAAGAACTCTTTCCCATCCAGCATAACCAACTTATTAATGTAAATATTTATCTTAGCGAGAGTTAAGTTATTAATTAAATGAGTTATATTATTTATAATATAAAAACTAAACAAATAATTAAATAATTTTTCAAAAAATTAATATTTACGATAATAAAATATAGCCACTTCGTGACATGGTAGAAATCACCAGGTAGGGTGGTATTGAACCCATGCCACATGCTTTAAAGATAGGTCCTGATTACTATGCCTTATTTTAAAAATTCACATGCTACACAGTGAAAATTACCATTCTCTTCCCTCCGTTTATTACAATATAAAATAAAAAAATAAAAATAAAAATAAAAATATTTAAATAAATAAATGTTTTATTTTTTTTCTAATTTTTTGTCTCATGTGTAATGTAAAAATGTAAAATTGTAAAAATTTTATTTTTTTGAAATTCAGGATTATGTACAGATGTGTTAACATCTTAATAGAATACATAGCTGTGTGTATTTTTTGCTAATAATAAATATGCATGTACACTACTGTCAGAAAGTTTAGAAACACTTGTAATACTTAATCAATTTGTTTTACGTTTATTTTAAAGTAAAATGGTAATACCCATATGGGTTACGTAGGCTACTGAGTATCAAAAAACAGTATTTAAATTATAGAATTAAGACATAATATCATTTATTGAAGCAAAAATTTATTTATAATTTATTTTGAATAATGTGACCACCTTTAGCCTTAATTACAGCTTTGCAGATTTTGGGCATTCTCTTAAATAATTTTTGATAATTTTTTTACAATTCCAAATAAAATTTCAGTTCTGTGTAGACCAAACCATAGTTTTTTGGTTACAATTGTGAAATCTAATAGACTTTACACGTTACGACATGTTCTACTTTGAGACTCAGGAACCTCAATCAATTAAAATGTAAACAAATAATGTATCTTAGACTCAAATGAAATATATTCATTTATTTCCTTTTAATTTCATAAATAATTAGATTTAAAAAGATGCTTCTAAACTTTTGGACGGTAGTGTACTTATGGAAAATTGTAAGAGTATTAAAACAGCAAGCCTGGTAAATAATCGATCGTCGACACGAAAAACGAGAAAATTAATAGTTGATTCGCTTCCATAATTGAACACTTACTTCCACGTAATATCGTCATGAAAAACAATTATAATCCATCATTTATGACTGTACAAAGTAGACTCGTAGTATTAAACATTCCACTCTTGAAACAACGAAGCGAAAACTTTACGATCTTCAAATACAATTTTTTTCGTTTTCAACTAATTCGCATTAAGCATAAAATATGTTCCTTAAAAAACGTTATCTTTGTAGGTCCCAATTTCGCACAATATTCATTATAAGTAAGACCGGATTTCTGTGTTATTACACATTTTGTTTGCTTGCGTTTTGCGCCTTATAAAACCAATATCTATCCGATTCATGACCTAAGGAATGACATCCTGTAATTTTATTTTGCACAAAAGTGCATTTTGAGCTGAACTGCTCGAATACATTTTTACAAAATTTTTAATAATTAAAATATATAGGGTAGAACCACCGGTTTTGGACACTACTAGGTTTTTCGTTACTTAAAGTATTTCTTTTTAATAAAATAACATAAAATCCAATCAATGGAAAAAAATTGCAGTTATTCCACAATTTTTACTTCGGCGCATTCATTTGATTAATCAAAAAATAAAATTCATTTGTGCGAGCGAGTTAAAATGATTAAAATTATACTAATACTTGTTCATCTAATTTATTGGGCTATATTGTTGTAAATCGTGCTTAAAATCGAGTGTGCACATTCGAGCTCAAAGTGGCACATTCCGATCTCGGGAAAATGAAGCGCGTCACTCGGCGTCGCGCTTCATTTGCCTCCCTCGCTCGGAAATGTGCCACTTTTCGCTCGAATGTGCACAGACGACGGTTTCATTGTATATGTGTATTTTATCCTTCGCTCTTTCAAATCATAAATTTAAATTTGTATAGTAAAAAAAAATAAATGTCGGTATTATGTTCGAAAAACCTATTTGCCATAGCAAGGAGTGGAAGGGAGCGAAAAGGTACGACAATATCGTCAATGCAGGTGAAAGAGAACGATTAAATTTATTAAACTGATGTTGCACGGAGAAAAAAATATCGTTATAATAACCATACGTATCCTTATTATAGCTATCCGTTGGATAGTTATCTTTCACAGGGATACGCCGTATAGCTAATTTAGCTATCCAGAGTATCCTTATTACGGATCGTTATAGTAACGATCCGTATTACTGTTTTAGACATTCAAAAGATTCTTGTCATAGTGATTTAACGGATATGCACGGAGAACAATATGTCGTTATAATAACCATACGTATCCCTATTATAGCTATTCAAATCCTCAAATTAACTATCCAGTTACCTACACGACGGATACTGCACACGTTCACGAGAGCTTTTCGTTTGAATGCTTGAATCAAATAAATGAATTCTTATTATAAGTATACTATGGAGAGCTGTTTTGATCATATTATGAATTGTAATATTGACTAATAAATATCGTTAAATTAGACATTCGAATCCTTGTGAGAACAATACGTCAATTGGGTATACGTTAGATAGTTATATTAAGGCCCTTTGCACACGACCGGTTAATCCGCCGTCCGGCTATTTCACCGACCGGCAAAAAAACGAGCTTATCTTACACACGCAAACTAGCCATCGCTAGGTTACTTGATTTCTGTTCGTTGGCAGTGTCGTTCGACAAATAAATTTATACTAACACCTACAACGAGCCATTTGAGAATGAAATTGGAATCTACGACTCTGTACCACGGCGACGGCAAAATTCCCGTTTGTGTGTCAACACGTATAGACTTGCATGCAATGGAACTATGCGTCGGTCAATCTACCGGCCGGCGACCGTGTGTTCGCCGTTCAAATTTTAATTTTATCGGCGGCCGGTCGGCAGAATAGCCGGCACCGGTAGGAGTGTTAGATCGTATTTGAACGTACGTATTATAATTTGTTCCGATTTTCTTGCCGGTCGGTGAAATAGCCGGCCGGCGTATTAACCGGTCGTGTGCAAGAGGCATAAGGATATTTTTTTCTCCGTGTGCGTCTAATTTATTGTGAATCATGCTTAAAACCGAGTGTGCACATCCTCGTATTTATTGAATTTGTTTATGTTGAACTTAAATTACAACTAAGATAATCCGACCAATAGATGGACTGTTAAACAAATTTTTTGTTTCTTAACTGAAAGAATATAGTAAAATAATAATAAGTTCTAATAAAATGAATTATACATTTTTACAAAATTTTAAATAATTAAAATGTACAGGGTAGAACCACCGGTTTTGGACACTACAAGGTGTTTCGCCACTTAAAGTATTTCCTAAATATAATAAAATAACATAAAGTCCAATCAATGAAAAAAAAATTTCGTTATTCCACACTTTTTACCTCGGCGCATTCATTTGAATAATCAAAAAATAAAATTCCTTTAATACACAAAATTTCAATCAAATAACGTAAAATTTATGTACCATGCACAATATTAAATTCTTTGACAAAATTACTTCGCTGATTAAAAAGTGATTTTAATATAAATCTTAGCTTTCCCTTAATAAAAAAAACCGAGACTTTTCAACAAAATATCCGAATACCTCAAAAATGTGCCGCATAATCAAAGTTGATCTTGCCTAATTGGATTACGTTTTTGTATTTAGATTTGGTTTATTAGAAGGCATGGAAATGTAATACGTTCAAAGCCGTGTTATTGAGGGCATTCAAATTTGATGAGGGAGTTTGTAGCTGATTGGAAATTAGACCGATTTTGTGCAGATGTTTGCTAAATGAAACCGATAAGGCCATTGTCGCCGATTGCCTTGCGAAATCCACGAAATAAATTACCAACAGTGCGACTTGCTCTCAATTAAAACCATTAAAACGAAATTAAATACACCTTTGGCTTTGTTGCCCTCGAAAGCGTGCTGCAACAAAGAATTTCAGCTATTTTGTTTGATATAACGCTTAATTAAAAATTTAACATTTTTCTTATGTAAAGTAATTAGAAACTCAAAGGTCTAAAATAAAAATGACTAAGAAATTTAATTAAAACACAAGCTATCATCTTTTAAACCGAAAACTTGTTATCACTAGAAAAAGTTTTCTTGGGCTTCGTTTTGAATGCTTTCATGCAAATAATTTTTTAGTATTAATAATTGTGAGTTTTTGAAAAGTAAATAGGAAAGCGTAGTTGTATTGGAAAAAATTTAATTATTAAGATGTGAGCTGGAAATGCGTCAGATTGTTTTATTTATGTTTAATAGAAAGTGACAGTCGACCGGAAAATGCAATTTTCTCGAATAGAATTTTCACTTTAAAGCCCAGAAAAAATGTAAACCTGTAGCTGGCAGACGTTTGATAATATTTGGGTCCGCACAATAAAGTGTTTGCCTTGCCATTTGTTTATTTAAAAGTACCAAAAAATGACTAATAATGTCGTCGAGTGGAAGTTTATTAAGAAAGGCACAAGATTTAAACTAAATATATAACAAAAGCGTCTTTTGTAGCCCGACATATTTTAATAATAATTATTCTCACATCTCGCAATTCTAAACAAGGGGGTTTTATCTGACGATGTCAGGCTGGCGTTATTAACATCAAACTTTGCAACTCAAATGATGTTACTGAACAGCCACAAAAGGCCCTTCCACGTTCAATATTTCTCTGCAAATAGAAACACACAAACTCACGCACGTTTAGTGCCAAAAGTCATTATAAACAAATTAAATTAAATTTGCCGACATGAACATACGAACGGTCCGAACATGCGGTTTGGTGGTCTGTTTTTTATTTCTCTCGGTTTGCCTACTAAATTTATTTGTTTATTTTCTAAAGTTGTACTTGTTTTGGCACTTGAAGAGTAAAGCCGTTGCAGGTGGTAGAAGTTGCGCACGCGCAGCGAACGAAAATTCAACAAAATAAAGTAAGCTGTCTAAGTAAGTAAATTCATTATTGTAAATCGTGCGTAAAGCCGAGTGTGCTCATTCGAGCTCAAAGTGGCACATTCCGATCTCGGGAAAATAAAGCGCGCCGCTCCGCGTTGCGCTTTATTTGCCTCCCTCGCTCGGAAATGTGCCACTTTTTGCTCAAATGCGCACACCTTCGTACTTACTAGATTTGTCTACTTTATCCTTAACTCTTTCGAATCAAAACTTTCTATATAGTTTGGTAAATATCGATTTTATGTTGGAAAAATATATTTACCATAGCAATGAGTAGAAGGAAGCAAAAAGATACGACAATCTTTTCAGTGCGAGCGAGAGGAAACGATTAAAATTATTCAACTACTTTTTTGTTTAACTTATTGGCCTATATTATTGTAAATCGTGCTTACAACCGAGTGTGCTCTTTCGAGCTCAAAGTGGCACATTCCGACCTGGGAAAAATGAAGCGCGCCGCTCCGCGTCGCGCTTTATTTTTTCCTCGCTCGGAAATGTGCCACTTTTCGCTCGAAGGCGCACATCTTCGCATTTATTAAATTTGTTTACATTAATCTTCGCTTTTTCAATTTATAAATCGAAATTCAGTGTAGTAAATATCGATTTTATGCTCAAAAAGCGTTTTTACCATAGCAATGAGTGGAAGGGAGCGAAAAAATACGACAATATCGTCAATGCAAGTGAGAGAGAACGATTCAAATTATTCAACTTATTTTTCGTCTAATTTATTGTGAATCATGCTTAAAATCTAGTGTGCACATCTTCGTATTTATTGAATTTGTTGATCTTAAATGACAACTAAGATAATCCGACCAATAGATGGACTGTTAAACAAATTCTTATGTTTCTTGTCTGAAATAATATAGTAAAATAATAATAAATTGTAATAAAAGTAGTAATACATACGTAAAAATGTCTAATAAATTCGAAAAATATAATGAAAATCTTGTATAAAGTAGTAGTTTATAAAAAAAATATATTTTACGAAAAAGCTCATATCCCCAGTAGATGGACGGCGATCTCCAATAGATGTATATAAGATGTATATAACAATTAAAATTTAAAATGCAATAACCAATAGCTTAAACTTAATAAAAATAATCACTAAACAAATAATAGATGAAATAATAATTTTCAAAATAGGTATATGAAAAATTAATGTTATTTTTTTGACAAATGCCTTGCTTTTATACACTACATAATATTAATTATGTGTTAATGTAATAATTTTGATATATAAAAATAACAAAATACAACGATATTATATATTGTTTTATTTTATTTCTTTTTTATGAATATACTTTCTTTTGATCTGTGCAAAGCACTGCTACAAATTATTGAAACCAAAATATTACTATTATTTTTTGTAGTTAGAAAAATATAAATAATATAAAGTTGTTGTTTTACGAAATATTTTTGATTAATTTGAACGATTTTGTTCACAGCAATTTGTGGTAGTGTTTCGAAGACACCCTGTAGGAAATCCACTAATTTTTCATTACAATTCAATTTGATATAATAGAAATTTTTATTATAAAGTAGTAATCAATTATTTTGGAAATTGAATTAAAAACGCTTGTTTTATTACAACTTATTTACAACAGATGGAACCGAAAACCGAAAAAAACCGTTAAATTTTACCGGAAAGAAAATCGGAACTAAACCGAAAAAATATTTCAGTTTATTTATACATCTAATTACTAAACCTACACTTATTTACTCATTATTATATTAAATAGACGTTTATTTACTTTTAATATTGTGGCAATTCATAATGTATCTATAAAATATTAGAAAAAAAAGAATAAAATACATATTCGAAATTAATAATTCGGAACTGAACCGAAAACTGAAAAAACCCATATATTTGGCCGAACGAAAACCTGAACGATAAAGATAACGGTTCGAAGCTCTACTTATTTATAATAAAAAATAAATAAAAAAATCAAACATATTATTTTTAGAAGTCATTGTAAATATTGGACAAAAGTTATAAAATAAAATAAAAAAATAAATAAAAAGCTTTTTCATATCACATGCATAGAAACAACGCGTTTTGATCCCTGTTTTGCCAGTCGAAACAAAACAATTTCAGACCAATGCGACTGTGTCAGTCAGAAATGGCATTTGTTTCTCCCCTAGGAGAGAAACAACGTTGTTTCTCCCCTAAGGGAGAAACAATTCATTTATTTATTATTTATGTCTTTATTTCAAGTCTGTCAGATTCGCATTTGTTTAAATCGAATAAAATCATAATCGTCTGACAGCTGTCATCAAATCGTTGTCAAACATTTTAATAAATTACAAAACTCGCTGTTTCTATGCATGTGATGTAAAATAGTATGTGACACGGGATGAAACGAAGACAATTTCAGACCAGGGCGATGACAGCCCTCGCTTCGCTCGGGCAGTCAACTCTCGCCCTCGTCAGAAATCGTCTTGTTTCACCCCTTGCCACACAATATACTATTTAAAAATACCGCCACAATTCTATTCTTTGATTAGCTAATTACCTCAAAACCATAGTTACAATGTAAATAAATAAAAACGAATACAATTTCCTCGAATTTTCCGAAAGCTCGTGTAAATTAATAAGCTCGATTTCATTTTAGAAAACATTGGAAACGTTTTTGTGGTAATTTCGTGAAGGAAAATTAGCTTTTGATGGATGAAAAGACACGAATTATTTACAAACTATTCGTCAAGAATTTGTTGAACTAATTAAGTTCCATCTCATAAACAGCGTGATTATAGTGTAGTGCAAAGTCAAAATAATTAATTCCTGAACATAAGAAGTTGGAAGTTATCCAAGTTTACGCGTACAACCGTAACGTTTCCTATTAAATGTTTGTTTGTTTTTTTCGTAGTCCTTCGGGTTACAAATTTACAACAAACTTTACATTTTCTCGATATCTATCTGTGTTTCTCTACAATAAAACGCTCTTCTGTTTACACCTGAGCTTTAAACGATTCAATTGCGAATTTATTGCGAAAATCTCGAGCTGAGACGTGGCAATCACTTTACGGTTTGTAGGTTCTTCAATCGTGACATACCGACGTATAGGAAATGATATTTTGTTTTTTTAAGATACTTTATATCAGTTTTCATTTTTCTTAGTTTTTCTATAAATAGTTTTATTGCGACTTAATTGTTTATTTTCTTATTGCCCGTATTTTTTCTTTAGTTATATTATACCGTTTAATACAAAAGTCCACGAATTTTCAAACGATAAAATTTGTTTCGGTACATTGCACTTTTGTCACCGAAATCTATAAAAGGAAGATTCTTCAGATTTACATGTTAACGTGTTACACTTCGAAAATGGAATTGTAAAATCGTTTCCAGTCCAAGTATTTTTCGAACTTAACATAAATTCGATTGCAAAGTCATCTTTGCGAGACGAAAACGTCGCTGCCTTTTTCGATAGATATTTTTAGAATAAACGCATTTAGTTCTTAGAAGTAAATTAGTAAAAACATTTACTTTTCCGTAAGATTTTGAAAGCTTTATGTAGATCTTATAGTGATCTTTCATTTTACGGCCAGTTACATCTCTCTAAGCTCTTCCTCCGAATAAGAGCTCCTCGTAATTTGTTGATGACGCCATTATGGGGCTCCAATATCTCCTTAAAGTTACTTTATATCTTCTGATATAAAGTTTTGTAGTTATCATCGACTTTAAAGATGTTCTACAGTCTTAACTATACTCTACAAAACTTAAACGCTCTTACTTTCTTCGTCTTAATTTAAATTCAATTATCTCCTTAGGTTTTTATTACAACGCATCCGAAAATTTTGATGACGTATTAGAAGTTTCTAGTTTAATACGGAGGTTCTCAACATGTTTCAAAGGTTTAATATTTCTTCAGATTTTGGCAGATAAAAATTTAAAATTGTGCTGGATCGCAGACGAATAGGCACTGAGACTTGGCCGGGTGATAACTGACACCAATCTGAACAACAATAGTTTGTATGCAATACAGTCGAACCTCGATACGTCGAAGTCGAAGGAAAACTAAAAATAATTCGAGTTATAAAAAAAGTCGAGTTAAATACTTTTCTGTGTATGTGTCCCGAGATCGGAATGTGCCACTTTGAGCTCGAATGAGCACACTCGGTTGTAAGCATAATTCACAATAATTTGAACCAATAAATTAAATAAAAATTCAGTTGAATAATTTTAATAGGTCCCTCTCACTTGCACCGATGAAGATATCGTATCTTTTCGCTCCCTTCTACTCATTGCTATTGTAAATACATTTTTCGAACATAGAATCGAAATTACTATACTAAATTTCGATTTATGTTTTGAATAAGCGAAGAATAATTAGACAAATTTAATAAATACGAGGATGTGCGCATTCGAGCGAAAAGTGGCACATTTCCGAGCGAGGGAGGCAAATGAAGCGCGACGCGGAGCCGCGCGCTGCATTTTCCCGAGATCGGAATGTGCCACTTTGAGCTCGAATGTGCACACTCGGTTTTAAGCACGATTCACAACAACTAATTAACTTTCTTAGACGGCCAAATTCAACTGCTGTCTTTTCGTTAGCTGTGATGTACTAAATTAAATTTAATTACGGGCAGAAATTAATATAAATGAATTCAATAAATACGAAGATGTGCGCATTCGAGCGAAAAGTGGCACATTTCCGAGCGAGGGAAGCAAATGAAGCGCGACGCGAAGCGGCGCGCTTCATTTTCCCGAGATCGGAATGTGCCACTTTGAGCTCGAATGTGCGCACTCGGTTCTAACCATGGTCCACAATAAATTAGACAAAAAATCAGTTTCACAATTTTAATCATTCCCTCTCACTCGCACTGACAATATTGTCATATCTTTTCGCTCTTTTCCACACATTGCTATGGTAAATATATTTCAGCTAAGTTATTATTAATTTTGAAGTAATTAAAAATTGTTATAACGGACTTAATATCTATGCAAATCGTGTGGAAGGCTAATAAAATGGGAATTATACACGCTATAAACTAAACATCCCTTAATGAATAACGAAAAAAATGAGTTTGGAAGGGCTATAAAATTTTTTAATACGTTTCTGCAGAATTTCCGAGGTAAAATTTTAATTATCTTCAATCTAAGTAATTGAAGAATTCTTTATGGGAGAAATATAAAAGTTGCTAATTGTTTAGTAAGAGTGAGTAGCTGAAAAATTGCTTTCTGCACTGTTTTTTTTGTAACATTGCCTGTTGTTGACAGTTGAGTAGAATTTAACAGATATACTAATCCTTTGATGTTGAGGTAATAACCATGTAGATAAATGCTTTGTGCTTCGACAACTGTATCATATGATTAACGAAGGCAATTTACTGCAAATTTATTGTGTAAAATTGTTTATATATCTCGTTTTGAGTTCATAAATCAAAACATTGCCCGTTAAGACTGCACATGAGCGCTTAAGATTAAAGTTTTTTAATAAGCTTTACTTTTTGAGTCTTTTGGATTTTTTGTTCCATAATTTAAAAATAAGTCTTCTTTAAATTTTTGAAAAATTTTGTTTCGGAGACCACCAATTTAAAATCTATAAAATTTTCTAAAGATAAGTGACAATCTAATGAAAAGATAAATTTACATAATCAAATTTTACAAAAAAAAGTTCAAATCTACACAATATGTTTCTCAGAATATTCAAGTAGAAAAAAATTAGTTCTCTAAAAGCTTATACAGTCAACTGGCGTTATAACGAAGTTCGATATAACGAAAATCTCGATATAAAGAAAGAAACCGCCGGTCCCTTGAAAATCTCGCTTTATAACGAAAATTTTAATGGGTTTTGGTCCCCTCGATATAACGAAGTTTTCTTGACCAAAGTCTAATAATTTTTGTTAAAAAAGTAAGTACTGTAGGTATGTTATATAATTTACATAATGTGTTTCTACACAATTTTTGATTTTTTTATCTTAAAGAAATGCAAACTTAACACTATCAATTATCAATTACTTGCAAAGCCATGACCTTAACGACAGTGTATTCTCAAGTATCTTAAATCTGGAGAACGCATTGAACGGACAAGTACAGTCACCTGCATACAAACTAAAATTACGGAGTTTTTTAGATTATACGTGTTTCTATTTGTATTATTTCTATTGTTTTTTTTTATTGTTGTTTTCTATTGTTTTATTATTTCTTTTTACATTTCTGCGTTATATTGGTTATTTTAATAAACCACAACGAATTTGTGGTGGTTTGGATTGATTAATTCTATATCTCTAAACAAAGTAAAAATTTGTTAATTTATGCTTTTATAATAAGGAATTTCGATATAACGAACTTTCGATATAACGAACTTTTTCGTGGGTCCCTTGAAATTCGTTATAACGCGAGTTGACTGTACTACAATATCTTAGCGTCTGCAAAGTTTTAAAGCTCTATTCACAAACAACAAAAATGTAAATTTTATTTGATAACGCGACGAAGACATTTTTTATAAATTTTTACCCAAAAAATTATGTTAGCGTCTTAACCAATTTTTTACCTAATTTATATAAAAAATTTTGACGATTTTCAATCTGTAGTAAATATTCATAAAAGTAATCATTCATATTATACGGGGTGTCAGACGAATAAGTACTGAGACTTAATCGGATGATACCTGACTCCCATCTAAACAATAAAAGTTTCTATGCAATATATCCTAAATCTAAATTTTGAGAAAAATGAATTTTAATTTTCTTGTAAACGGCAACATAGTATTGTCACTATTGACTTTTAATAAGTGAGGACTTTAGTATGTGCTTCATTGCTAATTTATTTTATCGTTTGAATGTTTTGTTTAACAATAAATGCCAATAAAGATTGTTTATTACTTAAGGGAACCTGTGTAGCTTGGCACTTTTTTACTTTTAATTTTTTTTAAATTGTATATGTAACAATTTGTTGATAAAATGAATTGCATCGTAGTGAGGCACTAATAAGGTCTTCATCATAAAATATTTGAAAGCATTATCAACCGTTTACTCAAATTGGTATAAGATATAAAAATTAGTGGATCTGTGGCATAAGTACAACATGTACCTTGGCTCTATTTACATTAAGCAAAATAAAACCCATTGTTCTACGAAAAATATATATTTATTTTTAGATTATAAGAACTACTAATGTTCTTCTTCGAGATAACAGTAAAATTGTTTCAAAAATTAATAAAACTTTTCTCGTATACTAAAATTTCACATACTTAACTTTGCAAAAATTTAAATTTTTTGTTAGACTTGCGAGGCATATTATCTGAACGAAAATAAGAATTTATAACAAAGGTATATCTAAATATTTATTTATTGCACATTGATCTTAGGGCCAAGGTACAATTTATTCACAGTGACCGAGTACAACACACCGACCCTTGACGTTTAAACTCAAAAATAAAATTAAAGATTAAGCTGTGCCAAAATTAGATCACTACTATGCAAACATTAATAAATAATCTTTCTATTACAATGAGTCATTTGTTATTAGGTAATAATAATCAATAAGATATTTAAGTAAAAAGATTATAAAAAAACTTACTTTTTTTCGATTAAAAATTTCAATTGATCTCATACATTAACAAAGTACATTGGCCAGCTGCTGCTAACTTTACGTTAATGTCTGTCAATGTGGCATTTGAAATATCGAAAATTATGGGCTACGAAAACCCGCAAATATTAAAAAAAATAAAGTTGCCTAAGGTACACAAAGACCAAGGTACAACAGTTTCCCCTATTTATTTTATGTTTAGATACCTTGTTTCAGAATAAATATTCCGGACTTTGTTAAAATCTATCTCTTTTTTCGATTAAATCTTTGACATACTTTTTAATTTTAGTCTTCAACTTTAATTCTACAAACTCTAAGAAACTTTAAAAACGTCTCCATTTCATTTTTACTCGCTCAAAAAAGCGTAAAGCAGGGTATGTTAGTCGAGAGTCAAGTACGAGATTTTAAGATGAAAAGTACTAAAATAAAACCGAAAAAGCGAACAAGTTTAACGCATTTAACTGTTTTGAGAGGCTCACCGTAATGGAAAGGCACTGAGGTGCAATAATTCTAAAATAAACATACTATATGTGGTTACACAGAAAACTAGAGTAAAACAGAATTAAAACATCTCTTGGGAAGCATCCTCGCTTCTCGCAATGTAATTATTTCGGTTACAATAATAATTCACTTAGCTAATAACATCGCAAAGTGCTGAAGTTTCTCCATAATTTTCACAACTTATTCTACGAATTATAAATAATAATATATCGGAGGCCAAGGAATCGTCTTGGAAGAGCGCATAAATAAACCTCTTCTCGGGGCAAATCGGGCAGAGAGAAAAAACGAAGGGTTTTTGAAAGAAAAAATTATAACGAAATTCTTGCTTCGAGCACACTAACTACGATTTAGTATCGCAACTTTTAAAACTCATAACTATAAATTTGATTACAAAAGCTGCTTTTACTTAAAACTCTTCAACTTGCTTAAATTTCCCTTTCTTTTTCGCTATAAATTTTTTAATTTCGAAAATTATTACCGAGTTGAAAAAATTAACAAGTTAGAAATTGCGGCTTTATGATTTTCTATAAGAAAAAAGAAACGTTCAGGTAGGGTCGCATAGAACGATTCGAAAGACGAGAAGAGGGGCCGGGAAAAGCAGAACTTTGGAAACACCTTTGCTGGCAGAGCATCGCGAATGCTAATGCGGTAATTGAAGGATAATTAATTAAATCAAAACGTTGGCTGGCATGTCCGAGCCATTTCTAATTGAATTATATCCAGTGGCGAGTGGAACTCCTCTGTTTTGTGACGAGTCTAATGGCTTAATTAAATGGCGTTCAGTCGTGGGTTAAATTTACTCGCATTTCTGTTACCCTTCTATTGTCTCAGATGAATATACAATTGGAAATTCTCTGCTCTGTATAATTGGATTTTTTTTAATAAAAACAATAAATATTATACATGTTATAAGGTAAGTGACCCCTTTACCGGACAGTTTTCTTTAAAGCAATATTAAAAATATTAATAACCAATATATAACTAAATTTAAGAAAAACTTTCAAAGAACATATCTTTAACATCAAAATAAAAAGAAAAAGGCAATAATTTCAATTAGAATGTTAATAATAAATGATAATAGTATAAATTTGCGTTGTCCCCTCTATCTGCCGCCTTTACGAAAATTTTATAAATTACAACAAAATCAATCAATATTTAATAAAATTATTATTATTGGAAAATAAATACAATCGAATAAAAAAAGTATTTTTAATTAAACTTATAATTTAAGAGTTATAGTTTTTTTGCTCTTTTGGTATTCTTTTGATTGTGCATGCAGAGGCAATTTTATTGTACGTATGCTCGGCATCTTATTTTTAATTAAAATCAATAAAACATTATTAATTTGTTTATTTTTTTAATTATTTTACCCCAAACTAATTAATTCATATATATTTTTTGATTTTATAGTTGTTATTTTATATTAAATATCACTTGTCAAAAAACACCTTTTAAGAAATCAGTGTTGTAGCAAATTGATAAACAAATTTATTATTTTTAATTTTAAAATCACTTTTTACACTATTTAAATTAAGGTTACTGATCCAAATAAAGCCCGGTGTCCAATAAGGCCTAATTTTCAAATTTCCCGCTTTCTGATTTCGAATCATTGTCAAAGCTCGTATATGTTACAAGAAAAAGATTGTTCCTTTTATTTTGAAGTTTATTATAAATAAACATTTTGATTACGAAGTATTGGTGCATTTTTTTCAAAAACCTATTAATTATGTCTTTATAAACTTAAGGTGGCCTTATTTGGATTCGGTATTTTATGTTTATATTATATTTTATTAAATAAGCTACGTTTAAATATTTTTTCAAAATGTTGTTTATTGACATGTAATAATGCATTTCAGAATTTTTAGCGAAGTGGCCGATAAAGAGGCCATGTTCGGTAGAGGGGTTCCCTACCTTATCTAATAATACAAAAGTAGAATGCTTTTTCAATGAGAAATCAAACATTTAAAAAGCAGAGTTAATGCAATTAAAGAAACATCATTTTACTACGTGTACCATATGAAAGTGTCAATTGTTTTCTTTTACGTTTTATTTTTGGGTCTTCTATTCCCAAAGTCTTGTGTGTAGACAATTTCCTCGCTTAAATCTTTGCTGGAAATGTATTTCTTCAAAAATTTAAAGGACCTACAATTTTACGTGGGTTCCGAACCACGACAATTTCTAAGAATTTTTTTTTATGAAGCAGTTATCTACAATAACCACATGACTTTTTAAAAAATTTCTAATTCAATGTTATAGAATTGTATATCAATCACGAACCAAATTTCTAATATTTGAATCTGAATATGCTTGTGAATCGATAAAGGCTCTTCAGAATTTGTTTGTTGTATAACAGTCATTAAAAAAAAATAATAACCGTTATAATTTTTCCCACTTGAAGTCCAAATTGACTGTTCTATCTATTATGGAACTTTAAGCGTTTAAACTTAGATTTGGATGTGTAAAGGCAAACTAAAAATGCCGTTGCAACTTTGGCGAATCTGAGGTAGGAAAGGAAACTTTGATAAATATGATATGACTTGAACAAATGTACCGGAAAGGCAACACGAGGACGAGGTATTAGAAATCAGATTTGTTCTTTCCGGTAGACTTAGTTTACGTGCAATATCGTACAGAGAGGCTTTTAAAACTTTTGCGTTTCGATTTAATCTCCAGCTTTTGGAAAATTCCGAACTGGCATGTCGCGTATTGTTTTCGAAAGGTGTCTCGCTTCTAGAGCCTTAATTGTTTTCCTTCCGCTTTGATAATTTTATTGTTGAGTTTATTTGGAAGAATTTATTTGGTATTTTTGGTTTGAAAAAAAGTTAGCTATTTATCTTGGAAAGTTTGCTTACGTCGTGTGCATATGTTGGAAAGCATTTATTAGCTATTGTGTGTTCGATATCGATTTTGTATACCACTAACCTCAAGACATGCTGACAAAAGCCAGATTTATTGACCCAAACCCTCTTATATAAGTACATGCTACATTGTAAAGCATGCAAGCTTTTTCAGCTTCTTTTTTCAAGAATAATGAGATCACGAAGTTTACTGTTTAGATTGATGTCCGACAAGAAATTAGCTCTCGAATCCATGGAAAAGAATGTTTATGTATGCTAAGCCATCAATCAAACCGTGCAGAAATGTTTTAAAATTAAAGTACTACCTTGATACGGTTTCGTAGTTGCGCATTTTAAGGGTTTACAACCAAATTTCATTTAAAATATTTTCATTTTTCTTACGAATTTGATATAATTAAAATAGGATGTTTAGCTAAGTGACATTTATTTTATTAAAAAAAATTAAAATTTTTTGATATACAAATAAAACAAAATTTGATGCGTCCAAAAAACAATTCGTGTTGCGGCTTTCAGAATTTTTGACCACTACGAGTTGTGGTGGTTAAGATAGGCCATAACGCGTTTTAAATGTTACTTTTATAAGATGATGATGGCAATAAATAAATCAATGAAAAAGAAAAAAATCTCTGGTAGTTTACAATCAAAACTTGTGGTAGCTTTTAATCATAATAAATATATCGCACATTGGTTTTCAACTTTAGCAGCTGATTTTTATGTTATCATGTGACGTACTTCAATTACAATATTTGCTACACGGAGAGAAAAGAATGGTAATTCTCACTATGTAACATGGTAATTATTACCATGTAGCATGATAACCAGACCTATCTTAAAAAAAATAGGATACTTTACTGTATAGTATGGGACTCATTACCATTTTACCTGGTAATTTCTACCATGTTACATAGTAGCTATCTGTATAGTAAATATTACTTTGTAGCATAGGAAGAATGGGAGAATGGTAATGAGTCCTATGTTACATAAGAACCATTGCCATGTAAATATAAGTGCTGCTCTTGTTAGCGTGGCCAATGTATGAGTTAAGCATAACCTCTATAATTCTTAAAACTTCTAGTGCAAATTGACAGCAATTTTTAAAAATTTTAATTTCCCCTATGTAACATGGGAACTATTACCATGTTTCACGGGTATTATTCCTCTGTAGCTACCTGACCTGCTTTACCATAAAAAATAAGGATAATTACTGTTTAATAAATATTTTTAGAGAAAATCATCGTCACTATATTACATGGTAAGGATTACACTGCTACATAGTAAGAATTACCATTAATTTCTCTCCGTGTAGTATTAAATAAACACTAATGTTGTTTAATAGTACAAATCTATATGCAGGGTGTCCCAGTACTAATAGACGCCAGTGATACAACTCACAGAAAATAAAATTCTGAGGCGAAAAGTCCTTTGTCATTTTTTGATCAGACCCATAGATACTTAGTTATTAATAAAAATGGGTGGCTAATCAGGTGCGCGTTATAGCAGCAAAAAGAAAAAGGGGAAAAGTGAGAAGTGACTGCAAGAGTGAGATGTAGGCTGGACAGCAGCATTAACAACGGGACGAAAAGTCCAAGCATTAACTCTTATGTGCTCGACTCTCCAGAAATTCCAGAAATTAATTTAATAATTAATTTTAGTGAAGAGGCACCTGAGTGTTGAATCTCCAAAATAGTGATTGTGTTTACTTCCGTAGACTGCCGTGCGAGCGAGCCTGCTACTTTCCCGCCTTCATCTCATTCTTGCAGTCACTTCTTACTTTTTCCTTCTTTCTTCTTGCTGCTATAACGCACACCTGATTGACTACCCATTTTTATTAATAACTAATTATCTATGGGTTTGATCAAAAAATGACAAAGGACTTTTTGTCTCAGAATTTTATTTTCTGTGAGATGTATCAATCGCGTCTATTAGTTCTGGGACACGGTGTATATAAAAATTAATATCACTTTTCGTTGTAATTTTATAACTCAAGAACGGGCTCACCTATCCAAACCAAGTGTTTAGGCTTTGACAATAATTTCAATTAGAATGTTAATAATAAATGATAATAGTTAAATTTGCGTTGTCCCTCTATCTGCCGCCTTTACGAAAATTTTATAAATTACAACAAAATCAATCAATATTTAATAAAATTATTATTATTGGAAAATAAATACAATCGAATAAAAAGTATTTTTAATTAAACTTATAATTTAAGAGTTATAGTTTTTTTTGCTCTTTTGGTATTATTTTGATTGCGCATGCAGAGGCAATTTTATTGTACGTTTGCTAGGCATCTTATTTTTAATTAAAATCAATAAAACATTATTAATTTGTTTATTTTTTTAATTATTTTGCCCCAAACTAATTAATTCATATATATTTTTTGATTTTATAGTTGTTATTTTATATTAAATATCACTTGTCAAAAAACACCTTTTAAGAAATCAGTGTTGTAGCAAATTGATAAACAAATTTATTATTTTTAATTTTAAAATCACTTTTTACACTATTTAAATTAAGGTTACTGATCCAAATAAGGCCCGGTGTCCAATAAGGCCTAATTTTCAAATTTCCCGCTTCCTGATTTCGAATCATTGTCAAAGCTCGTATATGTTACAAGAGAAAGATTGTTCCTTTTATTTTGAAGTTTATTATAAATAAACATTTTGATTACTAAGTATTGGTGCATTTTTTTCAAAAACCTATTAATTATGTCTTTATAAACTTAAGGTGGCTTTATTTGGATTTGGTACTTTATGTTTATATTATATTTCATTAAATAAGCTACGTTTAAATATTTTTTCAAAATGTTGTTTATTGACTTGTAATAATGCATTTCAAAATTTTTAGCGAAGTGGCCGATAAAGGGGCCATGTTTGGTAGAGGGGTTCCTTACCTTATCTAATAATACAAAAGTAGAATGCTTTTTCAATGAGAAATCAAACATTTCAAAAGCAGAGTTAATGCAATTGAAGAAACATCATTTTACTACGTGTACCATATGAAAGTGTCAATTGTTTTCTTTTACGTTTTATTTTTGGATCTTCTATTCCCAAAGTCTTGTGTGTAGACAATTTCCTCGCTTGAATCTTTGCTGGAAATGTATTTCTTCAAAAATTTAAGGGACCTACAATTTTACGTGGGTTCCGAACCACGACAATTTCTAAGAATTTTTTTTTATGAAGCAGTTATCTACAATAACCACATGACTTTTTAAAAAATTTCTAATTCAATGTTATAGAATTGTATTTCTATCACGAACCAAATTTCTAATATTTGAATCTGAATATGCTTGTGAATCGATAAAGGTTCTTCAGAATTTGTTTTTTGTATAACAGTCATTAAAAAAAAATAATAACCGTTATAATTTTCCCCACTTGAAGTCCAAATTGACTGTTCTATCTATTATAGAACTTTAAGCGTTTAAACTTAGATTTGGATGTGTAAAGGCAAACTAAAAATGCCGTTGCAACTTTGGCGAATCTGAGGTAGGAAAGGAAACTTTGATAAATATGATATGACTTGAACAAATGTACCGGAAACGCAACACGAGGACGAGGTATTAGAAATCAGATTTGTTCTTTCCGGTAGACTTAGTTTACGTGCAATATCGTACAGAGAGGCTTTTAAAACTTTTGCGTTTCGATTTAATCTCCAGCTTTTGGAAAATTCCGAACTGGCATGTCGCGTATTGTTTTCGAAAGGTGTCTCGCTTCTAGAGCCTTAATTGTTTTCCTTCCGCTTTGATAATTTTATTGTTGAGTTTATTTGGAAGAATTTATTTGGTATTTTTGGTTTGAAAAAAAGTTAGCTATTTATCTTGGAAAGTTTGCTTACGTCGTGTGCATATGTTGGAAAGCATTTATTAGCTATTGTGTGTTCGATATCGATTTTGTATACCACTAACCTCAAGACATGCTGACAAAAGCCAGATTTATTGACCCAAACCCTCTTATATAAGTACATGCTACATTGTAAAGCATGCAAGCTTTTTCAGCTTCTTTTTTCAAGAATAATGAGATCACGAAGTTTACTGTTTAGATTGATGTCCGACAAGAAATTAGCTCTCGAATCCATGGAAAAGAATGTTTATGTATGCTAAGCCATCAATCAAACCGTGCAGAAATGTTTTAAAATTAAAGTACTACCTTGATACGGTTTCGTAGTTGCGCATTTTAAGGGTTTACAACCAAATTTCATTTAAAATATTTTCATTTTTCTTACGAATTTGATATAATTAAAATAGGATGTTTAGCTAAGTGACATTCATTTTATTAAAAAAAATTAAAATTTTTTGATATACAAATAAAACAAAATTTGATGCGTCCAAAAACAATTCGTGTTGCGGCTTTCAGAATTTTTGACCACTACGAGTTGTGGTGGTTAAGATAGGCCATAACGCGTTTTAAATGTTACTTTATAAGATGATGATGGCAATAAATAAATCAATGAAAAGAAAAAATCTCTGGTAGTTTACAATCAAAACTTGTGGTAGCTTTTAATCATAATAAATATATCGCACATTGGTTTTCAACTTTAGGAGCTGATTTTTATGATATCATGTGATGTACATCAATTACAATATTTGCTACACGGAGAGAAGAGAATGGTAATTCTCACTATGTAACATGGTAATTATTACCATGTAGCATGATAACCAGACCTATCTTAAAAAAAATAGGATACTTTACTGTATAGTATGGGACTCATTACCATTTTACCTGGTAATTTCTACCATGTTACATAGTAGCTATCTGTATAGTAAATATTACTTTGTAGCATAGGAAGAATGGGAGAATGGTAATGAGTCCTATGTTACATAAGAACCATTGCCATATAAATATAAGTGCTGCTCTTGTTAGCGTGGCCAATGTATGAGTTAAGCATAACCTCTATAATTCTTAAAACTTCTAGTGCAAATTGACAGCAATTTTTAAAAATTTTAATTTCCCCTATGTAACATGGGAACTATTACCATGTTTCACGGGTATTATTCCTCTGTAGCTACCTGACCTGCTTTACCATAAAAAATAAGGATAATTACTGTTTAATAAATATTTTTAGAGAAAATCATCGTCACTATATTACATGGTAAGGATTACACTGCTACATAGTAAGAATTACCATTAATTTCTCTCCGTGTAGTATTAAATAAACACTAATGTTGTTTAATAGTAATAGAAAAACGAGAAGTGGTACATTTAGTTCAGTTTGATTTAATTAATATTATTTGTAAGAGAGATAAGATAGCAAATCAATTATTAATAGTATTGACTTTGAGCAAAAACTTTTCGAATAGAAAATTGAATTTAGGAATTATGTTATTAATATAGTTGAATCAATTAACAAATTGTGGCTAATTCAGGATGCACATTTGAGCAGAAAAGAAGCAGGGAAAAGTTCGAGAAATGTGACTTTGACCGATGTGTACATGTTTAGCTGATCAGCAATGCATTTAATAAATTGACGCAATTTTTAAAATTTTAAATTTTCCCTATGAAACGGGGCTATTCCATTTTCCCGGGTATTATTTTGTAGCTACCTCCCTTTTCCATAAAAATAAATAATTACTGTTTAAAAAAATTTTTTTCAAATTGACAGCAATTTTAAAATTTTAATTTCCCTATGTAACATGGGAACTATTACCATGTTTCACGGGTATTATTCCTCTGTAGCTACCTGACCTGCTTTACCATAAAAATAAGGATAATTACTGTTTAATAAATATTTTTAGAGAAAATCATCGTCACTATATTACATGGTAAGGATTACACTGCTACATAGTAAGAATTACCATTAATTTCTCTCCGTGTAGTATTAAATAAACACTAATGTTGTTTAATAGTACAAATCTATATGCAGGGTGTCCCAGTACTAATAGACGCCAGTGATACAACTCACAGAAAATAAAATTCTGAGGCGAAAAGTCCTTTGTCATTTTGATCAGACCCATAGATACTTAGTTATTAATAAAATGGTGGCTAATCAGGTGCGCGTTATAGCAGCAAAAGAAAAGGGAAAAGTGAGAAGTGACTGCAAGAGTGAGATGTAGGCTGGACAGCAGCATTAACAACGGGACGAAAAGTCCAAGCATTAACTCTTATGTGCTCGACTCTCCAGAAATTCCAGAAATTAATTTAATAATTAATTTTAGTGAAGAGGCACCTGAGTGTTGAATCTCCAAAATAGTGATTGTGTTTACTTCCGTAGACTGCCGTGCGAGCGAGCCTGCTACTTTCCCGCCTTCATCTCATTCTTGCAGTCACTTCTTACTTTTTCCTTCTTTCTTCTTGCTGCTATAACGCACACCTGATTGACTACCCATTTTTATTAATAACTAATTATCTATGGGTTTGATCAAAAAATGACAAAGGACTTTTTGTCTCAGAATTTTATTTTCTGTGAGATGTATCAATCGCGTCTATTAGTTCTGGGACACGGTGTATATAAAAATTAATATCACTTTTCGTTGTAATTTTATAACTCAAGAACGGGCTCACCTATCCAAACCAAGTGTTTAGGCTTTGTTCGGACTATTTACTAGATGGTTTATGTGAAGTTTGCACAAAATCGGTAGAGCGGTTCTTCATTTATCACATTTTTTGTAACAAATGAATTCAACAAATGGCGGATCATTTTTTAATGGGGATTGTGCTCCGTATATCGGAAACGGCTGAACCGATTTTGACGGGACTTGAATTAACAGGTATAAGACACTATCCTTGAGTAACATACGCTATATTTTATTTTGAAAAAAAAATAGTTTTTACTTCAAAATCGCAATACCCGAGCGAAGCCGAGCGGGCCAGCTAGTTCTATATAAAAATGTTTAAAGTTGGAAACCACTGTGTCGTATCATCTTTCATCATGGATGGATGCATCTTCTAATGTTCAAATCGCGTTATAGCCTGTGTTAATCACCAAATGTTGAACTTTGTTTAGAACTTAACGCGGTAACGGTATAAAATTAAAAAATTAGTTTAAAGAGTTTTAAATGTTAATGTTGGATTCGGGATAAAATGATCCGTCTTCTTAAAGGGTCACTAAAGAAACGCCAAAAGGTTAAAATAAGCAAGCTTTAGGTGGATCGAATTATTTATGCGCTAGAAAATTTTTTTGTTATAAATAATACATATAAATAATTGATATCAAAGACAAGAAATTCTTTTTATTAGGCAAGTAACAATTTAAAATAATATTTTATTTGAATAAAACGTTGTAAACGATTCTATATTGATTTTCTTTATTTAAAATACCAAAAACATGATTTTCGTAGATGATATGCTGACTGGATATCCTAGGAACATCTTACCCACAGCACAGGGATCATTTTGGACACCCCCGTGTATAAAATGATCCTTTAGCAGGTTTTTAAAAAATAAATGGGATATTAATAATACATTAAATATTAAAGAATGTAAATATGCCAATACTTAAACAGATAAACCGTCTATCCAGAACCGCTTTAACATTAAACTTATGTTGGATAACAACTTTTGACTTAGGACCACTCTGTCTTAAGAGCATCATTTTATATCACTTTTCTCTACACAGAAATGGAATAAAAACATGCCTCTGTGTATATCTACAAGAATATTTGAATCATTTATCGAGACTATTTGTTTACTAAATAATACGCAAAATTGTTGTAACTTCTACAAATATATAAAACATAGTTAAGCTTATTTATTAAACTAAATATCAACAAATATATTTTAATTTTAAATGAACGTTATGGAACTGTTGTTGAAAGCGACATATTTAACATTTCTCCAAAATTAGCTTAAAGTATTTTAAATACTAAAACGATTTTTGAATCTTTGACTGAATAAAAATTGAATCAAATTGCTTGCATGACGATCGAGATTTTCGAAAATGAAGGAATCACGCTATTAACCATCCGCATACTAGGTGACTAAAGTGACTAAGGCGGGTTTACCATAAACCCAAAAATAAAATAAAATCCACAAAATTGCGCTTTATGACAGTTAAATGATAATAAATATAATTTAATAACAAATAATGAATAGGTTTAAGTAAAACACATATTTATTTATGCATTATAATAGACTTTTTTTAATAAAAATACTAAAACTTTACTTTTTCTTTACCTTATAAACAATTGAGTCATTGAGTACCACATGTCAATGAAGCGTGTTAATTACGATACCGAATATTAAGAATACCTAACAAAAATTTTATTTTTGCCTTCTTATTGTAATACAAATTAATTTTACGGCAATTTCTTAATGATTCGCAATTATTTAGACCAATAAATTACACAAAAAATTAATTGACTCATTTTAATCGTTCCCTCTCACTTGTATTGACAAGATTATTGTATTTTCTCGCTCTCTTCCACTCATTGCTATGGTAAATACGTTTTTCGATTATAAAATCGATATTTACTAAATTAAACAAACATTTTTGATTTAAAGGAGCGCACGGTAAATTATACTAATGTAATAAACACGAGGATGTGCGCATTCGAGCGAAAAGTGGCACATTTCCGAGCGAGGGACGCAAAAGAAGCGCAACGCGGAGCGGCGCGCTTTATTTTCCCGAGATCGGAATGTGCCACTTTGAGCTCGAATGTGTACACTCGGTTTTAAGCGTGATTCACAATGATATATGTCAATAAACTAGACGAAAATTATGACTCATTTTAATCGTTCCCTCTCACTTGTATTGACAAGATTATTGTATTTTCTCGCTCTCTTCCACTCATTGCTATGGTAAATACGTTTTTCGATTATAAAATCGATATTTACTAAATTAAACAAACATTTTTGATTTAAAGGAGCGCACGGTAAATTATACTAATGTAATAAACACGAGGATGTGCGCATTCGAGCGAAAAGTGGCACATTTCCGAGCGAGGGACGCAAAAGAAGCGCAACGCGGAGCGGCGCGCTTTATTTTCCCGAGATCGGAATGTGCCACTTTGAGCTCGAATGTGTACACTCGGTTTTAAGCGTGATTCACAATGATATATGTCAATAAACTAGACGAAAATTATGTTAATTAATTTTGTTCATTCCCTCTCGCTCGTACTGCGCTATTGTCGTATTTTTTCGCTCTTTTCCACTCATTGCTGTGATAAATACGTTTTTCGAATATAAAATCGATATTTACTAAATTAAATTAAAATTTTTGATTTGTAGGGACGCACGGTAAATTATACTAATGTAATAAACACGAAGATGTGCGCATTCGAGCGAAAAGTGGCACATTTCCGAGCGAGGGACGCAAATGAAGCGCGACGCGTAGCGGCGCGCTTTATTTTCCCGAGATCGGAATGTGCCACTTTGAGCTCGAATGTGTACACTCGGTTTTAAGCGTGATTCACAATGATATATGTCAATAAACTAGACGAAAATTATGTTAATTAATTTTGTTCATTCCCTCTCGCTCGTACTGTGCTATTGTCGTATTTTTTCGCTCTTTTCCACTCATTGCTGTGATAAATACGTTTTTCGAATATAAAATCGATATTTACTAAATTAAATTAAAATTTTTGATTTGTAGGGACGCACGGTAAATTATACTAATGTAATAAACACGAAGATGTGCGCATTCGAGCGAAAAGTGGCACATTTCCGAGCGAGGGAAGCAAATGAAGCGCGACGCGGAGCGGCGCGCTTCATTTTCCCGAGATCGGAATGTGCCACTTTGAGCTCGAATGTGTACACTCGGTTTTAAGCTCGATCAACAAACGTCCCGACTTAACAATAAAAAATTTGATCACGTTAGTTATACCCCACCTACTACACGAAAATTTGAAGAAGAAAATAAGCGCTATAACTTTTTTTTTTGAACGGCTAAATTTTCGTCCAGAAAAGTCGTCGAAGCTTACTGGACTTTTTTTAATAAACATACACTTTTGCAGAAGTAATATTCGAAGAAGGAGAGGACCGAAGAAAAAAGTGTACACGACCAGAAAAATAATAAAAGAAGTCAAGTTCGGTGGTTGTTTTTCGAAGATACAAATGCTATAAGGGAGTCGAGAGACTATCAAGTGTGTTTGCAATCTCATAAAAAGTGCAGTCGGAACTTGGAAAGTTAGCAGTACACTTCGCCAGACATTATCTGGAAGTCAATCGAAGTCTGCAAAAACAAAAACGATTACTCTCCGAACTGGAACTCCTATTAAAACCTGAGAGACGGTGGAAGGGAATATTTTAACTCGGAGAAAATTGAACTGAATTGCTTTTATCGCCTCATTACCAATTAATTTCTATCTATCTACATATTCTAATCTTTGAATAACTCGATATTACGTTTTTTCTCTTTCTTTAATTTTTTTATTTTTTATTGGGGTTTGATAACTTCATTTAGTAATACTGAGATGTTTTTGGATAAAGATCAAATTAATTTCTATAATTCATAGCTCGATAACGTGTTAATAATGCAAATTTCAATATCTTTGAAGGCTATTAGAAATTTTCGAAATTTCAGTGCTTTACAAATTAATATATCGATACTATAGGTAATATAATCTTTATGCAACTTTAAATGTTAATAAACTAAATATTGTTTTAGGTTATAAAAGCTCAGTTTACAAACGTTTTATCAAAAAAAAATGTTGAATTAAAAAAAAAATTTTAATAAACCTTTTAGAAAAAAATTTCAATTAAAAACATTTTTATTTTCTCATTAAATGTTTGTGGTAAAGTATGTTTAAAATGTATTAGCAAAAGATTAAAAACAAGAATACAATTTGGAAAAAAGTATGTTCTTCCAACCCATACACCTCTCCTATTATCACACAAAAGTTATTAAATTTGAATTTTAGAAAAAAAATAAATATTAAACAAATATGAAAAAATAAAAATTTTAAGAATTTGCAGGTTCCTCCGCCCCTACACCTGCCTAACCTTACACAAAAGTCGAAAGAATAATACATTGTATTAGAAAAATTCTTTAATTTAATTTAAACATTGTCAAAATGTTTTTTTACAAAAAAGAGATCGCCTTTCAATGCCCAAAGTATTGGGTTCGGTTTAAAAAAAATCTATAAGGAAAGTGTGGCCGCTTACTATTCTTTTGGAAAAAATCGATGCGTCTACTATGTACGCTCGTTAGAAGTTATACTTCTTTGTCGTAACTAAATTAAATATAACCACATGTTATGTTGCTACACAATACACGCATGCTCGTTAAGTATACCCCTACCACGTTCATAGTCTGAGTTTCTTATGAGTTAATGTAGCCGATATAAAAAATATTCGGCGGCCAACTTCATACTGTCTAATTGTCGGTAGATAAGCGTGCGCATTTTCGTTACCAGCTAAAATTTTACTTGCAAGACGTCAAAAAAATTATAACTTCCATAAATTGGTAGGTACAAATAAAATTAAAGCGCTAATTCTCTATAATTTGGTGGGGAGAAGTAGAAGATATCGTTTAGAAGAGATCACAATGCAAAACCCTTCAATTCTTAAACCTAATACGCAATAGTGACTTTTTAGACAAGACGCAATAAACGTATTTCAATTATAAGCAGGCTACGCAACACGTGTAAAAAAAATATTGATTACAAAAATATTTATAAAACATTTACATCAAATGTAAAAATTAGTTGAAAAATAAATCATTAGTTAAAACTGTCGTCAAAGTACTTATTGCACTTGTTTTTCGCATTATCTCTTTCTAATTTAACGAATTCGTCAAAAAATATTATTTTTAAAATTTGCCCCATCAAATACAATACATATAAGGTAAAAGTACCGATTTTGGACACGTTAGGCCCAGTTTTAGACACTTGAGTAATTTTGATAAAATACCTTAAAAAATACGAAAAAAACATCATTGATGTTTCTATCGTAGTTAAACATACATTAATTACACTTATAGAGCAGTAGCGATAATTCACATCTGTCAAAATAAAGTTGAAAATGTCCACAACTGGTTCAGTGTCCAAAACCGGTACTTCTACCTTACGCATAGTACGTTTGATCGCAAAGACACTAATTGTATTTGTTCAACTGTATAGATTTTTTTAGTAAAAATCAAGACGCAAAATGTGGCAATCAATGTGAACGCCCTTAAAATTAGTAAATAGCATTACCTAAATTTTTATAAAAAACCTGAAAATTTGGGACTAATCTAAACCCCCTCTTTCGCCACTCTTAAAAAGATTACAAATATTTACTAGAAATAAAGTTTGCTTTTTAAATGAAAAATCTTTTTAAGAGTGACAGCATTAAGAAAGAACGCGAAATCTAAGGGTGCCCCATGTCCGGCCAGCGTGACATGGGACGGTACATGTTTACAAAAAATACACAAATATGAATTATTTTTTTATACAACCGCATTTGGGCCAATCACAATTTATAAATAAAAATTAATTGAAAGATTGTGTTTTGAGTTAAAAATTGCAAAAGATCGGCAGCTTAGCGAATTGTACAAAAATTGAGACAATAAATCGTAAGTATTCTCCCTCATGGGTATTGGCGTTACAAAAAATATAAACAGTAAAATTTGCGAGGGGGCAAAGGGGACCTTAAGAAAGACAACATAGGCACCAAAACCCAAAAGTTTGAATATCTTGCGATTTGCAAGAAGTCGATGACTACTTGCAGCTTTATTATCTCAACGCAGAAGTTTTCAGAGGATTGGAATTTAGTTCATTGGAAAAAAAACCGCACCCATTGAAAATTTCTATACACAGATATAAAGAAAAAAAAATTGCAGGGATGAACTGGTTTTTAAATACAAAACAAATATCCAATTCCAAAAGATGCACTTTTAGAATCTTAATTTGTTTTGTGCTTAACTTAAAGCAAATGTCAATTTTTTTATTCTAAAATAAAGTTATTTAAACTTTCAGTAAATTAATTGCGCAAGTTATTTTTCTGGTTTCAATAATTAAATAATTAAAATATACTAATGAAGCTATATTAACATATTCTTTTGCTAACAAATAAAAAAACTAGTATAAAATATAGTCCTATAGTTATTAAAATTTGGAAAAAATTTAGAACTAAATTCTTTTCTCTTGAAAAGAATGTTAAAACTTGATCAAATTTGAAATGATCTGTTAACAAAAATAAATAAATGTTGTTTTCAAATTGTATATTTTTAGTTTATTAATGTTTTGTTTACAAAAAAAAAAAAACTCATTTCAGCAGTTGAAATTCTAGAATTATGCTTGCTATGTGAATCCTTTCATTATTTAATAAGCTTTAAGGTTGAAATTAAGTTTAAATGAATTGCGGAAAATGTTGTTTATTTTCCTTATACCATAATAATTCCACTGATTTTGTTACTCTTTAGAAAAACTTGAGAAAACACGGATCTATATTCAATAATAACACAATATTACTTCCTTAGAAATTTAACAAAATATCTTTTCTATGACTAGAATAGAAAAACATCAAACTTTTGAATTTTGTATTTTTAAAAAAACTTAATTGAAAAATCTAAATTATTGTGAAATAATTATTTACTGAAAATTTGTCAAATGTAATTTTTGCTAAACCGATTTGAATTTAAAAAAATACAAGAAATGGCAAATTAAATAATTGAACAAATAAATTGTAGAGGTGGAGTCTTAGACCATATGTAAAAAGGCGCAAAAAAATCAAAACAGACCTTCTGACTATTTATTACAAAAATACTATTAAAAACAATTTAAATTATAATGAAGTCATGCAGATTTGAGATGATATATGAATATTATGTTGATAAAAATTGTTATAATAATCTGAAGGACAATTAAAAAACCGTAGTTAATCCGCTCAACGCTCAACGGTAATTTAAATGTATCATCATCCCCTTAAACTAATAGAAAAACTTTAAAACTCCACCATCCAGTTTCACCTCTGCAATGATAAAAATTTCAATGGTACTCGCCGAAGAGTGGCTCGTTCGTCCTGTTTCATGGTCCCTACGCTGGACGAACCTACCTTATGTCCAGTTATAGATGTGTTCGTACCAGAGGGTATTGGGCTGACTCTGGTATAGCTTTCCCCAATTCTTCTCTTCATCGGCTAGTCCAAACTCCAAGGACACTTTTAAAAGGGAAACGCGCGATTTTATGATTTAAAGGGACCACTACTTTGACTAGGGGGGGCAGCACTCGGTTGTAGAACTACGAAATCAAACGATACCGCGGAAGTTCAAAAATCTTCATTCCATGCTAAAAAGAATCTAATATTAGTTAAATTGTTTTTGGGTAGTTGTAACTATAATTAATGAATATTAATAATTCAAATTTTAAACGCCACAATCACAACTAGACTTCCATTAAAAATTGGTTTAATTTTGATTAGAACTCGTAGAATAAATTTGATTTAACAATCTCAGATACTTTGGATACACCATAAGAAGAATACAATGAATGGAAAGGTTTGTAGTAGAAGGACAAGTAGAAGGACCACAACAAGAAGAAGAACTCCGACCAGATAGGTTGATCAAATAAAAAACAGGACAGGCATCACATGAAAACATACAAGTAGCACAAGATATGGAGGCAATAAAAATTAGTTCTATGTCATAATATCACCAAGCTCTTAGGAAAGGTAATAGGATTGAGGAAGAGTAATATTCACTGCTACTGAAGATCTCAAAAAGAAACCCAATAAACAACAATAATTGTTAAACACCTAACTAAAATAAAACGAATAAGTTACTGCACCAAATCACTTGAAGGACTGAAAAGTAATACATGTAAAGGAAATCATTGTGTAGAGATGGGTACATTGTCACCCTTTGAAAGCTCTGCTGATGATATTACGCCCACATATGCAGACATATCTATAGGTATTTTTTATAACTATGGTTATTAAAAATAATTAAAAACGGTTCTTACCAACAAAAATAAATAACAGTCCTCGATGGTTCTCATCCAGTCTTGGTATGGCTTTTAAACTGCTATCCAGACGAATATTCCCAGAAATCTGATGCGATTACTCTGCAAGAACATAAATAAGTTATTAAAATTGTTAATTAAAATAGTCCATAAATATTTAGGTACTAACATATAAAATTCATTGACAATATTACATATTATAACTCACCTTAACAATTAGCCCGAAACACATATCAACTCGTGTCGCACAACAGGGATGAAATAGGCACCCTCAACTCTGGTGGTTGATAAAATCCAAATCATTTATAAACAAATCTAGAAACAAATAAGATTATTAGTATTACCATTAATCAAAAAGTAAAGCTACAATTAAAATGTTTTTTCAAAGTTGTAATTCAAAAAAAAAACTGATCAATTGCACCCTTTAATCATTCCTGGAAAAATTATAACTACCTATTAATAGACGTCTAATGCAGTAAAGTAAACGAGAATGAATGAAAGAAAATCGTGCCTATACGAGGTGCAAATTATCTGTGACGTCACTATTACATATGCGAAATACTCGGGGCGATTCCTTATATCTTTTAGATTTGATACGCCTGGTGAAATTTCTACGGTTTTGCCTAATAATATTTATTATTTGTTTTATTTAAACTGTAAGTATGTATCAGTAATAATTGCCTTTCAAATTAAATGAAAAGCGTGGAAGAACAGAAGGGCACATCAGTATTCATAACATTACTTGCTAATAATACACAAATAATCTAATAACGCAATTTAAAACATCGGAATAGTAACATTAGATGTGCTTTTAAATTTGAATGTCCCGCGTAAAGAAGGTATCGTAAACTTGTCAAGGACGTCGTGCAATGAAAATTGCCTACCTACGAAATTCATATTTTCGCATATTACTTAATCATCGTAATATATACGAATCATAACTAACGTGCAAATCCATGAGCAAATAATGTTATTTCATCCCTTAATAATCAACGGTTGATAGATACCAAGAATAATTAGAAAAAACAACATGTTAAAATGTCAATATGCGGCGTATGTAACATTGCATGTACAAAAGCCGCAAAAAATTCTTAACTATTTCTTTACTAAATACTAAAGTTACCTTATTACACGTACAATCAGTCGAAACTACACTATTTAATTGCACCTTTATCATATTTTTAGGATGTTTAAACAAGATTAACATAAATAAATTCATTGCAATTGTAAGCGAAGTTGGAAGAACGACCTTACTTGACATTACGCTACGCACTATTACCAACTTGCGACCAATCGAAATGTCTCAGGCCACTTGACTTAACTTGAATTTGTGTTTGATCCGTTACTTGAAAGAAAAGAAAATTATTTAAATTAATTTGTAATTAGTTTTAGTTAATCAAATTAAACTTATAAAAATACATTAATATTAATAATATTGTATTTAAATTTAAATAAGACCGGATGTTCTTTCTTTATATAAAGATGTAGGGCAGTTTACAAAAGTAGAAAAGAGCTAGATTACAATACATTAATTATTTAGCACTTTAATGCAGTGATTTCCAAACTAGGGGTGCGCCTCCCAGAGGAATTGCGGGGTAGTTCAAAGGAGGGCGCCAAAAGCTTTACAAAAATGTAATTTATTCCATTTAAAAATGTGTTGTATGATTTTATGAAATACACTTATACCTCCATTTACACGCTACTTGTTTTACACGTCCGGGAACAATGTCAATTGGTTGCTAAGACTACAATTAAAAAAATACTCACTATCATAATGATATTCAGCATATCAATCCATGGTCGTTGTTTGCCTCCCCTTAAAATTTTCGGAGCTCCTTTAAGAACGATTTTTGAAACTTTTGCCCTTCACAGAATCTTTGGACCAGACTGTTTTTACAGTGCGAGATTTTGAGATTTTTCCTCTACTCTCCTTCTTCATTTATTTCAAGAGTTTTAGTCATGATCTTTAAAAAACATATTTACCATAGCAATGAGTGGAAGAGAGCGAAAAGATATAATAATCTCATCGCTGTAAGTGAGAGGGACCGATTAAAACTATTGAACAGATTTTTTGTTCAATTTATTAGCTTCAATTATTGTGAATCATGCTTACAACCGAGTGTGCTCATTCGAGCTCAAAGTAAATTTGGGATAGATGACCCACATTTCAAGTTTTTGCTATATTTTTATAACTATTAACACCTAACAAGAAAGTCATAATTTTTGGTGAGGAGTTATTTTAGTTTATAATAAATTATAATTACTAGATTTTTCTAAAAAAAATACTATCATGAATTACATAATTACAGATACTAAAACGAGTGTAAAAGGGGATAGATGCCTAAATGATGAGTTAGATGCCCCACTGCGTAATGTCGCACTTGGGATAGAATAAAAACTTACAATTTTTTAATATTTATTTATAAATAGTGATTTTCAAAAAATTTCAAAGAAAACGACCCATTTTACGATATGCGAAACATTTATTAATACAAAAAAAATTAATGACTTATTTATATTATATGCCTAGATTGCAGTACTCTCCTTACATTATACATATTTCATGTAGGCAATTTATGCACATTAAACATTTTAACTAATCAACTGATAGGTGCAATATTTTTTACCAATTATATCGTATATTTGTAACAAGCAAATAATTTTATTCTAATTTTCTCGTTCCGAAATTATTTATGCTCTTGTATCAAACAATTCTTTTGTAAGTTTTGTCACAACATTTATATGAACAAGAAGTTGCAATATATTAAAAAAAAAATGTAATTTTTTTAAAAGTCCAACTTTTAGAAAATAGGGCATCTATGTACGCATTTTCCGAAGATCAAATTGCACACACGACTTTTGACGAAAATCTACAATAAACACTACACCTATCCGTCGAATTACACAATTTCGCTTTTACACGGTTTACAAAAATTAAAATTCTACAAATTTTCAAGGATGAAAACTGTTTAAAATGTATAAGTCATTGAATAACACTGATATAGCAAAAAAAAACGAATTCTTCTTATTTTTAAACACACATAAAGTAATTTATTTAAAATACTCTTTAACCCCGTTTTACAGTGAAGATAGGTGCTCATCCCTCCCAATGAAAGAATCAATTTTTGGTGCAATAATTTCCAAAAAATCAATATTGGAAAGATAGGAGATCTACCCAAAGCAGAAAAAATTGGCACGTGGTCTACGGGGCCAAAAGTTTTGGGAACGAATGGTCCAACGCATTCGGCCCCCAATTTCCGTAGTTTTGAAAACTAATTTTGGAATAGTCAAAAAGAATGGAAAAAAATTGATTTTAATGTAATCCTTGTGTTAATTTAGTTTTCATTCTAGACAAGCAACTTTATATTTTCTTAATTATAGCACACATCTTTTGTAAAACTATTTTTATTATAAAATATTTAAACATTAATTCCTAATAATTAAACCTTTATTTACTGTAAAAGTGATTATGAATATGGACCGTATTAGCAATTATTTTGATATACTTATTATTATTATCGTTATGGTCGTTATTGAAATGCTCGTTTTCTGAATGCTCAAATGTCCGATCTTTGTTGGAAGTGGAATCGGAAGATCGCTGTTCATTTCTTCCTTCAGCACGAGAAGTAATTAAAGTCGTAGTAACATCGCACCCAATAAAAATTCTACTCTGTCCTTCTTCGCCATTCAATTCCTGCAATTCGGACTCGCCATTCCCTCGATCTGCTTCCGTCTGAATCCCCATATCGTTTACGTGCTCGTCATACACCATTTCGCACAACTGCAACATGCTAGAACTCATCGAAAGATTCGGCGTCAGGACAGCATCCAAGCTCAAATCGTGGCCCGTCTCCAAAACCAAATTATTCGGCACGTCCTGATCTTCCCTCGCCGAATTCTGCATCTTCTCCATCCTCATGCACCTTTCCTTGTACCACTTCGGTCCCGGCTTGCACTTGAACTTCGTCTTTCTCACTTCCGGCTCTTTTGGCGCGTCGACCGGCGTTCGATCCATCGAGATGTCGGCCGAAGACGGCCCTGCGCATCGCAGTATATCGAAATCGCTATTTTCGTCTATGGTTATGTCTTGGAACGTGGAATTCACCTTCTTGTTGTGGCTGATCGGTTGCGTAAAAAGTCTGTAGTTCTTTGGCAAACGCGACATGCGGCTGGGGCCCGTTTTTAAAGGGCCGACGGTAGAACTAAACTCGCATGGTTCTTCGGGGATCGTTGTCAATCGGCGCCGAGCAGGGACGATGTTTTTGAGGTTCACAGATTTTTTAATCGTTTGGCTCCTTGTTAGCATTCCGTTCAGTTTCGAAGATTGGCGATTTTTGAAGAGTTCGGGGAATTTTCGGTCTATTTTTTCGATAATTATAAAAGGGGGCGATAAATGCCTTTCGGATTGGCAAAGTAATACTTCAGTTTGCGTGGAGGCACTGCAATTATTATTGTTGCACGTTCTTTTTCGTCTTACGTTTGTATTTTTTGGACGTGTCATATTGCAATTTTTTTCAAAACAACGTTAGTTGTCAATTTTGTTCTCTGTGGTAATTTGTTTGTATGAAAATACGATTTATAAATATAATTTTGTATAAAATCGATTGATCTTTGTTCACATTTATCATATTTCGGAGACGAATTAATCTTATTATAACACCCAATTTAAGAATGTGTTATTAATAAAAATTATTTGAAGCACTTAAAAAATTAATTATTGTGAATCACGCTTAAAGCCGAGTGTCACATTCGAGCTCAGTGGCACGTTCCGATCTCGGAAAATGAAGCGCGCGCCCGCGTCGCGCTTCATTTGCCTCCTCGCTCGGAAATGTGCCACTTTTCGCTCGAATGCGCACATCGTCGTATTGATCGAATTGTTTTACATTAATTTTTGAATTTAAAAAGAAAAGAGTAGTACATGTAAGCAACTAAAACGACGTAAGTGCACATTTGAGCGAAAAGTACTATGAACGCAGGATAAAAGTTACCTATTCCTGAGGATTTAACTCCTCCTTAAGACAAATCAAGTCAAGAGTTTATCACATTAAAATATGGTAGGTTGGCCTTAAAATTATGAACAGTGTTTTATTATTAAAGTTTATTTTTCCGAAGTAATTGTAGAAATGTTTATTTATTAACCCCTTAAGATATGAAAACAAAATACAAGCAGCCCGTATGTTTACAGTATTAGGAGATTGTGAAAATATAGAATTAAATCAGATTGTTCTTTCATTCTACAATGACTAGAAACTGCTTATGTAGTATTTTTGCACTTTATAGTATTTACAATTTTAGTTTCTCGATAAGGTATTGTTTTTGCACGATGTTATAAAGAATGAACGCTTGTAATTTCAAATTATCTAAGACGTGTCCGCTAAATAAAATAAAAAATAAAATTCCGTCATCATGATAAGACCCCCTTGCTCTAAAGATTAAAGCAGTGGTCTAAAGAAAACGTATTTTGGGGTTCGAATCCCAATGACAGCCTCTTTTTATACGCTGTTCTAAATAATTCGAGTTGAACATGATGTGTCTGCAGTTATCTAGATTAGTACGAAATATATTGTTTTCTCTGTTTTTGATAAATATCATCTTAAATTATGCAACATTGAAAAATAAACTTATTCATATTTTAAATTATAGTTAAAAAAATGTTATGATTTGTGTCATATTAAATATAATTTTGGCAAATACCATATTTACTTTTAAATGATATTTGGGACACAAAGAACAAATGCTACGTAATTAAAAAAAACAATTGTTTTTATTTAACATGTACCGAAAAACAACCTATCAGCAAAATTCGAACCACAGATTTTAATGCTCCGTATACAGATGTGTCGACCCTTACTCCTAACAAAATGTGTGATTCACCTTACATGAGTTTGTCCTTGTGAATATAATGAATACATACTATGTAGTATTATTCTTATTGTTTTTAGAAGATATCAATAAGTCATACATTTTACCACCTAGTTTCAACATTTATAATTAATGTTTGGATATTTAATTAATTTAGATTTTATCAAAATCAAATTTTAATATGTCTAAATAGGTGTAAAGAATTATTTGAAAAGCTGTATACATCCATAGATAAATATGTGGTAACTTTAAAATACAAAATTGTATGACCTCATCATTATTTAATATGAAGCATGCAGTCGAGATTTTACTAAGTTAAAATACTCCAAATCTGCGATGTAAGCAGTTCAGTTATGACGTACGATTCAGCTTTATTTTATTTTCTTAAGATTTTAATTGGTAATAAAACGTGACTGATAAAGAAACACTGTATAATAATTGTAAGATCAACCCACTATATCTTATTATGATAAACACTCTGACTTGATTTGTCTTAAGGAGGAGTTAAACCCTCAAGAATAGGTAACTTTTATCCCGTGCTCATAGTACATCAGTGGGGCTACTATCCTAAGGTTACTCTAATATGAGTGACATCCAACAAATTGAAAAACATTTTGTATAGCAAAAAAGTATATTTTAAGGCGGATCCGGAGTAAATCTGTCCATAGAAAAAATAATGTTAATTGCGCCCGTGTTTCCGATTAAATTATAAGGAATTATAAAAACAATTTTTACACGTAGAATCTTTAGGCAAATTTCTAGGGATCTACCGCGGTACTTTTTTCAATTTAGCTTTTTAAATTAGTTTTTCTTGATGATAAAGATGCAACTACTTGAAATAGACCGATTTTCAAAATTGTAACTCGAGACATCTCTTCAAAATTGTCCGAGAGTTTTAGCCATGATCTTTAAAAAACATATTTACCATAGCAATGAGTAGAAGAGAGCGAAAAGATATAATAATCTCATCGGTGCAAGTGAGAGGGACCGATTAAAACTATTGAACAGATTTTTTGTTCAATTTATTGGCTTCAATTATTGTGAATCATGCTTACAACCGAGTGTGCTCATTCGAGCTCAAAGTGGCACATTCCAGTCGCGGGAAAATGAAGCGCGCCGCTCCGCGTCGCGCTTCATTTGCTTCCCTCGCTCGGGAATGTGCCACTTTTTGCTCGAATGTGCACATCCTCGTATTTATTGAATTTGTCTACTTATATTTCGCTTTTTTAAAACATAAATCAAAATTTAGTGTAATAATTTCGATTCTATGTTCGAAAAACGTATTTACCATAGCAATAAGTGGAAGGGAGCGAAAAGATACGATAATCTTATCGGAGCAAGTGAGAGCGACCGATTAAAATTATTCAACAGATTTTCTGTTCAATTTATTGGCTTAAATTATTGTGAATTATGCTTAAAACCGACTGTGCACATTCGAGCTCAAAGTGGCACATTCCGATCTCGGGAAAATGAAGCGCGCCGCTCCGCGTCGCGCTTCATTTGCTTCCCTCGCTCGGAAATGTGCCACTTTTCGCTCGAATGTGCACATCCTCCTATTTATTGAATTTGTCTACTTATATTTCGCTTTTTTAAAACATAAATCGAAATTTAGTGTAGTAATTTCGATTCTATGTTCGAAAAACGTATTTACCATAGCAATAAGTGGAAGGGAGCGAAAAGATACGATAATCTTATCGGAGCAAGTGAGAGCGACCGATTAAAATTATTCAACAGATTTTCTGTTCAATTTATTGGCTTAAATTATTGTGAATTATGCTTAAAACCGAGTGTGCTCATTCGAGCTCAAAGTGGCACATTCCAGTCGCGGGAATGAGCGCGCGCCCGCGTCGCGCTTCATTTGCTTCCCTCGCTCGGGAATGTGCCACTTTTTGCTCGAATGTGCACATCCTCGTATTTATTGAATTTGTCTACTTATATTTCGCTTTTTTAAAACATAAATCAAAATTTAGTGTAATAATTTCGATTCTATGTTCGAAAACGTATTTACCATAGCAATAAGTGGAAGGGAGCGAAAAGATACGATAATCTTATCGGAGCAAGTGAGAGCGACCGATTAAAATTATTCAACAGATTTTCTGTTCAATTTATTGGCTTAAATTATTGTGAATTATGCTTAAAACCGAGTGTGACATTCGAGCTCAGTGGCACATTCCGATCTCGGAATGAAGCGCGCCGCTCCGCGTCGCGCTTCATTTGCTTCCCTCGCTCGGAAATGTGCCACTTTTCGCTCGAATGTGCACATCCTCCTATTTATTGATTTTGCTTATATTAATTTTCTAATCTTCAATCCAAAAATTTAAAAGTAGAATAAATTTAGATTTATCTTTTGTTTGAAAAAGGTTATAGAATTTATTCTTTTTGATAAGTTATCATGTTGCTCTTCTGCACGCCTAATTGCAGCGAGTCTGATAAAAATATTTTCAAGTGTACTTTCTGTTAGAATTTCTTAATATTCGGTATGGTAATTAACAATTGTTTGAAAACAGGACATTTTGGCGTCCCGAGTGATTGCTTGTGGACAACGAGACAAATGATCTAAAAACGAAACAGTCCCATTCAAAACAGGACGTATGGTCACATTATATATAGCTAAAATTTGTTTTTTCCATACATTAAATTAAATGAATTTTCGATTATCCGAATGAGCTGCAACAATAATTAGATCGGATAACCGAGTATCCACTGTATTGCTATTATTTGTGATTATAAATCATACGATTTCTAGAAAATAATTTTGCATTTGCCTTTGATAAACTTATATTTGATATCATTGTGATATTCAGCATATCAATCTATGTTCGGATTTTGCCTCTCCTTAAATTTTTCTGAGCTTCTTTAGGAATGATTTTGGAACTTTTGCTCTTCACAGAATATTTGGACGAGACTGTTTTCACAGTGCGAGGTTTTGAGATTTTTCCTCTACTCTCTTCTTTATTTATTTCGGGAGTTTCAGCCATGGACTCAGTGCCTAAATGTATTGGCAAGTTTTTAGAAATGGGAGTATAATAATGGGACAAGGTATGGATGGGATATAAAGGGTGGACAAGATTTCCTGTCCGGTGTAGAGAAGGGAGAAAATCAAGACTCGCGTCGGCAGAGTCGCTTCCCTGAAGTAGACCAGTCTCCTATGAGGATTATAGGAGAGTGTCCACCAGCTACCAGTAAAAACAAATAAAAACAAATGCGTAATTATTAATTTACATAGTCAACAATTTTTTTTGTTGTTCTTTCCTAAAACCGTTCCCTTTCTTTCAATTTAGAGGTGCTTATTACAAATTTAACTTTCCGCGTACTAGGTGATTAAATGTCACATGCCATACTAGATGGGGTTAGCCAAACCCCAAAAATAAAATAAAATAAAATCCACAAAATTGTACTTTATGACAGTTCAATGATAATAAATATATTTTAATAACTAATAATGACTAGGTTTAAGTAAAACACATTGTATCTTCTCGCTCCCTTCCACTCATTGCTATGGTAAATGCGTTTTTCGAATATAAAATCGATATTTACTAAATTAAATTAAACTTTTTATTTAAAAGAGTTTATAGTAAATTATATTAATGTAATAAATACAAAGATGTGCGCATTCGAGCGAAAAGTGGCACATGTCCGAGCGAGGGATGCAAATGGAGCGCGACGCGGAGCGGCGCGCTTCATTTTCCCGAGATCGGAATGTGCCACTTTGAGCTCGAATGTGCACACTCGGTTTTAAGCACGATTACCAAGCGTCCCCTTTTAACTCTTAAAAAATTGGTCACGTTAGTTATACCCCACCTCGTACACGGAAGGTTAAGAAAAACAACAAATTAATGTAACCATTCTTGCAAAAAAATTGATACAATTAAAATGTCGAAATTCAATAGCGTCTAACATAAGTGCCAAAATTATAACTTTGAGACAATTAATAAAAGTAAAATAAATAAAAACAAACAAGACGCATAAATTAGTTTAAGAAAAAGAATCACATAGGTTTTTCTTTTTCTATTCAAAGTTTGATGATTATGATTAAATCACATTTTAATCCGATTCAAATAAAATTTCGTTCAAATCGCAGGTAAAACAAACATTAATTAACGCAACTTCATTAGTTATCGTTTTTATTAATTAATACAAACTTAATTGCTCCGAAATAATGTAAAATAATAATTTGTCGTTAATTACAAAACGCGTTCTCGTTTTAATAGAAATTTATAACAAACTGAAATCATCGAAGTAATCACAAATTAAATTTTATGGATTTTAATAGAAATTAATTTCGAAACGCTTCCATCTTTCTCGTAAGTGGTTAGAGGGTTTATTTAAATTTTGTAACAAAACGTCAACCCTTAAAAGATTGATGAAATTTAGGGGAATGCGTTTAGTCCAATTCTGGATCATCAGCCTCTAAAATTCCTGAATTATTTAGCGTAGAATCTTAACGTATGCCGAGGGTAAGTTTCTCGGAGGTAACAAAAAAAAAACGCTCCCTAAAAATGCTGCACGGAAATATAATCCGGGCTGGTGGATAATTTATTTAGCGAAACGATTGACCGTTCGATGGACTCCTCGACCGTTTCTACGCGGAACTAAAGCAGAACCCTAAATCGAGACAAAACTCGCCTCCTTCTTTATTTATAATTTTAATTTGAAAAGATGCGACAATAAACAATAGCAGTTGATTTTAATTTGGAAACGCAGGACTAAGGACACAGTTAATGGCTCAAACTGGAAGGAAAGTTGTAATTAAATTTTGGAGGATGACTTTTTCATGTCCGCTTGTTTAAAGCAAATACATAACATCCACCAATTAATTATAAGGTTATTAAGAGTTATCTCGACGCTACTATAAACTTTATTACGAAGTTTTACTTCCCGAGCAACATAATCAAAAGCGACGCTTGTAATCAACCGAATGTGCAATAAAATGCATCGTAATAATGCAACAGAGTTTGAACATTGCAGTTTTCCTTCAAATTTTGTGTATATGAGCTTCGCGTTATTTTTAAGTTATACAGGGTGGTTCATTTAAAGTGCCACGATCTTATAACTCCTAAACTAATAATAGTTTCAAAACAATTACAAGTATAAAAGTTTCTTTAATTTATTTGATCAATGTTCTGGCATAAATATAAATTTTAAAATTTTAAATAAGACTGTAGTACTTATACTGAAACACGCTGGTAATAGAAAATAAAACTATTTTTTTAAAATTATTTATTAGTCCAGTAATTCTCAACCTTTTTTTTCTTGCGGCACACTTTTACCGATTTCAAAATTTAGCGGCACACAAAGAAAAAGATGTTTAAAAATTATTTACATACCTATAACACACTGTGTAAAATAGTTATTTAATAATATTAACATAATTATACAGTGGAAACTCGGTTATCCGGACTAATTATTGTTGCAGCTCGGATAATCTAAAATTCGGTTAATTGAATGTAAAGAAAAAAAAACGATTTTTAGCTATCTATGTGACCATACTTCCTGTTTTGAATGGGATTGTTTAGCTTTCAGATCATTTGTCCCGTTGTCCCCAAGCAATCCTTCGGGAAGCCAAAATGTCCCGTTTACTTGAATTTTTAAAAATTAAATTGATCATTGTTAATCGTGGCGAAAAGCAGAGTGTGCACATTTGATCTCAGAGTGGCACATTCCGACCTCGGGAAAATAAAACGCGCCGCTCCGCGTCGCACTTCATTTGCCTCCCTCGCTCGCCAATGTGCCACTTTGAGCTAGAATGTGCACATCTTTGTGTTAATTGAATTAGACTATATTAATAACAAATCCTTCAAATTCTTCAAATCCAGATTTTCTATTCGGAAAAAGTTTTCGCTTGAAAGTGCACGTAGTCCTTAATAAATGAATTTGCCAATCTTATTCTTCTCTCTTACAAATAATATTAATTAAATCAAACTGAACTAAATGTAACACTTCTCGCTTTTCTTTTAATTAAATTTTTTTCCGAATTTTGACTCTTATTTCCCAACTTCTTTTTTAACATACCCCACCCAAGTCATTCTAAAATTTTGATGCACCCCCTATGTAACATATAAATATTTTTTTATATTTAAAAATTGAATAAATCTATAAATGAAGTCTAATTACAACAGTGTATACAAAATGTGCCTTAAAACTAATTTGTTTATAATTTATGAAATTATTATTTATGAAATTACCCAAAAATATTTGGAGACATTAATTTAGACATATAAACATTCAACACTCTGCAAAAGATGATATTAAAATCAATTACTTGCGTTTTAAACGAAAATAAGTCACCTTTTTTATCTTAAAAAGAAGAGTGTGAATTTTCTTTTATAATTTCATAGAGCTTGTCGAGGACTTTCTAAAAATGTATAACAAGCTAGCAATTCATTAATAACTAATTTTATTTTTTTTATTTATTTCGTATTATAAAGTGTTTATAAAAGGCTGACTTTATTCTGATTTATTAAAATTTGATATCAAATATAACTTTATCGAAGGCAAATGCAAAATTATTTTCTAGAAATCGTAGGATTTCTAAGCACAAGTAATAGCAATACAGTGGATACTCGGTTATCCGAACTAATTACACAGGCTTGCGTTTAATTACCTTATAAAATGTGCATTGAATTTTTTAACTGAATTTGAATAAATAAGTGGCGCTGATTTCAAATCTGCTTTTAGTTTTTTGCTATCACGTAACGTTTTTGAACACATCACTAAAACAACATAAATAATAGGTATATTTATTTAGATTTAAAATATAAAAAATAAAAAAAATAATGCAACCAGACGATTACTAAAGACACAAAATAATTTAAAAAAACATATATTATTGTTTTATCTTCTTGTATAACTTTTTCCAGAAAAGCTTATTTTTGTTGTTTTTCCCTCTTTAGCATCCAACAGTAGTCGGCCATTACCTATGTATACCTATGTATAGTTCAATTGTGGGAAATCACTAACGTTAATTGTATTACTGCAGGTAAATCCTCCAATGTACAAGCAAATTAAAACAAAATACCTCGGTGGTTCTCAAAACTTTCGAGTAAAAAGAAAGTTTTACCGTAAATTGAGTCAAACATCGAAAAATTACCATAATATTGATTTACAAAAAACTGTACGTGATAGAAACAAAAACTGGCTTATTTAGTTAAATATACAACTTAACTACATTAAAAAAATAAAAAAAGGTTATGCATAAATTTTTCGCAGACCTTTGTTATTGTTGCAGTTCATTCGAATAGTCGAAAATTTATTTAATTGAATGTATGGAAAAAACAAATTGTAGCTATAAACGTATAATGTGACCATACGTACCGTTTTGAATGGGACTGTAAAAATATTTTTATTAGACTCGCTGCAATTAGGCGTGCAGAAGAGCAACATGATAACTTATCAGAAGGAATAAAATCTCTAACCTTTTTCAAACAAAAAATAAATCTAAATTTCTTCGACTTTTAATTTTTTGTATTGAAGATTAGAAGATTAATATAAGTAAATTCAATAAATACGAGGATGTGCACATTCGAGCAAAAGTGGCACATTTCCGAGCGAGGGAAGCAAATGAAGCGCGACGCGGAGCGGCGCGCTTCATTTTCCCGAGATCGGAATGTGCCACTTTGAGCTCGAATGGGCACACTCGGTTGTAAGCATGATTCACAATAATTTAAGCCAATAAATTGAACAAAAAGTCAGTTGAATTATTTTAATCGGTCCCTCTCACTTGCATCGATGAGATTATCGTATCTTTTCGCTCCTTCCACTCATTGCTATGGTAAATACGTTTTTCAAATATAGAATCGAAATTATTACACTAAATTTCGATTTATGTTTTGAAAAAGCGAAATAGGTATAAGTAGACAAATTCAATAAATACGAGGATGTGCGCATTCCAGCAAAAAGTGGCACATTTCCGAGCGAAGGAGGCAAATGAAGCGCGACGCGAAGCGGCGCGCTTCATTTTCCCGAGATCGGAATGTGCCACTTTGAGCTCAAATGTGCACACTCGATTTTAAGCAGAATTACAAAGCGCCCCGTTTAAACAGAAAAAAAATTCGTCAAATTGTTGGGTAGGTATATGTTTACAAAAAACGCAATAAATATTAATCACTAAATAAAACAGTCGCACATTATATTAAATTCAACAAAGCAGAAAACACTGTTTAGTGCGAAATACAAAATAAAATATTTATTAAGAAATACCGAAGTTTAATTTTCGCAAACAGTCCGAACGCGGTTGACAATCCGGATAATCGCGAATTCGTATATCTGAGGTCCGGATAATAGAGGTTTTACTGTATTTCAATAAGTTGTTTGAGAACTATTTGATCGCTCATCTTAAAGTTCTTCGAAAAGCAGCTTTTGCCTGTGTCTGCAAATAAACATTTTTGCTAGTTCGAGAGCACAATTTTCGACTGTAATTACAAAAAAATTAAAATTAAAAGAACTCCCTCGCCGGCGAGTAATTTATTAACTCTTTACCAAAAATTAGCATAAAATCATAAATGAAAGGCTTTAGAAATGCGTAAGCTCAATAATAACGGTGTCGACTTTTGAAAATTATGCGGTCCATTAAAAAATTTTAAAAATTATTTCCGTCATGACTCCCGGGGAAATGTATTTTCAGTTGGTAAGTCTAGCACGTCATCGTCTTATTAAGAATTTATTGTTTCGTGCAGGAGGATATCTCCACACGTAGCAAAACTTTACTTTAATTATTTATTCATGGTACGATAATAAATATTACAAGAAACAGATAGAGAAAACGATAAATCTTTCTTTTAATTCCCGAGTATGTGCATTAACGTTCTTGTTTTCTAATGAAATTAAAATGTGCGTGATCGCTGTTTGCAGACGACGAAAAACCACCTCAATTTATGCACCCCTTCATTCAGTTAGGAAAACAGTCGGTCCTTTTTCATTTTTTTAACTCTTCAAATTTAAGTCGATGAAATTTTCTAAAAATCGCAGTTTTAGAAATGGGGGGTATGTGTCTGAGACGCATTAAGAATGAATGCTTAAAAAACAATTCATTTGGAATTTTCTCTTCTGAATTAGCAAATAATTAATAAGTCTTTTCAAGTTGGACAATCGATACCGTCATTTCTACAATTCTTTTTCTATTCAATAATTTAGAAGGATTACTGTCAGAATTTTAAAGTGACAGTTTGTTGAATAATTAAGAAGAAAGAATCACTAAAAATGTATACGAGGTCTGTTCAGAAAATAATCGAGCTTGGTTTTTTTTATATTGTATGTCCTTGTCTTCTTCAAGGTACTTGCGTTCCATATTGACGCACTTTTCTCAGCGGTGTTTCCATTTCTCGAAGCAATTCTGAATAGCTTAATTTGGGACGTCTTTCTTAACTTTCCCCATACTAGATGACTAAATGTCACATGCCGTACTAGATGGGGTTTGCCATACCCCGAAAATAAAATGAAATACATTCCACAAAATTGTACCTTATGACAGTTCAATGAAAAGAAATATATTTTAATAATTAATAATGAATAGGTTTAAGTAAAACACACACGGAGAAAAAAAATCCTTAAAGTAACTATCTAACGTATACTCAATTGACGTATTGTTCTGACAAGGATTTGATTGTCTAAGTTAACGATATTTATAAGTCAATTTGACAATTCATAGTATGATCAAAACAGCTCTACATGGTATACTTATAATAAGGATTCATTTATTTGATTCAAGCGTTCAAACGGAAAGCTCTCGTGAACGTTTGCAGTATCCGTTGTGTAGGTAACTGGACAGTTAATTTAAGGATTTGAATAGCTAAAATAGGGATACACATGGTTATTTTGACGATATTTTCTTCTCCGTGCATATCCGTTAAATCACTCTGACAAGAATCTTTTGTATGTCTAAAACAGTAATACGGATCGTTACTATAACGATCCGCAATAAGGAAACTCTGGATAGCTAAATTAGCTATACGGCGTATCCTGTGAAAGATGACTATCCAACGGATAGCTATAATAGGGATACGTATGGTTATTATAACGATATTTTTTTCTCCGTGCATGTATCTTCTCGCTCGCTTCCACTCATTGCTATGATAAATACGTTTTTCGAATATAAAATCGATAGTTAGTAAATTAAATTAAAATTTTTGATTTGACGGAGCTTATGGTAAATTATATTAATGTGTACATATTAATCTAATACATATGAATTTCATGTTTCAAAAAGAAGTAATTTAAAAAATTTCTAAGTGACTGAGAACTTCACTGATTTTTTTCCTAATACAATAAAGGCTTTTTAACAATGTGTTAAAATTCCAGGGACCTGTTGGAACACAAAGACAGTTAGGTACTAACAATCTATATCTAATTCATAAAACTTTACTTTACTACAATTGAATAATATCAAAAGTGATTTTATCTATAGAGTTTAATCATTTCTACTTCTTCACTCATTTTAAAATTGTTTTTGTTTAAATAGAAAACACACTACACTTACACTTACCGAAATATACTTCAATTTATAGGTAAAAGTCAATAAGAAAGTATACAATATGCAAAGATTTTGGAATTAATATAATTTATAAACAAATTCCAAAATATTTTACCGATATAACAATTATCTTAAATACTGAAATTTTCTGTCAAAAATTGCTTCGAATAGTTTAACTCATAAATCTACCGGAGGTAATAATTTGTGATTTAGTCTTGCGTATTTGGTCTTGATCTTGCATACTCGGTCTTGGTTTTGGTCTTGGTTTTGTTCGTTCGGTCTTGGTCTTGGTCTTGCAAAAATGCAAGACCAAGATCAAGACTGCTTGACCAAGACCAATTTTGCTCATTACTATGAAAAAACATTTATATTTAAAGCACTTCTCAATCACTGGCAACAACGTTAATTATTTTTTCTAGCAAAACAAAACGTTGTTAACAACTTATTAAAATTTCAGGGATGTATTTAAACCTAAATACAGTTAAAATAATTTCTAAATTAATTATTTATACTAGTAAAATCAATATTCTGTAAAAATAGGGCGTGTACGTATGTACGAGAATTAGAAGTTATACTTCTTGACTTAACTAAATTAAATATAACAACATGTAGAACTTAATATAAATAAATTCAATAAACACGAGGATGTGCGCATTCGAGCGAAAAGTGGCACATTCCCGAGCGAGGGAAGCAAATGAAGCGCTACGCGGAGCGGCGCGCTTCATTTTCCCGAGATCGGAATGTGCCACTTTGAGCTCGAATGTGCACACTCGGTTCTAAGCACGATACCAAGCGTCCCATTTTAACAAGAAAAAAATTGGTCACGTTTGTTATACCCACCTCGTACACGGAAGGTTAAAAGTCCAATCACTAAATATCTCCGCTGGTGCCTAATTAAAACGTTCGGTTATTTTTCTGCACAGACCTCGTATGTATCTATACATGTGTGCCCTAACAGGGTGCGGATTATTGCCGTTGTATATGTAAAGAGAGATCAGGTTTTAATTGAAAGGTAAAAATAGGAAAATCGAAGGGACATTATGCGTAGCTGTAAAGAAGAGAAAAAACAAGGATGTATATTGGCCGTTTATAACGTCACACCTTACAACCCCCTTTTTAGATATTGCCTGCTTTCCATATAAACGATTATGGGGCTTTAAATGATATTGGATCCATGCAAAGCAAAATTATATCGATTTATTAGAGGCAAATGCCGAGCAGCATTATTTAAGAAGTAATGAAATTTTTTCCAAGGCAAATTTCAGCGTAAGATCTTTTTATCCTCATTATCCTTTTTTATCTTTATTATTCTTCCATATTAAAAAATAGAATTATGATTTATTAGGAGGAGAAACCGGCTTTTTGCGTCAAGAAAATATTTCCGTTTGATACGAAATAATTTGGGCTTATTAAAACGACTTCTTTCGTTTCAGGAAAAAGAAAATTTAAGCTCACATTTCAAGAATGGCAACAATTTTTTATATTTCGACAGGAATTTTAAGATGAGAGGAACAAAGTAAATTTTATGCAACTCGAATATTGCGAAAGGGAAAATATTTGTTTTCGGACGTAACCGAATTATTTTGCGAAGGCCTCAAACAAATCTGCGAAATTTAATTTTACAAAAATTTGTTTAATTGTCTTTTTGTTTTCCTTTTTTGCGTCGTTCATATAATTTAATCCGATATCCCAACTTTCTTTGCTAACAAGAATAAATTAATCGAATTTTGCGTTACCCAAGGCTCTTTTTTTTATTTGTTCATAACTAGAAAATTTAATTTTCGTTTAAAAAAATTATGTTTAAAGCAAATCAAAAATTGTATTAATTTTCAGCCGACTTTGATTAAAACCATAAGGAGTTAGTTCAATTTGGACAATAAATATAAGCAAAACCGTTGTACTTCAAAAAACACTTTAATTTTTTTTATGTAACCACGACTTAACAACATTATTTCATTAAGAATAATGTTTTAATAAATTTATAAGATTGGATAATGGTAAAAGATTTCTATAATTAAAACTAAATAAAAATGTTTAAAAGTACAATAGAATTTTACTAAAGAAATAATATTGTATTGTATTAAACTGGTCAAGAATTTAAAATTAAATAATAATTAAAGTTCTGATTGTGAAAACAATTTCCATTGCTGCACTGTGTTATCACAAACATCTTATGTAACCCGTGAACTGATTGAAATAAGCAACTTAATTACACATTTTAATTTTGAGGCGTTGTTGCCAAGCTTATCTCCTTTATTTTAATGCAGATTTGATATGGAATTTCTATGGTTCTTCTGATTTAAAAAATATATTTTTTTACATTTGGCTTTAATGGCATCGTCACAACTGACTCAAATAAAATATTTCACAATATTTTAAATAATAAAGTTTTCAATTAAAATTTACGTTACCATAACTCAAAAATGTTCCCCATATGGCCTCTTGATTTATGGTAGAGGAAAGCGGGTATGATTGTCTCACGGGTAGGTTGTCAACAGAAAACCTAATAAATTAATAAATTTATTTACCCGTGTCAAAGAAGCCCGAGCACAATACCTTCTTGCGTACTTCACTTCAGTTCGCTCTGAAATACCGTATAAGAAATATATGCGTTTGTTTTTTTTTGTACAGTAAAATTAGTTTTTTGTGCATTTCTATTGAGTCTCATAAGTATAATTAAATTTTGCATAGTGATATACCTATTCGTGTATTTATTATGTTTAAGATATGTTTCATGATATCATTATATGTTTTTTTAAATGATCATTGATTTAAATTTATTTTGGGAGTTAATAGTTTAAAATTGTTTTAGGGAAGGTTGTCTAAAGTTAGCGGGGGCTAGTAGTCACAAGTGCAAAGCAACCATGAATATGTGCGGCCTTTTTTATTGGTTTCTAGGAATTTTGCTAGATAAACAATTAGCTGTAATTACACATTTGTCATTTTTGTTACCATAACCTAAGTTCGTTAGATAGAATAAGTTAGAATAGAATAGGTATTTGTTTTCTTGTTTTGTATTTTACCTTTTATTTAACGTCTGACAACCATTCCTGACACAGGGTTAAAAGTCACACTTCTCTTTTTTCATAAAAATTATAATATGTTCTTTTTAGATAATGGTAGAGAAAAAGTCTTTATTTTTTTCTTAAACTAGAATAAATACACTATCTATTGATATATAAATGTCATTGATAAATTAAGATCATAGGATCTATAAATGCAAAAGAAAAAAATTGTGACTTCCAACCCCGGGCTCTCCTACATCTTTGACAGTGTATAAATGGGTAAAGTTTTAGTACCTATTCGTGCGACACCCTATATTATTATTTTTTTTAATTTATAGTAATTATTTGATAGTTCACAAATAAGTCATTATGATTCCACTAACGGTACCCACATATGTACTACGCAACAAAGTAATGTAATTTTATTGAGTTTACAGAATACAAAGTCAAAGTTGATTTTTCTTCAAATAAAACTCTCTCACTTTATGTATTTGTGTGAAGATAATAAAAAAAAGAACTACACCGCCGAATATTTTGCTCGTCTCTCAATAATAAGAGACACAAAGTTTAGAAATAAAACGTCGTAATATTCCTGTGAGACGTTATAAAGTTTGTTTACATGACATGGTCAATATTTTATATAAAATTCTTAGATCTTCAAAAACAAGAACTTAGTGGCTGCTTTTAAGACAAAATCCCACGCGAATTACCTGACGTTTTGTATTTTATTTATTTACTTTTTTTTTCATCAAAGGCTTCGGTTTGCAATTTAAAAGCAGCGTCCTATTTTCGTCCCTCGTAATAATCTCTTAGCTTTAAGCCCGTTAGTTTATTACAGCTTTGTTTTCATTATCCAAAACTTATTGCTTCACTACGACGACATCGACCTTAAATTCGAATTTTCGCGCAAAGAAAATGCGGAGAGGAAATTAAAACAAGAATAACATTATCCGATACACTAAAAAAACACGACGAAACAACGTAATTCAGCGATGAGCTTTTAACAAATACCGTACATTTTTTTGTTGTTATGTATAGCTTTTAGCTTGCAACCAATTTGGTGCAAAATGGGCGATTAGAGTCCGACTTGATAAATAACGACCCTCTCTTCTTCCGTTAAATTGTATTCTTATTTGTAAATCTCTTCTCTCCAACCTTTCGGGAAAATATTCATTAATCAAACTTGTTCGAAATTTACCGACACGTCTTGATTTATTACGCGAATCAATAGGCTCGAATCGAACTTATTTTTGTATTTTTTTTTAAAGCACATAAAAATGTAACTAATAATGACAAAGCGTTATTTTTGTTTTCCGCAATTTTATTCGTTCTGATTTATTGTTATTTATTGTCGTCGAACGACAACAATCGCTTTATTTTTACAAAAAACACAAAACGAGGAAACGGTTTTCGTCGCTCTGTAAGCTTGTAAAACTGTAAAGCGTTAATAAATAATAAAAATATGGATACGTTTATGTTTTGTATGCGTTTGATAAATATTTCGATATATTTGGATTGTAATTAATTAATACCCGTTCGAAAAAAGAAATAAATTTTCTGTAACGTGTTTACACTTAATTCATTATTTACGTGGATTTTAATCCATCATTGGGTTTTGGGTAATTTTTGAAGTTATACTTCTTTTGGCAGTTGAAAGTAGTTAGTAGAACTTGGAAAACTCGAATTTCAAAAAAAAATGCAAAAAATTTTGAGTTAATGCGTTTTCAGCTAGGCGAGTACTGAAAACTCTATTTAAATATCTGAACTATTTTCAATTTTTTTTCCTCCTTGAAAAAGACTAAAAAAAAGTTTATAACTTATAAAACGAGACCTCCAATTCAAAAATACCGCAACTGATCAAAACATCTATCTGTATTTTATGAAACTTAGTAACTTTTATATTAAACTTTTTTTTGTAAATTTTTTAATTACAAAGTTATTTGACACTAAAGAAAATAACGATTTTCAGTTTTTTGACGATTATTTTGGAACTATTCGGAATTTTTAAATTTTCTTAACGGAATCTGAATCGGCACCTAAAACTGCAAAACATTGCCCATTTAGCCAAACTTCTATCTCCACTAATAAAAAAGATACCCATGTTAGCCTACTCAATTTGAGACACCCTGTATATCGTCAAGTAAATTTAACTTTTAAAATCGCGAAAAAAACGTTGGAACAACGACTGCAATAAATTTCACAGTGGTGCACCTAAATGCGAAACGCCTTGTATATAAATTTTTTATGATCTTTAAACAAAACCCTAATAATTTGCTTTAATTTTACAAAGTAAGCGTCAATTCTAAATTAATTACGTGCAAACGCAAATTCCATTATAAAGGGTGTTTCGAATTAAAGCAGAAAATATTAAGATTTTTAAAAATTGCCAAAAACGATCGTTACGAGGCTTTGTAATTATTTATAAAAGATTACTAGTACAAACCGATAAACACGTGTGCCTATTTAAGAACTCAAATGAACGATTCCGGAAAGCGCGATAACGTTAACTTGCAAATGGCCGAAAGCGCTACGTTGAACAAAGGAAAAATAAATTTTGGGCCTCGCAACTAACATTTTCAAAAGCCATTACGACTAAAAAAGCCAAAATTTTTGAGAAAAATGACGTAAAAAATTTTTGAAGTATTTATTGTGACTTAACAAAAACGACAAAACATAGAATATTTAAAAATAAGCTTACAATTCAGATTTATGTACAGGGTGTACTTCGGAGAGTTCCAAAACCCTTTGGTAAACACTATTCTGTTGCACACAAACACTAATTAGTCAAAATCAAAATTTTCTAGAACGTTCTTAACACTTCAACCTGCGATTCACAACTGGGGTGCGGGAGAGAACGATGTATGCAGTTTGCAACATTATCCGTTTATTTCAATTATGGTATATGTTAAATACGATTAAGAAACTTTCTAAAAACGACCGTACCGATGTTTTATACTTATTTATACTAAGTTTGTACACACCAAAAACAAATAATGTAATTAATTTAAAACAACTCGTGCGAGCCATCTACGGTACACGCACTAGTTTAAATTGATTTATAAGAGTTCAAAAAAAACATACAATTAAACAAATATTTGCATTTTCAATTTTTAAGTAATGTATTAAAGTCGTTTAAAAAAAATGTTTTAACGACTGATATAATTTAAATTTTCTAATTATTCTTTAAAGCACGTTGTATTTAAGCTGCCTATGTATATGTTATGGAAAATTTGGGTTAAGTAAAGTGGCGGAGTTTATGTATTGATTTTTCACGAAGCCGTTCACGAAGTACTTCGTATTAAAGCTTCGTATATGTTAAGGCACATTTGCGCAGTAAAGGGGCGGAGTTTATGTATTGATTTTTCACGAAGCCGACAAAGTATTGATTTTTAGATATGCCAAACAGGTAGTGACATCGCCAAAAATTTCCAGTGGTTACGTTATGTTTAAGGCCAACGACCTGTGCGTTGCTCATAAACGAACCTGCATTCATCGCTCGCTGCCACGTAAACCGGCACAAATTAGTGTTTTAACTGTGTTTAATTAGTGTTTTAATGGGTCACGAGTGCAAAAGTGAAAAACTTATAGGTGCCGGAATCGGTTTAGAATGAAAGTTTGCACAAAGTTTCAGGCATTCGCCCGATCACTGCGCAAGGGTGCCTTAGTGCGATCGCAGCATCGACTTACGGGCTTCTAGCCCAGCGAAAGATTCAGTTTGCGGTACATCTACTTTTAAATTATAAATTTATAAGGTAATAATTATTATTATTCAAAAAACTTACAATATAAGTCAAAAAATAAATATAATGATCTTGGCTTGTATTATGCTGTTTTATTGTTCTTTGATAATTCAAGGCTACTTGATTTCAGACAGAAAAATTTAATATTGTTAATAATTTTTTATTTAGATATGTGTTATTATACACGATTGAAAAGAGACACAAATATGCTACTTAACTATGTAAAAATCCAAAATTATAATATGATCTCTTTAGATAATGGTAGACAAAAAGTTTTAATTTCTTTCTAAACTAGAATAAATACACTATCTATTGATATATAAATGTCATTGATAAATTAAGACCATGGGCTCTAAAAATACAACAGAAAAAAATTGTGACTTCCAACCCCGGTCTCCCCTACATAATAATATTTTAAAATCTGGGCGGAATAAATTGCTCTTTTAATTTTAAGTTTAACTTTAACATAAAATTTAACCCTTTGCACTCGTAAATATATTTTTTGTGATTATCCTGTACTCGGACTATTATTTTATCTACGTATTATGGCGACTATACGGCGGCATACGAGCGCAACAGTAAAACTCATTTTGCCGCTCCTACGGCGACAAACGAGTGCAAAGGGTTAAATATCTACGTAGAAAATCAAGCAGCAAAAAAAAACATGAATATTAATTAAATTATAGTACCTACCATACAAAAAACGTTTACTTATCGTTTTAATTAAGCTTTTTAAAGCCAGTGTTGATTTTCTTTAATGAAATTGTGATAAGCCTCCGATAGATTAAAGAGAACTCGTTGAAAATTCTCAAAACTTTCCTCAACTAAATGTCGAGTTATTGATACACACGAAATTTCGATGTTAATAAAAATACCGCCGAAGCCTACAAAAAAGAACAGCCACCGGTATTTGATTTACGTCGAACTTTTGTTCGGACAAATTTGAGCTTAATAGAAATTTGCCGCTCGTGCGTTATGAGTTTTACAAAGCTCGATGGTCGTATACAAGTTTTAATTAAATATTTCAGCTTTGATTTGTTGTTGCGGTTCCGTTTCAAGCCTAAACTTAGTTACTTATTGATAGACGCGGACGGTTTCCTCGAAAAATTATTGGAAATACTTTGATTTGTAGCCTCGCAATAATTCTCAAAGTTGCTGCGCCGCTTTTCCTCCCGCCCCCGAGTTGCGTTTAATTTGGAAATAGTTGCGTTTTGGGAATTGGTTTAATTTCGAATTTTGACGGCCAACTTTGATTTATTTATGGATAATGTCGATTTTAATTTTCGCGCTGGGACGACGAGAAATCCTTGTTAAGGCGGAGCAGGACTAAAAATTTTTAGCCGAGCGGATTAAGTCTAAAACTTTTTTCGCTTTGACGAAGAGCTTTACTGGATACTCAAGGTATTCATAATATATTGTAGTAATTTCGATTTTATGTTCGAAAAACGTATATACCATAGCAATGAGTGGAAGGGAGCGAAAAGATACGATAATCTCATTGGTGCAGGCGAGAGAGACCGATTGAAATTGTTCAACTAATTTTTTGTCCAATTTATTGGCTTAAATTATTGTGAATCATGTTTAAAACCGAGTGTGCACATTCGAGCTCAAAGTGGCACATTTCGATCTCGGGAAAATGAAGCGCGCCGCTCCGCGTCGCGCTTCATTTGCCTCCCTCGCTCGGAAATGTGCCACTTTTCGCTCGAATGCGCACATCCTCGTATTTATTACATTAATATAATATACCGTACGCTCCTTAAAATCAAAAATTTTAATTTAATTTAGTAAATATCGATTTTATATTCGAAAAACCTATTTACCATAGCAATGAGTGGAAGGGAGCGAAAAGATACGATAATCTTGTCAATGCAAGTGACAGGGACCGATTAAAATTATTCAAATGTTTTTTGTCCAATTTCTTGACTTAAATGATTGTAAATCATGATTACAACCGAGTGTGCTCATTCGAGCTCAAAGTGGCACATTCCGATCTCGGGAAAATGAAGCGCGCCGCTCCGCGTCGCGCTTCATTTGCTTCCCTCGCTCGGAAATGTGCCACTTTTCGCTCGAATGCGCACATCCTCGTATTTATTGAATTTATTAATAATAATGTTTTTACGTGATTATGTATATTTAACTTTCTTACGCAAAAGAAGTATAACTTCTAATGCGCATACAAAAGTGCACACCCCAGTTTTTTTTACAAAAATGAGTTTAACACAAAACAGTAAATATTTCTACCTTTCTTACAGAAATGATTAATAAGAAATTAATTATTTAAATATTTGTAGAAATTTGTAAGTTATTGAATTGACTAAACTTATCTACATATATCAAAACAATATTAAAAATAAAACATTTTCTGTTTTACGCATTATCTATAATTGATAATACAATGTTTAAAACTTTTAAAAGCTATATGAAGTTTATATATAATTATAAACATAAATAACTTGAAACTCCAACGTCGCGCACATAAATGTATCAAATTATGAAAATTTTTCTTAGTTACAACCACGTTTTTTTCGGAAAAAATAATTCTCAACATGGATTTAAATAGACATTTTAAAAATACATTATATTTCTTTTTTTTAATGAGCATTTCCAAAAACTTGTTGGTTAGTAATAAATTAACATCCAAAATGGTCTTTCTATTGATAAGACCTATTGTAATTATTTTTATTTTTGTTCAAGTTTAACATGGTTTTAAGAAAAGTTAATCTATAGTTTATCCATAGTTAGTTAGATTTTGAAAATCTTTTTTAGTAAATTAATTATTGTAAATACCTTAACTGACAATTTTATCTTTTAACTAGCAACCACTGAGAATTAAAATTAAAGGCTGAAATTTTGTAAGTATTTTTTCCTTCATGGTTAAAACAATATTTTGTTTGAGGACCGTTAAAAATTGCAGTGTTTCCATTAAAATCAATTTAATGCGGTATTGGACTACCTCGTTAATAAACTGTTTAGAATCTTTGTAAATAATTGATTTTATGTCTTATTAATAATAATGCTGTTTTTCTCAATAGTATTAAGATATATGTAAGTATATGGGCAAAAGAAAAAGAGGACGTCCACCGACACGTTGGACAAATGATCTCAAGATGATTGCCGGACTAAACTGGACCAAAGTAGGTAGCACAAAATAGAGACTATTGGAAGACCTTGAGGAAGCCCTAAGTTCAAAGATGGATGGTGGAAATGAGCATTTGATTTTAAAATTGAGATTAAGATGCAAAGTTATGAAAACTTAGTAGAGTGTGGGAAAAAATCGACTTCCTCGTGCTTCATAATAAGGGGTTGTAATTGCTTAAACAAATTAGTTATTGTTAATTTAGTGTTTAAAAATATTCTCCATGTAAAAATTTATAGGCGTTTTAAAAGCTAAATATGTGCATTTCTCAAGGGAGCTACGGCTAAGAAACCGGAAAAATCCAGATATTATAACTTGCAAACACGGTAGAATGCATGTTCGAATGACGTCACAGAGAGTCCACGTGCATTTGAGATACCTGTCAAATATTTGCAAAGTGCCGTGATTGGCCCATGGTCTAATTTTATTGGTTGTTTTTAATAAATAGGTGGGCATATAATTTATTGCTATTTAAATGATTCAGTACGGGATGCGCGTGTAAACAGTGAAGAGACGTGTGCCAATTTCGCCGAGTTTTCCGATGGGTGCTCCGTTCGATGATTGCGAGCCGGTCCGGAGTTTTGGTACTTCAATTGGGATACCTAAGGTAGCATTTTTACATCTTTTGCTTGTACAACAATCAACTTTATTAATTTTTATTGATACTTTGATTAGTGCAGTTCAATTACTTTGATAATTTTTGGATTTTGGTGCCCTTTTAAGTAACATATGGTTTGATTAATCAAATGGGTCAAACGCAAAGAAGTTGATTGTTGTATAATGCTGTGATTTTCTGATTATTTTGTTGTTTATGGTGGTTTAAAGCAGTGGCCCACCGATTAAGAAACACCGGTTTCAAAGGGTATAGCGAATTGAAATAAATTTTACAAACTGTGCTTTAATACAATTACGATTTTGAAAAAATATGCAGCTTAGGGTAATAATTTCATTTAGGTTTATTTCTAAGTTTTTGAACGTTTGACCATCTATAATTATTGAGTGGTTATGTAAGAGGAATGTACGAAGGACCAACCATTGCTTATCAATTTTGAGCAAAATGTTTTGAATGATATTGCTTTAGTAATATGAGTTCCTATGCGACATGAGACTATTTGTGACCTTCTATTTTATTTACCTATAGCCGTTTCCTGCGACTTCCCTCGCGTCTATTGTTAATTGGGAACATTGAAATTATTTAACAGGTGATTGGCCTCTGAGGGATGTCTCACAATTTGAGAGGAAGAATAAGATTAGAGTCAAAATTTTCATAAAGCTGAAAAAAATTTTGTATAGGTGCACACTCGAAAAATTTGTTATTTGGTATAAATACATAAATGCAATATTGTAGAGTATGAAAGTTAATTAATTTTTTTTGAGAAATTTACCCACTTTTAAAATATACTACTTTAAAAGTCGAAGGTTGTAGGCAAAATAACAAAAAAAAATTTTTTTAATAATAACCGGGTATAAGCAAAACTAACAAGGCCTTTGTTACCAAATTACCTGCCTTGACATGCATTTAAGTACACTGCTTGTCAAAAGAACATGTACAACTTTGGGAGCTTTAACTTTCCATGTTAAATTCGCATGTCTATTTTCTTTTGACGAGCCGCGTACTTTTGAACGATTTAATACTTGGGATATCCTCAACATAACCATCCAAATAAATCGCAATGGAATAAAATTTTTCAGTTTGCCCGTGTTTCCTGATTTATTTCTAAAAATATTTAAAAAAATTTTTGGCATTGTAATTCTCTGACAATTTTGAAGAGATGTCTCGAGTTACAATTTTGAAAATCGGTCTATTTCAAGTAGTTGCATCTTTATCATCAAGAAAAACTAATTTAAAAAGCTAAATTGAAAAAAGTACCGCGGTAGATCCCTAGAAATTTGCCTAAAGATTCTACGTGTAAAAAATTGTTTTTATAATTCCTTATAATTTAATCGGAAACACGGGCGCAATTAACATTATTTTTTCTATGGACAGATTTACTCCGGATCCGCCTTAAAATATACTTTTTTGCTATACAAAATGTTTTTCAATTTGTTGGATGTCACTCATATTAGAGTAACCTTAGGATAGTAGCCCCACTGATGTACTATGAGCACGGGATAAAAGTTACCTATTCTTGAGGGTTTAACTCCTCCTTAAGACAAATCAAGTCAGAGTGTTTATCATAATAAGATATAGTGGGTTGATCTTACAATTATTATACAGTGTTTCTTTATCAGTCACGTTTTATTACCAATTAAAATCTTAAGAAAATAAAATAAAGCTGGATCGTACGTCATAACTGAACTGCTTACATCGCAGATTTGGAGTATTTTAACTTAGTAAAATCTCGACTGCATGCTTCATATTAAATAATGATGAGGTCATACAATTTTGTATTTTAAAGTTACCACATATTTATCTATGGATGTATGCAGCTTTTCAAATAATTCTTTACACCTATTTAGACATATTAAAATTTGATTTTGATAAAATCTAAATTAATTAAATATCCAAACATTAATTATAAATGTTGAAACTAGGTGGTAAAATGTATGACTTATTGATATCTTCAAAAAACAATAAGAATAATACTACATAGTATGTATTCATTATATTCACAAGGACAAACTCATGTAAGGTGAATCACACATTTTGTTAGGAGTAAGGGTCGACACATCTGTATACGGAGCATTAAAATCTGTGGTTCGAATTTTGCTGATAGGTTGTTTTTCGGTACATGTCAAATAAAAACAATTGTTTTTTTTAATTACGTAGCATTTGTTCTTTGTGTCCCAAATATCATTTAAAAGTAAATATGGTATTTGCCAAAATTATATTTAATATGACACAAATCATAACATTTTTTTAACTATAATTTAAAATATGAATAAGTTTATTTTTCAATGTTGCATAATTTAAGATGATATTTATCAAAAACAGAGAAAACAATATATTTCGTACTAATCTAGATAACTGCAGACACATCATGTTCAACTCGAATTATTTAGAACAGCGTATAAAAAGAGGCTGTCATTGGGATTCGAACCTCAAAATACGTTTTCTTTAGACCACTGCTTTAATCTTTAGAGCAAGGGGGTCTTATCATGATGACGGAATTTTATTTTTTATTTTATTTAGCGGACACGTCTTAGATAATTTGAAATTACAAGCGTTCATTCTTTATAACATCGTGCAAAAACAATACCTTATCGAGAAACTAAAATTGTAAATACTATAAAGAGCAAAAATACTACATAAGCAGTTTCTAGTCATTGTAGAATGAAAGAACAATCTGATTTAATTCTATATTTTCACAATCTCCTAATACTGTAAACATACGGGCTGCTTGTATTTTGTTTTCATATCTTAAGGGGTTAATAAATAAACATTTCTACAATTACTTCGGAAAAATAAACTTTAATAATAAAACACTGTTCATAATTTTAAGGCCAACCTACCATATTTTAATGTGATAAACTCTTGACTTGATTTGTCTTTTTTGCTATATCAGTGTTATTCAATGACTTATACATTTTAAACAGTTTTCATCCTTGAAAATTTGTAGAATTTTAATTTTTGTAAACCGTGTAAAAGCGAAATTGTGTAATTCGACGGGTAGGTGTAGTGTTTATTGTAGATTTTCGTTAAAAGTCGTGTGTGCAATTTGATCTTCGGAAAATGCGTACTTTTCGCTCAAATGTGCACTTACGTCGTTTTAGTTGGTTACATGTACTACTCTTTTCTTTTTAAATTGAAAAATTAATGTAAACCAATTCGGTGAATACGACGATGTGCGCATTCGAGCGAAAAGTGGCACATTTCCGAGCGAGGGAGGCAAATGAAGCGCGACGCGGAGCGGCGCGCTTCATTCCAGATCGGAACGTGCCACTTTGAGCTCGAATGTGCACACTCGGCTTTAAGCGTGATTCACAATAATTAATTTTTTTTAAGTGCTTCAAATAATTTTTATTAATAACACATTCTTAAATTGGGTGTTATAATAAGATTAATTCGTCTCCGAAATATGATAAATGTGAACAAAGATCAATCGATTTTATACAAAATTATATTTATAAATCGTATTTTCATACAAACAAATTACCACAGAGAACAAAATTGACAACTAACGTTGTTTTGAAAAAAATTGCAATATGACACGTCCAAAAAATACAAACGTAAGACGAAAAAGAACGTGCAACAATAATAATTGCAATGCCTCCACGCAAACTGAAGTATTACTTTGCCAATCCGAAAGGTATTTATCGCCCCCTTTTATAATTATCGAAAAAATAGACCGAAAATTCCCCGAACTCTTCAAAAATCGCCAATCTTCGAAACTGAACGGAATGCTAACAAGGAGCCAAACGATTAAAAAATCTGTGAACCTCAAAAACATCGTCCCTGCTCGGCGCCGATTGACAACGATCCCCGAAGAACCATGCGAGTTTAGTTCTACCGTCGGCCCTTTAAAAACGGGCCCCAGCCGCATGTCGCGTTTGCCAAAGAACTACAGACTTTTTACGCAACCGATCAGCCACAACAAGAAGGTGAATTCCACGTTCCAAGACATAACCATAGACGAAAATAGCGATTTCGATATACTGCGATGCGCAGGGCCGTCTTCGGCCGACATCTCGATGGATCGAACGCCGGTCGACGCGCCAAAAGAGCCGGAAGTGAGAAATACGAAGTTCAAGTGCAAGCCGGGACCGAAGTGGTACAAGGAAAGGTGCATGAGGATGGAGAAGATGCAGAATTCGGCGAGGGAAGATCAGGACGTGCCGAATAATTTGGTTTTGGAGACGGGCCACGATTTGAGCTTGGATGCTGTCCTGACGCCGAATCTTTCGATGAGTTCTAGCATGTTGCAGTTGTGCGAAATGGTGTATGACGAGCACGTAAACGATATGGGGATTCAGACGGAAGCAGATCGAGGGAATGGCGAGTCCGAATTGCAGGAATTGAATGGCGAAGAAGGACAGAGTAGAATTTTTATTGGGTGCGATGTTAATACGACTTTAATTACTTCTCGTGCTGAAGGAAGAAATGAACAGCGATCTTCCGATTCCACTTCCAACAAAGATCGGACATTTGAGCATTCAGAAAACGAGCATTTCAATAACGACCATAACGATAATAATAATAAGTATATCAAAATAATTGCTAATACGGTCCATATTTATAATCACTTTTACAGTAAATAAAGGTTTAATTATTAGGAATTAATGTTTAAATATTTTATAATAAAAATAGTTTTACAAAAGATGTGTGCCATAATTAAAAAAATATAAAGTTGTTTGTCTAGAATGAAAACTAAATTACCACAAGGATTACATTAAAATCAATTTTTTCCATTCTTTTTGACTATTCCAAAATTAGTTTTCAAAACTACGGACATTGGGGGCCGAATGCGTTGGACCATTCGTTCCCAAAACTTTTGGCCCCGTAGACCACGTGCCAATTTTTTCTGCTTTGGGTAGATCTCCTATCTTTCCAATATTAATTTTTTGGAAATTATTGCACCAAAAATTGATTCTTTTATTGGGAGGGATGAGCACCTATCTTCACTGTAAAACGGGGTTAAAGAGTATTTTAAATAAATTACTTTATGTGTGTTTAAAAATAAGAAGAATTCGTTTTTTTTGCTATATCAGTGTTATTCAATGACTTATACATTTTAAACAGTTTTCATCCTTGAAAATTTGTAGAATTTTAATTTTTGTAAACCGTGTAAAAGCGAAATTGTGTAATTCGACGGGTAGGTGTAGTGTTTATTGTAGATTTTCGTTAAAAGTCGTGTGTGCAATTTGATCTTCGGAAAATGCGTACTTTTTGCTCAAATATGCACTTACGTCGTTTTAGTTGGTTACATGTACTACTCTTTTCTTTTTAAATTGAAAAATTAATGTAAACCAATTCGGTGAATACGACGATGTGCGCATTCGAGCGAAAAGTGGCACATTTCCGAGCGAGGAGGCAAATGAAGCGCGACGCGGGCGGCGCGCTTCATTCGAGATCGGAATGTGCCACTTGAGCTCGAATGTACTCAAGCTATACAATAATTAATTTTTTTAAGTGCTTCAAATAATTTTTATTAATAACACATTCTTAAATTGGGTGTTATAATAAGATTAATTCGTCTCCGAAATATGATAAATGTGAACAAAGATCAATCGATTTTATACAAAATTATATTTATAAATCGTATTTTCATACAAACAAATTACCACAGAGAACAAAATTGACAACTAACGTTGTTTTGAAAAAATTTCAATATGACACGTCCAAAAATACAAACGTAAGACGAAAAGAACGTGCAACAATAATAATTGCAATGCCTCCACGAAAACCCTGAAGTATTACTTTGCCAATCCGAAAGGCATTTATCGCCCCTTTATAATTATCGAAAAATAGACCGAAAATTCCCGAACTCTTCAAAATCGCCAATCTTCGAAACTGAACGGAATGCTAACAAGGAGCCAAACGATTAAAAATCTGTGAACCTCAAAACATCGTCCCTGCTCGGCGCCGATTGACAACGATCCCGAAGAACCATGCGAGTTTAGTTCTACCGTCGGCCCTTTAAAACGGGCCCCAGCCGCATGTCGCGTTTGCCAAGAACTACAGACTTTTACGCAACCGATCAGCCACAACGAGAAGGTGAATTCCACGTTCCAAGACATAACCATAGACGAAAATAGCGATTTCGATATACTGCGATGCGCAGGGCCGTCTTCGGCCGACATCTCGATGGATCGAACGCCGGTCGACGCGCCAAAAGAGCCGGAAGTGAGAAAGACGAAGTTCAAGTGCAAGCCGGGACCGAAGTGGTACAAGGAAAGGTGCATGAGGATGGAGAAGATGCAGAATTCGGCGAGAGAAGATCAGGACGTGCCGAATAATTTGGTTTTGGAGACGGGCCACGATTTGAGCTTGGATGCTGTCCTGACGCCGAATCTTTCGATGAGTTCTAGCATGTTGCAGTTGTGCGAAATGGTGTATGACGAGCACGTAAACGATATGGGGATTCAGACGGAAGCAGATCGAGGGAATGGCGAGTCCGAATTGCAGGAATTGAATGGCGAAGAAGGACAGAGTAGAATTTTTATTGGGTGCGATGTTAATACGACTTTAATTACTTCTCGTGCTGAAGGAAGAAATGAACAGCGATCTTCCGATTCCACTTCCAACAAAGATCGGACATTTGAGCATTCAGAAAACGAGCATTTCAATAACGACCATAACGATAATAATAATAAGTATATTAAAATAATTGCTAATACGGTCCATATTCATAATCACTTTTACAGTAAATAAAGGTTTAATTATTAGGAATTAATGTTTAAATATTTTATAATAAAAATAGTTTTACAAAAGATGTGTGCTATAATTAAGAAAATATAAAGTTGCTTGTCTAGAATGAAAACTAAATTAACACAAGGATTACATTAAAATCAATTTTTTTCCATTCTTTTTGACTATTCCAAAATTAGTTTTCAAAACTACGGAAATTGGGGGCCGAATGCGTTGGACCATTCGTTCCCAAAACTTTTGGCCCCGTAGACCACGTGCCAATTTTTTCTGCTTTGGGTAGATCTCCTATCTTTCCAATATTAATTTTTTGGAAATTATTGCACCAAAAATTGATTCTTTTATTGGGAGGGATGAGCACCTATCTTCACTGTAAAACGTGGTTAAAGAGTATTTTAAATAAATTACTTTATGTGTGTTTAAAAATAAGAAGAATTCGTTTTTTTTGCTATATCAGTGTTATTCAATGACTTATACATTTTAAACAGTTTTCATCCTTGAAAATTTGTAGAATTTTAATTTTTGTAAACCGTGTAAAAGCGAAATTGTGTAATTCGACGGATAGGTGTAGTGTTTATTGTAGATTTTCGTGTGTGCAATTTGATCTTCGGAAAATGCGTACATAGATGCCCTATTTTCTAAAGTTGGACTTTTAAAAATTACATTTTTTTAATATATTGCAACTTCTTGTTCATATAAATGTTGTGACAAAACTTACAAAAGAATTGTTTGATACAAGAGCATAAATAATTTCGGAACAAGAAAATTAGAATAAAATTATTTGCTTGTTACAAATATACGATATAATTGGTAAAAAATATTGCACCTATCAGTTGATTAGTTAAAATGTTTAATGTGCATAAATTGCCTACATGAAATATGTATAATGTAAGGAGAGTACTGCAATCTAGGCATATAATATAAATAAGTCATTAATTTTTTTTGTATTAATAAATGTTTCGCATATCGTAAAATGGGTCGTTTTCTTTGAAATTTTTTGAAAATCACTATTTATAAATAAATATTAAAAAATTGTAAGTTTTTATTCTATCCCAAGTGCGACATTACGCAGTGGGGCATCTAACTCATCATTTAGGCATCTATCCCCTTTTACACTCGTTTTAGTATCTGTAATTATGTAATTCATGATAGTATTTTTTTTAGAAAAATCTAGTAATTATAATTTATTATAAACTAAAATAACTCCTCACCAAAAATTATGACTTTCTTGTTAGGTGTTAATAGTTATAAAAATATAGCAAAAACTTGAAATGTGGGTCATCTATCCCAAATTCACCCCATAGCCAAAAAAAGGGGTGCAAAAATAACTAATTAATTTATATATATTCTGCTTTTCTTTCGATTTACACGGTTTTCTCCGTAAAAATTAAGATATAGATCGCAAAATTCGATTTTTTAAAAGAGGCGCAGTAACACAATTTGGAAACCAGTGGCCTACGTAAACACAAACGCAAGATGCGCAAGGTAACACGTGATTATAGGGTAATTCTCATTTTTTTATTAGAAAAGTATGTCAAAAAATGAAAACGTCTTTCTAATAAAAATGATGATGGATCTTAATAGTTTTGGTCTTTTTTTTCAAGGAAAAAATATGTACCGAGCTCGCAGCCCTCAATTTAGACAATTATAGGGGTTTAAAAAAAATGTCCTCTATGGTAATGACCATGGATTATATTAATGTAAGGAATGTCACATCCACGGATATGAGATCACTACCATAAAAGGCATTTTTTCAAATTCCTATAATTGGTTAAATTGAGGGCTGCAAGCTCGGTAAATATTTTTCCCCTGAAGAAAAAGGCCAAAACTATTAAGATCCATCATCAATTTTATTAGAAAGACGTTTTCATTTTTTGACTAATTTTTCTAATAAAAATGAAAATTACCCTTAAATTTTATTTAGGTACGCCAAAGAATTTTAATTTCTAAGACACTTACATAAGTACGCGAACCATTTTTTTTTTAAATAACTATAGTAAACATTTTTAGTTTTCAAATTGCATTCGAAAGAAATAAATATATAAAAATTTCTTTGCTCTTATTGCATTAATATTCAGGTTGAAGGCCTGAGTGCTGCACTCGAGGAGAAACGCATAACTCAATTTTGAAAAAGTATAAAAAGAGGTGAGCAAAGTAAGAAAAGATGTGCAAATCAAAGATTGAAAGTAAGAGGTTATTTATTTCCCTATGCAGCTGGTTATTAAGTTTCATTGATTCGATATGGAGAATACGTTTATTTGATTATATTTTCATTCGCAATTGGAAGATATTCGATTTCCTTAGGGAACCAGTTTGAAACGACGTCTTTTAGAAACCCGCATTGAGAGTTCTTGCTGAGATCTATAATGTAATGAGATATGGGCTTTAGACGTGGACCCTCTCCTTGAGTGGACTCAGGGGAGGAATATATTATTTTCCACCTGAGGGTTAAGCCTATCGAAAATACACTCACGCGCTTACTTTTTATTATGATAATAGATAAAAATAAGCGAGAACTTTATCGCGTCCAAAAATAATAAAAACTTCATCCTGTGTTTATTTATTTGTTTATAATTTACGATTCCATCTATAGCACTTTGGTATTAATTATTATCTTTATATTACCAAATTTTAAAATTCGATCTAACCAAGCACGTTTGTTTTTTTATTTATGGATTATCCCCCTAAGCGACCGATGAAGAGTTATCTTTTAATGGCAATATCAAATAAAAAAGTTCAATAAGGTACAATTGCAAAAAAAGATAATATTTGTCTATTTGCTCAAATTTTTTTATCCTACAAGATTACCGTTCGCTTTGTGGACGGATCAACAAATTAATGGGGGGGGGGATTAGCCATAAGCTTCCACGTTGGCTAGACGGGTTGGAAGATGGGGATAGGGTACGGGTTGAATTAAATGATGGTAGATGGATAGGATATGGGGTTTGGACATGGTTTTCCCTAGGTGTTAGGAGTTCAGGGAGAATCAAAGCTCTCCTAGGCAGGGACGTTAACTCCTAAAGTAGGCTTGTCCCTATCGGGTTCATAAAAGTGCCGACCCGCTATATAAGAAACAGTGTCTTCCACCGCACACATATAAAGAAAACGGAACGCGCCGATGAGTTAGTTTCAGTCTCGGAGGGAGACTCGAACGTCTCCGATGAGCAACCTCGCAGTTGGAGTGCTCAAAACACTTTGAAGTAAATGCCGTCAACAATTCGAAATAAATAAATAATGTGTACGTAAATTAATCTTTTTAAAGTCATTCGAATTGAAATACTATGAAATGCATTTTTTCGTTAATTTGATTCAGTAAACGCATATAAATAAAACTAAATATTTTTCATGTTTAAAATCATAATGGTATTCCATATTTGGCTACATTCCTTTAAGGGGTGCGTAAATATCCTTCTCTTGTTTTTAGAGCTCTTGCACCGGCGCTATTTGACCTTTAAATAATAATTTTCACAATTAATTAATTTTGCGATAAAGTGTGTTTCGTAGTTCCGTCTTATCACGTAATTATTTATATAGCGATAACAATTAAGCAAGTTAGGGGAAGAAACCTTTAATAAAGCGCTTTTAACGATTGATAAGAGTAGTTTATTAAGTCTTCATTCAGCTTTTCTATTCCCAAGACGATCGTTTTCTAATTTCGTAATGATGACGTTGCGTTATTGTATTGTATCTCCCTTAAGCCTTAAATTGACATGGAACTTATTTCTCCATTTAATTGGGAAAGTATTTTCGGTTCGTTGCATCCCTTGGGGGATCGTTGATATAAGCTGGTCAGCGGTGGTAGTAGTCGCCAATCAAATGTATCCTTAGAAATAACTGTAGGGATGAAGCTTTTTCCAAAACGTAATTCTTTTTCTTCAAAGAGAACGTATATAGTACATTTATTAACAGAGTTATTACAACTCAAATAAGACCCTCTTTTTCTTTAATATGAGTAATAAAACTACCCTCGTGTGGGATTAGCTTTCCGCAGCACATTCCAAAACTTTAATCCTTCGCTCTAAATTGAGAATTTTCTTAATTAGAAATAAAAAAATTGCCGTTTCTTTTTACTATCTTTTGCTTTCTCGGTTTTGATGCGAATTCAAAGACCGTAGCTTCAAAAAAAGATTTAAAAAAATGATAAAATTTTAGGGGCGCTCAGAACGCAAAGAGAAGGCACTTTAGAGTCGTAATCAAACGCGGTAGGCTTTATGCATTTTCAGTGTTAAAAGCGCAATTTTTTTTCTTCGAAGATGTTCCTCTTAAGTGTAACTAAGTCTCGAGTGTATGGATGGTGCTTGAAGGAAAGAGAAGCTGAATCTGCAGACTGCTCAACGTCACGCTTCTATTGTGTTTACCTACACCGCTTTGCACTTTACATGGACAATATTCCCAACTAGAAACCGGTTAACAAAGACAATATTTGTGCGAGGATGTGCTTTGTTATCGGAAAACTTTGTGAATTTCAAATACAGTTTAAACTGCGCCTTCAGGGTTCTGCTCCATCAACATTTTTACATCCAGTTATAAATTTTTCAAACATAATCCGAACGCTCCACTTTTTTGCCTTCTTCGCTCGTCCAGCATTTTTATTAAATATTTTAACGCGGCCTTAATCCAAAATTGTTGGAGCTAAATTTTTTTTATTGTTATTGAAGAAGTCCTTGGATTATTCAATAGTTTTCGTCCACGAAAATTTATAGAATGTTTATTTTTGTCAACCGCATAAACACGAAATCGTGTAAAATAAGTAGCATGCAAATCGAGTGATAAATGTGTGTTGATTTTGGTTAAAAGTGGAGTGTATAATTTGGTCTTGGGAAAATATACACTCTTTACTCGAATATGCACATAAGTACGTCTTTTTGTTTGGGTACATTACTTTTTTTATTTTTAAATTCCGAAAATGAATGTAAACAAATTCAAATGATACGAGGATGTGCGCATTCGAGCAAAAAGTGGCACATTTCCGAGCGAGGGAAGCAAATGAAGCGCGACGCGGAGCGGCGCGCTTCATTTTCTCGAGATCGGAATGTGCCACTTTGAGCTCGAATGTGCACACTCGGTTGTAAGCATGATTCACAATAATTTAAGCCAATAAATTGGACGAAAAATCAGTTAAATAATTTTAATCGGTTTCTCTCACTTGCACCAATGAGATTATTGTATCTTTTCGCTCCCTTCCACTCATTGCTATGGTAAATACGTTTTTCGAACGTTGAATCGAAATTACTACACTAAATTTCGATTTATGTTCTAAAAAAGCGAAGAATAAGTATAGACAAATTCAATAAATACGAAGATGTGCGCATTCGAGCGAAAAGTGCACATTTCCGAGCGAGGGAAGCAAATGAAGCGCGACGCGGAGCGGTGCGCTTTATTTTCCCGAGATCGGAATGTACCACTTTAAGCTCGAATGTGCACACTCGGTTGTAAGCATGATTCACAATAATTCAAGCCAATAAATTGGACAAAAAATTAGTTGAATAATTTTAATCGATCCCTCTCACTTGCATCGATGAGATTATTATATCTTTTCGCTCCCTTCCACTCATTGTTATGGTAAATACGTTCTTCGAACGTTGAATCAAATTACTACACTAAATTCCGATTTATGTTCTAAAAAAGCGAAGAATAAGTATAGACAAATTCAATAAATTTGAAGATGTGCACATTCGAGTGAAAAGTGGCACATTTCCGAGCGAGGGAAGCAAATGAAGCGCGACGCGGAGCGGCGCGCTTCATTTTCCCGAGATCGGAATGTGCCACTTTGAGCTCGAATGTGCACACTCGGTTGTAAGCATGATTCGCAATAATTCAAGCCAATAAATTGGCCAAAAAATTAGTTGAATAATTTTAATCGATCCCTCTCACTTGCATCGATGAGATTATTATATCTTTTCGCTCCTTTCCACTCATTGTTATGGTAAATACGTTTTTCGAACATAGAATCGAAATTACTACACTACATTTCGATTTATGTTTTAAAAAAGCGAAGAATAAGTAGACAAATTCACTAAATACGAAGATGTGCGCATTCGAGCGAAAAGTGGCACATTTCCGAGCGAGGGAAGCAAATGAAGCGCGACGCGGAGCGGCGCGCTTCATTTTCCCGAGATCGGAATGTGCCACTGTGAGCGCGAATGTGCACACTCAATTTTAAGCATGATTCACAATAAATTAGACAAAAATTCAGGTAAATAATTTTAATTTTTTGCTCTCACTCGCACTGACCAAATTGTCGTATCTTTTCGCTCCCTTCCACTCATTACTATGGTAAATACGTTTTTCGGACATAATATCGATATTTTTTAGGCGGCTAACTTCAATTGTCGAATTTTAGTTAGTTGTGCGCACGCAACTTCCGCAGCCTGTTAAAATTCTACTCTCGAGGCTCCAAAAGAAGTACAACTTTAACAAATTAGAAAAAGATCAATAAAATTTTCGAAATAGCAATAAAGTTTTTATTAAAAATTGTGAAACGGTGTCAAGCTTTAAAAAAAAATTTAAGAGGCCCTCCTGCGTAATTGTTTGGATGAAAGCGATACGTCTTCAAAATTTACCCCTTAAAACAGTTAATACAAGAAGTTAAGATAAAAATATGAAAATATGTCGTAAAATCTTGGGGGAGAAAACCACATAATGACTTGGAAGGTAATAAAAGCTGTCGTATAAAATGATCTCGCGTTTAAAGTGTATGATTTTGGTAGACAAACATAAAAGCTTAACACGTAGAAGTAGTCTCGCTGCGATTGGCCACGAGCGAATTAGCAACCCTCAAAAGTTAAAGTCTTTAATACACACAACCCCGGATTTTACAGTCTATTCGTTTTGCATACAAATTAGCCTTCATGATTAACACAAGCTTTCGTTGTTATTTCCGGAAAAACGATTTCCTAAATCCACTTTTACGCCACAAAAACTCGCCTTAGGTTCGGCTACCAAAAAAAAAAAATTAAACAAATAAATCAAAAACTTTGGTTCGGTACAAAAACCGAGCGCACAGAACTCATCTATGTTCCACGGCCAACTTAATCGATATGCTAAAAAAGCCCCTTGTGCTTATCTCTCGATTAAAATTAAATTTTCGTTTTTTAAAAATTCCTAAAAATATAAAACCCGATGCAAGTTTAGATGGCCGAAAAAAGCGAAGTTGAGAAACGTTCGCCGACGAAAACTTTCACAAAAGAAAGAGTTAAGTTAACAAATCGCGGCGTTGCAAAGTTCTGTAGTCTTTATTTCGGTTTTAAATTATATTTTTATCCGAAAGGAAATGTAAATCGTTAAGTTAACGATCGGAAGTACTTGGATATCTTCCAGTAAATCAGTTCGCGATGTATATTTGTCGGATGAACTGAAACAAATCGCTGTTTGTTGGCAATTGACCGCTTTGCTCGGATAATCAAGTTATTGCAGAAGCGCTGAACTCGAACTGATCAAATTTCTGTCGGGCCGACTATCTGAACGTACGTCCTTTGACTACTTTTTTTATTAATTGTTGTTGTAATTTAATTGATCTTTGCTTGGAATATTTGTGCATTCTTTTGGTCACGTTGGCTTAATGAAAATTAATTAACCCTTTGACATACAATGACGTCTGGGAGACTTCAATCATTTAGGGTGCCATTGTAGATTTTGACGCCTTTAAGACGTTAAGAACTGTCTTCAATAAATAGGAAATAAAAAAAGCCAGGAAGAAAACTTTTTAAAATGTTTAAAAAATGCCTAGTTATTCTATATCAGCGTTTCTCAACGCGCCACATGGGGCAATTTAAATGTTTAAAGGAGCAATATCATTATTCAAGGGAACAATTTGAAAACGCACTTGATTTTTAATTTATATTTTTAAAATTTACTTATTTTTTTTCTTAATAATTTCCTAGTGATTTTTTGCTAACATCTAAATCTTGTGTCTTGAACAAGTTGTAATTAGGCTTAATTTATGGAATAATTCAATTTTTAAACATAAAAAAATATTTATATGTTACATAGCACGGCAACAAAATTTTAGAATAACTTAGGTGGGGAATGTTAAAAAAAAGGTTGGGAAACACTGCCCTACATATTTCAAAATGTTTTAAAACTATTAATTAATTATTTATTTTATGTTATTTGTGTATGCTCATAACAGTTAAGTTGAATCAAATTAATAGTTTTTTTCGGACTCATCAAATTCGGTTTTTTTGTATGTCAAGGGGTTAAAGAAAACACTAGAGGTTAAGTTGGTAAAATGGGTTTCTGCTGGTCATATGGGCTCCCTCAATGAAAAACTAAAAGAAGGAGATGAATATACATACCTAAATGGGAAGAAAAATTAGTAGAGATGATATGTTGGAAAAGGAAATAAGAAGTGCTATTGAACAAGCAAAGAAAGCATTTTTTAACAAAAAGGACTTAATGACATCAAAGAACATCTTAATAAATACAAAAAAACTGTTCTTACAGTTATTTGTATGAAGCGTTGCTCTTTATGGTTGCTAATGCTGAATTTTCGCAGTACCAGAAAGAAGAAACCTAGAAGCGTTCAAACTATGGTGCTAAATAAAATGTTAAAAATAATATGGACAAATGAAGAGGTTTTGAGACGAATAGGAGCAGAAGGAGAATCATAATGACAACACAAATAAGAAGAAGCCAACTTCTAGAACATATACGAGATGTAAATCCCAAAACATACAAAGAAATGAAAAAAAATCTCTCAAGATAGACGTACAGTAAGGCCTCGTTTAACGCATCCTCGATTAACGTTGATTCACAATAACGCGGTCTGCTCGAAGCTTCAAAATAGCTAAAGATTTATGTTGATTCAACTTATTGTGACATTTCAAAATGATCTCGTTTAACGCTGTTTCGTTTAGCACTTAAGCTCATTGGAACGCGTTAAGCGGGGTCTTACTGTATCTGAAAAATTGTTACAAATTAGTTGAAGAACTGACGACGAAAATAAGAGAGACTTAAGCCCGTTTGTACCGCGTATTTCCATTATTACTTAAATGGCACTTAAGGCTTAAGGAATCTTAAAATACCATTTTAGCTTACACCATCATATTCACAGTTCTTAACTTATATTAAGTTACCCTTTGAACAAGTGGTCAAATTTCGACACTGAAAAGTTAAAGTGAGCATTCGGGAGTGCTTATTAAAGGGACATTATAAAATCGCGAAACATAAAGTTCCAGCGTTTTCAAATATTTTCTTTGCCGATTTTCCACTTTTGTATACAACACCACTAAAACTATTGAATTCTTCTCTAATTTTCTTGCAAGTAGAGGCATTTGCTCTTCCAAAACATCATCGGTTTTTTTTATTGTGTTTGACTTCGAAAAATTTCGGACTCGTGCTTATTTAATTTTGGTTAAAGTCAAATACATCGGCCACAATGCTATTCTGAAGATAAATTTCCAAAAATTTACTTAACTGGGCATTTGCAAGGCTACAAATTGCAATTTGAGTGGCTTTTCAATACGGTACAAATGAAAATTTGTAAGAGCAGTACCAAAGTGCATTTAAATGCATTTTTGGTTCAAAGAGGCATTGACCTTGCCGTGTTTTACATTTTAAAAGCATGTATTGATTTTTTGATTTGCGAAATTAATTCAAGGTGAAAATGCTATAGCTCCATGCACTGCTGATATCAATTGTAGATAGGCGGCTGTTGCTTGTAAGTTTAAAGATAACGAACGAATGCACGTGTGGAACTTTCTAGATTTTTAGTATTTGTTTGTCGGTGTAGTGGTTGGGTTTAGAAGCGAAAGAGCCTTCGTTAATTTTTAATTTGATTTTATTGCGTTTAACGAATTCGTCAAATTTACCGATTTTAAATTTTGAATCACTGCTTTCTAATAACTTGTGTACTTTATCAAGAGACTGCGGCTTCTGATTTTTGGTGAGGTATTACTTTTAATTATTTTCGAATAAATTCTGTTGATAGTTGAGTTCCATTAATTGCGTGAATTTGGAACTTTGCTTACTAAATTAAAACCTGTTTTTTTCAAAAAATACTATGCATCCTCTTTAATTAAAAGTATGCATACATTATGAAAAATGCTTTGCAGAATTTTCATTGTAGTTATATTTAATGTGAACTTAGTGATCTCAACAACAGTAGTCAACAAAAAAAATATATTTTATAGCATCGGAGCTAATGCGTGGATCGTACATGATTTGTCACGTTAAATTCGGGTCTGAAATCCGTTTTTTGCGTCACGCAAGGATTTTGAGCTGTACTGAAAAGTGTCCATATTTTTTTCGATTTTAGCATATTTCACTAAGCACAATAATGCTGACTGAACCAAATCTCATGGGCATTATTAAAGCATTTACAACTTTGAGTGCAGCATAAAATGATGCAAAAAAATCGGTGCATGTACTTATGTAAGCGCGTTAGAAGTTATACTTCTTTGGCGTGACTAAATTAAATACAACCACGTGTATAAATTAATATAAATAAATTCAATTAATACGAGAATGTGCACACTCGGTTTTAAGTGTGATTCACAATAATTAATTTACTTTCCAAATAATTTTAATTAAAAATTATAACACAGTGCCGCGTGCACAATTTGACCTCGGGAAAAATGTACACATATGTCGTTTTATTTGAACACATGACTATTTTATTTTTAAATAGAAAAAGTAATTTAAACAAATCCAATAAATACGCAGATGTGCGCATTCGAGCGAAAAGTGGCACATTTCCGAGCGAGGAAGCAAATGAAGCGCGACGCGGAGCGGCGCGCTTTATTTTCCGAGATCGGAATGTGCCACTTGAGCTCGAATGTGCACACTCGGTTTTAAGCACGATTCACAATAATTAATTTACTTTCTAAATAATTTTAATTAAAAATTATAACACAGTGCCGCGTGCACAATTTGATCTCGGGAAAAATGTACACATATGTCGTTTTATTTGAACACATGACTATTTTATTTTTAAATAGAAAAAGTAATTTAAACAAATCCAATAAATACGCAGATGTGCGCATTTGAGCGAAAAGTGGCACATTTCCGAGCGAGGGAAGCAAATGAAGCGCGACGCGGAGCGGCGCGCTTCATTTTCCCGAGATCGGAATGTGCCCCTTTGAGCTCGAATGTGCACACTCGGTTTTAAGCACGATTCACAATAATTAATTTACTTTCTAAATAATTTTAATTAAAAATTATAACACAGTGCCGCGTGCACAATTTGATCTCGGGAAAAATGTACACATATGTCGTTTTATTTGAACACATTACTATTTTATTTTTAAATAGAAAGACTAATTTAAACAAATCCAATAAATACGCAGATATGCGCATTCGAGCGAAAAGTGGCACATTTCCGAGCGAGGGAAGCAAATGCAGCGCGACGCGGAGCGGCGCGTTTTATTTTCCCGAGATTGGAATGTGCCACTTTGAACTCGAATGTGCACACTCGGTTTTAAGCACGATTCACAATAATTAATTTATTTGCTCAGATGACTAACTTCTCAAATTATATGCGAGCGCGCAACTTTCGTTGCGAAATAAAATTTTACTCGCCAGCCCCAAAAGAAGTATAACTTCAAAAAGTAAACGGTTTTAAGATTTGAATGCAGCGTGATAAATCATGGAAGATCAGCACATTTACTTCGTTGCAGCAAAAGTCGTGTTGACCATTGTAATTAACAACAACCTAAATTAGAAAAATAATTTTAGGGTTTCTTTGTTTCAATTCTTTATTAACAACGGTTAAATATCGATCGCTTTTATGTAAGAGCTGAGTAATGCGTGGTACGACGTTTTATCGGTTTTTTGGTTAAGATAGCTCATATCCACTTTGGCAGTGCTTTTGCGTTGGATAAGAAAATTTATTTATTTGCAGTTACATATTTAACTTTGAACGAACGAACGTATTCGATAGCTTCTTTAAAGAAATTAATTCCGAGTGTAAATTAAATTTAAAAATCCTAATTAAATTTACACTAATTAGCAAGAATTGTAACTAATTCTTTTCTTGGTTTATTACATAGGAGGAAGCTTTTGGAACATTTTCCAGGACATCGACTTTAAAGGACACCACATACCTATTCTAGAAGGACAACGATTTTCAAGTGAGTTCTTTATTAAAACCATTTTTTTAATTTAGATTTGCTAATATTAATTTATACCTACATATTCAACGAAGGAATATCATTGTGCATAATTTTAGAACAGTGGTTTTCAAACTATGTTACTGTGTCACTTAAAGAAAATCATACCCTCTCCCCTCCAATTTAGACGGTAAATACGTTCCACAGAAAACCGTGTAAATCGAAAACGAGGCAAAATATGCATAATTTGATCAGTTACGTTTAGAAATTAATTGATTTTTTACATAAAATAGTCGTAAATTTTTTTAATGATCTTTTCATCAAAAAAATGATTTTGTTATAAAAGTAGATATGTCTAATTCATAAGAAAAAAGGTAAAAAAAAGGTAAAAGCACCAGTAGTTGACACTTACGAATAAAACTATAAAAAACGTAATTTACAAGAGCTATATTACTAAACATCTTACTTTATGGGATATAATAAGCGTATTATGGCTTAAGCAAGTACTTTATGCCTATTATAAAACAAAAACCATTATTTTGCTAAAATCTCTAGTAGTTGACATGTGCCTTTTTGTGGCACCATCACTGGTTGACTGTGATATTCAAATTTGAAGTGATTGTTAAACAGACTAATTCAACAATTTGGGACTTTCATATAAAACTAACAACATTTACGTTATTTACCGCTATTAACTTTTTTAAAACTTGAAAAACTAAAGTCGTCAACTACTGAAAACGTGTCAATTACTGGTGCCTTTATCTTATGAATTATTTACTTACATTTTGCATGAAATTATGCACAATTTACTTTTTTTGATTTACAGTTTTCTTAGGATGTTTTTTTTTAGAAATATTTTAGATAAATGACTTTTTGTTTGTATAAAATTAAAAAAATTGGTTTTTTCCTATAATATGAGTCTCATCTAACAAACTGTGTTAAAAAATTTTTGAGCTCGAATGTGCGCACTCTGTTTTGAGAACAATTCACAATAAATACTCCATTTAAAGTTTACTAAAGATTTTTAATTAAAAGTTACAGAACCATATTTTTTACCAAGAACCAAATCTCTGGCAGTAATGTATATTGTATATGTTGAAAATTTTTAGAATTTCGATTTTTCTGGTTCGTTTAAATCAAAGGATATCTTACAAAACAACACAGAACATTTTTAAACAGAAAAAAAAGTATAATTACAAAAATCACATTTTTATAAAAACTTTTTGCGCCTTCACTTTGCTCTAGTCCAAGACTCCCCGCGGGGGGATCACCAGTTTGAAAATCACTATTTTAGAAGACGGTAGCTCTTTACAAGTTTAAAGACATATCATGTTTTTAATTTTTAAATCTACAATTATTGCAGTGCTGTTGTTAATTTATTTATAATTGCTTTCAGTTAGGTTTATTAATAATTTATTTCATATTAATATTTTAGGTAAGTGGCGATCCTATTGAAGTTTTCAGGCACGACGTATTTCAACATTTATTCAGTTATTTTATGCTTGATTTGACGAGTTCAAAAGCAAAACGTCGTCAATTTTAGTTGAAACGATAATTAATAAATATTAATTTATTAATTATGGTCGCAACGCCCCAATGGCAATCACAACTAATTTTTTTGGATTTTTTTCAGCACGGTATGAAGATTTTCGAGCTTCCGCGGTTTTCGTTTGATTGCGTAGTTCTATAACCGAGTGTTTTCTCTCCAAGTATAAGTAGTGGTCCCTTTAAACAAATAAATCGCGCGTTTCCGTTCAAAAAATATTCATCCGCGACTGCAATAATGGGTTGGATGAAGAGTAGCTGTAGCCAGGAAGATGAGGACTGAGGAAGTCCGCACCAGAGTCAGCTCGTACCCTCTGGTACCAAGACATCTATAGCTGGACGTCCGGTAAGTCCTTCCAGCGTTTGGGACTTGGGAAGACTTTGGAAGAGAATGTAGGCACCGCTCTTCGGTGAGTACATTTTACGATTTTCTCATTGCAGGGTGTGTAACTGGATGGTGGAGACTTATTTTTTTTTAAATCTTTTACTTAGGAAAATGTGCGCTACGCTTGGGGTATCGAAGGGGTGGGTTGTCTTTAAATAAGATTTCTAAAACCGGAATGCCCTTCAGGCGCGTTAGCCAAACTCAGCTTATGCATCTTATGGCTGTTTATTAAACTTTTTATTAATTTTGTTAAATTCAGTTCTTTTAGTACTCAGTCATAAGGCGTTTTTTAATTTTTCTTGCGCTGTTTAGAACAGGGTTAAGTCTCCACCTGTGAGATTTGTTCAATGATTTTATAGCCACTTGTTTTATTTTTTATAATTAATGTTCTTTGAAAGACCTGAGTAAAATTGTTACTTGTTGTTTTGCTTACATCGATGTTATTAATTGTTAATAATTACCTATTTTTCTTTTTCAAATTAGAAACGACTTGTTGCAAATGTACAATCGGACAACAAAAATTTTTTGGTTGAGGTTTTTGGTTTTAAATTTTAATTATCTTAGTTAATAAGCCATTGTTTAATTATTTAAATTTTATATTTTTTAAACTTGAACATATTACAGAACGAAAGCCTTAACTTCGAAAGTTGTTATTCAAAATTTATGAATTATTTAATAACTTATTTTTTTATTTAAAACGCTCATTTTGAATATTTATTCTAAGAAACTAAATAACTTTGCTAGTTCTATATTTTCATTAGTAATTTTTTTAAATTTATAATTAGTTCATAATTGCTTTCTTCAAAATTAAAAACAGTTAACCAACGATTTTTAAATTTTGTAATTTCGAATTTTTATTGTAAATTGAAATAATCAAATGCAGTGTTTTTCTAAGCAATTAGAGATGTTTTTCAATATGATTTAAAAGTTTCTCAGAATTGTGTTTCAAATAAGTGTGGTAACTTAATTTTTTTTTTGATCAAAATAATTATTTATAGTTGTGTTTTTCAAAAAAATTGCTAACCAAGTGTCTGATTTGTATTTGCACAAAGTTTTTAGACAATTCAACTTTTCAACTTAATTTTTCAACGTCAACTTAATCATTATTGCAACAAAATCAAGAATTCAAATTTAAAATTATTTTCTATAAAGTTAAATTAAACGTTTGAATAATTTATTAACCATGTGCTTGGTTAATAAAAAAATGGCTTTTGTATTAAATTAAGCAGAGGACGAAATAAAAATTCGGAGAGTACGCCTTTCAGAGTTGGATGTTCGTTCTTTGCCTAAAAACCAGTTCACCCTGCAATTTGTTCTTTTTTTTTATATTTGTGTTTGGGAGTTTTGAGTAAGAGCGCTTTTATTTTCAAAAACTACTTTTGAAGTAATTTGCGCACTGCTGAGAACTTCTTCGTTGAAACAATAAGCGACAAAGCGCGTTCGTCTTTTCCAATCGGAATTTATTCGAACTTTTGGGTTTTTGGTGCCGTTTATGTTATCTTTCTTAAGGATCCCTGCGCCCCCTCGACTAATTTTAAGAATTTATTTTGTTACACCAAAACCCAAACGGGGAGAATATTTCCGATTATTGTTTCAACATTTGTGCATTTTGCTGAAAGACCCATCTTTGCAAGTTTAACAAAATAATTAAATTTTGAATATTTACTTTTTTTTAAATAATTTTGATAGGTCTGAATGCAATTGTACAAAAAATAATTATTATATATTTGTGCATTTCATGTAAATATGTACCGCTCCCATGTCCACGCTGGCTGGGCATGGGGCAGCCTTAGATACCGCGATTTTTGAATGCTGCCACTTTTAAAAAAGCTTTTTCGAAAACAAGGGGCGCAAGCTCCAAGTTTTTTATTAATTCAAATTGTGTCTTTTTAAAGGTGGCGGAAGAGGGGGCATAGATTTTTCACCAATTTTCAGGCGCAAAAGCTCTTAGGTCAGAGCGCAGGCGTGAGACTTTTGTCTTCTTGGTGTTAGGCCTTTAGCTTTTGACTTTAATCTCAAAGTCATCTAGTTCCTTTCAGCTTTGTTTTAAAAAAAAATAGTACTTAAGTTCCTGGCCGCCCCAAAGGGCCGGCCAATATGCGGTTTGGCCCAAAAAACAGAGATCTCTTAAAACTTTGGGGAAATAAAAATGCGGCTTAATTTTAACAATCAAATGTTGGGAGAGTCACGGTCATCGTACATAAATGCTTTGCCGCTCTTTGGGCTCGGCAAAAACCGTTGCATAATTTTTTTTGCGAAGTTTCGGTTACGGGTTAGTGTTTGTGATTTTTCGCTTCCGAAATTGCGCTTGCGGATTCTATTGACTAAATGATGTGTTTCCTTTTCAGCTTTCTTTATTATTTATTGATATATTTAAAATACATAATCAACTTTTACTTTTCAGAGCGTTTATTTTTTTTTCAGGGCGCTTAAACTTTACGTTTTGACTTTTATTAAAAGGTCACTTATATTTAAAGTTCTATGTATAGAACTTTTATACCTTGAATGCTATACAAACTTATGCATTTCTTTCTACACAAATAGAGATTTTTGTGTCTTGGCTTTTATGAAAAAGTCATAGGTGCGTTTTGACTCTCTCACATTGAAAGCGCTTGCGGCTACCAACTCAAAAAGTTTGGAGCTTCAGCCGGCTAAGCTCGAATTTTGAGTTTTAATTGCGCCAAAAGAAGGGGTGGGTTTGCGTTAGACGACATTTAGTTTACTCATCTGAAAAGATTGGAGTAAATCGCGTTCGGAAAAATCGATTTTCGTTTGAAACAATTTTTTTTTAATAATAATTTTAATCTTTTAGCTTAAAGACAGGATTTAAAGCTTAATCCTAAGAGCAGGCGTAGGAGAAAAAAACCCTGCAAATTGTTATAGATCGTTTCTCTAATATGGGACAAAAAAGTCTATACAAGGTGTCAGACGAATAGGTACTGAGAGTTAACGGAGTGATACCTGACTCCAATCTAAACAATTTAACTTTGTATGCAATATGTCTAAATATAAATAATTTTGAAAAAAAGGTTTTTTAATTTTCAATATTTGGCAACATTGTATTTTTCCCATATGCTCTTAAAAGGTTATTTAGTACGTGCTTCATTGTTATTTAATTTTATTGTTTAAATATTATGTTTTACAGTAGACGTTTCAGTTTTGAGGCATTGTTGCCAAGCTTATTCTTTCTATTTCAATAGATATTTGATAGGCGATTTCTAATTTTTTTTATTCATATAAAATTCTATAAATTTTTAGGTTTGAGTCCTAATTTATACTGTAACATTAGCAATTAAACATTATTCATTACTTTAAAGTTTTCATAATGCTTTAATTAATTAAATCGTAGTGGAATAAGCGGTTCGAATAGTTAGAGCGTAACAATTTTCTGATACATATTATTAAAGTAACAATTACTTACCCAACATGGCGGGTTTCCAAAATTTGAGAAGATAAAAGCAATTCTAGGAGATAACTACACATTCTCAACTTTCTAACAAGGGTTTACGAGGGAACTATCCAGCTGCTTTACAAATCAGGTAGCAACGTCGTTAAATTCGCCAAATCAACTCGATTATTTCTTTTTAACAAACCCTTTCATAGCGATATCTTCATTTCACTGGACTCATATTTTTGCGTATATAAGGCAATTGAAAGTTATATTTTTGAATTAAAAAGAAACTAGTGCGTCAGAAGTTATACTTCTTTCAAAATAATATTTTGAACTGATGCGTTAAAACAAAACAAATAACTTGAGGTTATACTTGGTTAAACGATTTCAGAAAGAAACATTAAATACAGAAACTTATTTTTATTATTTAAATCAACTTACTGCATTAAAATAATATCGCAGATTATAATTATTGACGTACTTGATCGAGCCAGTCAATAAACTTAACATAGCTGAGTGATCCATTACTGGGTCGGAGTTTATTTTGCGCGTACCAATAGACGGAACAGAATAATTAATATAATAATCAAATTTTGTTAATACTGTTAATGTGTTTTCTTATCTTGTATCTATTTTTAGATATATTTATAAAAAAAAAATAATTGAAAAGTTTTTTTATAAATTTTCTCTAAGCTTAAGATCATTGATTTTTTTAGAAAAATCATTAAGAAACATACGTGTAGTTAAGTCGTGGATCTGACACTATTATCATAATATACATTTTTTTTATATTTTAAATAGATTCTAAAGTCCAATTCGTATACTGTTTAATAAATAAAAGATTAGGGTTGTAAATAAAAAAAGTTTCATTTTATTCTATCTCATGCACGATTAAATATAAGTAATTATTATGTAATCGTTGCGGTATTGGGTCTCTTTCCCGTGTTGGAACATTTACCTTATAATATAAATAAATCATTATGTGGTTATTTGGGCAATAAAAAACTTATAATAGTTTTAAATAATACAACTACACAAGAAAAGAATTGAAAAATCCGCTTTAGAAAATAAGCTTGCTTTTAACGAATTTCAAACATACAAGCTGTTTTGGTTCAGTAAGAAGATATAATTTTTTTTTAGTTAATGTTTTATATTTTGAAATAAAATTAAACTTTTTTCGCATTCTAAAAATGACAAATATTTCTTATAAAATATTCAAAAATTTGATTACAGTTTTACCTCTCTAACATTCCATAACTTTACATCTTGTCTAATTTCCAGTTTTCATAGGTCCCAAAATGGGAGATACAAATTATCCTAGGGTTAACTTCAAAATATAAAAATTCATTTTAGTAAGAAAGACGGATAACTTTGTTTTTCTTATTTAAAATGTTTCATGTTCACAAAGGAAAAATCTTTTAAGTTTATTATATGTACACCAAAGAAAAAAATTAAATGGTCAAAAAATTTCTAAATTTGATGGTGATTTTTGACACGGTGTATTTCAGTGAAAAATGGTCGTATCTAAAATTTTAAAAAAGCGGTTTAAATTTACAAGATCCTAGTTTTCAGATCTTTTAATCAAAAAATTTTAGATGCTAGTGTTATTACGCAATAATAAGCAATAGCGCGCAAAAAAAAAATTGCAAATTTTTTTCTTTTTTTGTGTGCACGGACTTGTAAAATTTTTTTCAGCTAAACCATTATATGAAACGGATAGCTGGTTTATTCAACTTCAAGTTTCTTTTTTAAAAGCTCGGTACGATTATTCTTTACCGAGATACCGGACGTTTTGTTTCAATCAAACTTTTGAAAAAAATTAAAGGGTCGCCATTTATTCCCGCTACACACTTCATAATCATAAATAAAATAGAAAAACATTTTTTTTAGCTTTTTTAATATTTTTACCGTAAACAGCATGTCGAAAAATTTTTTCGAAAAAATTCTGTTTTTTTATTGATTTTTAATTAATTAAATTTTCTTTAGTTTTTAAAATTATAGTTTTAAAAACTAAAAAAAATATTGAAAAGTATGTAGTAAGATCTAGAAAATAATCTTGTGTTACAGATTTTTTTAAATCTGCAAATAAATTTTAATATTTTAATCTTTTTTCTATAACTTCACATGTTCTCCAAGTTCACATTTTTCCTAGGAACATTTTGTGTGAAGTTAGGGGGGTAAAACTGTATTAATAAAATTAATGGAATAAATAATAAAATTAAACAGGGTGTCAATAGTGGGGGCACTGTCAATAACAGGGGCTTTTATCCAAAGAAAGCGTCGTGTATTTCTGTACGCGAGGTAGAAGTTATACTTCTTTGGCGTAACTAAATAAAATATAATCACGTGTAGAAATTAATATAAATAAATTCAATAGATACGAAGATGTGCGCATTCGAGCGAAAAGTGGCACATTTCCGAGCGAGGGAAGCAAATGAAGCGCGACGCGGAGCGGCGCGCTTCATTTTCCCGAGATCGGAATGTGCCACTTTGAGCTCGAATGTGCACACTCGGCTTTAAGCATGATTCACAATATTTAATTTAGCTTTTAAGACGGCTAACTTCAACTCCCCAATTTTCGTTATATGTGCGCGTCCACCCTCCGGCTCTCGGCTAAAATTTTCAAAAAATTGCATAGTTTGTGCGTTAATTCCTTTCTGCCCAAGCAACAAAAACTACCAATATTATTAGTGGTACACAAACTAAATTTCTCCTTAACGACCAGTTTAATAGAAGAACTTAAGCGCCCAAAGACGTCCACGCGAACGTTAAATATAAATACTTAGACATTGAATCTAATTTGCTTAGTGCAAAGTACGTTTTGCAGTATTAAGCGCTATTTCTAATTATGTAGCCGTCTTTCAAAACTTGTCATAAACTTTGAATATACCGATGCTATCTGAATAATTAAAAGCGTCCTTCAACTGTACTCGAGAGACTTCCAGCAAAGAATTATTAAAGTTTCAAAATTCCACCTTTTTTCTTTGCTCTCCAGATTCCTTTGATTTTTAGTTCTCTCTTCTTTAAAATGGAATTCTTTAAAGTATTAAGGTCCTAATTTTTAAAAAGAAATTTAAAAGTGCTAAGTTATTTAGCCTTCCCGAAATAATTTTCAATCGATTTTAGGGGGAAATTGTTATTTTTTTGCGCCGAAGCAAAATGGAGAGGTTCGAGTGAAATCATAAACTAAACTATTTCCAAAGTACTTTTTAAATATTTAAGGCAAATTTTGACAGTATTTCCGAGAAATAAAGCGCTTAAGGAAGCATAAACTTTACACTAAGAGTATTTTATAACATTTTATTACTTAATGGACTTAACTCATAAAATTTCAATATTCGGAACATGTTAAGGAACTGTAATTTATGAATAATTAATTTTGCGAGTCGCTTTTACGAGTCTAAGTAAAAGGTGTGTATCCGTTTTAAATATCTCGTTAATTTAATTAATTTTACGTGTAATTTTCCTTCGGATTAAGCAGAAGGAGCATAAAAAAAAATGCTAAAGGAAGTTGCAGGTCGGTGAAGTCGAGCGCAGTTTGAAACTGATCCAATAAATTGCTTGATAATACGAAATTAAAGTTAGGTTAGTTTAAAATTATAGTGCATAGTTGGAGAACAAGAATAAACTCATAATGGTGATTTACAAACTGCAATTACACTTTACATAAACTTGGCAAACTCTCAAACCAATTTGTTAAGTACTCTCATTTGTTTCAGTCCTTGTTGTTATACAGTTTGGCCATTGACTTTCCGTTCGACCAAAATTTATTTTAACGACACTGCAAACTGCAGACTGTTCTTCGAAAGTAAAAAGTTTCCCGCTAAGGCGAATCGAACGTAAAAAGCACCCACATAAAAATTAAATTCATTTTCTTCCCAAGTTTCCTCTAAGTTTCGAATTTGTCGGTACGTCTACAGGTTTAGAAATTATTACCTGCCCCTAGAATAGGGGTGAATAGGAATAAACGTAACTTTTAACTTTTTAAATTCTTTTACCATTTGTCTGGTAACCTCGTGATGCCACGTTCGAGGAACTTCTGGTTCTTATCGGGAAAAAACTGAACCAAGTGCAATTTTAGGCCATCATCGCTAGTGAAATTTTTCCCATTTAATATGTTTTGTAAAGATCGAAATAAATGGTAATTGGATGGAACTATGAGGTGGATGTGACATCAGTTCTCAACCAAGCTCCAATAATTTTTGACAAGTTGCTAAAAATGTGTGAAGTCGAATGTTGTCATGGTAGAACAAAATGCCATTACGATTAGTCAATTCTGACCGTTTATCTTTGCTTGGTTCCTCCACTTTCATCAGTTGTTAACAGAAAACATCTGAATTGATTGGTTGGTTTTTTGGAAGCGTCCCAATATACACAACTTTGTAACCCCACCAAAACTGAAGCAAGATCTTTTTTTGATGCAATTTAGCTCATGATGTGGCTTGAGCTAGTTCATTAGGCTTGGACCAAGTTCTTTTTTGATTAATGTTAGTAGATACTCTATTTTTCATCATCAGTGATGATTCATTCATAAGAAACAAATTGATTTCGTTATGTTGTGATGCATATCACAAATACTCACTCGTTGTAATAAACGAATCTTATTCAAATCATGTAGAACTTAAATATCGAGCTTCTTAACAAGTCCAAGACATTTTAAGTAATTTTTGCTTAAATTTTGACTTTAATGTGATTATCATTAACTTTAGTTCGTCGACCAGAACGTGATTATTTTTGATCATTTGATTATCTTTTAGTGTACGTTAGAAGTCATTACTGTCAATGGAAATAAATATACCATTGACCCAAAAGCATTCAAAAAAAATTGGAACGCCATCGATTTATGAAAACTGATATGATTTTGTCCATAACCCAAAAAAAGGTTAATTGTAGCAGGTTATAGATTTGGCAAATAAACTTATTCAATTTAACTTTTTCTTAGTAAACCCAATTTTAATTTCATAAGTTACGATAGTAATCATAACACAAAGTCAAAAATTTTGTGCCAGTTATACAAATTATTTTTTTTCAAAGATAATTAAGATCTTAACCTTTTTGCAAACGTTAAATCGAAAATTAACAATTTACAAAATTTCTAATTTGTACAAATACATATTGTATAGTGGCCAGGGCAATACAGCTCTTCTTAATTCCATTAGACTTTGTAAAACCATTATTATTTTTTTTATTTGTACAGAAAACTAGCGAAATTAATTGTTACAAAGCAAGGCAATCTAGTTAGAAGTGTCACATTTCCGTTCTCGGGAATTTCTTTAACTGTTTGTGTTGAGTCACCACTTTTGTATTTTTACAGAAGCATGTTAACAGATTGTACCCTTAATAGGCACATGTAATTTTTTTTTAAATTGGTTGAAGTGGTGAAACACAAAATTATCATTTAAGAATAGTATTAAGTCAAATATATTTCTTTTATGTTGTTACGCTTGTCTTGTTCTACCCCACCATACAATTTTGTTAGTAAAATCCACGTATTTCAATTTCGATCAATAGAGTCTTGTGCGATTATGTTGTCAAAGGTTAAAATAATAAGAAAATTCAATTTATCGGAAAAATCGACAGGTTAACGAGAACAAGACGTATTTTGATGTGTTGCATAAAAGAATTATTAGAATTTAAAATCCTAATTATGTTTTAACGTCATTTATTGGTATTGATTTCAATCCATTTAAAGCTGTAAACTATTAATTAAATATTAAATTGGTCGAAAATTCAATTCATAATGTTGGGTTGGCAAGAAAGTAATTTCGATTTTCACATATCGATGACGTTCCAATATTTTCAATCACTTTGGTCAATGTTATAATTCACAATAGTAACTTTTAACTCAGCTTAGAAACAAATTACTTGATAAATTCAAAAATGAATATAAACAAATTGAATTAACACGAAGAAGTGCACGTTCGAGCGAAAAGTGGCACATTTCCGAGCGAGGGAGGCAAATGAAGCGCGACGCGGAGCGGCGCGCTTCATTTTCCCGAGATCGGAATGTGCCACTTTGAGCTCGAATGTGCACACTCGGTTGGAAGCTTGATTCACAATAATTTAAGCCAATAAATTGGACAAAAAATCACTTGAATAATTTTAATCGGTCCCTCTCACTTGCACCGATGAGATTATCGTATCTTTTCGTTCCCTTCCACTCATTGCTATGGTAAATACGTTTTTCGAACGTAGAATCGAAATTACTACACTAAATTTTGATTTATGTTTTAAAAAAGGGAAGAATAAGTAGACAAATTCAATAAATACTAAGATGTGCACGTTCGAGCGAAAAGTGGCACATTTCCGAGCGAAAGAGGCAAATGAAGCGCGACGCGGAGCGGCGCGCTTCATTTTCCCGAGATCGGAATGTGCCACTTTGAGATCGAATGTGCACACTCGGTTTTAAGCGTAATTCACAATAAATTAGGCGAAAAATTAATTGAATAATTTTAATCGTTCCCTCTCACTCGCACTGACGAAATTAACGTATCTTTTCGCTCCCTTCCACTCATTGCTATGGTAAATACGTTTTTAGAACGTAGAATCGAAATTACTACACTAAATTTCGATTTATGTTTTAAAAAGGGAAGAATAAGTAGATAAATTCAATAAATACTAAGATGTGCACGTTCGAGCGAAAAGTGGCACATTTCCGAGCGAGGGAAGCAAATGAAGCGCGACGCGGAGCGGCGCGCTTCATTTTCCCGAGATCGGAATGTGCCACTTTGAGCTCGAATGTGCACACTCGGTTTTAAGCGTAATTTACAATAAATTAGGCGAAAAATTAATTGAATAATTTTAATCGTTCCCTCTCACTCGCACTGACGAAATTTTCGTATCTTTTTGCTCCCTTCCACTCATTGCTATGGTAAATAAATTTTTCGTACATATTATTGATATTAACTAAACTAAATTTAAATTTATGATGTGAATTTTTGTTAGCGGTGCGCGCGCAACTCGCGTTGCCTGCTAAAACTTACACTCGGCCCGCCAAAAGAAGCATAACCTCAAAAAGCACTAGTTAATGAACTAAAACATAAAAAATCGTCATCTCTGATTAAAAGCCGAAACGTGCGTAATGTTGAGCGTATTAAGATTTCAGAGTCTGTCAGTGCGTGTCAGCAGAAAAGCAATCTTCGCAGTGCATATTTAATATAGGAAGTAGACTAGGAACAGAATGCTTTATTTGTAGGACGTTGTCGGGATGTGACAATTCCATTTCCCTCAACACAATAGAAATACATATAATCGAACCATATTCGGGACGCTATGGTCCGCATACATTCAAAATATATATAAGATTCATGGCAATTCAAGATTTCACAACAGGCAAAAAAGGAAAACATATTTAAAGGCAAACTTTCGAATGCCATTCAGGACCGCAAAGTGCTCGTTTATTTTCTTCTTAATACAAAAATTACCGTCGCTAAACGTACAAAAATCTCATTACGATAACGTCTGAATATTTAAGTTATTTTTTTAACAGAACAAAGCCTTTAATAGTGGCGTATAAATCTCTTTCGCAAACTGTGATTAATGCGTTTTAAAAGCTCCACTAATAAAAACAAAATAGAACTTAATATTGTTCCTGTTCAACTAATGCTTACATTATTCATTTTTCTATACGACGTATTATTTACAGAACGTTTTATTTGTGCTGATTTTTAAAGGTTTTAGTGGACTTTCATTAAACCTCAAACTACACAATAAATTTTTTGAGTCTATTAGGAAAAAAAACCGGTCCGTGTACTTCTGTACGCGCGTTAGAAGTTATACTTCTTTGATGTACTAAATTAAATTTAACCACGGGCAGAAATTAATATAAATGAATTCAATAAATACGAAGATGTGCGCATTCGAGCAAAAGTGGCACATTTTCGAGCGAGGGAGGCAAATGAAGCGCGACGCGGAGCGGCGCACTACATTTTCCCGAGATCGGAATGTGCCACTTTGAGCTCGAATGAGCACACTCGGTTGTAAGCATGATTCACAATAATTTAAGCCAATGAATTGGACAAAAAATCAGTTGAATAATTGTAATCGGTCTCTCTCACTTGCACCCATACGATTATTGTATCTTTTCGCTCCCTTCCACTCATTGCTATGGTAAATACAAAAATTAACGAATTTGGGCGCGCAACTTTCGCGACCGACTGAAGTTTAACTCTGAACGCGCCAAAAGAAGTATTACTTCAATCATATTCGTCCATGCGAAGATCAAAATATTGTCAAGGAAAATGGGATTTGCTTGGAAAGTTCGAAACGAAGAAAAACATGCAATAAAAACATACAATTTTTAGACAAGCATATTTCTTCGATACTTTCCTTCGAATGCGAACAACCATTACGTGCTGCCTCTTCGTAATGTAGACCTTATTGTTTTACACACATCTAAATGTCAGATCTGGGGAAATATAATTTTATTTTACGACTCGAATAGGTCATTTCACCTCCTGTAACCTGCACGAACTTCTTACAGTCGCTAGTCGACATTTAAAAAGCTATTTCGTCGAAAAGTTCATCTTGCAATGACTTATGATTATTACTAGTAAAAGAAAACGCGCATTTTAAAAAATCCAATTAACACAACGCGCATGGGTAATTCTATGATAATCGCCTAACTTCGCGTCTGACATATTTAGATTAGTATCGAAGAAATTTAATCATAACGATAATATATTAGTTATTTGAATAATAAAAGTACTTTATTGACGTCATAACAAAATTTACAAATTAAATTCAGTATATTTTAAAAATCGTAGTGTCACCATTACAAAAATTGACAACAACATTTTCATAGTTTGAAATATATTAGATTACAAAGTGATTTTATTTTATTATAATAAATTTTGCTATATTTTTGACATAATAATGCAGTTTCTTTTTTCTAAACACAAGGTATTTTAACAATTTTTTGTAAATAAGTACAGTGCTCGTCAAAAGAGAATGGACATGCGAATTTATCATAGGAAGTTAAAGCTCTGAAAGTTAGAGAACCAATGTTACTTTAAATTAAACGGCCAATTTATGACAATAAAATATTGTATTAGAATTTGAAAGTTATAATATTTTATTTCTTATATTGTCATTATACTAATCGTATTTTAAGGGCTGATTGTATCTTTAATAAAATAATATTGTACTTTTACTTGTTCACAAAATTTATAATCAAATAAATTTAGAAAAAAAGAAGGCTATTGGTTTCGAACATCGATAAACCATCCTACGGTTGCTGGACTAGCCGGCTGAGTTAATCGAGGAACGACTAAAAGCAGCATGTAAGATTGGTTCTCTAACTTTCAGAGCCTTAACTTCCAATGTTAAATTCGCATGTCCATTCTCTTTTGACGCGCACTGTACATATTTCGTTGACGTTCATAAATATTTCTATATGGTTAAAAACCTCTGACAAAAATTATCTTATAAAAATAAAGCGGGGAGTTAATAATAAACATTAGATTAAATTTTAACGTTACCTTTTTAAAAATTAATTTCACTATTTGTACAATGAACAGAGCGTAATTTCGAAAAATTTGTATAAAGATAAATTTCACGAAGATGTGCTAAAGTATTTTTTTCATAAAATATTTGAATACAAAAAAAAAACGCGAATTCTGCAAGCCTCAAACCAAAGATCTGCTGCTTCGTAGTTAGTTGTGTTAACCTTTCGGCTACCCAGTTGCTTTTTACTACTCAGAAAAACTCTTTTGGAGTATTTCGGCAATGTGTATCGACAAATTAATGTTAAAGTAGTAATTACACACAATAGTATATAATTATATTTTTGAAACTGCCGTGATAATTATATATAATTTATATATAGTTATATAAGTATATATATATTTATATAAAATTATTATATAACTATTTCGTAGTGTCTTATACAATTATATATAATTATATGCCGTAACGGACCCAAGTAAGGCCCACCTTAAGTTTATAAAGGCATAATTAATAGGGTTTTGCAAAAAATGCATCAATACTTCGTAATCAAAATGTTTGTTTATATTAAACTTCAAAATAAAAGTAACAATTTTTCTTTTGTAACAAAAAAAGGAACCATGAGTAAATATAAAAAATATGTCGGTTGGGTCTTATTGGGAAACCTATGTCCCAATAAGGCCCAAGGATTTCTTTATATATAAATCAACTTAATATAAATTTTAATAATCATTATTATATTTATATTAAATTATTATTAGTGTTATTAAACTTCAAATAATAAAATATTTGGTTATAATTTAATATTTTTAATAAAAATTGACTTGTAAATTTTTAACAACTTTTAGTTAAATTCGTTCTAAAATACTATGAACGCGCTAATAGTATTTTCAGTACCAAAATCGCATAAGAAAATTACCTGCTAAGTCATGAGACTTTCGTAGAACCCCGCAAATGTTATTATTTAAATAAAAGTAATAATAAGGAAGATACGTTGTGTAATATGAATGCCGAGCAGGCATTCGCGGGAACATTCCGGGTAACTTTTAATGATCCTTCGTAATCCTGTTATTGTTTTCCAGTAGGAAAGCGGACCACGACAATGTGAATGTGAAGTCAACAGCCGGCAGCCGTTGGATTAAAACTTTTATCATTTACATGTATAATTGGTTTTCAAATCAGCTGCCGCTGCAGATTACCAAGTTTACTAAATTTTCACAAAAGAACAACGCGCTTTAAATTGTACTCAATTACAATCGTTTCACCAATAATAAACTCGCTTTTAAAAAAGCATTTCGAAAATCAAGTGCTCCGGCGAGTTGTAGTTTTGAATGCGAAACATTTCTTGCGTTCGAAATATAAGGGTTTGCTTTGGAACTTGACCTTTTGCTTTCTCTAAAGGGAATGTAGCTTTAGGATACTTAACTTTCTAAGTTGTTAAGGACCTGTATGTTTGCGCTGAGCATGTTGTCTATTGTAAATTGTAATACATCCAAATGTTACGTCGTCGTTGCTCTGTTGCCAAAGTTTGAATTGTTTACCTAAAGAAGGCAAAGTATATTTGCCTCATGGAAGATTTAAGGTTAAATTAATTTTGTAAACGTTTATAATTGCTCTACAATTTATGGTCTATCGCGTTGTCGGTAGTTGGTACGGTTAAAATTGTCTTTTATTTGTGCAAGTAAAATTTATTTTAAAAATGAGTTAGCATTGTGAGATAACATCAAAAAAAAATTCCTAAGGGTTAGATTTATTTTCATGTTTGCATAATAATATGAGTTTTATGATTTTACGTAGTTTTAAATATTCGTAAATTTAAAATTGTGACCTTATTAAAAGACAGGTTTTTATTAATTTTTGAAGTTATACTTCGTTTGGCAAAAAGGGGGTTAAATTTTTTTTGGCGACGAAATTTGCGCGCGCACAGCTAACGAAAAGACAGCAGTTGAATTTGGCCGTCTAAGAAAGTCAATTAGTTATTGTGAATCGTGCTTAAAACCGAGTGTGCACATTAGAGCTCAAAGTGGCACATTTCGATCTCGGGAAAATGAAACGCGCCGCTCCGCGTCGCGCTTTATTTGCCTCCCTCGCTCGGAAATGTGCCACTTTTCGCTCGAATGTGCACATTTTTGTATTTATTGAATTTGTCTACTTATTCTTCGCTTTTTCAAAACATAAATCAAAATTTAGTATAGTAACTTCGATTCTATGTTAGAAAAACGTATTTACCATACCACTGAGTAGAAGGGAGCGAAAAGATACGATAATCTCATCGGTGCAAGTGAGAGGGACCGATTAAAATTATTCAACTGATTTTTTGTCCAATTTATTGGTTTCAATTATTGTAAATCATGATTACAACCGAGTGTGCTCATTCGAGCTCAAAGTAGCACATTCCGATCCCGGGAAAATAAAGCGCGCCGCTCCGCGTCGCGCTTCATTTGTCTCCCTCGCTCGGAAATGTGCCACTTTTCGCTCGAATGTGCACATCCTCGTATTTATTCAACTTGTCTACTTATTCCTCGCTTTTTCAAAACATAAATCGAAATTTAGTATAGCAATTTCAATTCTATGTTCGAAAAACGTTTTTACCATAGCAATGAGTGGAAGAGAGCGAAAAGATACGATAATCTCATGGGTGCAAGTGAGAGGGACCGATTAAAATTATTCAACTGATTATTTGTCTAATTTATTGGCTTAAATTATTGTGAATCATGTTTAAAACCGAGTGTGCTCATTCGAGCTCAAAGTGGCACATTCCGATTTCGGGAAAATGAAGCGCGCCGCTTCGCGTCGCGCTTCATTTGCTTCCCTCGCTCGGAAATGTTTCACTATCCGCTCGAATGCGCACATTCTTGCATTTATCACATTTCCTACATTTACTTTTTCTCTCTCCAACAAAAAAAAATAATTTGAGTTCATCTTTATAGAATTTTTTGATTCGAAAGAATAATTCACGGTAATTTTTTAAATTTCTGAAAATTTTGAATTTGGCGCCTCAGTTTTTAATTAAAAAACTTTTAGAAAGTAAATTTATAATTGTTAATCGTAACATACCATGTGGTTATATTTAATATAATTAGGCCGAAGAAGTATAACTTCTATCGCGCGTACATAAGTACTATGAACGCAGGATAAAAGTTACCTATTCTTGAGGATTTAACTCCTCCTTAAGACAAATCAAGTCAAGAGTTTATCACATTAAAATATGGTAGGTTGGCCTTAAAATTATTAACAGTGTTTTATTATTAAAGTTTATTTTTCCGAAGTAATTGTAGAAATGTTTATTTATCAACCAATTAAGATATGAAAACAAAATACAACCAGACCGTTTGTTTACAGTATTAGGAGATTTTGAAAATATAGAATTAATTCAGATTGCTCTTTCATTCTACAATGACTAGAAACTGCTTATGTAGTATTTTTGCTCTTTATAGTATTTACAATTTTAGTTTCTCGATAAGGTATTGTTTTTGCACGATGTTATAAAGAATGAACGCTTGTAATTTCAAATTATCTAAGACGTGTCCGCTAAATAAAATAAAAAATAAAATTCCGTCATCATGATAAGACCCCCTTGCTCTAAAGATTAAAGCAGTGGTCTAAAGAAAACGTATTTTGGGGTTCGAATCCCAATGACAGCCTCTTCTTTATACGCCGTTCCTGTTATACGCGCTTCCCCTCTAAAATAAAAATTTTCTATACAAACTAAATGATTAAAAATACGTACCCCTTGATTCATAAAAAAAATCGTAGCGCCCTTATTTTCGATCCAATCATTACAAACAACACGGATTCGGAATACTGAGGCTTTTTTACATAAGACACATGTAAAATATGTATAAGGTGCGACGTTAATTTTTCGAATATTAAAAATTGCGATTTTTAGCGCTCATTTTGAGCCAATTTTGAACTTTCAAAAAATTGTAGCGCCGTTATTTGTGGACGGATTTTTAAGAACTATTCAGAATCGGATTTGGCAGCCTTTTTGGCTTCGGATAGGCCTAAGAAACCGTAGTCGTGCTATTCCACAGCTTTGGGAAAACGTTTTGAAAATTCAAAATCGATGGGTTTTAGTCCATGTATTTTGGATAAAAAATGAAAAAAATAGAATCGCTTTATATTGCGAGGGGACGTTCTTACGTACCCCTACTAACTATAACCAGTGTCATTTCCCCGCGCTTCCCCTCTAAAATAAAAATTTTCGATACAAACTAAATTATTAAAAATACGTACCCCTTGATTCTTAAAAAAAATCGTAGCGCCCTTATTTTCGATCCAATCATTACAAACGACACGGATTCGGAATCCTGAGGCTTTTTTACATAAGATACATGTAAAATATGTATAAGGTGCGACGTTAATTTTTCGAATATTAAAAATTGCGATTTTTAGCGCTCATTTTGAGCCAATTTTGAACTTTCAAAAAATTGTAGCGCCGTTATTTGTGGACGGATTTTAAAACTATTCAGAATCGGATTTGGCAGCCTTTTGGCTTCGGATAGGCCTAAGAAACCGTAGTCGTGCTATTCCACAGCTTTGGGAAAACGTTTTGAAAATTCAAAATCGATGGGTTTTAGTCCATGTATTTTGGATAAAAAAAAAATTTTAGTCCCAACGTTCCCTCAAAAAAATTTAAAATAAAACCTTAAAAATTTTCATAAAGTGATCTGTTTTAAAAGGTTATTTATAAATTTTTTTCATTTATTAAAATCTTTGGTTTTAAATAGTTGCTTTGTGGCAAACTCTTGGAAATTTAAATAAATGGTTTCTTTGAAAAAAAAAAATTTTAGGTCTCCAACTTCCTCAAAAAAATTTAAAATAAAACCTTTAAAAACTTTTCATAAGTGATTTGTTTTAAAAGGTTATTTTAAATAAAATTTTTTTTCATTTATTAAAATCTTTGGTTTAAATAGTTGCTTTGTGGCAAACTCTTGGAAATTTAAATAAATGGTTTCTTTGAAAAAAAAAATTTTAGTCCCAACGTTCCTCAAAAAAATTAAGAAACCGTAGTCGTGCTATTCCACAGCTTTGGGAAAACGTTTTGAAAATTCAAAATCGATGGGTTTTAGTCCATGTATTTTGGATAAAAAGTGAAAAAATAGAATTGCTTTATATTGCGAAGGGACGTTCCTACGTACCCTACTAACTATAACCGGTGTCATTTCCCGCGCTTCCTCTAAAATAAAAATTTTCGATACAAACTAAATGATTAAAAATACGTACCCTTGATTCACAAAAAATCGTAGCGCACTTATTTTCGATCCAATCATTACAAACGACACGGATTCGGAATCCTGAGGCTTTTTTACATAAGATACATGTAAAATATATATAGGGTTCGACGTTAATTTTTCGAAAATAAAAAATTGCGTTTTTTAGCGTTCTATTTGAGCCAATTTTGAACTTTCAAAAAATTGTAGCGCCGTTATTTGTGGACGGATTTTTAAGAACTATTCAGAATCGGATGTGGCAGCCTTTTTGGCTTCGGATAGGCCTAAGAAACCGTAGTCGTGCTATTCCACAGCTTTGGGAAAACGTTTTGAAAATTCAAAATCGATGGGTTTTAGTCCATGTATTTTGCATAAAAAATGAAAAAATAGAATTGCTTTATATTGCGAAGGACGTTCCTACGTACCCTACTAACTATAACCGGTGTCATTTCCCGCGCTTCCTCTAAAATAAAAATTTTCGATACAAACTAAATGATTAAAAATACGTACCCCTTGATTCACAAAAAAATCGTAGCGCACTTATTTTCGATCCAATCATTACAAACGACACGGATTCGGAATCTTGAGGCTTTTTACATAAGATACATGTAAAATATGTATAGGGTTCGACGTTAATTTTCGAAATAAAAATTGCGATTTTTAGCGCTCATTTTGAGCCAATTTTGAACTTTCAAAAAATTGTAGCGCCGTTATTTGTGGACGGATTTTTAAGAACTATTCAGAATCGGATTTGGCAGCCTTTTTGGCTTCGGATAGGCCTAAGAAACCGTAGTCGTGCTATTCCACAGCTTTGGGAAAACGTTTTGAAAATTCAAAATCGATGGGTTTTAGTCCATGTATTTTGGATAAAAAATGAAAAAAATAGAATCGCTTTATATTGCGAGGGGACGTTCTTACGTACCCCTACTAACTATAACCAGTGTCATTTCCCCGCGCTTCCCCTCTAAAATAAAAATTTTCGATACAAACTAAATGATTAAAAATACGTACCCCTTGATTCACAAAAAAAAACGTAGCGCACTTATTTTCGATCCAATCATTACAAACGACACGGATTCGGAATCCTGAGGCTTTTTTACATAAGATACATGTAAAATATGTATAGGGTTCGACGTTAATTTTTCGAAAATAAAAAATTGCGATTTTTAGCGCTCATTTTGAGCCAATTTTGAACTTTCAAAAAATTGTAGCGCCGTTATTTGTGGACGGATTTTTAAAAACTATTCAGAATCGTATTTGGCAGCCTTTTTGGCTTCGGATAGGCCTAAGAAACCGTAGTCGTGCTATTCCACAGCTTTGGGAAAACGTTTTGAAAATTCAAAATCGATGGGTTTTAGTCCATGTATTTTGGATAAAAAGTGAAAAAAATAGAATTGCTTTATATTGCGAGGGGACGTTCTTACGTACCCCTACTAACTATAACCGGTGTCATTTCCCCGCGCTTCCCCTCTAAAATAAAAATTTTCAATACAAACTAAATGATTAAAAATACGTACCCCTTGATTCACAAAAAAAATCGTAGCGCACTTATTTTCGATCCAATCATTAAAAACGACACGGATTCGGAATTCTGAGGCTTTTTTACATAAGATACATGTAAAATATGTATAAGGTGCGACGTTAATTTTTCGAATATTAAAATTGCGATTTTTAGCGCTCATTTTGAGCCAATTTTGAACTTTCAAAAAATTGTAGCGCCGTTATTTGTGGACGGATTTTTAAAAACTATTCAGAATCGGATTTGGCAGCCTTTTTGGCTTCGGATAGGCCTAAGAAAGCGTAGTCGTGCTATTCCACAGCTTTGGGAAAACGTTTTGAAAATTCAAAATTGATGGGTTTTAGTCCATGTATTTTGGATAAAAAATGAAAAAAATAGAATCGCTTAATATTGCGAGGGGACGTTCTTACGTACCCCTACTAACTATAACCAGTGTCATTTCCCCGCGCTTCCCCTCTAAAATAAAAATTTTCGATACAAACTAAATGATTAAAAATACGTACCCCTTGATTCTTAAAAAAAATCGTAGCGCCCTTATTTTCGATCCAATCATTACAAACGACACGGATTCGGAATCCTGAGGATTTTTTACATAAGATACATGTAAAATATGTATAGGGTTCGTCGTTAATTTTTCGAATATTAAAAATTGCGATTTTAGCGCTCATTTTGAGCCAATTTTGAACTTTCAAAAATTGTAGCGCCGTTATTTGTGGACGGATTTTTAAAACTATTCAGAATCGGATTTGGCAGCCTTTTGGCTTCGGATAGGCCTAAGAAACCGTAGTCGTGCTATTCCACAGCTTTGGGAAAACGTTTTGAAAATTCAAAATCGATGGGTTTTAGTCCATGTATTTTGGATAAAAATGAAAAAATAGAATCGCTTTATATTGCGAGGGACGTTCTTACGTACCCTACTAACTATAACCAGTGTCATTTCCCGCGCTTCCCTCTAAAATAAAAATTTTCGATACAAACTAAATGATTAAAAATACGTACTCCTTGATTCACAAAAAAAATCGTAGCGCACTTATTTTCGATCCAATCATTACAAACGACACGGATTCGGAATCCTGAGGCTTTTTTACATAAGATACATGTAAAATATGTATAAGGTGCGACGTTAATTTTTCGAATATTAAAAATTGCGATTTTTAGCGCTCATTTTGAGCCAATTTTGAACTTTCAAAAAATTGTAGCGCCGTTATTTGTGGACGGATTTTTAAAAACTATTCAGAATCGGATTTGGCAGCCTTTTTGGCTTCGGATAGGCCTAAGAAACCGTAGTCGTGCTATTTCACAGCTTTGGGAAAACGTTTTGAAAATTCAAAATCGATGGGTTTTAGTCCATGTATTTTGGATAAAAATGAAAAAATAGAATTGCTTTATATTGCGAGGGACGTTCCTACGTACCCTACTAACTATAACCGGTGTCATTTCCCGCGCTTCCTCTAAAATAAAAATTTTCGATACAAACTAAATGATTAAAAATACGTACCCCTTGATTCACAAAAAAAATCGTAGCGCACTTATTTTCGATCCAATCATTACAAACGACACGGATTCGGAATCCTGAGGCTTTTTACATAAGATACATGTAAAATATGTATAAGGTGCGACGTTAATTTTTCGAATATTAAAATTGCGATTTTAGCGCTCATTTTGAGCCAATTTTGAACTTTCAAAAATTGTAGCGCCGTTATTTGTGGACGGTTTTTTAAAAAACTATTCAGAATCGGATTTGGCAGCCTTTTGGCTTCGGATAGGCCTAAGAAACCGTAGTCGTGCTATTCCACAGCTTTGGGAAAACGTTTTGAAAATTCAAAATCGATGGGTTTTAGTCCATGTATTTTGGATAAAAAGTGAAAAAAATAGAATCGCTTTATATTGCGAAGGACGTTCCTACGTACCCCTACTAACTATAACCGGTGTCATTTCCCCGCGCTTCCCCTCTAAAATAAAAATTTTCGATACAAACTAAATGATTAAAAATACGTACCCCTTGATTCTTAAAAAAAATCGTTGCGCCCTTATTTTCGATCCAATCATTACAAACGACACGGATTCGGAATCCTGAGGCTTTTTTACATAAGATACATGTAAAATATGGTAGGTTGGCCTTAAAATTATTAACAGTGTTTTATTATTAAAGTTTATTTTTCCGAAGTAATTGTAGAAATGTTTATTTATCAACCACTTAAGATATGAAAACAAAATACAACCAGCCCGTTTGTTAACAGTATTTGGAGATTTTGAAAATATAGAATTAAATCAGATTGCTCTTTCATTCTACAATGACTAGAAACTGCTTATGTAGTATTTTTGCTCTTTATAGTATTTACAATTTTAGTTTCTCGATAAGGTATTGTTTTTGCACGATGTTATAAAGAATGAACGCTTGTAATTTCAAATTATCTAAGACGTGTCCTCTAAATAAAATAAAAAATAAAATTCTGTCATCATGATAAGACCCCCTTGCTCTAAAGATTAAAGCAGTGGTCTAAAGAAAACGTATTTTGGGGTTCGAATCCCAATGACAGCCTCTTTTTTTATACGCTGTTCTAAATAATTCGAGTTGAATATGATGTGTCTGCAGTTATCTAGATTAGTACAAAATATATTGTTTTCTCTGTTTTTGATAAATATCTTAAATTATGCAACATTGAAAAATAAACTTATTCATATTTTAAATTATAGTTAAAAAAAATGTTATGATTTGTGTCATATTAAATATAATTTTTGGCAAATACCATATTTACTTTTAAATGATATTTGGGACACAAAGAACAAATGCTACGTAATTAAAAAAAAAACAATTGTTTTTTATTTAACATGTACCGAAAAAACAACCTATCAGCAAAATTCGAACCACAGATTTTAATGCTCCGTATACAGATGTGTCGACCCTTACTCCTAACAAAATGTGTGATTCACCTTACATGAGCTTGTCTTTGTGAATATAATGAATACATACTATGTAGTATTATTCTTATTGTTTTTAGAAGATATCAATAAGTCATACATTTTTACCACCTAATTTCAACATTTATAATTAATGTTTGGATATTTAATTAATTTAGATTTTATCAAAATCAAATTTTAATATGTCTAAATAGGTGTAAAGAATTATTTGAAAAGCTGTATACATCCATAGATAAATATGTAGTAACTTTAAAATACAAAATTGTATGACCTCATCATTATTTAATATGAAGCATGCAGTCGAGATTTTACTAAGTTAAAATACTCCAAATCTGCGATGTAAGCAGTTCAGTTATGACATACGATCCGGCTTTATTTTATTTTCTTAAAATTTTAATTGGTAATAAAACGTGACTGATAAAGAAACACTATATAATAATTGTAAGACCAACCCACCATATCTTATTATGATAAACACTCTGACTTGATTTGTCTTAAGGAGGAGTTAAACCCTCAAGAATAGGTAACTTTTATCCTGTGCTCATAGTACATGTACCCTATTTTTGAATGTAAATTTAAAAAAAAATACCTATACATTAAAACCTTCATTGTCGGCGATCTTTTGATAGCAGTCACTTCTCAAAACGGCAAATTTTCAAATTTATTCTTGTAACAATAGCACTCGTAATAACGGCCACCTCTCTAATACGGCCCCAGCCACATCCACGAAAATTATTTCGAAAATTTACCTCTGATTAGCAGTCGGGTGTTTCAGAGCGAGGAGTAACAAAAGATCTTTTATGTTGAATATTCTATGCAGTATAAAAGCATTTGGAGTTATGGTGGCTGACTTCACGTAACCACAAACAAATGGAAAACCAATATCATAAGTTTCACAAACAATAAGGTTTGAATGATTTTTTTTGGCATCCATTACTTTTATCTATTATTTCTTGTATTCCAAAATTGGGATGTTTGGTTAAAACATTTCTATCAAGAAATGCATATTTTTTTAGTTTTATTTAATGTATACACTGATAGAAAGATTTATTTGGATTTAATAAGATTTGTTAATATGTAAGAAGTGTTTTATTAACGACCATAAATAAATATTTATTCACAGTTAACAAATCATTTATTAAACTGCACCAAAAAAAATTTCTTAATATTTTATAAGTCATTTGTTTGGCGCATTTCAATATATTCTAAATCTACAAATGAATAAAAATATTTTAAAAAAATTAATGTTAGTAGAAAAATAATAATAAAGAAAACAAGCATCTAAGAAAAAAAAATTATTTCACAAATAAAATAGAATTAATATTAAAATAAAATGAAAATTAGTTTTAATTAATAATGTCAAAATTAATTTTATATGAAAATTGAATCTAATGGTTGTACATTAAAAAAAAAATAGTTCTTTTTATCTAATAAAACTGCACTAATAATACCAGATACAGGATTATTTTCTAAGTTGTTCAATACATGGATAATATATGACGACCTATATAAAATTTTATTGACTTTAATAGATCCAAAAGTTTCAAAATTATTCATATTCATCAGTAACTTATCGGTCTTTTCAAAATGTATAATATTTTCCTAATTTATACAACTAGATAATTGACTGTATGCGACTTTCTATAGATAATATTCGTCAAAAATATATTTATAAACTGTTAATAAATATTTGTTTGTCTCAAAAGAGTTTTAAGAAATCTGGTTTATTACTCCCAAATAAATCATTCTGTCAGTGCAGGAAAGAGCCGAGCCAATGGAATTTCGTCTTCATCAAAATATTTTTCTTGCTAAACATTCTCCAAGGATCCTGCTTTTTCAAAACACTTTAAAATTGAAGTGGGCGAAACTTTTGGTCAGGCCGCCGAAACCCAAATTAAAAAACTAAATAGTGACCACCCCCTTATAACGGTTACCTCCTTACAGCGGTCATTTTTACCGTTAATTTTTGTGACTGTTATTGGGAAGTGTTACAGTACACTTCCCTATACTTTTGACGATTTTAGATAAATATTTTAGATAAAACTACTTTAAAGCTAAGCCAGTTTAATTAATTAAAAAATCCAACTACATTTAGTTAAAATAAATTCGAGCATTTGTCATAAGAAACAATAAGTCTTTAAAAGGTTTTTTTTCCAGTTGACAAAACGCTAAAAATCGGAGCCATTAGCGAAAATTACATCTGGCATTGATTTGTGTGCTTGTTGTGGAGCTCAAGTCTTTTCTAAAACTGTTTTTACGAAATGAAACCTCGATTCTTTCATTTCGTCGATTCGAAACTTAAAGTATTTTGCCATGGGGAGCGTGCCTTTTCAAACAATTTATCGTATTACTCGACATCCCCGATAAATATTCATAATAAAACAATACGCAATTCTTATTTCTCCGACATTTAAAAATGAGTTCGTTCCAAACACTAAATGTGATCGAACGACTTATTTTCTGCTTAATTTTCATTTCGTCCATACATAAATACGAGGGCAGTTTGATAAGTCAGTGACTTTTTGAATAAATGATATTTTTTTGAAAAATAAGCGTGTTATTCTGAACATAGTGTTTTTCCAATTTTTTTTATTCCTTCCAAATAATAGGTTTTCTCAAAGTCCTCAAAATAGGCGTTTGTTTCTGTGATGACCTCTTCATCCGACCCAAATCTTGTACCGCCCAGCTATTTCTTCAGGTTTCGAAACAGAAAATAGTTGCAGGGGGCCAAATCTGAAGAATATGCTGGATGGGGTAGCAGTTCGTAGCCTAATTTATGGAGTTTTGCCATGGTTACTACACACGTGTGCATCCGTGTATTGGCTTGATGGAACAGCACTTTTTTCTTTGCCAAATGAGGTCGTTTCTACTTAAAATCTAGCTAAAAGCTCTGAATAATATTTGCCGGTGATCTTTTATCTTTTTCGAGGCAATCGATGTAAATGACACCGCGTGCATTCAAAAAAACTGTGGCTAAGATCTTGTTAGCTGGCAGACCTAGCTCGGCCTTCTTTGATTCACGTTCACCCGAAGAGACCCTCTGTTTTGATTGTTCTTTGGTCTCTGGTGTGTTGTGATGGATCCATGTTTCAGCTATCGGATTGCGACTGAACACCGCCAAAGCCTATTAATTAATGAATAGGTAATCGTATTTAATTATCAAGGCTGTTCCTAAAGGACAATATTTTTAAACTTTAGTATTGTTGGACTTAAGAAGCATTAAATTGAAAAAATTTGCATTTTTGGTTTGGGCGCTAGTACGGCCCTGAAAATTTTATATGTTATTAAATTATCCTTTGGTAATTAGGAAAAAAATATTAAGGCTCTTCTTACAGCGAAAGTCACAGGACAACGTTTTTCGACTTCAGTGTTTTTATTTTGAATAGAAATGAAATTTAAAAAATCGTAGTTTTTGTTTGGGTGTCAATACGACCCTGATATTTTAGTATTTTATTAATATGTCTTTTAGTAATAGAAGAAAAAATTAGAAAGATCTTTCCTCAAGCAGTAATCGTAGGACAATATTTTGGAATTTTGGCATTATTGAATTTAAAAAACATTTAATTGAAAAAGTTTTTGTTTAGATGCTAAGACGGACCTGATATTATACTATTTTATGCATATGCTTTTTAGTAATTAGGGAAAAAAATAGAAAGGTGTTTCCTGAACTAGAAATAACAAAATAAGTGGTCTATACCAGTGTTTCCCAACCTTTTTTGTGTCATGTCCCACCTAAACTTATAAAAATTTATTATGTCCACTCATGTAACACACGCATAATTTTTAATATTCAAAATTTTTAATTATTCACTAAGTAGCTTAAATGATGGACTTTGAGAGGAAATCACAAGAAAGTTATTAAAAAAACTAACAATAAGAGACTAAACATAAGAGTCACCATATGGTTAAATTTACATTCTGGAAAAGTCGATTCTTTTTAATTGCCCCCTTGAGCAATCGAATTGCCCCCTTGTGGGGCGTGGGCCACACGTTGGGAAACACTGGTCTGTACCATACCAATTTTTTGTCTTAAATGGATTAAATCAAAAAATTTATATCGTTGATTTGAGTGCTAATACGGCCCTGAAATGTTAGTATGTTATCAGTCTGTTCTTTGGCAAGGAAGAAAAAAAATAACAAGATCCTACTTAAAACCCAAGTCGCAGGACTTTTTTTATAACTTATCTTAGAAAAGCACTAAATTAAAAAATTGTTAGTTTGTCTGGGTGCTAATACGCCCCTGAAATTTTAATATATTATCAATGTGCTCTTAATAAATCGGGAAAAATTAAGCATATCCTTCGTAAACGAAATTCAAAGAACGATTCTTTACAACTTTTTTTAGAGTTTAAAAGAAGAGTCAGATCACATCAAGTGAATCCCTCATTTTCCATTTGATCATGGAATGCTTGTTCAAATATATTTTTCAAAAGTAGTTATTACTAATAAGGGGCCATCCATAAATTACGTCACACGAATTTTAGGACTTTTGAACCCCTCCCCCCGTCCTAGTCACAGGTTGTCACATTTTTCGAACCCCCTCCCCCCTGATGTGACGTCACACATTTTTTAAATTTATGCATATATTTAAAAATAATCTAAAAAAACAGTTATTTTCATTTTTTTCTTATTTTTATTAAATAATCTTTAATAAAATCAACATAAAGTCACATATTTGTTCTGGAAGTTAAATTTTGTTGCGTGAGAGATAATCTCTCAACGAGAGTGCTAAATTATTAATATAGATCAAAGTCGTAAATTTCTAAAGTTTTTTTACAATTTCGTGCTTTAGTATTTTAAATTTTAACATGTTACGTCACAAAGCTTGTGACCCTCCCCTTGTCACACTATGTCACATTACGGTAATACCCCCCCCATTAACGTGTGACGTAATGTATGAATGGCCCCTAATCATCCCTTAAAAAATTTTTTAAAATTTTGAATTAACAATTTTTTTTACAATGAAAATTTTTTGTATTTTTAATTAAAAAATTAATTGTGAAAAAGCTGTTGGAGATAACTTAACAAAATTTTCAGAGCTTGTAGTAAAATATTTATAATTTATTAAAAAAATTATAAAACAATTTCACTTGTTTATTATCATAATTTTTATTAACATTTAAATAAACAAATGAAAATTTTAATAACTTCTCTGTACCATTATCGATTTATTTTCCATGATTAAGTGAAAAATGAGGGGTCCACTTGACGTGATCTGACTCAGAATTAAGTTAAAAAATTTGTATATTTGTTTTGGATACTACTACGGCCCTGAATTTTTAGTATGTTATTAACATACCTTTTAGTAATCAGGAAAAAAATTAGTAAAATTCTTTTTAGAACGAAAGTCAGAGCAATTTTCAATTAATATAAGCAAATTAAATAAATACGAGGATGTGCGCATTCGAGCGAAAAGTGGCACATTTCCGAGCGAGGGAGGCAAATGAAGCGCGACGCGGAGCGGCGCGCTTCATTTTCCAGAGATCGGAATGTGCCACTTTGAGCTCGAATATGCACACTCGGTTTTAAGCACGATTACCAAGCATCCCGTTTTAACAGGAAAAAAATTGGTCACGTTAAGTATGATCGATGCTTCGTATATGGTTTATAAATGGTCTATTCATAGATGGCGCTTAACGTAAGCAGTGTTGCATTTAACGTTACAGCGCGGTAAATTGAAAAATTCACCGACTTATCAAACTGCCCTCGTACCTTTCTACATTTAAATGTAAAAATGACCAAGGAGAATACTTTGCGACTCCCGACTATTCCCAACAATTCCAAGAAAAATACGTCCGAGATATGTCCGTTTTTTGACAACCGTTGAATGGAAATAAAATTAAAACCTTCGTATTTTATGTCTGAGCTTGCAACATCTTCTCCAAATTGGAATTCTTTTCTATAAGGCAAAAATAAAAATGAAGTAAACGAGCCATTAGGATCGGATTCAAAGCGTTCGCGTCTTTAGAAATGTAATGCGACCGGGCCCAGGCATACGTTAGCAAAATTTGTGATATATCATTTAATTAAAGCCCGTTGTTTACCCTTTGACAAGTTGCAACGTATTGAAACCAAAACCGCAGCAGTACATCGGTTTTAACACAATTAAATGTATCGCTTTTGTTGCTTGTGCGTGTCAATTCAAGAAGTTTCCCACATTCAAATACCGAAACAGCAAACCCAAATAATTACATAACAATTAACTGTGTCTTTTTACCGTAAATCCGAGATTGAAACGAAATAGAAGCGCTGTAGAAATTTGTTTCGAAGAGCTTCCGTTCGGTCGGTATTTTAAAACAAATAAAATAGGTCCATAAACAAGAGGACAATATAAATTGAAAAACTACCTAAAAATGAAAGAAAACTCCCTCTTATCACTCCATATGATCGTATTTTCCGATCACACGCTTTCTATTTGCAATAAATCTTGTAAACTTTTTGAACAAAACATTTCAGTTCTTGTGGGACATTCTCTCCTTTGAATTACACTTTTATGTTGTCAGTGTTGATTTTCCTTTTCTAAAACTCGATGTTTTAGAAAAGTTTCTTTCACGTTTTACATTATTAATGTAGTACTTATTTTTATTTTCTGTATTTAAAAAAAACGAGAGAAAAACGACCCCGTCATTAATCATTAGAATTTATCAAAAAACAAACAAAAAATCTAAAAGTAATTAAACGTACGCCATTAATTGTTGTTTTAAACGAGTTTCCGATAAAATTTGCGTGGTAGTAATTAGGAATGTAAGATGAATAAGTTTTATAAAGGGCGAACATAAAATGTAGTACTTCCTTAATGACGATCGCACTAAATTTTTGTTTATATTTGATCTGATTAATAATATAATACAATAAGGGTTCAACGGCATATAAAGTGAAACTTCTTTAGGTGCGGTGGGACAAATTGGCCCCTTCTTCGACTTCAAGCGCCAGTTGAAAGAATCGTTTTTGCTCTCTTCGTGCAATGCGACATACATACTCAACACGCATGCGCATGTGTAGGGGAACCCGTTGTACCTTAGCCCTTTTTTCATTTGTAATTTTGCCGTAATTGTATATGTAACAATTTGTTGATAAATGAATTGAATCGTAGTGGGGCACTAATAAGGCATACATAATAAAATATTTGAAAGCATTAGCAACCGTGTATTCAAATTGCAATAAGATTTAAAAATTAGTGGATCTATAAGGTAATGTACCTAGACCCGTCTCATGTTGTACCTTGGCTCTATTTGCATTGGGCAAAATAAAACACATATTGTTTTATGGAAACTATATAATTATCATTTATTTTTGTATTATAAGAACCACTGATGGTTTTCTTTGAAATAACATTAAAATTGTTTCAAAAATTAGAACATTTTTCGTGAATTGTACATAGGTACTTAATAATTAGTTTTGCAAAAGCTTAAAAATTTTTTAAGTTTTTGTTCGACTTGCAAAGAATATTAGCTGAAGCGAAATAAAAAAAATAAATGAGAATTTTTAAGAAAAGTACAATATTTATTGCATGTTGACACTAGGGCCAAGGTACAACTGATTGACTGACATTGTCCCACTACTATGCAAACATTAATAAATAATTTTTCTATTACGATGAGTCATTTGTTATTAGGTAATAAAAACCACAAGATATTTAAGTAAACAATATTAAAAAAACTTACTTTTTTTCGGTTAAAATATTCGATTGATCACATGCATTAACAAAGTACATTGGTCAGCTGCTGCTAACTTTATTTTAATGTCTGTCAGTGTGACATTTCAAATATCACAGATAGTGGGTCACAAGAGCTCCCAAACATTTAAAAAATTGAAATTGCCCTAGGTACAAAAAGGTTAAGGAACAACAGGTTCCCCTATATGTAGCATTTTCTTTAGCCACAGTAGCATGAGGTGACCTGATTAAGAAGAGAAATTAATATGTTTCCCCTTCTCCGACTCCAACCGGCTGATTGCAAAAAGATCAGGCACTACCATCATTATTTAGAAAATTTACAGTCTAAATTAGTTGTATCATACTTTAGTTATCATGAACCATAATTTCTTCCTTAGAAAATGATGAAAAAAACATTCATTTAATCAGGGGGATCGTTTTCAATTAAATTCCACATAACAATTTCCTGATTCTGAAATAATATAATTATCAATAAATGCAAAAATGCATAAAATCAACCCTGTCTGGAACCTAAGAAGTTTCACTTCTAAGGCGCATTTTTTTTAACCTTCTGCATACTAGGTGGGATTAGCTATACTCCGAAAATTAAATGAAATAAAATCTACAAAATTGTACTTTATGACAGTTCAATGATAAGAAATATATTTTAATAACCAATAATGAATAGGTTTAAGTAAAACACATACAGTAAAACCTGTTTTTGTGCGGTCCTTTTTTGTGCGAATTTATTTTTGTGCGCTCTGTTTTGTGCGATTTTATTTTTGTGCAATTTTTTTTATGCGGCGTTGGCACTGACTTTATGGTACCAAAAAAAAAAATCAATTAAAATCTTATCTTCAAGCGACGAAAGCGATTTTGAACCAATTTATTCTAAGAAGATGCGCGTTTTAGATTAGGACGAGTAGCAGTGAACTATTTAATGTATAATTTGAAAACTTCTCCATGTATATATACAATGAAGAATTAAATGTTTTTACAATTTTTTCAGGTTCAATTTAATTATTTAATTTAATTGAAAGCATTCTTTCATCTATTTCGTAAATAATTGATGTATTTTCTAAGTGCGACTTTTTTTATACGGTCTCTATCCACCACATAAAAAAGGTTTTAGGTGGTATATCGTACAAAGTTGTTTATTATATGTAAGTATTTATAAAATTTCTGAATTTTTTTTTGTACGATTTCTTTCATGCGGTCTCTATCCACCGCACAAAAACAGGTTTTACTGTTTTTATTTATGCATTAGAATAGACTTTTATTAATAAAAATCAAAAAACTTAACTTTTCTTCACCTTATAAACTATTCAGTTTTTTCTTGCGTACTAAATTCCAATGACACGTGTCAATTACGATACCAAATATTAAGAAAACCTAACAAGAATTTTATTCTTGCTTCCTTATTGAAATACAAATTAATTTCTTGGCAATTTCTTAATGATTCGCTATAATTTAGACCAATAAATTACACGAAAATTAATTGAATAATTTTTGTCGTTTTGTCTCACTTGCATTAACAGGATTATCGTATCTTCTCGCTCCCTTCCACTAATTGCTATGGTAAATACGTTTTTCGAACATAGAATCGAAATTACTATACTAAATTGCGATTTATGTTTTGAAAAAGCGAAGAATAAGTAGACAAATTCAATAAATACGAGGATGTGCGCATTCGAGCGAAAAGTGGCACATTTCCGAGCGAGGGAGGCAAATGAAGCGCGACGCGGAGCGGCGCGCTTCATTTTCCCGAGATCGGAATGTGCCACTTTGAGCTCGAATGTGCACACTCGGTTTTAAGCTCGACTACCAAAAGTCCCGTTTTAATAAAAAAAAATTGTTCACATTAGTTATACCCCACCTAGTACACGAAAGGTTAAGTCATACGAACAGAGCTTTCTTGTTCCTTTTCAGGAAATTTTAAAAACAATTAAAGGATTTTATTAAAAATAAAAAAACAACGGCCCTAACTTTTCCGAACTTCAAGTCTAAAGGGTTTCGTAGAAATAGTTTTATCGTGCGAGTGTCTTTTATAAGAAGCGTATGTTTTATGAGCGTGGGTCTTGATTTGGAAAATCTGCATGGTAGAAGTAAGTAAGTGTTGTTTAGCAATCGACCGGAAAGGTTTAAGCGTATGCATTATGGATGTGGGCGAACGATATGTTAGAACAAATCATGATATGCATGTACGTATACCTTTCCTTCAAAATGTATGCAAACGATCTTCTGATAAAAGAGCGAACCGCCCTTATTTTATGACTACTTGCGTCTGTTTCAATTTCCATTGGGCACGTGCTGCGTGCAAAGGGAAAGCAATAAAAACAGATAACGTTGTTCACTAAATATGCCGTACGTGTTGTGCCTTTCTATGTTTGATTACGCACTATTCTTTCGACCGGTTCCCTCTACTCTACTCGTCTGTATATTTTACCTGACTTTTATCTATGTACTATCTTCAAATATTCTCAGAGCATTATTTGGTTCAATTATTGAAAGTTCGATTTTCAATTAAATTTAAAACTAATTTAAGAATGGGTATAGTTAATGTGCCATTCGTCTCGTTTTGAATGGGACTGTTTTTAGATCATCTGTCCCGTTGTCCCCAACCAATCATTCGGGACGCCAAAATGTCCCCTTTTCCAAAAACTGTCAATTACGATATAGAATTTTAAGAAATCCTAATAAGTATTTCAATTTTGCTTTCTTAATTAAATTCAAATTAATTGCACGGCAATTTCCTAATGAAAAAAGTGAAAAAGTATAAAAAATTTAGTGTAGTAATTTCGATTCTATGTTCGAAAAACAAATTTTTACCATAGCAATGAGTGGGAGCAAGTGAAAAGATACGATAATCTAATCGGTGCAAGTGAGAGGGACTGATTAAAATTATTCAACTAATTTTTTATCCAATTTATTGGCTAAAATTATTGTGAATCGTGCTTAAAACCGAGTGTGCACATTCGAGCTCAAAGTGGCACATTCCGATCTCGGGAAAATGAAGCGCGCCGCTCCGCGTCGCGCTTCATTTGCCTCCCTCGCTCGGAAATGTGCCACTTTTCGCTCGAATGCGCACATACTTGTATTTATTGGATTTGACTGCATTCATCTTTGTCTGAAATGAAATAATGAAATTTAGTCCAAATACGGTTACATTTTGTGTTTAGAAAGTTATAGCGGGTATTTTCATTAATCTTTTGTCTTAAAACAAAAAATAAATTTAGTACAATTTTATATTTGAATAAGTTATAGCGTTATTTTTCAATAAGTGGGAGCGAGTGAAAAGATACAAGAATCGCGTAAGTGCACGTAAGAAGAAACGTTCAAAATTGTATCAATAAGTATTAGTTAGAGTAAGATTCATCTCGAAAAACACCAAACTGCGCATGGGGCGTGACTTCTTCTTATACTATCTTAACTAAAATATTAGGCTGTTATACACCAAAAATACAATTTGTCAAAATAATAATTCACAAGACAAAATTTCTACAAAATAGAAAAATTAATATATATGAATCATGACCTTTTAATAACTAAAATGTTTTAAATAATTTTTATTTTCTTAGAGAAAAGTTAACCTTAATTAAAATAAATAAAAAAAGCATCCAATATACAAAATAATTTTTATAATAAAAAAAAATTGAATAACATCCCGGGTTTGATCTAATACAATAGCCCTTTTTTTCGAACTGAGTTTCCAGCGTTTCTTCTAGGAAAGAAGACATTATATGCTAATGCACACAATTTGCAACCTGAAAATAATGTTATTTTTTTGTTGTTTACCAAAAATTATTACTAAAATGCTTCATACTTACACCAAAATAGACAGTAACTCTCAGATACATAGCTTTGAAAAAAGCTGTTTTATTAAAAAAGATTAGAGCACAAGGAAGAAAATAACAAGGCACAAAAAAATCACACGATGTGAACGACACAAACGACTATCGGTAAATGACAAAATTTCAGTTAATGTTTGTGGGACTGTCAGTACATAAGAAAAATATATACATCTCTCTCATTATGGAGGTACTTCTCTCTTTATGACGAGAATTGTGTTTTGCTCAGGTGTCTTCGGTGTTGAATCTTACTCTACACATTTTTAACTACTAATGATTTATATAAACATATACGATTGTTTTTAAATTTGGTTATTGTAAATTGTGCTTTTTAAGATACGCTTGCTTTTACAGCTATTATCTATACAAAAATTTTTAAGTTTAAGTAATTTTGAAAGTTAACGCTCGCGCAATTAATGGACGCGGTCGAGTTAGAGAGCGGTCGCTTTAGAGAAAAATTTATAAAAAGAATTAAAGTACGATATAACTATCTGTTTTAAAGCATACTGCTCGCTTTAGAGGTGGTCTCCTTATAGAGATTTTACTGTACCTACATAGTGAGCGACAGATTTTCCTTTTTTGCTCAGTTTCTATATTACAATGCCCAGTAGTTTTTTTAATACTAATTTCAATACTAACATGAAGTGAACTTCTGTTGGAAAACCTAATGTTAAAAATGCCCAGTTTTATAGTATAATAATATCAATTTGTGTTATATCCATCAAAATAGAATACGTGAACTTGTAATTAGATTTAGGGGCAACTTTCATATCGAGAGATGATTGCTTTACGGGAATATAAAACGCGGGAGAGACAAATAACAGTTATTGGCTGGAACTAGCGAGGTGCAACATTATATGCAATAATGGGAACAAGAGCAAAACATTATAACGTTCCCGGTGCTGCCTGCAGTGATATTGAAGTTATTGAACACATCCTATTACTACTTACAGCATCATTCGTTCTATGGGTGCATTAGAGCATGAAATGTGTTCATGGATTCATCTACCACATTGCAGAATGGAAATGAACACGCGCCTGTTTACTGAATTGTTGCTCTTGCCGTATAAAAGCTCGCTAGCTTTTCAATTATTTTGATAAACTCGACCTCATTAATGCGACACTCTGATTTATATCAAAACCCAACTAAATGTCTATTTGTTTTAACACTTCGCTTCATAATTTACGATACTCTAAAATTTCGTGTACTGCACAAATTAATTTTGGTGCTACCTTGCAATCGGGAAAATTAAATGATATAACCCAACTTTTTGTACAACTTGTGTTGTAGGTACATATCAATACATCAGTACATCAATTTTAAAGTAAAATCTACAAAATATTTCGTGAAGTTATTAATAAATAATATTTAAAATAGTAATAACATCGGTCGTATAAATAAACTTATAATTATTTGTATTTTAAACAAGTAGGTAAGTACTATTTAAAATAATTACATTGAACATTTAAAATTGAATTAATAATTGACGTAAATGTTAGAACCCCTTTTGCATTATTAAAATTTGATAAAATTAATTGATTGTAAAATACAAATGTTGAATTTTTTTTAGAAAAAGTAACAATTTTGTTTTTTTAAAATAAAACATTTCTATTATTAATTCTATTTCTATTATTAAAATATATATATAAAGTTTGATTATCCTCTACTAAAAAAAAAGTTACTCTTATATCTTTAAACGGAGAAGTGTAAAAGGTAACACGATTTTTTTCCTAACTTTTCGCTCTGCCCCAAATAAAACACAAAATTTTAATACTTTTTTACTCATTTTAAATATTCGTTTTTTGTTGTACGATTTTTTAACTGAATTTTATACGTGGAAACTTAACGTGTTGATTACCAAGATGAAATAATTTATTTTACCGTAAGCTTAAAACATCTTCATTTGTAGGAAAGTTATTATCCAAAGATTTAAACCATATATCTTAAATTATAATAAACTGTTACAAAAGCAATAAGTATTTTTCATGTTAAAAAAAGCAAAAATGCACCAAAGGATTGGTCCTTCGAGCCGGATTTACAAAAAATAATTTGCCCAAAAAATGCTTGAACAAGACACCTTTTGTAGCTACAATAACAAAAAAAGATATATTAAACTAAGACCCTAACATACTAACCACATCAATGACTTTCAAAATTATTTATTTATAAATTATTTATTTAAAAAATCTTACATTTTTTATATATTTTAACATTAGAACCGCGGCAGTTTTGAACTTACTACAACCGCGGTTACCGGTCAATTAAACCTTTAAGAAAAATTGGTATTTTCACAATTAAATATTTATTGCAACACATTTAATGCTTTTGAACAGTTTTTAAAAACAATAAATGGCATAACTTTCACGGAATATAAAATCAAAATTGATTAAAATTTTAATTGTTTGATTTGAAAAAGATTTGAAGAAGATTTATGTAAAAATCTAATAAAATCGAAGATGTGCGCATTCGAGCGAAAAGTGGCACATTTCCGAGCGAGGGAAGCAAATGAAGCGCGACGCGGAGCGGCGCGTTTCATTTATTCGAGATCGGAATGTGCCACTTTGAGCTCGAATGCGCACACTCATATTTAAGCACCATTCACTAAATTAGGCTAATAAATTATTCAAAAAATTAAATAAATAATTTAATCATTTTCCCGAGATCGGAATGTGCCACTTTGAGCTCGAATGTGCACACTCCACTTTAAGCACGAATACTTAATTTATTTTTAAAAAAAATTTAATTATCCAAACTAATATTATAAAAGCGAAAGTAAGTCTGTCTGTCTGTCCGTCTGTCTGTTACCTTTTCACGCCTAAACCACTGAACCAATTTTGAGAAATTTTGATATAGAGATAGCTTGGACCTTGAACAAAGATATGGGTTACTGGTTCTGAGCAAATATACTGAGTGATTCCTTTTATATTCAAAATGTTAAAAGCAACCATTTTCAAGAAGCTGCCTTTACGTATTGTTATTTGGACATTGGATTAAAAAGGTCTACTTTTATTTAGTTTTCGCTATAATAAGGCACTGTTTTTGGTTTTTTTTTATGTAATAAAGCATTTTTCTGCTGCTATAAATAATAATTATCGATAGAATCGATCAAATGAAGAACCAGACAGAAAAAAGTATGTGTCTCCTATTAAAAGAGAAAAAATACAATTTAAAAGGAAAAACAATTATAGGACAGACTAAAATTAAGAAAAGTTATGTAATGTGGCAGAAATATGTACAAACTAATAAAAAGTAACAAGACGATAAAATTGCGAAACGGTCAAAATCACCGATTCCGCGGTTCTAGTGTTAAAAGGCAAAACTTTACAATCAAAATTAAAGTGCTTCGAAATAAAATTAAGGGGGGGAACTTGCAGTGAATCCCTTTTTCTGATATATATAGCAATATTTTGCTGCGTGAGCCAAAAAGCATTTTTTTCGTTCAAAACAAATCACCCTAACAAACATATTAGCTTTTTACTAGAAAATTTAAAAGTCGATAAGCTTCAGCAAGGCCTTATTTTAATTTTATTCGTTTAAAAGCGTAGTCCAATTCGATTTGGGAATTATATTTCTTTTTCTTATCATAAACCTTTTATACAGTGACGGGGCTACCCTTAATGGATAAATTTATGTTCGTGTCTGCTATCATAATTAATTCCTTTTTATTCGAAATTATCTTTTTGCTTAAATGTTCCATCGAGTGGTACGAACTTTGCCCTTCGCTTTTCGATTCAGATTACTTTTCGGGTGGCTTGTTTACGTTGGTCCTTTTTGCATTTTCGCATTACTTATGCTTTTACAATTTTATTAAAAATACAAAAGAATTGTTGTTAACCGAAAAATGTTCTGATCTTATTTTCTTTTCATTTAAATATTTATTTTATATTTGAATCAGATTAATTTGATTGAATTAAAAAGTCCGATTGTATTTATTAATAAAATCCGGCGTAATAAATATGTTTTGAAAGATCAAATTTTAAATAAACATTCAATTTCAGTTGAGATAAATTAGGAAAGTTAAGCAAATAGCATTTTAAACTGCATTTTAAACAAACAAAAAGGTAAACGTAACAAAGTGATGCTCAGTAATTTAGTTGGATTTATCGGATTTCTAAAAGCAATTCGTTGTTAAGTAAGGAAAAGCGTTACTACTTGATTAGGTTTTTTGTTATAAATAAAGATTTTCCGTCTGTTAATTTGTTTTTTCTGAAGGAAATGCAAGTCTGGGTTTCCTTAGTGTGAGGAGCTAATTTGTGGCATTGTTAGCAGTCCAATTTTCTCTTTATTGGCAACTTATTGCTTTCTAAATTAGCTCGTAAGACGCGTTCAAAAGCAATTTATTAACGAAAAGGATCGATAACGATCCAACGTTATAACTGTTATTGTTTGTTATTGTCGTTTACGGTTAATGGTTCTTCCTATTACGAAGATGTCATTTAAAATAAAATACGATCGCTTTACAGAGATTTTTCCACTTTGATAGCTGTAGAAGAAATCTCCAACTATAAGGCCGTGCTTCCTCGGATTGTTAATGTTGCTAAGAGCGTTTTTTTTTATTTTTTTTTATTGTCAGCTTGAAATTGCACTCCGTTAAAGTTCCTGATGCTCTCATTGCTCGAAAAATAAATAGATAAAAATATAAAAAAGAACTTCCGCTCTGAAATCGCAAACTATCGGAACTTTGTACAAGTTTTAAAACTTCAGGCGACAAATTATTTTTGCAATAAAAATGGTAAATTTTTCAGCTTAAAATATACGACACGTCACCAACTTTTCTACAATAATGTATTGTTTATTTAAACCACTCGGGTTGGACGGAGAAAATCGAAATATAGGCTCGAAACGGAATAACTTATAAGAGAATGAAGAAACACCGACAAAAATTTGCCTAAGTATAGAGAGTTCAATTAAAAAAAAAAGTTGCGTATAGTTATGTACAGTGCTCGTCAAAAGAGAATGAACATGCGAATTTAACATGTGAAGTTGAAACGCTGAAAGTTAGAGAACCAATCTTACATTAAATTGAATGCGCAATTTATGACAATAAAATATTTCATTAGAATTTGAAAGTTATAATAATTTATTTTTTATATTGTCATTATACTAACCGTTTTTTAAGAGCTGATTGTAGCTTTAATAAAATAATATTACATTTTTACATGTTCACAAAATATATAATCAAAAATTTTAGAAAAATAAGACTTTATTAGGATTCGAACATCGGTAAACGATCTCAAAGTTGCCTGATTAACCGACTGAATTAATCGAGCAACGACCAAATCGTTGCAACTGTAGTTATATAACTAAAAGCAACATGTAAGATTGGTCCTCTAACTTTCACAGCTTTAACTTCCTATGTTAAATCCACATGTCTATTCTCTTTTGACGAGCACTGTACTTTAAATGTTTTTTTTGCTTCCCCAGCAAAATATGACTGTATATATCAGAAAACGAGATTCGCTGCAAGTTTCTAACCTTAATTTTATTTCTAAGTCCTTAAATTTTGATTTCAAAGTTTTTGTTTTTAAAATACATAGAAAATTTTGAATTTTTTAAATGAATAATTTATAAACAAATAATTTTGTAAATTATTGATGTGGTTAGTACGTATGTTAAGGCCTTAGTTTAATATATTTTTTTTTAATTGTAGCTACAAAGGGTGCCTTCTTCAAGCATGTTTTGGGAGAATTATTTGCTGTAAATCCGGCTCGAAGGACTAATCCTTTGGTAAATTTTTGCTTTTCCAAACATGAAAAATACTTGTTGCTTTTGTAACAGTTTATTATGATTTAAGATATGTATATGTTTTAAATCTTTGGATATTTACTTTCTTACAAATGAAGATGTTTTAAGCTTAGGGTAAACCAAATTATTTCTTCTTCATAATCAACACGTTAGGTGTCCACGTATAAAATTTTGTTAAAAGAATCGTACAACAATAAAAGGTGAATATTTGAAATAAGTTGAAAAGTATAACAGATAAAATGGAAATTTATATACGTCGCAAATCAGAAATATAAAAAGGTTCATCAGGAATGTTTCAAAGGTAAATATGACAGGAGAAAAATTTTGTGTTTTATTTGGGGGAGAGCGAAAAGTTAGCAAAAGAAATCGTGTCACCTTTTACACTTCTCCGTTTGAAAATATAAGAGTAACTTTTTCTTTAGTAGGGGATAATCAAACTTTTCTGGAACTTGCTCCACAATAGATGTTCTTGCAGAATGAGGCGTGCGTTTATACTTCGAATTCGATGTTAAGTCCTGATCCGCACAGAATGTAAAATTCCGGGATTTATGTGGCCCGACCGTCGTCAGGAATATTGATTTAAGAGAAACACGTTACTTCAGACTTATGCAAAATTGTACTTTGCATATTTTCTTTGAAGTTTCTTTTTTGAGGAAACAATTTTTTGAACGTCAATAACTTCCCGATTTGCATTTCTTTGCCTTGTTAATGCCTTTATCTGAAAACAATCTAGTAAAAAATTGCTTTAACACAACTTTTTAATTTCATTCCGATATCATTTTCCTTTTTTCTTCTGCTGAAATAGGATGATTTCAAACAAAAGCGCTCGTCTAATTTTTTTTCTTCTTTTTTTCCTTCTTTTAAAATTCTGATAAGATTATGGAGCAATGTTAATTCTTTAGCTAATTAAACGTCCATGTCTCAAACTTAAATGGATTCTCTAATAAGATTATGAAGAAATTCATATTTTAAAAGCTTTTTTTATCGTAAAACTCATTACTCGACGTGACAACTCAGATATTTCTTTCTCCATCCAGATTGCATTCATTATCTTCGCAACCAACTTTTAGATTATGAAAAAAATTCTTCTATTATGCTTTTTACAAAACGAATTAATTTTTTATTTTGAGCACAACAAAATTGAAATTTGATAAAAAAACAATTTTTCCAATTTTCAATCATAACGAAAAGCAAAAATATTTAATTTGCAACAGGTGGCGTAAGCAGAGCCGAGTTTTAGTCTAAAATAAACGTAGGGGAACCTGTTGTACCTTGGTCCTTTTTGTGCTTGTAATTTTTTTTAAATTGTATATGCAAGAAATTGTTGATAAAATAAATTGCATCGTAGTGGGGCACTAATAAGGTATTCATCATAAAATATTTGAAAGCATTACCAATCGTTTACTCAAATTGCTATAAGATTTAAAAATTAGTGGATCTATGACCTACAATAAATACAAGTACAATAGAGGTGATGTATCTTGGTTTTATTCACATTAAGCAAAATAAAATCCATTGTTCTATGAAAACTATAAATTTATTTTTGGATTATAGGAACCACTAATGTTCTTCTTTGAGATGACATTAAAATTGTTTCAAAAATTAACAAAACTTTTCTCGTATGCTAAAATTTCACATACTCAATGGTTAACTTTGCAAAAATTTAATAAATTTAATAAAAAGTTAAAAAATGCCAGTGTTAAATATAATTAAATGTAAAATCAGAAAAAAAAACTAATAAATGCTTATAACCAGAAGCTGGAAATATTTTGTCCCCTTTCATTTACAATAATTTTTGTCTTTTATTTCTTCTGCTATTATACAATATTTAATATAGCTACTTCCAAACTAAAATGAATTTATCTTTATATTTCTTGTTAACTTAAATGATATATAAATTGTGAAACATGTATGAATTAAAAAGTTGATTAATAGAAGAAGGTAATATACAAACACAAAAATGGTATCTTTATAAAAAAAATTAATTAATTAAAATTTTGAGCCAAAATGTTACTGACTTATCAAACTGCCCTTGTATTTATTGTTAGAATTTTTTTGAATGGATTCATTGAAATATTAAACTGAAGGGTTTTACTTGACACGATTCATTCCATATATGTAGATACAATTTTAATTGATTAAAAAATGCGAATTAGTAAATAATCGAAAGTACACCTAAAAATATTTTTATCAGGCTCTTTGCAATTAGGCGTGCAGAAGAGCATTATGATAACTTATCAAAAGGGATAAAATCTATAACCTTTTTTAAACAAAAAATAAATCTAAATTTACTCGACTTTTAATTTTTTAAATTGAAGAATAGATGATTAATATAAGCAAATCCAATAAATACGAGGATGTGCACATTCGAGAGAAAAGTGGCACATTTCCGATTCTTATATATCAATATATAAAAAAAAATAATTATTACATTAAATATTACTTTTTACAGCACTTACTAAAATGAAAATTTAATAATTTATTTCAAAACACAGCATAGGCCTACTTGATTTTTTAAATGGAAATTTAAAGAAAAAAATTACTGGGCTACTAGTTTCAATGTTAATAAAACCAAACGTTTTAATATTTTCATGATACAGTGGTGCCTCGGATTTCGAACATAATCCGATTCGATATAACGTCCGAATTCCAAATCCAAATTGAAACAAAAATAATCCGTTTCACGATCCAATAAAGACAAATTTAAAATTTATTTTTCCAAAAACTGAATCAAGCGAATGTCAAATTGTTCAAGTTTTGGGGCGCTCGAATTCTGAGATACCATTGTATTTTTAATTATGTTTAAAAAACACATTTTTTAATTATAAATGGATAGTGAAAAATGAATATAAATTACATATTATTCTAGTTTTATCATTTCTTTTTATTTTAATTATCAACTGCTTTTAAAGTTGGATAACGCATTTAATTTTATTGATATATTTAAATATGAAACATTCTTTTAAAGTTAACACAAAGAAATAGCGAAAAACTTTTGTTAAAAAATAAATTCTTTCTAGTTCAATTGAAGTCGTCCGTAGTTAACAAATATTAAATTGTATTGTTTCGATTGGTGTTAGGTATCACTCGGTTAAGTCTCGGCACCTATTTGTCTGACACCCTGTATAATAAAATTATAATTTAACTAATATTAATAAGTAAAAAAAATATTAAATTTTTTTTCAACACTTCGCTCTAATTTGTCAACTGAATCAATAGTGTTTTTATTTTTCATTAATTTTCAACGATGCCCAAAATTTTTTTCTGGCAATAATGGAACCAATATATCTACGATTTTTTTTAAATTTACATACGCCACAAAATTTATTTTGCATTTTAAGCAACCTTAATTTTTTTACTGTGTTTTTAATTTGTCAAATTGAAGAATAGAAGATTAATATAAGCAAATTCAATAAATACGAGGATGTGCACATTCCAGCGAAAAGTGGCACATTTCCGAGCGAGTGAGGCAAACGAAGCGCGACGCGGAGCGGCGCGTTTCATTTTCCCGAGATCAGAATGTGCCACTTTGAGCTCGAATGTGCACACTCGATTTTAAGCACGATTACCAAGCGTCCCGTTTTAACAGGGAATAAATTGTTATTAAATGAGTACTCTTATGGAATAAAACGTCCAGTAAATGACCGATTTATTACATCGAGGGCTATACAAATTAATAAACCCTAAACAACAGTTTCTTTTTTAACAATTTTTGGAACAAAGATTAGGGTCATAATATGTTAACTTTCCGCATACTACACAGTGAAAAATTTTGGTGAAAAGTTGAACGCGGCGACTTTTACACGACCGTGTAAGTGTGAAATGTTGGTGTAAAATTTCCTTCGTGTAAAATTTTCACTTGAGTAAATTTTACACGGTGTAATTTACTGTTTTACACCATTCCGTGTTATTATTTATAATTTTACCAATTAAATTACTATTAGTGGTTTCTAATCTATAAAAATATATTTACAATCAATTACTTTTAAGATTTTTATAATTATTTATTATGAAACAATTATCATATATGGTATTTACAAACTATAAATAAACCTTTACCACTTATACTCCTGTGGCCTTCATAAGGTTCTTCATGGCTTAACGATGATAAATTTACGATAACGATAGATTCTGTATTATGTTGTTTAATTAAATAGGCATTGAATGTATCTTCAAAATCAAGAGTCTCCCACAGCGCACAAACAGCAAATGGAATGTTATTATAAACAAATAAAGAATGAATCTGAGCAAAAACTGGTAACTCATTTTTGTCTCTAACAGTAATAAAATATTTAATTTTATATTGATGACCATACGTTAAATATTTAACATTACAAACATTTTCATTTTTATCAATTCTCTCTAACATAGGATCCACCGTATAATTAGATAAATTTTCAATTATTTTATTGTATTTAATAGATTTCCCTGGGCCTGTAACAACTTGAATGTTTACATTCTTGTTGCAAATTTTCCAACGATAATATGATTTTTAATACGGACGGTGTTAAAATCGCACTAAGTGTAGTGTCCAACTTTACACCAAAATTTTTGACAGTGTAGGTGACTAAATATCATATGCCATACTAGGTGGGGTTTGCCACACCCTAAAATAAAATGAACTAAAATCCACAAAATTGTACTTTATGCCAGTTTAATGATGAGAAATATATCTTAATAATTAATAATGAATAGGTTTAAGTAAAACACATTGTATCTCTTCGCTCCCTTCCACTCATTGCTATGGTAAATACGTTTTTCGAATCTAAAATCAATATTTACTAAATTAAATTAAAATTTTTGATATGAAAGAGCTTATGGTAAATTATATTAATGTAATAATTACGAGGATGTGCGCATTCGAGCGAAAAGTGGCACATTTCCGAGCGAGGGAGGCAAATGAAGCGCGACGCGGAGCGGCGCGCTTCATTTTCCCGAGATCGGAATGTGCCACTTTGAGCTCGAATGTGCACACACGATTTTAAGCACGATTACCAAGCGTCCCGTTTTAACAGGGTAAAAATTGGTTACGTTAGGTATGATCCAAGCGTCGTATATGGTTTATGAGTGTATTTGTATGTACATTGTACAATATTATTTTAATTTGTCTAGGTTTAATTTTTTTTAACCCGATCATTTTAAAATTTGCTTTATGGTAAACCCGGCTCTGAGCGTAAGTTAAAAACTAATTTTCGATCTTTTTTATCAACGTTGATTGCACAAAATTGAGCCAGCCTAAAAGCGCCGAAATCAGGGCAAGAATTGTAGCCGAAAAAATCAATCGAGAATAATTTTAAATATTTTAAACATCCTGTATTATAATGGTTGAGAAATTGGAAGGAAATATAAAAAGTTAAATTCGGTTCGTAAATTCGACGTACTCGAGCACACACACACACACACATGGAGGTTTACCAATTCCTATTTACATAACGCGAGATTTTCGAAGCGTTTACGTGAGAAGAAAATTGGAAAAGCAAAAGTATCCGATTTTGAAGCCGATTAAATCTTTCAATTATTCAATCAGGCGCCTTCGAAGAGCCATTAATTTCCTCACAAAAAAAGAGATGAAAAATGAATTTGGATCCGTAACATTTTCACATTCAGACCGAGATATTTGAGAATTGAATAGTAGAATGGCGATATGAAAGCCGCATTCGAAAGAATATCATAAAAATTGAGCACCGCCCCAACTTTTCCTGCAATCATATATTATTCAATTCGACACACGGGGGAAGAAGAAAATAGTAACCCTAAACTCGCTAGGAATCTGAAAAACGTTTAAAAGCCGAGGAATGAAGTAGCGACTTTCCCCCCGTTTTCCTGTTCCTATTAATAATGCGGTCGCGTACGCGAATTTCCCCGCCGCTTTTTGTCACTTCCTTTTAAAAAGTTTCCTTTCCTGATGCTTTATATTTTATTTTGTTAGTTTATAAGTTTTGTTGGTGTTCCGAAGACGTTCTGTCAAGATTTCTTTGCGCCGGAAAAATTTAATCTAACGCTTCGCAAACACGAAGACAAATTGTTTTCTTTGTTTTTTTTTTATTCTTTACTTAATATTAATTTAAGTTGTTATCGACGTTTTTTTTTTTATTTTAAAATTGGTCTTCCGCTTTGGGCGAGAAATAAGCCAAAGTTCGGAAGAAGTTAGGGCCGTTAATTTTTTTTAACAAGTTTGATCTTTTTTAAAAAATCGCCGAAAAGTTTTCGTCGACATTGTGCTCGCTTTTACGGGCTGAAAGGTTGCGAAAATTGTTTTTTTGCACGTACGGTAAAATCTGCTGAGAATTTTTTTAAGTCTTTTGTGTTGTCGAGTTTAAAAGCACTTCGAGATTTGTGTTCCTGGTGGAAATACGGTTCTGTAATTTGTAATTAAAAATTTCTTAAGAGTAATTTGATTATTATATGGCTGTACCCATTTTCAAAATTCTGTAATAATTAAAAATATTTTTTTTAGGACAACAACATATTTTTACGAGCTGTACTAATGGAGAACATATTAAGGGAAAATTGCAGTCAATTATTATAATTGTTTAATATATCAATATGTAAAAAAAAAATTAATTGTTACATTAAATATTACTTTTACGGCACTTACTAAAATGAAAATTTAATAATTTATTTCAAAACACAGCATATCCACTTGATTTTTCAAATTGTAATTCAATGAAAAAATTTTTGGGTTACTAGTTTTAATGTTAATAAAACCAAATGATTTATTATTTTCATTATACAGAGGTGCCTCGGATTTCGAATATAATTCGTTTCAAGATAGCGTTCCAATTTCAAATCCCAAATCAAAACTAAAATAATTTGTTTCACAATCCAACAAAATCAAATTTTAAAATTAATATTTTCCAAAAACTGAAGCAAGATTTTTGTAAAAATTCGTGCTGTTGTCAAGTTATTTCGAGTTTTAAGAGCTCGAATTCCGAGGTCCCACTGTATTTTTAATTACAATTAGAAAAAACATTTTTAATTATAAATCGATAATAAAAATCAATAATGAATTAGAAATTATTCTAGTTTTATTATTTATTTTTATTAACAACTTTTTTTAAAGTTGCGTAAAGCATTTACTTTTATCGATTTATTTAAATATGAAATATTCTTTTAAAGTTAACCTAAAGAAATAGCAAAAAACTTTTGTTGAAGGATAAATTCTTCCTAGTTCACTTGAAGTCGGCCGTAGTTAACAAAAATTAAATTTTATTGTTTCGATTGGTGTCAGGTATCAAACGGTTAAGTTTCAGTATATATTTGTTTAACACCCTGTATAATCAAATTATAATCTAAGTAATATTAATAAGTGAAAAAAATGTTATAAATTTGTTTTTTAACACTTGGCTCTAATTTGACAACAGAATCAATAGTCTTTTTATTTTTCATTAATGGAACGAATATTTCTACGATTTTTTTTAATTTACATACCTAAGCCACGTAATTTATTTTCTATTTTAAGCAACCGTAATTTTTCTTACTGTTTTTTTAATTTGTCAAATTGAAAAAAAAAGAATTTAGTATTTACTTTATGGAACATAAATCAATTTTAAAAAAATAAAAGAATAACCAAAAAAAAACTATGTTTGAAAATAGAAGACTAATATAAACAAATTCAATATATACGAAGATGTGCGCATTCGAGCGAAAAGTGGCACATTTCCGAGCGAGGAGGCAAATGAAGCGCGACGCGGAACGGCGCGCTTCATTTTCCGAGATCGGAATGTGCCACTTTGAGCTCGAATGTGCACACTCGATTTTAAGTATGATTCACAATAATTTAAGCCAATAAATTGGATAAAAAATTAGTCGAATAATTTTAATCGGTCCCTCTCACTTGCACCGATGAGATTATCGTATTTTTTCGCTCCCTTCCACTCATTGCTATAGTAAATACGTTGTTCGAACATAGAATCGAAATTACTATTGATTTGAAAGAGAGATGATTAATATAGATAAATTTCATAAATACGAAGATGTGCGCATTCGAGCGAAAAGTGGCACATTTCCGAGCGAGGGAAGCAAATGAAGCGCGACGCGGAGCGGCGCGCTTTATTTTCCTAGATTGGAATGTGCCACTTTGAGCTCGAATGTGCACACTCGGTTTTAAGCACGATTCACAATAATTAATTTACTTTCTTAGACGGCTAACTTCATATTATCAAATCTTTGTCAGCAGTACATTTAAATTTAATCTCCACGCGCGAAAAGAAGTATAACTTCAAAAAAAAAAACAATAAATTTAGTTAAATTTGATAAATGTGGACTATTTATAAATTTCAGAATGCGAAACTATAATCCGGTTTCATCTTTTCATTTCTTTCGTGCCTTTCAGGATTTTCGGTATTAGATTGTGTTCCATTTATCTGAGTGTAACGGTGCATGGTTCTGTTTTTGCGCTATACGTCATAATGTACGGGATTTTAGCAAAAAGTGTCATTACTATAATGGAGCTTTTAACCCGTGCCTGAAATATTAGAGTTATGTTTTAGCTTAACTAAGATAGCTCTATTAGTTTCTTTAACTGATCGGCCTTCCAATTTATTCTCGCCCCAATTATTCCTTTGCGAAAAAAAAGCTGTTACTTCTAGGTTTTAATTAAATTTAATAAATGCGGAAAAATTTATCAATGTTTTGGCTCTTTGATCTTTCAAAAGAAATTTAATAAATAAAATTTCAGTTTTTTACAGGCCGAATTTATTAGTTTTTTTTTTGTAATGTATTTGTTCTTTGATGTCAAAAATAGACGATTCTAGAATTCTGCAAGAGACGTTTAGCATTTGAAATTATTTAATTTTATTGATATTTTTTTTTTGTAAGATTGGCCTCTATCGTTTTTTACTTGTATTACTAAAATTTTTTTGTTGTTTGCTTGGATGAGACACATTATGCCTGAAGAACAATATACTCTTTTTAAAAATATACAAAAGTTATATTAGGCCCAGGCACTTCAGATATCAAGTTCGAATTTAAAGAGAGAAGATTAGTATGACGAAATTATTTGTTGTCGATAAAATAGGGATCATTTGAATTTAGCGCTCCTACCGTATAAATCGTCAATTATGTCGAAATATGTATAATCTCAATTACAACTGTCATTTGATATTATGTGCTTATACAGACTGTATACCGGTAAAAACATATAGGGGAGATCGGGGTTGGGAGTCAGAATTTTTTTCTTTTGCATTTATAGAGCATATGGTCTTAATTTATCAATGATATTTATATATCAATAGATAATGTATTTATTTTAGTTTAAGAAAAATAAAGACTTTTTCTCTACCATTATCTAAAGAGAATATATTATAATTTTTATGAAAAAAGAAAAGTGTGACTTTTAACCCCGTATCAGGGATGGTTGTCCGACGTTAAATAAAAGGTACAATACAAAACGAAAAACAAATACCTATTCTATTCTAATCTATTCTATCTAACGAACTTAGGTTATGGTAACAAAAATGACAAATGTATAATTACAGCCAATCGTTTATGTAGTAAAACCCCTAGAAACCAATAAAAAAGGCCGAACATATTCATGGTTGCTTTGCACTGGTGACTACTAGCCCCCGCTAACTTTAGACAACCTTCTCCAAAACAATTTTAGACAATTAACTCCCAAAATAAATTTAAATCAATGGTCATTTAAGTAACCATATGAATGATATCATGAAACATATCTTAAACATCATAAATACACGAATAAGTATATCACTATGCAAAATTTGATTATACTTATGAGACTTAACACAGATGCACAAAAAATTACTTTTACTGTACAAAAAAAACAAACGCATATATCTCTTATACGGTATTTCAGAGCGAACTGAAGTGAAGTACGCAAGGAGGTATTGTGCTCGGGCTTCTTTGACACGGGTATTAAACTTATTAATTCATTAAGTTTTCTGTTTTGGTTAATGTGACAACCTACCCGTGAGACAACCATACCCGGTCTCCCCTATGTATGTTCGACATTTAGAAATTTTGATCTCTAAATGAATAAACACATTCTAATTTACATTTGTAATTATAGAAACTTAATTTCATACTTTGTTATTGATAACATCCATGTTTAAATATATATGTATGGTTTGTTTTTGGGTACTTGGACCGTAAAAGGTTATTATAAAATTTAGTATCTAACCTTTTACTGTCCAAGTAATCAAAAACAAACCATACATATTAATTTTATACGTTTTAATCAAATATTTAAAAAATTTTAAAGATTTTTTTATAATTTACTCTAATTTTACGATCCTGGCGTAATAATTCCACTCTTCAAGGCTGCTAACCCTGATAACACGTGCTCATATTTAATTTTGTTACGCCAAAGAAGTATAACTTCTAACGTGCGTACATAAGTACACGCACCCGTTTTTTTTAAATCTTTAATGTTATCTCATTCAATTTAAATCTAAATTTAATGTAAAATTCGTAGAAATTAATCAAATTAATTAATTCTTGTCAAGATTTACAAAAAAAATTATATTTAATTGGTTCTTATAACCAATTTACAAAAATTTTCTGCCCCATTATCGAGCTTTGTGTCTAGGCAATCGAATTATAAATCAATTGCGGATGTTAAAAGCTCTTTTATAGCGAGGTTTTTAAACTTACACCCGACACACTTAAATTCGAATTTATTACAAAACCAATTCGAACTTTTTGCCGAACATTTAATTCCCAAAATAAATAACATTTGTTTGAATTTTGTATACAATTAGATACAAGCGAAATTCAATATTTGAGCTGTTTGAAGCGCACACAATTCGGTTCGATCATTAAAAAAAAATAAACTAGCAACTAACGAACGTACGCATTTTACGAAATGAATAATGAACTCCGACAAATATTTACCAAAATATGTATAAACAAGGGCCTACGTTATCAATTAAACATGGAACGTCAAACATTTATCAACTTCAATTAGCGAGAGATTAATGACGAAATATCCAGCTAAAAATATTTCAAATTTGTACGATATTTTATTCGAATTTAATTACAATTCAAATAACGACAAGAATATATTAAACAGCTGTATCCTACTCGAATTTAATAAAATAAATGTTTCATTAATCATTTCGAATTTAAAAGCAATTTTAATTATTGCGATCGTCAGAAATTTTCTTAAACGCGCCTGCCATTCTTCAGACGTACACAAGAGTATTTTATAATATTAAAATTGGGCAACAAACATATAAGAAAAAAGTAAATAAAGATAAAATAGGTCTCTAGATATTGCATAAAGATCATCAACAATATGGAAACGGAAAAAAAAGTCGGAAGATTGATAGACAATGCCAAGCAGACTGACACGATAATAAAAGAATACATATTTTCAACACAAAGACATTCAAACAAGGGAGCATTTTTCTCAAGATGTAGATATGTTTTAATAAACCGGCAAAGTTGGAAATATTGAGAATATGAACTCGCCCACATTTGCTCCTTTTTTTTATAGGAAAAAAATAAAGAAATATTGCACTTGCGAGAAAAACCACGACGAAAGCATTTTCCGATTTGCAGAGCATTTCAAAATTTAGTTTCGGTAATAAATATCAAGTTTTCTCCTACACAATAAAAGCGAAACGCGGTGCCAAAAAGAAATATGCAAAGAGCCGAACATAAAATCCGCTTTAATTATGAGACCTTTATAAATTAACGCCTAGAGTCGATTTTGGAATATTTCGCAATTAGGTACGTACTTCGAGGAGCAATATTTCAAAAATTACATTTCCTTTTCAATGTTCTCACTCTCTCAAGCAATTTACCTGTCAATTTTATTTATTTACCTTATTTATGTTCATTCTTTCCGTTAAAAACTTTCTTCAACACTTGCCGTCTTAAATTTCGGCCCAACTTTTTTCCATTTAGGTCGACCAAACTTGTTTCCGTTTTTTTTCCCGAATAACACGGAAATAAATTTCATAAAAATCCGAATAACTTTTTTTTCAAAATGCAATTAATGGAATTTCGATAATTCTGCTAACTTTATGGAGAGTTGTCCGACGCGTAAAAGGTGACAAATTTTGTATGAAATTTATGTATAATGATGGTTAATACGCTTGGGAGAACTTTAGGGGATGAAACTTAAGGATAAGGGAGTTGGCAGAATGTCACTCGAGACCATTGATTGCATTCAACTCGTAATGAAGACAACTTAGTCGCCTTAATCTGGCGTTGACGGTACAATACTATTTATTCTCCTCCACAAACTATGAATTATTAATATACTACATTTTCCCATTCATGGAATCGCTGCGAGTTATTAATTATTTGATTTAATTATCTGATTATTCTTTAATGTTTGCATAACTTGGAAAAAAATTAATTTATGTGAAGGATCTCACAGCCTATTTTTTTTTATTATGGAGACAAATGTCTCATATGAGTGATTCTATAAAAGTTGGGCAACTTTTGACCTAATTTTGTTTCTATAGTTTTAGGTGAACATTTTCTAGTATTTTATTATAAAGATATAGGTAATCTAATAAATACACTGTTCCAAACAGGGCCAGTCACTTTTTCAAACAATTTTTGAGATATTTGGATTTTTCTAAATTTGAATGCCTGGAAACTGACCAGGTTACCAGGGTACAAATGAAATATATCATTTATTAAAAAATTCAAGATTGATTGCGACTTAGATACAACTATCTTAAAATTTTACATTGCACACATTTTTATGAATAAAATCATATTAGAAAGAATTATTAATTATATTAGAAAGTATTAAAATTAATGGATAAATGTATGTACTATATATCAGTACCATGGTAATACGTCAGTCTTCTGTCAAAATTTCGGACATGGAACTGACGACACCGAACTATTGAATGATGACATCAAGTTGCCCAACTTTTGTAGAATCACCCACATGTAATTTAATATTTAATATTTTAATAACAAGTTTAACTTCTTCGCTAATAATGACGTGTTGAAAACATCATTCATTGCATGCGTTTTTGTATATTTTGACATTTTATTTGTATCGTAGTTGATCGAGTACTAATTCCACACAAAAAAATGGTACCTGTATTAGATCACGGTTTAATACGGTATTAATAACATTTGTGTGTTAAAATAACTTGTTTAATGTCATAAACATTACTGTTACTATAATTAAAAATTGTTAAATACTTTTTAATCAAACATTATATGTATTATTTTATTTTACTTATATTAAATTTAACTTGAGTTATAGTTTATCATTAATTAATATTATAGTAATTTTATTTTATAGCAGGTTTCACATAATTATTTTATCGGTACGAAAAATTCCGGAAGTGATCGGATATTACTCTGACCTTAATTATATTTAAAATTAACGCATTATTCAATTTTAACAAAATAAACAACAATATATATATAAATAAATAAATACAAACCATGTCTGTGGATTTTAAAATAATTTACATTTTTTTATTTCGAAGTTGAATTTATAGCAGGGGGCTCCAATCTTTTCTAAATAAAAACCAAAAATTAATTTTTAAAATGATTGGGGGTCAACTGGAAAATCATAAAATATTCTGCATGCGGTATTCGTTTCGACTAATTGTATTGTTAGAAGTTTTAATCAAACATCTTTCTAAGAAAATTAAGACATTTCGTTTTCAATTTAATTTTTCTTCTTTCTTACAAATATCAAATCGTAAATAATGGGCCAATACCTGTTCAAATTGAAGTACTAAAAACAGAAAGGTCGAAGCGATTTGTTAGTCAAAAAGGGGTTCATATTTTTATCTTTAGAGGTAAATAAATGTCTGAGGAAGTAATGGCGTTGTGATTCAGACTTGTAATCCGGAATGGGTCGCAATTGATCGACCGCAGCAAATTCATTAGTTTAACGCAGGATTGTCATAGACCCAAAGTCCAAATTACTTTTGTTCGATTTCTCTCGCCAAATCATTCGGATCATTTACCACCCGTGAAAAATTACCTGCCCTTTATCGATACTTCCTTTCTCTGTGTATGTGTGTGTGTACGGCGGTCCTGATTTCGCAAATACTTCCATTAGTTGTTTTAAAGGCGCCCCTAAATGTTAATACCAAGAGAAAATATTAACTCTCCACGAAAAGCAATTGCTTAATGCCTCTCGACTAATCCATTTCGAGCCCACCGCTTTTTTGATTAATTTCTTTTATAAACTCCGGCAGATTAATAGAAATTGGTGTGTGTACTTATGTACGCACGTTAGAAGTTATACTTCTCTTTTAAATCAAATAGGGTAGAAACACCGGTTTTGAACACTTCAAGGTTAAGAGCAAGGTTTAAAAACATAAATTCAATAACTTGATTTTTGATAGCAATATAAACTATATTATTTATATTATCTATATTATTTATAATTAACAATTTTTAGAAAGTAAATTAATTATTGTGAATCATCCTTAAAACCGAGTGTGCACATTCGAGCTTAAAGTGGCACATTTCGATCTCGGGAAAATAAAGTGCGCCGCTCCGCGTCGCGCTTCATTTGCCTCCCTCGCTCGGAAATGTGCCACTTTTCGCTCGAATGCGCACATCCTCGTATTTACTGAATTTGTCTACTTATTGTTCGCTTTTTCAAAACATAAATCGAAATTTAGAGTAGTAATTTTGATTGTATGTTCGAAAAACATATTTACTATAGCAATGAGTGGAAGGAAGCGAAAAGATACGATAATCTCATCGGTGCAAGTGAGAGGGACCGATTAAAATTATTCAATTGATTTTTTGTCCAATTTATTGGCTTAAATTACTGTGAATCATGCTTACAACCGAGTGTGCACATTCGAGCTCAAAGTGGCACATTCCGATCTCGGGAAAATGAAGCGCGCCGCTCCGCGTCGCGCTTCATTTGCTTCCCTCGCTCGAAAATGTGCCACTTTTCGCCCGAATGCGCACATTCTCGTATTTAATAGTTATATTAATCTGCTATTCTTTAATTCAAAGAATTAAAAATCAATTAAATTTAGATTTATTTACCTCCCTCGCTCGGAAATGTGAAATAACATGGGAAAAATTGCTTTCATTTTTTGGAATTCTATAACTCGTGGACAAATTAATCTAAATTCTTATATAAATTTAATTCTTATAGATAATTTAACGCTCTACAAAAAAGATCTTTTATGATTTTCTGCTAAGTCTATTGGTTCAAAAGTTATTCGAGCTCAAATTCCATTTTTTATATAATTATCAATATTATCAAGTATATTTACAAAATAAACACTTGTATTATGAAATATATTAAATATTTCTTCTAGGTTTTTTTATATAAATCAATTTAAGTAATTATATAAGGTTAAATCCAAATTTAAATTATTTTTTACTTTTTATGTTCAATATTGATTGATGTAACTGTGAAAAAATTCTAAAAATTCTAGTCTATGTTAATAGCAGAACCAATGTATTTTTCTAAATTTATAATATATTTAAATATATAAATATACTTTATAATTATATAAAAATTAAACTTTGAGCTCGAATAACTTTTGAACCAATAGACTTAGGAAAAGATCATAAGAAATCTTTTTAGTAGAGCGTTATATTCTCCATAAGAATATGTAAGTCTCATTATTTTAGATTCATTTGTCTTTGAGCTATACAATTCCATAGAACCAAAGATATATAAACACACTGATAATGGCATTAACAAAGTGTTTTCCAATCCCAGTATTTAAAAAGCAACATTACCTGTTTGCACACTTTGAACTACCTTTGTACAGGATATATACTAGTTTTGGACACAAGTATTCACAATATAAATTATTAAAAAGATCATTAGTTAGAAAACAATTTTACTTTATTACTTTTAATAGTACTTCAAGAAAATATAAATTATAATGTTAAACATATAAATAATAACTCGGTAACATTGGAAAATAATTATTTTATTCATCCTATTGGTTATTTAACTTTTTGACTTATAATTTATTAGATTTTTTAATACGTTTTTCTTCTTTCAATCTTTTATTATTTTCTGCCTTAAACTGTTTCTCTATTTTTTTATTTTCTTTTTAAATTTTTTTGTCTTTTTTTTCTTTATCTTTGGGCTCCATAATTTCTAACCATCCATCAGCAGTTACTACTGAAGGTAAATGTTGAATAGCTTTACGCTTCTTTTGGGATGTATTTTTTTGGCCATAAAGTTAACTTATTAAATATTTCGTCAACTGATTGTAATTGCATAAGAATATTAGATGACTGATCTTCAATTTCTTCATTAGATAAAGGTTCTGTAGGGTCAGGCAATACAATATTATTCTCTATTTGGAGAATCTCAGTAACATTGGAATTATTAACATTTAGTATAGAATCTTGAAAAAAAAGTTACTTAAAGGATTTAGGTCTGGATTAAAAATTATTAACAAGAATAATTTTAGAATTTTTGACATGGAATTATTACGACCATCTACATCGTGTCCAAAAATAGTAAATCTATTTTTTGTTGTTACTGTTTGTAGACAGAACGTTTTTTTCTTAATATTTTAGTTTATATTGACATAAACATATTTTGAGCTAATAATTATAGTATTTTTAAGTCTATATGTAATGGATAATTAAAATATATTGAGTTTAATTAATCAAAATAATTAATTACTGACGCACGTTATTTTTAACACTTATGACTCGGTTTTAAATTAATTTTTTTTTATGTCGAATGTTATGAAAAAAGTTCGCATTCATTTTCAAAGTATTTGAGGTCGCTGTTCGTATACTTACTATAATAATAATATTTGTAACATTCTTTATATATTAAAAAAAGTACAAAGTATCCACAAACGTTATAGTGTCCAAGGCCGGTGCGTCTGCCCTATATGTTACTGGGGCCTCTTAAAAAAATCGCCTCCGTACTGTTCACCTATTCCCCGATTTACACGATAGATAGGTTCGGTAGAAAAACGTGTAAATCGACATCCTATATTTATCGTAAAAAGACTTTATATACGTATAAACATACGACAAACAAAGAAGAGTAGGGGGAAAGTGGCATGAAACAGCCAGTTTAAAAAAAAAGGATAAATAATATAGAAGGACATAAATAAATCAATTTTTTTTTTAAGTCTGTAATTGTTCATGCATTTATGTACGTAATGTCATAAAACATTTTTCAAAATTAACGATATTTTTCGACTTCTAATCATTTATAAAAAAAATAAAATTTGGCTTTTTCATAACCTATAGGTATTGAAACAGCCAACCCAATTTTTGAAAAAGCCATGTTCTTATTACAAGATTAAAACTGCACATTAACGAAGATATTATTTAATAATAATCTTAAGCTATAATTTTAGATCTTATATAATTATAAAACGTTTTAAATAACGCAAACTCTCGATAAAATATTTACTTACATAAATCTAAGAAACTGTCAAAAAATTTGACGTTTGAGATCAATCATTGCAAAACTTAAAACGTTTTTAGCAAAAATAATGCAATTTCCCTTTTACGCCACAGGATTTATATGCCCAACCATTACAATTTTGCATCGGTACCACTCTTGATTGCTGTTACTACAATTATTATTGCATTTTATGCAATTAAAAGGTGGCTTTTTCATTACACTGCAGTCCGGCTATTTCAAAACATATTCTCTCAAGAAACAAAATCTCGAAAATTACTATGAAATCAAAGATTAGTCTACAAAATATATACGTTATTAGAAGGCCTAATATATCTATAAAATTATAGTGTAATCATATTATTATTAGTTTTGTACGTATAGGCGTTAGAAAACAAATAAACTGAACTCAAAACCTTACTTTTTGACGACAAAATCTTCAATACGTCGTATCGGCGCCGTTTATTGACGGTGAACGGTCAAATTTTTGTGGGGGATATCTGGCTAGTGTTGCTATCTTAAAATAATAATACATAAACGATTCGTATGAAAACTACCGCGTAGTTGATAATGGCTGTTTCAAAACTTGGCTGTTTCATGACACTTTCCCCCTATAACCATTAACAAAGTTATTATCTTTTAATCGTATTTACCTTAATTAACAATAAATTTTAAAGAACTATAACTATTAAATTAAATTAAATTAATCCCCATGCTGAGACAAAAAAAAACTGGGTTACACTCGATTTCAAATTTAATTTCTAAATAAGTGTAGGCTTAAAAATATATAAACAAATAAAAATGTTTTATTTGTTAAAAGAAAGCAAGCAGACAGCTTCCTAACTTCCACGTTTCAAAATGAAGATTAAATATCGAAATAAAGGCAAAGAATTTTTTAATAATAAAAACGTTCGACAAATTCCAGAGAGACTGTTACCGACAAAAAATATTATCTGATATTAGTCTTTTATATAAAATTTTAATTCGCCGAATTTGCTTGTGTTACGTTTAATTGCGAATTCCGTTAAAATAGGAACGGCAAAAAATTTCATTAAACTTCAATTTGGCGCAAAACGCTAAGTCGAATGCGTTCATAACGCGCAGCCCTAAACGAATTACAATTTAATTAAATATAAACAATAGGTTTTAGCAAAATAGCTAAACTATTTGTTCGGCTTAGAAAAATAGGCAAGCGCCGAATCGTTTTTGTTGTATTTAATTTAAATCAAACTCAACACTTTCGCAAAGTGCTACCCCTCACACAGTTGTTTGTCGGAATGTCGATAAACGGAAATTAAGTTTCATTCCAAGCCGAACAGGAATAAAACAAGACAAATTGAAAAAAAAATCAATTTACTTCTTTCCCTATAAATCGTTTAGAATATTTGGCAACGTGAAATTCTTTTACGCGATCCCAAGAAATATTACATGTTTCTATTAACTGAAATTTGCAAATTGAAAAATATTTAAAGCTCGTTTTCGTGCTTTTAAAAATTTTAATAAAGCGTCCTAGATTTTTCACTGGAACCTAACTGAAGGCTAAAAGACTGCCGTTGAAATTTCTAAATAAACACTCGAGAATGCTTCGTATCAAAATTCTCGCTTCGAAAGCGGAGAAAAGAGAAAGGCTGGCAAACGCCCTCAGCCTTTAAAATAGATGGACAACGTCCATCGATCTTCTAAAATGCAATCATTCGCTTTTACAAAGTTACACGCAGTGCTAACAATTTATTTCCCTCGCCGGAAAATGCAGCATTGCGACAAACTGGGGAGAGTTACAACTGTCTTTAGATTTGCACATCGCGTGGCACAAAAGGGGTCGCAATAGCTAAACAAAGGGGACGGAGCTGCGACATTCAAACGGCACTAAACAAAAGACCTGCAGGAAGCGCAAGAGGTGAATAAAAAAATACAAGACAGGTTACAACTGTTCCGCCAAAGATAAAAGGGAACGCTGCGTCGTTTAATTAAAAATTATTGTATGGGAAAAATTGTCGTTCGGGGAAAAACTTGCAAATGCGCTTACGTTTTCTTTCGCCCACGTTGCGGTTAATTATTCATTTCATTTAAATGTTAAATACGTTACTCTTTCTCCTCTTCGTTATGATTTATTATTTTTGACGTAGTACTTCTTTTGGCAGGTTGAAAATAAAATTTTCGCGGGCGACGGAAGTTGCGCGCGCATAACTACCGAAAACTCGATAGTATGAAGTTGGCCATATAAGAAAAGAAATTAATTATTGTGAATCATGCTTAAATCCGAGTATGCACATTCATTGGATTGCTGTATGTTAATAATTTATATTTTAAATCAAGTAGGGTAGAAACACTTCAAGGTTAAAAGCAAGGTTTAAAAGCATAAAATCAATAATTTTATTTCTGATAGCAATATCGTTTTATTATTTGTAATTAACAATTTTTAGAAAGTAAATTAATTGTGGTGAATCATGCTTAAAACCGAGTGTGCACATTCGAGCTCAAAGTGGCACATTTCGATCTCGGGAAAATAAAGCGCGCCGCTTCGCGTCGCGCTTCATTTGCCTCCCTCGCTCGGAAATGTGCCACTTTTCGCTCGAATGCGCACATCATCGTATTTATTGCATTTGGCTATTTTATTCTTTGTTCCTTTAAATCAAAATTTTTTATTTAGTTTAGTATAGGGTCCAAACACCGGTTTTGGACCCTTAAAGGTTTTTGCAAATTAAAGTATTTCTTAACTCTCTATTAATCACCTGGTCTACAATCGTAGACCACTTCCATTGACTTAACATGGTACGATATTTCAGGTGACTAACGGAGGGTTAAATATAATAAAATAACCTATCCAATCAATTATTTTTTTATATAAGCACAAATATATAAACAAACTAATAATGGCATTAACAAAGTGGTTTTCAATTCCAGTATTTAAAAATAACATATTTACATAACATTACCTGTTTGCACCATTTTTGGACACTTTGAAATACTTTTGGCCAGGATAAATACTAGTTTTGGACACAAGTATTCAAAATATAAATTATTAAAAAAATTATTATTTAGAAAACATTTTTACTTTATTATCTTTAATAGTAATTCAAGAAAATATAAAATATAATGTTAAACATATGAAAAATAGTTATTTTAATAGTTATTTTAACAAGAGAATAATTATTTTATTCATTTTATTGATTTTTTAACTTTTTTGACAGATAATATTTTAGATATTTCATTAAATTTTTCTTTTTCAATCTTATAGTAGTTTCTGCTTTCAGTTGTCTCTCTATTTTTTTATTTTCTTTTTAATTTTTTATCTATTTTATTTTATCTTTGACCTCCATACTTTACAACCATCCATCAGCAGTTAATACTGAAGGTAAATGTTCAATAGTTTTAGGCTTCTTTTGGGATGTTTTTTTTTTGCCATAAACTTAACTTATTAAATATTTCGTCAACTGATTGTAAAACTATGATTGTGAACGAAAACAAAAAGGAAACCAAAACAACAAACACACAAAATATAGAAACAAGAAACTGGAAAGAGTAACGACTTATGAATTCCTAGAAAGTATGATAACTTCTTCTTCTTCTCCTTCTTCTCTAATCCTTAATGCCCTTTCGAGCGTCGTGATCCGAAGTATGATAACGGAAGACGGTAAAATAGAGGCAGAATTAGCGAATAAAGCAAACAAATCGACAAGAATCTACTATACCATCAACAAAACAATACTGCGACACAAAAACATTGACATAGAGGTAAAACAGAAAATACATAGCATGATAACATTACCAACAATAACTTACGTCTGCGAAAGTTGGACAATTAGGAAGAAAGACAAAACTAAAATAAATCCTATGGAAATGAAACACTTCAGGAAAATGGCAGGAAAAACTAAGTGGGACAGAATAAAAAATGAAGACATAAAAGAAATAACTAAACAAGAACCAATAATAGAAAAAATAAAAAAGAAGCAATTAAACTGGAATGCACACGTAATAAGATTGGAACCTAACAGAATATCGAGAAGAATAACAGAAGCGGGAAAAACCAATCAAAAAACAAAAAGGCAGACCCAGAAGAAAATGGATGAAACAAATCAAAGAAATAGGTGCAGAAAAGGGAGTGACAATAGATGAGATGAAAACAATAGCGATAGACAGAAAAAGATGGAAGAAATAGATGCAGGACCAGAGACCGTCATCCGACGCTCGAAAGGGCATTAAGGATTAGAGAAGAAGAAGAAGATTGTAATTTAATAAGAATATTAGATGACTTACCTTTAATTTCTTCATTGGATAAAGGTTTTGTAGGGACAGGCAATACAATATCTTTCTCTATTTGTAGAATATCAGTAACATTAAAATTATTAAATTTTAGAATAGAATCTTGAAAAGGAAAGTCACTCAAAGAATTTTGGTCAGGATTAAGAACAATTTATTAATAAAATAATTTTAGAAATGACATGAAAAGATTACGACCAACTACAGCGTGTCCAAAACTAGTAAATCTATTTTTTGTTGTTACTATTTGAGGATATAACATTTTTTTCTTAATATTTTAGTGTGTATTGGCATTAACATATTATGAGCTGCTAATAATAATAATAAATAATAATTAAAATAGGTATATTGAGTTTAATTAATCAAAATAATTGCTTATTCATTTTATTTTTAACACTTAGAATTACTTAAAACTGATTATTAGATTTTTAATCTAATTTTTTTTATGTCGCATGTTATGAAAAAAGATCGCATTCACATCACATATATTTTCAAAACATTTGAGGGCGCTGTTCGTACACTAACATAGGAATTATATCTGTAACATGCTTTATATATTAAAAAAAAGTAGTGTTCACAAACGGTATAGTGTCTAAAACCGGTGCGTCTACCCTATATCTGTTCTGAAACAAACTGCTCACTTTTAGATTGGTCTCCTTATAGAGCTGGTCGCCCCCAGAGATTTTACCGTACTAATCTATGGTAAAATTTTATTAATTTAAATAAATTATACCTACACCCCACAAAATCATATAACATTTGTGATTTTGGAGTATATACCTATTTTCCCGTCCATTTGAAATTCAACCATGACGGAGTGTTAGTTGTAACAATAGTGAAATTGAAAGCAAATCTGTTTCCCACTTCGGGTGGTTAACGTTTAGTAATTATGATACATGAAAAGCAAATAAACTTCTGTTATTACATTTCATTGCCCGAAGTTATTCTAAAATTGAAAATTTAATTAACTCATCAACACGAACAATATTTGTTCGTGATATATAAAATATTGAATTTAGGAATTGACGTTACAAGTGGAAATATTACGAACCTACGAATAATTTAGGTACCTACAAACTTTGTGTTTGTAGTTTCGAATGATTAACTCGTGTTATATCTGTGATGTCGTAACACGATTTTAGAGTAAATTCATTGCCCGAAATGCTCGTCCGTTTCTCGTAACGATGCATCAATTTGATGTCACATTAAAAACATATGCAAACTGTTACATTTTGGTCACGTTTGTTTATGTGTTAATATTCCGTACACAGTTTCGAAAATTTTACTCTTTGCTCTGCTAGTTTCGTTTATATTTCATTAAAAATTATCGACGGATTTATTTTTATCAAAATTTTAAATACATTCGTTTTTTATTTTACAACTATTTGTACACGTTCGTGTTTTCTTTAACAAATTAATTTTTGTTGATGCTTTATAATATTTTTAATTAAACCACTTCGTAATTTCCTTTTTCTCTATGGATCTAGTAATTCAAAGGTCTTTTTTTAAAAATTAAAGTATCAAAAAAGTTAGATTATGCTCAACATTTGAAAGAGTACTTTTTATTACCTGAAACAATTTTTTCGTATGTAAATATGAGGCGAGAGTCTCTCATGCAAAATATCTCACAAAGAAAATATTGTTGTTTCTTATTTACATTTCTCGGAGAAAATGAAGATGGCTTTGCTAAACCTCAACTTTTAATGCAGGATATTTTTCAGAATCGCACAGTGGGGAATGTCGGAAAGTTCGTTTGGGAAACATTGTCTCGCATTTTGCTTCTTTTTTTTACTTATACAAAATTGCTGAGTTTATTCTAAGAATTGACAAAACTTAGTATGAAAACGTGACACAATCACTATTTCAGTTGGTATAATGTAAAAAGTTGAGCTGGTTAAAGCTTTCTGTGTTCGAAAGCATTCTCTCTTCGAACATCTTCGCGGATGCTATTGAAATAGTCGTTTTTGGATTTAACAATCGACTTGTGCTTTATAAACTTTTAGGTTATTTATAGAAATTACATAAGTACTGAAATACTATTTTTGTAGTGTAATTAAATAAAATTTTTATATTTCAATGAGGGTTGAAACGACAGTTTTATAGTTTTTACAAGGGTTGTGTTTTAAATTTAAAAAAAAGATTTATTTGAGTTTCAATTAAAGTCGCGCGACTACGCTTCCAATGGACGACCGGCCTTACATATATTTTAAGTAAAAGTACTGTATTTAGATTATTATTTTATTTATGTTTTAACACAATATTATTACAAGTATCCGACAATAATCAAAGAATTTGTGTAGATTATTCAATAAATCGTCATGCAAGTGATGAAATTCTCCCAGCGAATCCTTTTACTAAGAATTTTATTAACCCAACACAAACGTTTCTTTCTACGATAACGAGCTCTCAAACGTCTTATTAAGTCAGATTGCTCCAAAAAGTCCATTTTACGCGTTATTTACAATCAAGAAACACTATCGACGACAGTCGCAAACTAAGCAGTGTCAAGTCGTCTGCAGTGGACGATACTAGTCGCTCAGTCGCACGATCGCTAATGTACGGGCGTATACGCGCTACTACCTAGTCGCACGACTACGCTTCCAATGGACGACCGGCCTTATAGTGTTTGGACTGGAGCTTTTATGTAATATTTTAAATTTTATTTTACTCATTAATTTTTTGTTGTACTTTTGTGTTTACATAGGGTTGAGACTTTTCTGCTAAAGCTTTAAATAAAAAAAGTTATTGAATTATTATATTTATTCTATTTAGTACAAATAAACAAATATTATTTGTAAAAATGATTTTAAATTAGACTATTTAAAATACTGAAATATATGTAGTGCTATCTGTTGAATGAATATGTCAGTCTACTAGTATCTCAATATTCTATGAGATGGCACTAGAATATTTTTTTTATTAGAAGATGCTTTTTTTCATGAGACCTATCTAGATAAACTTGTAAAGTAAAACGTTATCTAAATACAAAGTTGCATCCAAATCGTTAGAGGGTTTTTTAGAAATCAATATATATACAAAAATTGATTGTTTAACGTATAACATAATGAAATAATTGAAGGGGCAAGTTTATTAACCTTTTGACATACAAAAAAAACCGAATTTGATGAGTTTAAAAAAAAACTATTAATTTGGCTCAACTTAAATGTTATGAGCATACACAAATAACATAAAATAAATAATTAATAGTTTATAAAATATTTTGAAATATGTAGAGCAGTGTTTCCCAATGTTTTTTTAACATTCCCCACCTAAGTCATTCTAAAATTTTGATGCATATAATATATAACATATAAATATTTTTTTATATTTAAAAATTGAATTATTTCATAAATGAAGCTTAATTACAACTTGTTTAAGACACAAGATTAGGTTTTAGCAAGAAATCACTAGGAAATTATTAAAAAAAAGAAACAATAAGTAAATTTTAAAAACATAAACTAAAAAATATTTTTATATCGATAGCTCGAATTTTTGATAACGCGAATTATTTTAAGTTTCTCTTCAACTTCGACCTATCGAAGTTTGACTGTATTTAATTTTATAAATTTAATATTTCTGAACAATTAAGATAATTTATTTATTGAGTTTTCTCCAATATTAATTTTATTTGAGTAAATTAATGATCTTCAAAGTTTTTTGAAAAACCACAAATTATGTATTTACTCTATTTGAGTTTTCTGAAAATACTTAATAATTTTTTCATCAAATTTTCTTTTAAATTTACCGAATAAAGTTTTGTTTTATTCAATTTGTGTTATACAAAAAAAATTGATAATTAAAAATTTCTAAAGTTCTTAAATATATTTTAAAAATCTTCCAAGTTATTAATTTATTTAATTTGAGTTGTCTAAAAACTTAAAATAATTTATTCTTCGAGTTTACTTTAATAATTTTGCTAAATGTTTAAAACTGAATTTCATTCTATGTATAAAAAAACCGGTGCATGTACTTATGTATGCACGTTAGAAGTAATACTTCTTTGGCGCGGCTAAATTAAATATAACAACGCGCTATGTTGCGCTTGTGTATAGTTAGACCAGTGGTTATCAAACTATATGTTACTGCGCATATGTCGTTTTATTTGAATACATTGCTATTTTCTTTTTGATTTCAAAAAGTAATTTAAACAAATTGAATAAATACGAAGATGTGCGCATTCGAGCGAAAAATGGCACATTTTCGAGCGAGGGAAGCAAATGAAGCGCGACGCGGAGCGGCGCGTTTCATTTTCCCGAGATCGGAAATGTCCCACTTTGAGCTCGAACGCGCACACTCGGCTTTAAGCACACTTTACAAGAATTAATTTACTCTCTGACAATTCGCAATTAAATATTACAGAATTATATTAATAACAAAATTCCCAAATCGCCAATTTTGTACCTTTTAACAAAATTATTGTGAGAAACGATTGACGTCTCCTAAACGTCATTGTATGTCAAGGGGTTAAGGGATTATGTGTTAAAAATGTAGTTTTGAGAAAAGAGCAAATGTAACTCTTATATCCGTAGCGTTCCGTAAATTTTGTGTTAAATAACTTCTTGATCAATTCGGTTTCTTCTAAAATGTAACACATACTGTAGCTTTCAAGATTTTATAAATATTTCTTACATATAATACATTCATCCATGACAAACAATTTAAAAACTTAAATAGGTTTCTTAACTTTTTTATTCACTTGCCCCTTTAATTTATAACTTTAAGTTTTAAAATCGCCGCCTTTATATTCTGTTGAAGTTTTTAATTAGCAGCGTACGCCACCATTTTCTTCTACCTTATTAATGTGAGAAACATAAAAATCTAAAACTTGCAGAAATATACTTTTAAGTTGGTATTGAAAAGACTGACCGAGTGACAAAATTAGCTCCCATCTAACATAAAAGTTTTGAGCGATTACACCCTGCAAGAAATATCTTATCATCCATGAAGTATACTTGTCATTCAATTTTGGATTTTATTTCTTTTCAACAATGACTCTATCAAAAATTTAAAATCTTTTGATTGTTGAGGTTATATGATGTATCACATATATTTTGTCACAAAACCTACTTATGTTTTCTTTAATTTTTTGGTATAATCTACGTTTTTGTTTACTCGAGCAGCTGTTGGTTCTCTTCAGGTCGATTAATCGAGAGTTGACTGTATTTTTAAATATAAAATGAGTACCAATAGATGTCTGGTAACTTTAATTCCAAGTGAAATTGTAATTGTAGTATACGTAGTATTATCAAGGCGAAACAGTTTTATTTTAAAGATCGAAAAAATCTTCTAAAATAGATCTAAGTGAGATTTGCTTCATTTGACGAGCCGCTTCTGATCGTTGGAAAGCCTTTCGTCGACTCTTTAAATCAAATCGCGTGCCCGACGCGAATATTTCTTTATTAACACGAAAGGACGTTGTCGATACGTATTATTAATGCTTAATCGTTGTTCTAAAAGTAATAACAAATTTCTAATTTGGCGGAAAATTGAAATTTCGTACGGTTGATGTTCTGTAATTAAATAAGGGGAGAAAGATGGCGAATTTGCGATAACAAATTTTGCGTTCTCTCGCAAAGCGAGCGTTTAGACGAAATTATAATAATTAAAGTCCGTGTAGTATTTCGTTTTAATTAAAAACAAGGCTTTGTTTATGAATTCGTCGGTAAAGGCGTGATAATGGTGGTCGATATGAAAGAGAAGAGGTCTGGTTTATCATCAGGAACAATGCCTGGTCGGAGATAAGTCCATTAATTCGGATTCTATTAGCACGACGACGAGTAACTGCGAGATAAGCGCTAATCTCGTGGATCGGGGTTACAACCCGATTCACACTTCCGAAAACTTAACATTTACCCTGTTTTTCTCTCCAAACTATTCTTACTTCCTTTCGGAAAATAATCTCCACGAGATTCGCGAACACAGAAAACGTTTAGGAGATTTCTGCGCGCCTTTAAACTTTTTTTTTAACTGTTTCTCTTTCTCTTATCGTCGTACCGCTTTTTGTTCGATATTTACGTTTGGCTTTATTGCTTTTTATAACGACCTATTATTAAACCGTACGCAATTTATTTTTAAATTAAAATATATGTTATCGAGCTCTATTTTTTAATTTGGGAATATTTGGCTTTTTTATTTTGATCAGAAATGATTTGAATTTAAAATGTGTTTCCTGCATTTAAAACAAAAATGAATTTCTAAACAAATATAATAAGTAAGTTATAATTTCGCACATCATAAATACAATTATTTCCAACTACAGTAAAACCTCAATTATCCGGACCTCAGTTATACGGATTCGCGATTATCCGGATTGTCAACCGCGTTCGTTTTTTTTCGTTAAAACGGGACGCTTCGTAATCGTGCTTAAAACCGAGTGTGCACATTCGAGCTCAAAGTGGCATATTCCGATCTCGGAAAATGAAGCGCGCCGTTCTGCGTCGCGCTTCATTTGCCTCCCTCGCTCGGAAATGTGCCACTTTTCGCTCGAATGCGCACATCCTGGTATTTATTGAATTTGCCTATATTATTATTTTACTCTTCAATGCAAAAAATTAAAATTAAATTAAATTAGATCTATTTCTTGTTTAAAAAAGATTAGATATTTTATTTCTTTTGATAAGTTATCGTGGTGGTCTTCCGCACGCCTAATTGTAGCGAGCCTAATAATAATATTTTCTGGTGTACTTTTGAATGTTTACTAATTCGCATTTTTGATTAATTAGAATTGTATATGAGTCAAATTTTTTAAAGTGGGCCACTAAAAATCAACTACAGTTGAACCCTGATAAGTCGAAGTCGAAGGGACAGCAAAAATAATTCGTCATATCAAAAACGCGAGTTACCAAAAGAAGTTCAGTTAAATACTTCGTATATATATATATCATCCATTTTTTATAGAAAATAACCAAAATTGATCTACAATCATTAACATTATGTATTTTTATTAAGACCCTAAAAAATATTGTTATTTACTTATTATTTACTGTTAAATTGAAAGTAATCTAAAATTGTCTTTTGCTTTATTGCTCCAAAATGTTGCGTTTCTACAAATTTTTCCAATGACCTTACCGATAATAATATATCTGTAAGAACATCTTCTTGAGCACATAGCAATAGAGAAATAGTATCTATTGCATTGTAAACTTGAGTTGTTGAAGGGATGTTTACTGTAACATCTGTATCACTTTCACTTTCACTTTCACAGTTTTTCTTATTTTCTTCTAGCACTTTACTTATAATGCTTTCATCGCTAGGAATTTCAGCAACTTCCAAATCTTTATCAACGTTGACATTTGTCATTTGTATCTTTAGCAGCTACAATTAGGTCTCTGTTTTTTAAAATGGTTGATAAAGTGTTTGCGGAAATACCAAAATCTTTAGCTATATCCTTTTTTCTTTTGAGCCCACGTTCCACTTCTTTTATAAGATTAATTTTCTCCCTTATGGTTAAACTTTTTAATTTTCGTTTACACTCCATGTTAATACGTAAATAATTTTAGAAAAAGTATTAAACTTTTTTAGATTTTCTGTTATACTCTGTTACAAACTATAAAGAACGTAAAACACATTTGTTAGTCTTCGTAGTCGACGAATAACTAGTAAATTGAAAACAAAAATGCAAAAATAGTTTTCTTTTTTTTGTAAAATAAACGGTAAAACCATCTCAAAAATTTATAACTGTTCATAAGGCATTTAAACATAAATTATTTTTTAAATCCAATTAAAGTGTCGCCGTCAAAACATTCTTGTAGTATAAACCTTTTATTCGTAGTTAACAATAGAGCTTTTAAAGCATCAATAACACCAAACCAAGCCGCCGTTAATCCTCTCTCAGGTAGAGAAATTTTTAGAAAAGTTGTAAAATTTAACTTCGAGTCCTCGACCTATTTATTAATAGAAACTTGAATTTAATGAATTGTAAAACGCTTCGACTAATTAAATAATTCGATTTATTAAATTCAGAGTTATTGACATAAAAATATTAACGTTGAGATAGGTAAGTACTAGGGAAACTAGTTCGAGTTTGAGCTATCAAAAATTCGGCTTATCGGCGTTCGACTTATGGAAGTTCGACTGTATGTCAAAATTAATGTTTCCAAATATTTTTGGGTAATTTTCATTTTTTTGAAAATTATATATAAATTAGTTTTAAGGCACATTTTGTATACACTGTTGTAATAAGTCTTCATTTATTGGTTAATTCAATTTTTAAATATAAAAAAATATTTATATGTTACATAAGGGGGTAGATCAAAATTTTAGAATGACATGGGTGGGGTATGTTAAGAAAAAGGTTTTGAAATATAAGTCGAAATTCGGAAAAAGTTAAAGTATTTTTTGTCATATACGATAAAGTCTCCCATCTAGTCTAGTTTAAAAGTACTAAATTAGAAATGTAGTTTTTGGTAAAAATACCCTACTGTGATTTTTAAATAAAAGAAAGGCGAGAAGTGGTACATTTAGTTCAGTTTGATTTAATTAATATTATTTGTAAGAGAGAGGAATAAAATAGGAATATCAATTATTAAGGAGTGTGTGCACTTTCAAGCGAAAACTTTTTCCGAATAGAAAATCTGAATTTGAAGGATTTGTTATTAATATAGTCGAATCCAATTAACACAAAGAGGTGCGCATTCGAGCGAAAAGTGGCACATTTCCGAGCGAGGGAAGCAAATGAAGCGCGACGCGGAGCGGCGCGCTTCATTTTCCCGAGATCGGAATGTGCCACTTTGAGCTCAAATTTGCACTCTACTCGCCGCAATTAACAATGATCAATTTACTTTAACAAAAATTCAAGTAATTCTAAAACCGTAATCGCGCTCTCAAAATGTCTTCTTTGGACGAAGTCTAATTGGAATTATTTTAAGTCTTACATTTTGTCGAGTTTAGAAGCACTATATCAGAGATTTGGTTCCTAATAGAAATACGATTTTTCAACATTTCTTGAAAATTGTTTAAAAATAAATAGAATAGTGCAGATCACGGCGAAAGGCGTAGTGAGTAATTAAAAAGGCAAGAACAAGAAATGCCAAAGTGACATATTGTTGTTAAAATACTTCTTTTGGTTCTTTAGAAATTGATGTTCGTGGTAGAGCAAGAATAAAACAAACATTTTCAATTGGCAATTTTATAGTTTTGCAATTTGCTATTTAAAACTTATTTTGATACATTAAAACAAATTCTTTTAAAATTTGTCACTTGAGCATTTCTTTCTCTCGCCCTTCAATTCAAACCCAAAGTACCATATTTCTAACAGCGGGAAAATAACAAGTTACATTTAAAAAAATTGGTCGTATCAACAGCACTTTTACTTATTCACGGTAAGCACGTGGCCGGAAGTGGAGTCTCTGCTTCATATAAAATTAAAAATGTTCCCCAAAACTGAGGAACATGCCACAATCCATTTTTTTTCCAAATTTTGTTAGCCCATAGCACTTAATCACTATCTTCTAGCACGAGTCTTCATTGCTTTTGTTTGCCCTACAAATTCAACAACATAATAAAATGCCAGCAAATTAACTACGTAATTAATTCTAGAAAGTAAACAAGATAATGATAAAGAATTACTTGTAAATAAAAAAAGCAAGCGAAGAAACTGTGCAGTACCAAAGACGTTTTAAAACTTACACAAAGCAGAATAAACATTGTTTTTAAATAAATCGAAAATTGAGAACGTCGACATTAGAAAACGTAGTTGGTTTAATTTCGAAAATAAATAAGATTAAATCTTAACTCTTGTATAAATTTGCTTATTTTTGAAATTTACTTTGTGATAGTTTTAAAGGTCTTCTGAACTTTTGATAAATTATAAGAAGTTTACATACGGCCGTCTTTGATCCCGGAGGAGAGTTAACTTTTCCTTATTACATTTTAATTAAATTCGTATAAAGTTTGGAGCTTTGTTTAGTGTAAACACATTATTAGTATTTTTTCCCCATAGTTTGTGTTTATAATTGCCGACTATAATGAAGCAGAGAGCTCTCGGTTAATTAATAAAGTATATTTGCATTAAGTTCCTCTGTTAGGATATTTACTTTAACGTTGCTCGCTGTTATGATGTTTACTAATTATAAAATTGATGTTTTAATTACAAATGAGTTGGTGCTATTCGAAAGCTTTGCCCGAAAGCTTTTAGAAGAACGATTAGAGCACTAAAACTCGTTAATAAGGTTAATCTTACTGTAATCGATAACATTCTGTATGCAAGCATTACGGTAATCCTAGATAGATACAAATAATGTCTCTGAAGATAGGAAAATCGAGATACCGGATTGGTTCCTCTCGGCCAAAAGCTCGTATATTTGAGGAGCTATAAATGTCATTTTCAAACGTAGAGAACCGCTTGCTTTCCCGGAATGGCTAACATCTGCTCGCATTCGGATGAATATCTATGTTTTACTTCCAACGAGCATATAAATGTTCGATGGTTATGATTTAGATTTGATATTTTACACTTTAATACATAGATATCCCGCATTTGTAATACGATGAGTGTTTCGTTTCATTTTTTTCATCCTTTTAACAGATTTCTAGTTTATTTTCTTTGGCGTCTTCTGTTTCGCGAGGTCCCTTATTGTTATCGGTGGGTACCAATCGGTTGACAAAGAAGGCTTTATGTGGTACCGTTTTGAAAATATTTTTTTTTATATTAGCAGTGTTTTGCTATACCTAACACACTATTTATAACAAACAAAAATTGTTAAATAAATCAATAGGGTAAATCCGGGAGAGATGCCGCGCATTTCCAAAAAAATTCATAATTTTGGCAATATTTCGCTTAATGAAATAATATTTTAACAGATTCTAATTATTATATAATACTTTAATATAAATGCAAAACTAAATAAAAATTCCATTCAGAAATACTCTTAACCTTCCGCTTACTAGGTGACTAAATGTCACATGCCATACTAGATGAGGTTTGCCATACCCCAAAAATAAAATGAAATAAAATCCACAAAATAGTTTTTTTTTGTAAAATAAACGGTAAAACCATCTTAAAAATTTATAACTGTTCATAAGGCATTTAAACATAAATTAGTTTTTAAATCCAATTGAAGTGCCGCCGTCAAAACATTCTTGTAGTATAAACCTTTTATTCGTAGTTAACAATAGAGCTTTTAAAGCATCAATAACACCAAACCAAGCCGTCGTTAATCCTCTCTCAGGTAAAGAAATTTTTAGAAAAGTTGTAAAATTTAACGTCGAGTCATCGACCTATTTACTAATGGAAACTTGAATTTAATGAATTTTAAAACGCTTCGACTAATTAAATAATTCGATTTATTAAATTCAGAGTTATTGACATAAAAATATTAACGTTGAGATAGGTAAGTACTAGGGAAACTAGTTCGAGTTTGAGCTATCAAAAATTCGGCTTATCGGCGTTCGACTTATGGAAGTTCGACTGTATGTCAAAATTAATGTTTCCAAATATTTTTGGGTAATTTTCATTTTTTTGAAAATTATATATAAATTAGTTTTAAGGCACATTTTGTATACACTGTTGTAATAAGTCATCATTTATTGGTTAATTCAATTTTTAAATATAAAAAAATATTTATATGTTACATAAGGGGGTAGATCAAAATTTTAGAATGACATGGGTGGGGTATGTTAAGAAAAAGGTTTTGAAATATAAGTCGAAATTCGGAAAAAGTTAAAGTATTTTTTGTCATATACGATAAAGTCTCCCATCTAGTCTAGTTTAAAAGTACTAAATTAGAAATGTAGTTTTTGGTAAAAATACCCTACTGTGATTTTTAAATAAAAGAAAGGCGAGAAGTGGTACATTTAGTTCAGTTTGATTTAATTAATATTATTTGTAAGAGAGAGGAATAAAATAGGAATATCAATTATTAAGGAGTGTGTGCACTTTCAAGCGAAAACTTTTTCCGAATAGAAAATCTGAATTTGAAGGATTTGTTATTAATATAGTCGAATCCAATTAACACAAAGAGGTGCGCATTCGAGCGAAAAGTGGCACATTTCCGAGCGAGGGAAGCAAATGAAGCGCGACGCGGAGCGGCGCGCTTCATTTTCCCGAGATCGGAATGTGCCACTTTGAGCTCGAATGTGCACACTCTACTTTTCGCCGCAATTAACAATGATCAATTTACTTTAACAAAAATTCAAGTAATTCTAAAACCGTAATCGCGCTCTCAAAATGTCTTCTTTGGACGAAGTCTAATTGGAATTATTTTAAGTCTTACATTTTGTCGAGTTTAGAAGCACTATATCAGAGATTTGGTTCCTAATAGAAATACGATTTTTTCAACATTTCTTGAAAATTGTTTAAAAATAAATAGAATAGTGCAGATCACGGCGAAAGGCGTAGTGAGTAATTAAAAAGGCAAGAACAAGAAATGCCAAAGTGACATATTGTTGTTAAAATACTTCTTTTTGGTTCTTTAGAAATTGATGTTCGTGGTAGAGCAAGAATAAAAACAAACATTTTTCAATTGGCAATTTTTGTAGTTTTGCAATTTGCTATTTAAAACTTATTTTTGATACATTAAAAACAAATTCTTTTAAAAATTTGTCACTTGAGCATTTCTTTCTCTCGCCCCTTCAATTCAAACCCAAAGTACCATATTTCTAACAGCGGGAAAATAACAAGTTACATTTAAAAAAAATTGGTCGTATCAACAGCACTTTTTACTTATTCACGGTAAGCACGTGGCCGGAAGTGGAGTCTCTGCTTCATATAAAATTAAAAAATGTTCCCCAAAACTGAGGAACATGCCACAATCCATTTTTTTTCCAAATTTTGTTAGCCCATAGCACTTAATCACTATCTTCTAGCACGAGTCTTCATTGCTTTTGTTTGCCCTACAAATTCAACAACATAATAAAATGCCAGCAAATTAACTACGTAATTAATTCTAGAAAGTAAACAAGATAATGATAAAGAATTACTTGTAAATAAAAAAAAGCAAGCGAAGAAACTGTGCAGTACCAAAGACATTTTAAAACTTACACAAAGCAGAATAAACATTGTTTTTAAATAAATCGAAAATTGAGAACGTCGACATTAGAAAACGTAGTTGGTTTAATTTCGAAAATAAATAAGATTAAATCTTAACTCTTGTATAAATTTGCTTATTTTTGAAATTTACTTTGTGATAGTTTTAAAGGTCTTCTAAACTTTTGATAAATTATAAGAAGTTTACATACGGCCGTCTTTGATCCCGGAGGAGAGTTAACTTTTCCTTATTACATTTTAATTAAATTCGTATAAAGTTTGGAGCTTTGTTTAGTGTAAACACATTATTAGTATTTTTTCCCCATAGTTTGTGTTTATAATTGCCGACTATAATGAAGCAGAGAGCTCTCGGTTAATTAATAAAGTATATTTGCATTAAGTTCCTCTGTTAGGATATTTACTTTAACGTTGCTCGCTGTTATGATGTTTACTAATTATAAAATTGATGTTTTAATTACAAATGAGTTGGTGCTATTCGAAAGCTTTGCCCGAAAGCTTTTAGAAGAACGATTAGAGCACTAAAAACTCGTTAATAAGGTTAATCTTACTGTAATCGATAACATTCTGTATGCAAGCATTACGGTAATCCTAGATAGATACAAATAATGTCTCTGAAGATAGGAAAATCGAGATACCGGATTGGTTCCTCTCGGCCAAAAGCTCGTATATTTGAGGAGCTATAAATGTCATTTTCAAACGTAGAGAACCGCTTGCTTTCCCGGAATGGCTAACATCTGCTCGCATTCGGATGAATATCTATGTTTTACTTCCAACGAGCATATAAATGTTCGATGGTTATGATTTAGATTTGATATTTTACACTTTAATACATAGATATCCCGCATTTGTAATACGATGAGTGTTTCGTTTCATTTTTTTCATCCCTTTAACAGATTTCTAGTTTATTTTCTTTTGCGTCTTCTGTTTCGCGAGGTCCTTATTGTTATCGGTGGGTACCAATCGGTTGACAAAGAAGGCTTTATGTGGTACCGTTTTGAAAATATTTTTTTTTTTATATTAGCAGTGTTTTGCTATACCTAACACACTATTTATAACAAACAAAAATTGTTAAATAAATCAATAGGGTAAATCCGGGAGAGATGCCGCGCATTTCCAAAAAAAATCATAATTTTGACAATACAGTCAACTCGCGTTATAACGAAGTTCGATATAACGAAAATCTCGATATAAAGAAAGAAACCGCCGGTCCCTTGAAAATCTCGCTTTATAACGAAAATTTTAATGGGTTTTGGTCCCCTCGATATAACGAAGTTTTCTTGACCAAAGTCTAATAATTTTTGTTAAAAAAGTAAGTACTGTAGGTATGTTATATAATTTACATAATGTGTTTCTACACAATTTTTGATTTTTTTATCTTAAAGTAATGCAAACTTAACACTATCAATTATCAATTACTTGCAAAGCCATGACCTTGACGACAGTGTATTCTCAAGTATCTTAAATCTGGAGAACGCAATTGAACGGACACGTACAGTCACCTGCATACAAACTAAAATTACGGATTTTTTTTAGATTATACGTGTTTCTATTTGTATTATTTCTATTGTTTTTTTTTATTGTTGTTTTCTATTGTTTTATTATTTTTTTTTACATTTCTGCGTTATATTGGTTATTTTAATAAACGACAACGAATTTCTGGTGTTTCGGATTGATTAATTCTATATCTCTAAACAAAGTAAAAATTTGTTAATTTATGCTTTTATAATAAGGAATTTCGATATAACGAACTTTCGATATAACGAACTTTTTCGTGGGTCCCTTAAAATTCGTTATAACGCGAGTTTACTGTATTTCGTTTAATGAAATAATATTTTAAAAGATTCTAATTATTATATAATACATTAATATAAATGCAAAACTAAATAAAAATTCCATTCAGAAATACTCTTAACCTTCCGCTTACTAGGTGACTAAATGTCACATGCCATACTAGATGGGTTTGCCATACCCCAAAAATAAAATGAAATAAAATCCACAAAATTGTACTTTATGACAGTTAAATGATAAGAAATATATTTTAATAACCAATAATGAATAGGTTTAAGTAAATCACATATTTATTTATTTATGAGTTATAATAGATTTTTATTAATAAAAATACAAATAGGTACTTAACTTTTTCTTCAACCTATAAACTATTGAGTCTTTTCTTGAGTACTAAATTCTAATGACACGTGTCAATTACGATACCGAATATTAAGAAAACTTAACAAGAATTTCATTCTTGCCTTCTCATTGAAACACAAATTAATTTCACGGCAATTTCTTAATGCTTCAGAATAATTTAGACCAATCAATTACACGAAAAATTAATTCAATAATTTTAATCGTTCCCTCTCACTTGCATTGACAAGATTATCCTATCTTCTCGCTCCCTTCCACTCCTTGCTATGGTAAATACGTGTTGTGAATATAAAATCGATATTTACTAAATTAAATTAAAATTTATAATTTGAAGAAGCGCACGGTAAATTATACTAATGTAGTAAACACAAGGATGTGCGCATTCGAGCGAAAAGTGGCACATTTCTGAGTGAGGGACGCAAATGAAGCGCGACGCGGAGCGGCGCGCTTTTCCCGAGATCGAAATGTGCCACTTTGAGCTCGAATGTGCACACTTAGTTTTAAGCGTGATTCGCAATGATTTAGGTGAATAAACTAGACGAAAATTAAGTTAATGAATTTTGTACATTCTCTCTCGCTCGTACATTCGCTATTGTCGTATCTTCTCGCTCCCTTCCACTCATTGTTATGGTAAATACGTGTTGTGAATATAAAATCGATATTTACTAAATTAAATTAAAATTTTTATACAAAGGAGCGCACGGTAAATTATACTATTGTAATAAACACGAGGATGTACACATTCGAGCGAAAAGTGGCACATTTCTGAGTGAGGGAAGCAAATGAAGCGCGCTTCATTTTTCCGAGATCGGAATGTGAAACTTTTCGCTCGAATGCGCACACTCGGTTTTAAGCTCGATTACCAAACGTCCCGTTTTAACAAAAAAATTGTTCACGTTAGTTATACTTCACCTAGTACACGGAAGGTTAAAATTAAAAATAAAAAAAGCGAATAATGCGCCGCCTTTCTCTCGTGCTTGGTAGAGACGCCGCATTGAAAAAGGATAGATGCCGCACTTATAATGTTTTGCTTTCCAATTTTTTTCTCGTAATTGAACTCTGGGACATACATTACACATGTCCATATACATCGTACAAGTCTCATGAAGCCATTCTGAGCATTTGAACCATCAAAGTCAATCATCTTTTTTTGTAGTTTCCTCAGATGACTCAAAGCACTTTACACAACAATATTTTCTTTTATTTGTTAGAGAACCGTGTTTTTCGAATTTTCTTTTTAGTGCCATTCTTTTTGGTCTTTTGTTCAAGTATATTTTACATTTACTTTAATTTAATTTTTTTTTATTCTATACATTTTGTTCAGTAGTTAATACACTCCCAGGTTACTTTTTTGTGCTGTATAATGGTATTTGATTTTGCCAGCTTTAATTTTTTCAATGGCTTCCAGTAATTGTTCTTCAGACCAATGTATTCTTTTTAGAGTTGTTGGTTCTCGCAAATACTTCTGCGACATAACTTAAAAAAATATTGAATGGTATTTTTGTTCATGAGTGTACTAATCATAGTAACTCTAAACACATAAACTATATTACATGTTTGAAAAAACATTATTCCCTAACACATAGAGCTCATCCTGGTCATTGCAAAAAACTGTCCTCGAAGGATGATCAAATATAACCAGACGATCGTCCGATGACTATTCGTCCGCATACGCAAGAGTAAAAATACAGTAAAACCTCTCTTAACGGACACCTCTCTTCAACGGACAATTTTCAAAAGTCCCAGTTGAGAAAAGTATAAGAGAACAGTGTATTAAGACCCCCTGCTCAGCGGACGCCCCTCTACAACGGACAATATAATTAGTCCCGCGACTGTCCGTTGGAGAGAGGTTTTACTGTACATACCACTACGTATTCAATGTAACTTCAGGCTTATCTCTACTTTGTACTATATGTAGATTACAAATTTGTAATAAATGTTTAATTTTTATACTAAAAGTGAGATTAACGTTATTAAGTGACCTACAAAAAATAATACAAGGCTCTATTTGAACAATTTAAACCGTTTATTAGATGGCTTTTAATAGGTACCTAAACTGTAAACAAAATTGTTGAACAAACTTTAAAAGTAATTTCATTAGTGGTGTTAAAAAGCACAGAAAATTTAAAAATTATTTATTTCGTAAAAATGAATTAATAATATGGAATTTCCTGCATCTCTTCCGACGTTAATTCAACCACCTTCTCGCTTTCTTCCCAGCATTGTCGTTGCAAATCGACATTTAAGGCTTTTGACGGTGCGCGAAAAATTTTACAATCTAGCAAAAATTCGCCCGAGATTCCTTCGATATCCTTAGAAACGGCTGCGTAGATTGACGTCTGAGCTCCTTGCAGGGAATTCTAAAAATTAAGTTTTTTTTCCAATTTAACGTTGTTAAAATACGAATCGTTGGCTATACGTACCTTGAAAAAAAAATGCATACCAAACAATTTGAAACATATTGAACGTAGATTGTAGTGGTTGACGAGAATATTTGTAGAAACTACTCCGGGATGAAGTGAATTAACGGTAACACCGGATCCTTCCAACCTTTTTGCCAATTCGTTGGCCATTAAGACGTTACAAAGCTTGCTCTTGGAGTATGATCCTTTTTGGGGTGCTGTTAAATTTTTTACGTCGAACTTTGCCAAAAAAGCAGCCATTGATGAAATATTAATAATCCGACTGGGGGCCGATCTTTTCAACAATCCTATCAAAAAGAACATTAATAATTTTTTTAGATATTTGAAAAAAATTGCCGGGCAAACCAATAAGTAGAATTGTTAACAAAAATGGTCCAAAGTGATTCGTTTGCATTATAGTATTTATCCCATCTTTTGTAATTAAATTCTGTAAACCGGCGACTCCAGCATTGTTTATTAATATGTCTAATTTTTTTTCGGTCGATTTAATGTCGTCAGCGAACTTCCTTATGGAAGTGAAAGATGATAGATCTAAAATTTTGAGAATTACGTTCGTGTTTCCAGTTGTTTTGATTATCTCTTTTCTGGCCTCTTCTCCTCTTTGGGGGTCTCGACAGGCTAAGATTACTTTGGCTCCTCTTTTTGCTAAATCTTGCGCTGTGTAAAAGCCTATTCCTAATTTAAAAAAAAAGTATATAATTACTAGTGTTGTACAATTTGACCGACTAAACCAACTATAAACTTTAACCGGTTTAATTAAGTCATCACCTAACTAGCCAAGCCAAATTATCTTGTTAAATCAGTTAACCGGATAATCGGTTAAATTAATTAACCAGTTACGTTTGTTATTTTCATATATGAAGCAGGTATTATTAATAAGTTACATATTGTTAACGTATATTAATCAATATAATATTTATTTAATGATTATCATTATCTATATTATTAAATATAATTTTTTTTCACTTTTTTCACAATTATTTTTCATGATATTAAAAAACACTATATTTTATGAAACATTTTAGTATTTATAATTTTGATTAATTTATTATTTAAACAATGTATATTAAAATACTTATTTTAAATTACGCGCGACTTTATAAAATACAATTAAAATTCTGCTTTCTGCAGATGGCAGCGCTGGTATCGCTTTTCAATTCACTTTAATTTAGTTTGTTGAAATAGATCTTTGATATACATTTTTCATTAATAAATAAAAAAAACATTTTATATATTTTAAAACAGTTTACTCCGATTGGCAATGGCGAACCTGAATGTAAATATTAATTAATAATAATGATAAAAAAATTGAAAAAAAAATTAATAATATTAATAATGATAGTTACTTAATTAATATTAGTTAATATATGACAATAATATGGAATTTATTAATAACAACTACTTAATTATATGTATAAAAGAGAACTGAATAGCAAGTAAATTAATTTAACCGATTAATTAAGTTAACCGGTTAACCGGTTACCTAATTAATCAATTAACCGGCTCACTGATTTAACTAGTTAATGTAGCTTGACTGGTTGGTCGACCAACTAAATAACCCGGTTAAACTTTATGGCCGATTTAATTGGCTAATTTATACAGCACTAATAATTAGTTGTTAGTTTTGATGATAAAAAAAAAGTTTACCTGCGTTAGCGCCTGTTATAAGAACTGTTTTATTCACTAAACACGTCGGACTTTGATCCCATCCCATACTTACAACGACATAAATTTTTAAAACTATTAATAATAATATAAAGCATATAAACAATATCAGAAATAGATTCATTTTGAATCTCGATTAAAATGTAAGCTGCGAAATTGCCTGAATCTGGTTTTAATAGACAACAAAATAGTGGGTGACCCATAAACTTATCTTAATTGTTATTTATACATACAAAAGGTACATAATTATTTTATTATTTAATTTACAAATAAAGGCAGATTACTTAAATAATTGTGTGCTGCAGAAAGATATGCATATTAAACCTAAATCTTTTTTTTTTAATTTAGCTTTTAAAATTTCGTACTTTTCTAGCATTTTTTAAAGTTTTTAGAAATAATACATTTTTATTGTTCTCACTGTTTTAAATAAATTTTTAATTTACTCTTTTTATAAAATACAGTACCAAATAACCTTGCTTTACTTCTATTTAATTAAAATTTTTGTTAATAAAATTCTTGTTAATAAAATCAAAAAATGCTAAAAAAGAAAAGTTTTGACTTAACTGTTTGCCAAAGCAGCATTAATAAATTTTTGAAAAAAAAATCAACCAAAATATCCTGAAATCTACTTCCTTATTTGCGTTTTGTATTATCTACAGCAGTGGTTCCCAATCCTATGTCCGCGGGCACCATAGCTCCCGCAGACCCCTTTACGTGTGCCCGCCGCTGTGCGACCACTATAAAAAAAATAAGTTTAAACTAAACGCTTATTTTGATCCACGTGGCACTATAAATTTACTTTGAAAAAAACTAGTGCCCGCAGCCCGACCGGCATTCCAGAATATGCTCTTAGGCGCAAAAAGGTTGGGGACCCCTGATCTGCAGTCTTGTTTTCGGCTTAAAATATAGCCGTAAATATAAAACATTTCATCTGAAAATAATTTATTTCGGTAAATATTTTACACTTAACAGGTGGTTTAAAAACATGTAATCAAAAAGGCAGTTTAGCACACACCATCAACCGAAAATATAAAGCTGTTATGTAGACTTTTAATATTTCGCGTTTAAAAATGCTCCATATTCATCAAAGATTTTCCAATTAGTCTCAGCTGATTCGTTAACGATGTAAAGAGGTGATTTTGCTGCAGTTATAAATTTCAAACGTGTCATTATTTTACGACCCTTAATAAAGCCCCCCCAACTCAATATTTCGGTATTATTTATCAATATGATAATGCAATGTCAGTGTACGATGTGACAGAATAAATCCTTTGATTTATTGCAAACATCCGACCCATCGCCTAATTGATTTATTTTAATAAAACGAAATTACACATTTCGAAGCAACACTTGGAGCGCTCTCGAACAAACTTTGGGAAAATGTCATGTGAAACATTTTTCCCGAACGAAAGGAGAAAAAAAAAGAAGCTTACCCTACTTACAGTTCTATTCAATTCCTGTGAATACAAATGACTGGACCGTCGAACTGACTGAATGTTTCGCGTTACAGACTAAAGTTCTGTGCGGGGCTTGAAAATTCCACCTCGTCCCTTGCGACTAGTAATTTTGTTCGCTATTTTAGCGCTGCTTTGTTCAAGAATTAAGTCTGTTCTTTTTGAAAATTGTTTTTTTGCTTAAATTACACTGGTCAATACTGGTCTTGCCGCAGGAAGTCTGGTGTGTTCGTGTTGTCATTGTGAAGCTGCGCTTATTTTTGAAGTTATACTTCTTTCGGCGTGTGACAGTAAAATTGCGCGCGCACTGCTAACGAAATTTTGACAATATAAAATAAGTCGTCTAAGAAAGTAAATTCATGATTGTGAATCTTGCTTAAAACCGAGTGTGCACATTCGAGCTCAAAGTGGCACATTCCGATCTCGGGAAAATGAAGCGCGCCGCTCCGCGTCGCGCTTCATTTGCCTCCCTCGCTCGGAAATGTGCCACTTTTCGCTCGAATGCGCACATCCTCGTATTTACTGAAATTGTCTACGTATTCTTTGCTTTTTCAAAACATAAATCGATATTTAGTTTAGTAATTTCGATTCTACACTACTGGCCATATTAAATGGAACACACAAAATAAGTATGATATAATAAATATACGTTGAAAACTTTCTTGTATATGTATTTTATAAATAATTATTAATTGGGTTTTAAAAAATCATAAGTAAAACGCAACTAATAATATTGTTTTTTAAATTTATTATATAAAATGGTGTATTTGCGTTGGACAAATTTAATGGAACAAGTATAGATAGCAGAATTAATCACTAAATAATTTGACAATTGGGTGAAAATCAGACGTGTTTAGCTAACCCGAAACGTCTTTTTATTTACATGTGAATTTATTTATATTAATTATGCATCCTAAACAACTTATTAAAATTGTAAAAGACCTTTATGATCGACATCAGAATTACAGAAAAGTATCAGAAATTAGTGGTGTATCGTTATCAACAGTGCATAGATTTATCAACAAGGATGAATCTAAGGTGAAAAAAGACTCCTAGACCAAAGTCTAAGCTCACTCAACGAGATGAATGACAGATTCAACGAGTTGTGCACAATTGCAGCGATGAGTTAAGGCGATGTACCAGTCGTGTATTCAAAATAAAGCTTATTTAAATCATGTCTCAACTAGGACAATTAAAAGGAAGCTTAATATATTCAATTTTAAATACAAAACCTTAACCAAACAGATTCAACGCGCCCAAGGACATAAGGTAAAGCGATACAAGGCTTGTCGCACCTGGATTCAAGTTTGCATTGATTGGAAAACTGTTATATTCATCGTTCAAAAGCGATTTTCCCTAGATGGTCGTGATAATTGGTCGACGTATGTTGATCCTGATTGCAAAAATGTGAGAGATAGAGTTTGATGTGAGGGAGGCGGATACATGATCTGGGGCATGATGAGTTCAACAGGACTATTTTGGATTAAATTTTTGAAAGACAAAGCTAATTCTACTCAATACATTGATGTTCTCAAGGAAGCCAAGACTATTCTTGATGAACAATTTGGTGATGAAAATTATGTATTTCAACAAAATAATTGCTCAATTCATAAATCTCGACATACAACATGGCTAAAAAATTCCAATATTGAAGTCTTAGAATGACCCACGAAGAGTCCCGATTTCAATATTATGGAGAAGATGTGGTCACACTTAAGTCAGAAAGTGTACGCTACAAAAGTTAAGTTTAATTCAAAAAATGAATTACAATTTGCTATTGAAAAGGCAGTATCTGAAATAAATCATACAGGATCAGAATATATTGATACTGTGTATATGTCCATTAACAAACGTCTACTCGACTGTTTTGAACGAAAAGGAGGTTTCATCAATTATTAAATAATAATGGAAGTGTAAAAATGTATTAAAAATAGGTTGTTCCAAAAAAATTGTCCACCTAAATTACATTAATTTCAATAATTTAAATTTAATTACTTAAGTTAAATATTTGAAAATGTTGTATTTTGAATATCATAATATAAGAATATTATATACCAAGTTTGGCCAGAATCTATTCATTAGTTTTTGAATTATAACATGTTCCATTTTATTTGGCCAGCAGTGTATATTCGAAAAACGTATTTACCATAGCAATGAGTGAAAGGAAGCGAAAAGATACGATAATCTCATCGGTGCAAATTAGAGGGACCGATTAAAATTATTCAACTGATTTTTTGTCCAATTTATTGGCTTAAATTATTGTGAATCATGCGTACAACCGAGTGTGCACATTCGAGCTCAAAGTGGCACATTCCGATCTCGGGAAAATGAAACGCGCCGCTCCGCGTCGCGCTTCATTTGCCTCCCTCGTTCGGAAATGTGCCACTTTTTGCTCAAATGTGCACATCCTCGTATTTATTGAAATTGTCTACGTATATTTCGCTTTTTCAAAACATAAATCGATATTTAGTTTAGTAATTTCGATTCTATATTCGAAAAACGTATTTACCATAGCAATGAGTGGAAGGAAGCGAAAAGATACGATAATCTCATCGGTGCAAATGAGAGGGACCGATTAAAATTATTCTACTGATTTTTTGTCCAATTTATTGGCTTAAATTATTGTGAATCATGCGTACAACCGAGTGTGCACATTCGAGCTCAAAGTGGCACATTCCGATCTCGGGAAAATGAAACGCGCCGCTCCGCATCGCGCTTTATTTGCCTCCCTCGCTCGGAAATGTGCCACTTTTTGCTCGAATGCGCACATCCTCGTATTTACTGAAATTGTCTACGTATTCTTCGCTTTTTCAAAATATAAATTGATATTTAGTTTAGTAATTTCGATTCTATGTTCGAAAAACGTATTTACCATAGCAATGAGTGGAAGGAAGCGAAAAGATACGATAATCTCATTGGTGCAAGTGAGAGAAACCGACTAAAATTATTCAACTGATTTTCTGTCTAATTTATTGGCTTAAATTATTGTGAATCATGCTTACAACCGAGTGTGCACATTCGAGCTCAAAGTGGCACATTCCGATCTCGGGAAAATGAAGCGGGCCGCTCCGCGACGCGCTTCATTTGCTTCCCTCGCTTGGAAATGTGCCACTTTTCACTCGAATGCGCACATTCTGGAATTCGAGCTCGGGAAAATGAAATTTATTTAAAATATTAAACCTAATTAATTTTGTGAATTACGCATAAAACGGAGTCTGCACATTATCGTATTTATTAAATTAGTTTAAGGGGACCCGGTGGTCTAAAATTTTCAAAAGTCGATTTTTTTTCAATATTTTCTGCATGGCGGGGATAAAAAAGAACTATTCATCCGAATTAACTCAAATTTTGATTTTTGAATTTGAATATTAGTGGCTATAGGTGGAACCCCCGAAAATTTTTTATCTTTATAGCTTCTTATTTTTTTTCGTAAAAAAACAATGAAAAATTGTGTATATCTTGGTATTCAAATTTCGAGAACGCGCTATTTTGTCAAAAAATTTTTTTCTGGTTCGGCTGTAGACCCATAAATTGATAATTTTTTTTTTAAATAAGTTGAAGTGTCAAAATCACATCCGCCATCGAGGTCCATTTTTTTGAGGGTGTCATTTTTCCGATGATTAAATTATTTTTTTATTATAAATAGGTTTTTGTATTCTTGATAAATATTATACATTTTTATATTTTCTACAAAGTACGTTATCGTCCAAAAGTAAGAGACCGCTATTATTTTTACAAGTATTCATAATGGAAAGGCATTAATGTATAAAAAAATAATCATAACCATTATTGTTAAGATTTAACAGTGAAAACAGCAAATTAAATATTAGATCTTTCTCTAAAATCAATAAATGATGCATAGAATCGCGACCCTAGAAGGATTTTTGAAGATGTCAACTTACATTTTTTTTTAGAGCTAGAGATCATCCGTCATTAAAAAAGTATAATTTTGGATTTATGATAAATCAAGAAGTTTTACACAAAAAAATTAATAAAACGTAAAACAGCCCAACTTCTAAGCTTTCGTGCTTTTTTCAAAATAATTACATATATTTTTATTAATCAAACGGCAAAGGTTGTAAAATTATCGTAGATTTTATTTTTTTGATATTAATTTTTATTAAATGGCTATTAAGCAATTGAAGTACTCCAATTTTGGTAAACATCTTCTGGGAGCATACATAGATAATAAAATAAAATAAATTTTCTGCTTCCAAAATTATCGATCTCTGCAAAAATATGCACCCTTGAGAAGATATTTATTGAAGGTATGCAACTTTAAATATGCACTTTGTATTCCCGGTCATTTCCAATTGTTCTAGAATTTGAAAATACTAAGCATGTTTAGTATTTATTTACGATATAAGTATTTATTTCTACCTGATATTTTCATAATTTAACTTTTTTCGTTCTTACCCCCTTATCAAGGTGCATAGTTATACCACAAAATACTTTTCTGCGCTTAAAATTTTGCTAGTTATTTTTTAATCACAATTATAAATAATTTCAATATATAAAATAAATTAAAATTTTATATAGAAAAAAAAATTAATAATTATAATTGGACTAAAAAACATTAGTATCGACGTATTTTCAACATTTATTTATGGTACATAATAAATAAATTAGAACTATATTTAAAAATAATAAACATATCAGAACAAATAAAAAGATATCTAGAAAATTAAACATTAGCGCCCTTCTGCAATACTATAATTATTATCCTTTGAGTTTAAAGATAAACAAGTATTTTACAATTTTATACACATATTTATGTTACTTTGTAATAAAAATAAAACAAATCGCATTAATTAAGATTCATAACATAATAAATATGTATTCTTAAAAAATTAGTTTTTGAATTGCGCGCCGACGCTTACTTTGCGGTTTCCTTCAAACCTAACAATCGAATTCGCATGAAAGTTCTCTGAATATAACATTTGAAATAATATTGGAAGTAATCAGCTATTTGCTAGACCAGACTATATGTCAAAAATAGACGAAAGTATGCGAGTTTAACCGATAAAACTAGACCTGCAACAACTATGTGTTTTGAACGTTTTTCAAAACAGCCTAAAAATTGATATCTTGCATCTCTATACAACTATCGTGACTCTCTCTACGAGTAGTTCCCACGCCACTAGCGAGACCTCTTAAATGAATGCAAGATCGTATTAGAAGAGTGTGCTATTAAAAAAATCTTATTAGTAGCGATTAAACTTTATTTTGCTGTTTTGAATACAAACCTTTATAATAAGTACTTTAATTATTAATTGCTAAACACTTGTAAAAATGGCCAATGGTACGGTACTTTTGGACGGTAGTATAAACGGTTCGATGATTTTTCAAGTACCACGAAGTCTGCCGAAAATTATTTCAAGTCAAGCTGAAAAGCACCGAAAAATTTGGTTCCTGATAAAAATACGGTTCTGTAATTTTTAAAACAAATTTTGTAAAAAGTAAATCGACGAAAATTTTGCTGCAGAAAGATCTTGCTAGAATTTAGATGTTGATCAACTAGCAAAGTGTAAGTGGCATTAATGGCAACTCGGGGAAAAGAATTACTCAAATTTGGGGACGATCTCCCTTGTTTATTTGTCTCCGTCTTCAATTCGAAGGTGTTGATCTAGAAAAAAGTAATTTGGGGTGAATTTAAAATGGATTTGCTTCGACTGTTGTTTTAGAGGAGCACGTTACCTTTGGCAGAGCGTAATAATAAAAAGTTGGACAAGGAGTTGAACGTAATTTGTAACGTTAGCTTAGCTGCGGTTTTCCGAATTAATAATGGAAATGTTATTATTCATTTATGCGGGAATGAGAACCTTGTTTGAATACAAAACTGAATAAAATCAACATCACGTTTGGAGAGTACACGTTAAAAATATTTAATCTGCCCTTTGTAAATGGTTATTTCGAAATGTGTTTGCATAGCCTCTCGTTTCATGTTTAGTGCTAATGCCTTCAAGTTTTGTTTATAGTAACAATAAACTTTGTATATCTTTCTATTAATTGGACAAACCGTCGACCATTTAAATTTAAAGACCCATCAAAAGCTTTCCAGCATTCCATTTTAATCGCTTCGTTAATATGGTTGTATTTTCACGATTTGTACTTATCCAATTCGTTTTCCATAATTATTGCGAAGGGCGCTTTTTACGAGTTAGGTCACTCTACTTATGAGGATTTGACTATAAAAAGCTTTCTCTCATCGGAAAAAAAGTTGGGATTAACGAGAAATGTTTTGATGTGTAAAAGTAATTAATATTCCGAAATTCGTGTATTTGAGGTCTTTGTTTTAAACCTGTCAACTCTATAGGTACAGCTTTAACAAAATTTCCATTAGCTATTGTTTTATTATTCCGATAAATGGTTTAATTTTTCATACCTTTCATTCTTTTTAACACCTTTCGGATTTTACGTGTTTTTCTGAAAGCCTTTCTTTCGGTTCGATTTTTTATTTCAATTCAAATTTAAATAAACGAAACCCCACTTTCTCGCAATGCTTTTTATTTTTTTCATAATTAAAAGAATCCTAGTCTAATTTTTGTAAAACCGCGTTCATATCTATTTATTTTCTTTTGGAATTAATTGTCTAAAGCACGATAATTCAAATAAAACATAATTAAAAAAAAAACCGGTGCGTGTATGTAGGGGAACTTGTTGTACCTTCGTCCTTTGTACCTAGAGCAACTTTATTTTTTTTTAATATTTGCGGGCTTTCGTGACCCATAACTTTCGATGTTTCAAATGCCACATTGACAGACATTAACGTAAAGTTAGCAGCAGCTGGGCAATGTACTTTGTTAATGTAACTATGAGATCAATTAAATTATTTAAGCTAAAAAAGTAAGTTTTTTTATATTCTTTTTACTTAAATATCTTGTTGATTTTTATTACCTAATAACAAATGACTCGTCGTAATAGAAAGATTATTTATTAATGTTTGCATAGTAGTGGTCTGATCTTGGCACACCATAATCTTTAATTTTATTTTTGAGTTTAAACATCAAGGGTCGGTGTGTTGTACCTCGGTCACTGTCAATAAATTGTACCTTGGCCCTAAGATCAACGTGCAATAAATAAAAATTTAGATATACCTTTGTTATAAATTCTTATTTTTTTTTATATTTTGCTTCAGATAATATGCCTCGAAAGTGTAACGAAAAATTTAAATTTTTGCAAAGTTATCTATTAAGTATGTAAAATTTTAGTATACAAGAAAAGTTTTGTTAATTTTTGAAACAATTTTAGTGTCATCTCAAAGAAGAACATTAGTAGTTCTTATAATCTAAAAATAAATATATAGTTTTCATAGAACAATGGGTTTTATTTTGCTTAATGTGAATAGAGCCAAACTACATCACCTTTGTTGGACCTAGGCCATAGATCCACTAATTTTTAAATCTTATAGCAATTTGAATAAACGGTTGGTAATGGTTACAAATATTTTATGATGAATACCTTATTAGTGCCCCACTAAGATGCAATTCATTTTATCAACAAATTGTTACATATACAATTTAAAAAAATTACAAGTGACAAAAGGACCAAGGTACAAAACGCTCCACTACTTGATTGCGCGTTAGAAGTTATACTTTTTTGGCGTAACTAAATTTAAAATAACCTTAAGTTTCTGTATAGGTAGACCACTGATTTCCTAATTATATGGAGAAAACCCTATAAATCAAAAACAAAGCAAAATATGCATAAATTGGTCAGTTATTTTTAAAATTAATACAATTTTTTACATAAAATAGTTGTTAATTTTTTAGTGCATCCGTCCATCAAATAAATACTGTATATCTATGATATAAAATGTGTATATGTGTATAGGTCCCTACTTTTATTTTACATTTAAATAAATGGCCGAATTATGCCCATTATATTTTCTTTTTCGATTAACAGTTTTTTGAGGAAGCCATCTTCTCTTTAGAAGTGTTTTAGATGAATTGTTTTTTGTGTGTACATATATAAAATATAAAATAGAAAAATAGAAAGAAAACCCTTTTTTGGCTATAATACCAGTGTCATCCAATAAATTGGCTCAAATAATAACTGAAAATAAACATGTTGTATAGCAAAAATTTATATTTTAAATAGTTTTCATTTTCCCGAGCTTCCAAAACAGGAAAAAACAAAAATAGTACACTATAAAAGTTCAAAATTCAGAATAACAACAATAGCTTTATGTATACATAGCTTTTCTTTAACTTATACAGAAAAAAAAGAAAGGAGACACCAAAAAATCATTATCGGAGCAATTATCATTAACGAGTTTGGCAATCTTGTACTCAGGACCATATTATCAGTGTGTTTATATATTTGTGCTTAGATAAAAAATTAATAGATTGAACTTTGTTTTTTGTTATATTTAAGAAACACTTTAAATTGCAAAAAACCTTAAAGTGTCCAAAACTAGCGTTTGGACCCTATAATAATCTAATTTAAAATTTTTGATTTGAAGAAGCAAAGAAGAAAATAGACGAATGCAATAAATACGAAGATGTGCGCATTCGAGCGAAAAGTGGCACATTTCCGAGCGAGGGAAGCAAATGAAGCGCGACGCGGAGCGGCGCGCTTCATTTTCCCGAGATCGGAATGTGCCACTTTGAGCTTGAATGTGCACACTCGGTTGTAAGCATGATTCACAATAATTTAAGCCAATAAATTGGACAAAAAATCAGTTGAATAATTTTAAACGGTCCCTCTCACTTGCACCAATGAGAGTATAGTATCTTTTCGCTTTCTTCCACTCATTGCTATGGTAAATACGTTTTTCGAACATAGAATCGAAATTATTACACTAAATTTCTATTTATGTTTTCAAAAAGCGAAGAATAAGTAGGCCAATTCAGTAAATACAAGGATGTGCGCATTCGAGCGAAAAGTGGCACATTTCCGAGCGAGGGAGGCAAATGAAGCGCGACGCGGGCGGCGCGCTTCATTCCGAGATCGGAATGTGCCACTGAGCTCGAATGAGCACACTCGGTTTAAGCACGATTCACAATAATTAATTTACTTTCTTAGACGGCTAACTTCATACTGTTAAACTTTTGTTAGCTGTGCGCGTGCAACCTTCGTTTTCTGCCACAATTTTACTCTCAACGCGCAGAAAAAAAAAATATAACTTCAAAAATAAAACAGGAAAACAACTATGGAAGCTTTCGACAAACAAACACATTTTTTTGACAAGTATGGAAATTTGAAAATGGAGTGGGGAAAATGTTTGTTCGCGCAAACAACGAACGGATAAATTCACTTCCCCAAAACAAACAGCGATTTTATTAGATATGAATATTACCGTAGAGCTTTTCGGCGTGTGGATATTTGTTTTTGGAACCGAGCGAAAGCAAGGCCTTACGACTTCGGTTGACCAGCGCGTTTAAAATTCAGGAAACGGAAATACCTTAATTTAAACGCGGAGCTTTATTATTAAACGGGCGACGCGTATTCATCTTTAAAATTTATATCCCCAACAACCCTTTCTTAGGAATCGGGCAAGAGCGGCGCGGGAGCCGTGTAAAATATTAGAGAAGGCAGAAATTGGAATGCTTAATTGCCGGCTCTTGGTTTTGCTCCAGAAACGTGGAGAGGAAGTCCAGAGATTCCGGAAGACCAGAAATCCCATGAGGCAGCGGTCTTTCCGGACAGTAAGACGATTTCCGCTTACCCTCTACGTACTACGTGTTAATTAAATTCGAGGATCTCGTGTTTAGTAACAAAGAAACTCAATTACCGAATTATGTTTAACAATCTGAATATAAGTTTAAACTTCTCAAAAGTTACGACAGTTTTACGTTTGAAGTGTGATGTATGTATGCTTTCGCACAAATGAACTTAAATTAGTTTCAAGTGTGAGAATTTATACACTTTCTTCCACCGACAGCCACACTTTAATTAATAAAACTCTTTAGCATTACAAGAACCACTTTATAAACTTTTGAGGGCGAATTGTGCTTTTAAAAAATCGATCCTTCGCACTTTCTCATTTTCTATTTTACTTTCATTTAAATATTTTATTTTGAAAAAAGTTAGGAGTGCGTTCATAATTTGAAAATGGTGTACTGTTACAAAATTAAAATTCAGAAAAAAAATGTGATACAGTAGAGTCCCGATTAGCCGAGCGAATGTAGGCCGAAAACCTCGCTAATCAAAAGATCTAGAATTTCGAATTCTAAATAGAGCCTTTGTAAAGTATTAGACGTTGCAATTTAATATATTATGCTGCAAAAAAATTGTTTGGGTAACGCAAAAAAAATCCGTAGGCTATCACATGTGCTAAAAGTACGGGCTTACATTGAGTACAAAAAGTGTAATATAATTTGAAAATGACATTTGACCATGATCAATTATGACATAAAGCATGCAGACACACAGCGTTGCTAAGTTATGATGTCTATCTTCCTGCTATGCGTGTGTCGTTTTATAAAAAATATAAATTTTGAATACTTATATCTTTTTAATTAATAAAACTTTTTGGTTTAAAATATATTAATTTTTAAAAAAGTCGGTATGAAAAGGTTTCAAGATAAAGCTTTGTTTTTTTATATTCATTTCTGATCTATTGCATTTTAATTATATACACTATAGTTAATAACATATCACTTCAGAATTGGTCAAAAAATTTGATTCTATTTAATGAATTAAATGACACGTATTGTTAGTCCAATATCATATATTAATTCTATCAAATTTGTAAGAAGAATAAATCTACGAGTGAACTACCCTAAATAGAAAGGAAATACGAATGCAAAATTTTATGGATGATCAGATTTTACGTTACAGTAATCACTCAACATTCGCGAGGGTTACGTTCCAGAGAAACCTCGCGAATATCGAATTCGCGTATGTTAAGTCTATCTTAATAAGGAAATAGAAGGGTTACGTTTCACGATGGGTGATATACGTTGAATATATGTTACCGTGTAAGACCGAAGTCTGGTAAATGTCGACATCTTTCAGTAAATGGCAACATTCACCAAGTCGTTTATGTATGTCCGAAATATTTGCCAAATATGCACTGATAGCGAATGTCGAAATAATCTTAATTCTAGACTCTTCTAATTCAAATAAAACAAAAATTTGTATATAATAAAAAAAAAACAATAGAAGCCTTAAGTAATACCATAAAATAAATCATATTATTGAAATGAAAACAAAGAATACACTCAAAAAAAATCTAAAATATTATTAATAATAAATGTACACCTAAAAATTTGTAATAAAACCTAAAATATAAAAAAAATCAATGTAATTTGTTCACATTTAACATTTAACAATCTTATTTGTTACAACAACTTAAACTGCTATGGCACTTTGAATTTCACAAGACTCCTTTGCTTTTACAGCTCGAGATATATAATTATTACTGGGAAATGTTTACACAACTGCACAACTGAAAAATACATTATGTTCAAAAACTTAAAAAACATTTTTTTATGGTTCCGCGAATAAGCGAGTATACAGCTCGCGAATGTCGAATTTTTCCGCATTTTAATAATCCCTCAATAATTCGAACTTTGATATTGTACATAATAGTCCAGTCACTTAAGACTTTACATTCAAAAAAAGTCGTAGTAGTAGGATTAGGATTAGGATTTATTGGGAGGGGTAAATATTAGTCCAATCGTACTTAGGCCACTTAGTTGGGGCCCATTGTAATTAGGTTTTTTTTTAAACTTTGTTTTAGTATTTTACAAATTTTTGAAAAGTACATTTAGAAGTGTTTTAGATGAATTGTTTTTGTGTGTACATATATAAAATATAAAATATAAAATAGAAAGAAAACCCTTTTTGGCTATAATACCAGTGTCATCCAATAAATTGGCTCAAATAATAACTGAAAATAAACATTTTGTATAGCAAAAATTTATATTTTAAATAGTTTTCATTTTCCCGAGCTTCCAAAACAGGAAAAAACAAAAATAGTACACTATAAAAGTTCAAAATTCAAAATAACAACAATAGCTTTATGTATACATAGCTTTTCTTTAACTTATACAGAAAAAAAAGAAAGGAGACACCAAAAAATCATTATCGGAGCAATTATCATTAACGAGTTTGGCAATCTTGTACTCAGGACCATATTATCAGTGTGTTTATATATTTGTGCTTAGATAAAAAATTAATAGATTGAACTTTGTTTTTTTGTTATATTTAAGAAACACTTTAAATTGCGAAAAACCTTAAAGTGTCCAAAACTAGCGTTTGGACCCTATAATAATCTAATTTAAAATTTTTGATTTGAAGAAGCAAAGAAGAAAATAGACGAATGCAATAAATACGAAGATGTGCGCATTCGAGCGAAAAGTGGCACATTTCCGAACGAGGGAAGCAAATGAAGCGCGACGCGGAGCGGCGCGCTTCATTTTCCCGAGATCGAAATGTGCCACTTTGACTTCGAATGTGCACACTTGGTTGTAAGCATGATTCACAATATTTTAAGCCAATAAATTGGACAAAAAATTAGTTGAATAATTTTAATCGGTCCCTCTCACTTCCACCGATGAGATTATCGTATCTTTTCGCTTCCTTCCACTCATTGCTATGGTAAATACGTTTTTCGAACATAGAATCGAAATTATTACACTAAATTTCTATTTATGTTTTCAAAAAGCGAAGAATAAGTAGGCCAATTCAGTAAATACGAGGATGTGCGCATTCGAGCGAAAAGTGGCACATTTCCGAGCGAGGGAGGCAAATGAAGCGCGACGCGGAGCGGCGCGCTTCATTTTCCCGAGATCGGAATGTGCCACTTTGAGCTCGAATGAGCACACTCGGTTTTAAGCACGATTCACAATAATTAATTTACTTTCTTAGACGGCTAACTTCATACTGTTGAACTTTTGTTAGCTGTGCGCGTGCAACCTTCGTTTTCTGCCACAATTTTACTCTCAACGCGCAAAAAAAAAAATATAACTTCAAAAATAAAACAGGAAAACAACTATAGAAGCTTTCGACAAACAAACACATTTTTTTGACAAGTATGGAAATTTGAAAATGGAGTGGGGAAAATGTTTGTTCGCGCAAACAACGAACGGATAAATTCACTTCCCCAAAACAAACAGCGATTTTATTAGATATGAATATTACCGTAGAGCTTTTCGGCGTGTGGATATTTGTTTTTGGAACCGAGCGAAAGCAAGGCCTTACGACTTCGGTTGACCAGCGCGTTTAAAATTCAGGAAACGGAAATACCTTAATTTAAACGCGGAGCTTTATTATTAAACGGGCGACGCGTATTCATCTTTAAAATTTATATCCCCAACAACCCTTTCTTAGGAATCGGGCAAGAGCGGCGCGGAAGCCGTGTAAAATATTAGAGAAGGCAGAAATTGGAATGCTTAATTGCCGGCTCTTGGTTTTGCTCCAGAAACGTGGAGAGGAAGTCCAGAGATTCCGGAAGACCAGAAATCCCATGAGGCAGCGGTCTTTCCGGACAGTAAGACGATTTCCGCTTACCCTCTACGTACTACGTGTTAATTAAATTCGAGGATCTCGTGTTTAGTAACAAAGAAACTCAATTACCGAATTATGTTTAACAATCTGAATATAAGTTTAAACTTCTCAAAAGTTACGACAGTTTTACGTTTGAAGTGTGATGTATGTATGCTTTCGCACAAATGAACTTAAATTAGTTTCAAGTGTGAGAATTTATACACTTTCTTCCCACCGACAGCCACACTTTAATTAATAAAACTCTTTAGCATTACAAGAACCACTTTATAAACTTTTGAGGGCGAATTGTGCTTTTAAAAAATCGATCCTTCGCACTTTCTCATTTTCTATTTTACTTTCATTTAAATATTTTATTTTGAAAAAAGTTAGGAGTGCGTTCATAATTTGAAAATGGTGTACTGTTACAAAATTAAAATTCAGAAAAAAAATGTGATACAGTAGAGTCCCGATTAGCCGAGCGAATGTAGGCCGAAAACCTCGCTAATCAAAAGATCTAGAATTTCGAATTCTAAATAGAGCCTTTGTAAAGTATTAGACGTTGCAATTTAATATATTATGCTGCAAAAAATTGTTTGGGTAACGCAAAAATCCGTAGGCTATCACATGTGCTAAAAGTACGGGCTTACATTGAGTACAAAAAGTGTAATATAATTTGAAAATGACATTTGACCATGATCAATTATGACATAAAGCATGCAGACACACAGCGTTGCTAAGTTATGATGTCTATCTTCCTGCTATGCGTGTGTCGTTTTATAAAAAATATAAATTTTGAATACTTATATCTTTTTAATTGATAAAACTTTTTGGTTTAAAATATATTAATTTTTAAAAAAGTCGGTATAAAAAGGTTTCAAGATGAAGCTTTGTTTTTTTTATATTCATTTCTGATCTATTGCATTTTAATTATATACACTATAGTTAATAACATATCACTTCAGAATTGGTCAAAAAATTTGATTCTGTTTAATGAATTAAATGACACGTATGGTTAGTCCAATATCATATATTAATTCTATCAAATTTGTAAGAAGAATAAATCTACGAGTGAACTACCCTAAATAGAAAGGAAATACGAATGCAAAATTTCATGGATGATCAGATTTTACGTTACAGTAATCACTCAACATTCGCGAGGGTTACGTTCCAGAGAAACCTCGCGAATATAGAATTCGCGTATGTTAAGTCTATCTTAATGTGGAAATAGAAGGGTTACGTTTTACGATGGGTGATATACGTTGAATATATGTTACCGTGTAAGACCGAAGTCTGGTAAATGTCGACATCTTTCAGTAAATGGCAACATTCACCAAGTAGTTTATGTATGTCCGAAATATTTGCCAAATATGCACTGATAGCGAATGTCGAAATAATCTTAATTCTAGACCCTTCTAGTTCAAATAAAACAAAAATTTGTATATAATAAAAAAAAACAATAAAAGCCTTAAGTAATACCATAAAATTAATCATATTATTGAACTGAAAACAAATAATACACTCAAAAAAAAATCTAAAATATTATTAATAATAAATGTACACCTAAGAATTTGTAATAAAACCTAAAATATAAAAAAAATCAATGTAATTTGTTCACATTTAACATTTAACAATCTTATTTGTTACAACAACTTAAACTGCTATAGCAGTTTGAATTTCACAAAACTTCTTTGCTTTTACAGCTCGAGATATATAATTATTACTGGGAAATGTTTACACAACTGCACAACTGAAAAATACATTATGTTCAAAAACCCAAAAAACATTTTTTTATGGTTCCGCGAATAAGCGAGTATACAGCTCGCGAATGTCGAATTTTTCCGCATTTTAATAATCCTCAATAATTCGAACTTTGATATTGTACATAATAGTCCAGTCACTTAAGATTTTAAATTCAAAAAAAGTCGTAGTAGTAGGATTAGGATTAGGATTTATTGGGAGGGGTAAATATTAGTCCAATCGTACTTAGGCCACTTAGTTGGGGCCCATTGTAATTAGGTTTTTTTTTAAACTTTGTTTTAGTATTTTACAAATTTTTTGAAAAGTACATTTCGATATCTTTTACAAGGGTATTCAAAGTCAAACGTCATAAAAATCAGTTTGGCTACCGCTAGAAGTACGATTCTGTAATTTTAAAAAATTGAGTGGAGTAAATTAAATTTTTTGAATTTCGAAAAAGAAGATTAGTAAAACGAATCCGACGAATACGAGTTATGTGCACACTCGGCTTTTCACTACCATCCACAATAATAAATTTCCTTTCTAAAAACGTTTAATGAAAATTTACCGTAGTTCGCACAGGAGCCAAACCTTAATTTGAGTGTTTTTAAACACCACAATACATGGAACTTAAAAAAATTTCATTAATTTCATTATTAAATTAATACGATATTTTATTTTAATACTGCAAATAGAATTCTCAGTAAACTTCGAGCAATCATTTTCTATGTAAATTAAAAATTAATTAAAAGCAAAAAAGGGAGATAACAATAGCGCGCTGCATTACGTATTTAATTTTTTTCAGCGGTTGGTTTTATTTAACTTTAGCAGCGCTTACACGGCCATATAAAATGCAGAAATGGGGTGGTTGAATTTTTCCTTTTTGCTCATTACATGAACCACACTTAAAACAGTTATTACTTCAACGAGATCTCGTTTTAACCATAGAATGTCGCATTTATTCTCTACTCATACAATTGCGGGGGGTGGCTGGGGGCTTTACGAACACTTCACTCGGTTTAACTTTAACCATACGCCTGGAGCTGAATTTTTACTTTTAGTATTTAATTATGTACGCCGTGTAATTTAAAATTATGTGCCAAATTTAATATGCTTATGCTCTGTTGCTGAAAGCACCTGTGCATTTTATTACTCTTCTAATTTAATTTCACAAATAAAATATACGAAATTGCTCTTTACTCCTCTTGCGGAACACTCGTTTTTCTAAATTTATTTCTTTCGTTTTTTTTAACATTAACCAAATTTCGAAATTGCATTGAAGATTCAAAGCCAAAGAATTAAAATGACAATAATGCCTGTTTAAACAATGACAAAGCAAAAATAAATTACAAGTTAAATCCCAGGACCCATGTTATTATTTCGTTAATCTTTATTTGGGCAATTAGTATATTCGACCAATGGTATAGTAGGATAATTATCAAAAGCGAATGCAGGACATAAACTATTCCTGAATAGGGCGCAGTCTGTGTCATTAAAATTCTAATTATTACTGCTGGCATTATATTATTACTGCACGAACTAATTCAAAATTGAATGCAAGAGGATTATTAATTTTCCCTCATTTGTTTGCTCCAATTATATTTTGCGTTATTAAACAAATATTTCATCGAAATAAAAAATTAAACCGACTCAAAGAGACCAAAGAGAAAAATCTCCTTTCTCTAAAATCATTCCATATAAATTTTATTAAAAATCTCTTTTATTACCTATCCAATTTTTTCGTTAGAACAAATTGTAAATTTCTAAAGTAATTGGCTTTTACACAAAACCCTTGCTTAACTTTTCTGTTTTAATTTGCAATTTTCCTGTATAGTGAAATTTGGCAAAAAAATGTTTATTCGCTTTCGTTCCACTTTAATTTGCAACACTTTGTTTTGCCTTTAATTTGTTAAATAGAAACGACGGTTTAAACTTTAAAATTTAATTTATTGTTTGCACTAAATATTTAAAACCAACAAGCAAAACCGTTTAATGCTTAATCATCAAACTAGGATAAAATTGATATTTTTAGGAGCCTTTTACATGATTTTAAAATTTTAATCGTTACACGGAAAATTAATTGTAGTTGCTATAACAACAAATGTAGTTGCGTTTGCCAAATTGAGAAAAGATTAAATGCTTTTGAAATTCACTTACACAGAGGAATGCTACGTGTTTCATGAGGCAAAGAGTAACTAATGACTTAATTCTAATACGAATAAATATAGAGACAGAATTAATGAACATCGTCAATGAAAAAAAAAACCTCGAGGAGCGAACGATATGAATTACTAAGAATTATCATTGAAGAAAAAATAATGTGACGTCCATCAGTCCAAAGACGCCAAAACTCCTGACTGAAAGATTTGAGAAGATGGTATGGGTGTTCATCCCTTGAAATCTCCCCACTGCAGTTTCTAAAAATGCAATCGCCAACCTTCGACAGAAGAAGATGAATAATGTATCATTTCAACAGGTAAATGAAAAATATTGTGGTGCCCACAACTACTACTGGTAGTAGAGAAAAACCCAATGTGTAGTAAAAAGAACCACAATACTATAACGAATCTAACTTTTGAATTTAGTAACATTTGGTACATATTTATTTAATACTAGTTGACCTAACAGACGTTGTCTTTTCCAAATTTCAATTAATTTGTTTGTTATGTGCCTGGAATGTGATCGACTTGGAACCATGCAGTTTTGTTCCAATATTTAAGTCAAAATTGGATTATGTTATTGTGTTCTTTTTTTTCAGCCGTTATCTATCCACTGGATATAAGCCTCTCTCAAATTTTTTTAGGTGTTTCTATTTTTGGCAACTTGATACCAGTTGAATCCTGCAACTTTCTTTATCTCATCGTACCAAAGTTGTTGAAGTCTTCCAATGCTTCTTCGTTCTCCATGTGGTCTTCATCTGGTGATGCCCATTCTAGTTTGATTCTCCTACCAATCTCTAATTCCTGATTTTGACTGCCTAGTGTTACAGATTGTTCTAGGTATATACCTATGTGATTGCATCTTGTATATTGTTTGTTCACAAACCATAATCGTTTCGTCTGCATTTGGTGCATGTAGTGAATTGTGTGTTTGTGTTGTTTATGTGTAGTTCTATTTTTGCAGCTCTTCTAGTTATTGACTTATGATCTTGAATTCATACAAAAATACCCATTAAAAAAAGCACTTAATGTTCTTCCCAATTTTCTAATTATCTGGGCAACTTTTTCAATTGTTTTCCTACAAACCTTATTTGGATTATTTCAAACAATTTTTTTAAAAAATAGCCAAACGGTCTCGCCGTTCTTTAGTGGTGCGTTTACCAACAAACAGCATTTAATTTTCATTTATGTAGATGATTATTTATGTATTAATTCTTAATACAAAGACTATTAACACAAACCTGTAGTAAAAAGAACCACAATTCATTTTCGTATAGAGATCACTTCGAGCAATTTGATCATAAAAATCAATTGTGAATATTTCTAAAGTATAATACAAATGTCTGTTCGGATAGCAGAAGGATTTATCTAAAATCATTTGGAATCTTTTCAATTGCATTATCACATATTGGATAAACTCGCCATTTTCAAGATCGCTGCATTGAAAATGGAATTGAAAACTGTTCTACTTTCAACTGCACATTACCATTTAATATCTGTACGACTATTGGGATTCTCTAAGTCAGCGTTTTCCAAACTGGGAGGCGCGGACTAGTTTAAAGGGAGGCGCGAAATGATTCCCAAAATTTTATAAATAAAATTTTGTGTTTGTATTATTTTATAATTGGGGGGGTCATATGATTAAATATTTTGAAAGGAGGCGCGGTTACAAACAGTTTGGAAACTGCTGCTCTAAGTTAAGAATATTTAGAGATGAATTTTAAAAAATGAAATATGTGCGCATTGTATTTTCGTCGCCTTTCACAAAATCTTATTTAAAATTTGCGAATGTTCGCGTAAGTCGAAAGTAGGGTCTATAAAATTTAAAGTAGCCATTTTCTCGGCAGCAATAAACTTAGAACTAGACAAATCCACGAAACAGAAAATTGAATAAACATGTTACGCTGAAAGTATGGAAGTACATAAACATTCCAAGGGAAACATACAATTTTAAAACCTTCAAAAAAGTTGGGCTGTTTACATCTCTGCATTTCTAATATGCAAATATTTCGTTTTAAAAAGTTTCGCCTTTTTCGCTAACTATTTATGCCTTTTTAAAGAATCGTCTCTTCTTGAAACTGTTCTCTGTAGCATTTTAAAGCAAACGACAACATAATTTTAAAGTTGAGAGCTATCTATCTAAAACTTGCCTGCAGTTCTATTAAAACTTTGAACCTCACCTTATACATAAATACATGTACTCACTTTGAAGTCAATTGGGACCATAAATTTAATATAAACGGGAACAAATTTCGAACAAATTTTTTTAAAACTCGTTTCGCAAAAATACAATTATATTGTTTCAGTTGTTGAGTGGCCATTATGTCACAACTTGTAATCTAAAGAATCTCAACACGTTTTTTGTAATTGTTAAGGGTGCATGTAATCTTGAAAAATATTAACGAAAACTAGAAAATAAACTGTTACATCAATAACAAGTAATAGTACATTTTAACAAATACAGAACATACAAAACAACCCACGTGGAATATTGTAGTTTTAATCAGGGAAAACACGTTAATTTCAAGAGAAGTATCTAAAATGGTTTATTGAAAAAATTAGCTATGGCTAGCAAGAGATTTTGCCCAAAAATACCTTTTTCTTTTTGAGCCAAACTATAAATTTTTTACTTCTTCGAAATTGGCAAAAAATTTATTATAATTTCCCACAAATGCCTTTTTTTTAACAAATTGCGACATATTTAAGTTTAAAAATACTTATAACTTTAACACTTTCAGAAAAAGTAATATGTATGGTTATGAAACACTTTGACAGCCCCACAAAATAAGTTAAATGTCAAATTACATATAAGTACAACAATATAAGGGTAACTCCATCTGTTGAAGAAAATCGACATTTTCAACCGGTTCATCTAGTACAAAAATTCTTGTAATTAGTAATAGGTGCTCTACAACTTTAACTCTTCAAGTAAAGGCGGTAAACCATCTCATAACTTATTTAATTACGCATTAACTAAATTAAATTGAATGCAAAAAATATAACGTTCATTATTATTTTATGTAATTCTGTTTTATTTTGTTAGTATGTATAAAGTTGCAAAACATGCAAAGTTTCAAGAAGGGATTAGTTTCTTCGTAAATTACTTACTCTTATCTATATTATTCCGCCCTAAGGATTGATTCATACCTATAAAAACATGTCTGGTCTTTGAAAACCCCAATTATTTTTTACATCTTTTCGATCTATTAGAGTCCTATATCAGCTTACTGAGTTTCTCATTTTCTCGTTTTCTTTTTAACTTTTTTTTTTCATTAAGAAAAATTATAACCCAATACTAAATAAAGATTTGCAATAATAACCATTAATATGTTTACTGTGCTCTATTAATATATTTTTATTTAAAAAATGAAATGTTTGAAAGGATAAACGAGCAATTATGCTTATTTAAATTAAGTTTCTTCAGGCGACATCTAAACTTTATTTCCTGTACTTTTAAACTAAATTGATTTATTGTCCTTGTGCTTCTAGTTTTAATAGCTTATAAAGCTATCCAATAAATACCAAATTTAAACAGCAATTATTGTTAAAGTTCAAAGATCGATATGCATTGCTTGCGGATGATTATTATTTAATTCTCCAAAAATTTTGTGCGTCCTTTCCAAGTTTCAATATTTTTTGTAGGTATCAAAATTAATGTTCATCATGTAGAAATATATTAAGGGTAGCGATCGCCTGAGTTCATTTAAATTAAAAACAGAAGACCAATTTGAAAAAGAATAAATTAGACATAGTGTCCTAGTTAAGGAGTAAGGATAAGATCGCAAAGAGATAATTGGCAATTAGAAGAGGATTACTCTATAATTATCCTCTGTATCTGTTGCTTGTCTCATAAAATAACCCTTTGGCACGATTACCAAGCAAGCTGGTACGTTGAACTCTTATTCGTAAAACTGATAAGCCGTTATTGTCGTAATTATTATTAAAACAACGTCCGAATGTTATAATTTGTTCTAATTAAATGATATCTCACAAATTTGGTACGTGAATTTGCATTTTGGAGATCGAAACAGATTTTACTTCATTACGAAGACAAGGGTTAAGTCTGCTCTTCTGCTGACTAAATAAAATATCGGCCGTAATTAAACTTTTCCGAGATTAAAGAAGAGCAAACAGATCGCAAATTTAATAAACAAAATTTAATATTTAAACGTGCGCATTTATTATTTTTACAGTTTTCGCAAAAACGAAACGCAAATAAACTTTGGATTTTCTTTTGAAGTGCATTTTCTCCCTTGAGAAAGAAAAACGGCTTTCAGCAGATTTTATGTTAATTAATGGCATGGACGGGGAGATCTGTAAGTTAAATTATCTCGACGTTCTTGGAATAACTCTTTACATTTTAAAACAGAAAGAATGCAAAATATTAAATTTTAAATGAAAATATATACATTTTATCCTTTTAATAAAGGACAATACTATTCGAAATTGGTCTTGCTTATTTTTTAAATTACACATTGTGGTTTGTGTAAAAAAAATTCTTATGGAAGTACGTAGAGACCTTTAAAACTTTAATTATTGAAGTTATACCTCTTTAGGCGAGTGGGGAGTAAAATTTTAATAGGCAATGAAAGTTGCGCACGCACAGCTAACTAAAATTCGACAGTATGAAGTTAGCCACCGTGTAAATCGGGGAATAGGTGAACAGTGAAAAGGCGGGACAAGATTCGATTTTTTTACAGGAGGCGCAGTAACATACAAGTTTGAAACCGCTGGTCTAGCTATATACAAACGCAAGCTACACAACATGTAATTTAGTTACGTCAAAGAAGTATAACTTCAAACGCGCTACACAGCTACACGTGCCGGTTTTTTTTTATGAATGCATAACTACAACTCCCATCTCGTTTCGTTCGAACAAACAGAAATAAAACTATCGAAAAGCATAATAAAGACATTTGAATTGCTAAAACTGAATTTTTTGCATTAAATTCGAAGACAAATTACGGGTTCTTGTGTATAATAGATACGTGCAGAACTTCATTATACATTCAATACACTTCAAGTGGAGAGTTTATAGCTGCAGTTATGCAAAAACAGCCCCCGTAAAAGAAAACTATGTACATAAACGTTATTTTGCAATATTAATATATCTTTTACAGGTTGCTTCAAAATGTTTGGCCGTCCTGCAAGTAGCAGATGAATAATAATTTACTTGATGGATAAAAATTCAGAAGTAAAAGTATCAATAGATAGAATAACCATAGTTAAAATACAAATTCGTTTTTTCCTATAAATGGCTCTTTTGGATTAAAAAAGATGACGGTGTATTTGGGTGGAAACACAATGGTAGTGTCCCAAAGTTACTTAACGGTTTCAGATATACATATGTACTTACCTAGTCAAAAGGGGATTTGACGAAATTTTAGTTTAGAATATATGTTGAATAGTCATAATTCAAATTCAAGTACTAATTAAATTTGAACTGCGCTCATTGTATGTCTCGTGAATGCGAATTTAATCAGATTGTTCATTTGGTTCCTGTTTGCGTATTCTCTCTATTAGCTTTGTGCCTTCCACACTTCCGGAATACCTGTGCTTTACTAAGTAAGCTTTTTGTTTTCTTTTTGCCTTCAAGTTATTTTGAAATGTGAATAGGAAACTGCAACGTGTTCCCGTTCCCTTATAAATTATTCATGTTAAATTAATAAGACCACAACGGATCTTATTTTTATCTAAATTTGGGCGGCGAAATTTAAAAAGTTATCATATAGGTACTGAAAAAAATTAGCTTATTTATATTTTGAAAACAGCATATTTATTTTGAATTTACACGATTTATCAATTTATTAGAGTACCTACTCAAATAGCAATAAGGTTCATGAAAGCATTGTATTTCCAAGTTGACATAAAAATATGAAGATATATGATGTATTTCAATTAAAAACTACTTTACTTCTTAAGTGCTTATGTTTTATAGATATATGATAACAAGGTCACAATATCACACTAAAACATTTTATTTTACTATATTAGTATTTCAGTAACACTTCATTTGTTTTATGTGCCTGATAACAGTAGAAATTTTATATAAAACTTCTACCTGAACCAATGCTGCTATATGTTGTATTATCAAAAAGAAACACATTTTTCGAATATTTTTTTTATTTGTTTTTTTCCATTCAAAGTGTTAAAAACTGGAAAGTTTCATTAATACGTTTCTTTCTTCTAAAATTTAACTGGATCAAGGAATGCGATGCCTGCAGGTTACTTTGCAAGAAAACCAATCTGCACGTAAGAGATTTTTTGTAAATCAAAACTCAGTCGAGATACGTACTATAAATTTCGAGGCTGAGTTTTTTTAGTAATCCTCTCTAATAATTATAAATCTACACCGGTTTTCAAATTGTTCTTACCTTTACTATGCACAAGTTTCTTCAATCATAGCGGATGATATTTGTATATTGTAATTCGTCTAATGGATTCTACACCTCGTAAGTTTTTTAAATATGTCTATTTTAATAATAAGTAATAGGTATATTAAAACTATTTTATTCATCTAGATATTGTGTATTAATGGATGTTTTAAACAATTACAGATTTAAAAGTCGCATTCTTCTTCATAATCTGTAGCTTAACTCGAATTAATAATGGTGCAAAAATATTGGGAGTATTTCCCAGTACCAGTTATAGTCAATATATTTTGGGAAGCACTATAATGAAAGAACTTGCTGCAAAAGGTCATGACGTTACCTTAATCAGTCTATTTTCAGAAAAGAATACTATTACAAATTTGAAAAATATCACTGTTGAATTGATACTCGATCCTGTTGTATATAGTAAGTATTAACTTATGCCATAATTTCAATCAATTAAATATAGATACCTCTATTCTTTTTTATTTTTTTAAATTGTAGGTAATGAACTTTATAGTCAAGAATCTACAGATGTCTTCAGTAACACAATCGACTTCTATGGTTCATTTGGGCTTATGTTTACAGAATATTTACTAAAAAGTCCAAAAGTACAAGATTTATTACAATCGAACGTAAAGTTCGATTTGGTCATTCTTGAAATATTTGCAAACGAAGCACATATGGGTTTTGCACATCATTATAACGCGCCTTTAATCTTATTTAATTCTGTGACTTCTTTAGAATGGTGCAATCAACTCATAGGAAATCCGGCGCCGTTCTCAAATAACCTATGATGCTTCTTGGATACAACAATCATCTGAATTTTTGGCAAAGATATATGAACAGTTTAGTGGGCACTTTTACTATGCTGTATAGAAATTTATACGTTTTTCCTAAGCACAATGAAATTTTACAAAGATATTTTCCTAATGCGCCTGATATTTTTGAAATAATGTACAACTCATCGTTGGTTTTACATAATACGAATGTTGTATTGAGCACTCCTACCCCACGAGTAACAAATGTTATTGATATTGGTGGCTTTCATGTATCACCCAAAGAACTACCACCAGACTTAAAAAAATATTTAGATGATTCAGTAAATGGGTCAATATTTTTTAGTATGGGTTCCAATTTAAGAACTTCAACTCTATCAAATGCTACAAAGAAAGCATTGTTAACAGCTTTTTCTAAATTAAAACAAACTGTTTTATGGAAATGGGAAGACGACACGTTTTTAGAGAAACCAAAAAATGTAAAAATCGGTAAATGGCTACCACAACAAGATATTTTAGGTAATTACAAATGCAAATGAAAAACAATTAAATTTAATTGACTTTACAGCTCATCCTAATGTTCGAGCTTTTATAACTCACGGAGGTCTCTTGAGTACAACAGAAGCATTATTTAATGGAGTTCCATTAATATGTATTCCAATATTTGGAGATCAAAAAATGAACTGCAAAATGTCTGTAGAAAATAATTACGGGCTTAAATTAGCCTTCGATGAAGTAAACGAACAGAATCTTACAAAAACGTTACAGGAAATATTAACAAATGACTCGTAAGCAATTTTTGGTATTTATTAATCACAGATATAATTCGTTTCTTAGCTGAGAAACAAATTAACACCATTGAAAAAATTGTAATATAAGCTTATACTGTAAACTTATTACAAAATCATTAATAATGGTATTATTAAAACTTTGTAGATACAGAAATGCAGCTCTCAGAAAATCAGCCATACTACAAGATCAACTTACAAAACCTCTCAATAGGGCAATTTATTGGATTGAATATGTAATAAGACATAAAGGAGCACATCATTTAAAGTCTTCTTCATTAGATTTAACTTGGTATCAATACTACTTATTGGACCTAATGGGATTCGTCTTAATAATTATAATCGCAATGGTTCTTCTACTTAAATCAAGTAAGAACTTATTTAAAAAATTAAAACTACCAAAACCATCAAAGAAAAAAAAGATATCATAATTAAAAAAAATATCTTTTGAGAAATATAAAACAGCGCTAATATAAATCAATTCTCTTTTATATTTAAATAAATATATCTATTTTATTTTTAAAAAAATTAGCATATTGATGAGTGGCAGCAATAAATATTCCAGAAAGACAGACTGACAAATGTGTATATTTAATTTTCTGGTTTTTCTTATAATTAAATTATAAAAAATAAATATTGCAATACAAGAGTAGTGCCATTTGCTCTTCTTTATCATATGTATTCAACTATGATGTTTTATATAGTTTGTCTTATTCGGATATTTAATATAAGGTTGTGAATGTATTAGTTATAAATACCTAGTAAATTAATTAATATAAACAATTCTTTTATGATACTCTCTATTAACATCAAATTTACAAATCTTACAACATAACGAAAATAGCAGTTTACAAATATAAAAACGTCTTCAACATTTTTGCAATAACAAAAAATTATTTACACAACACTACTTATTTTCTATAAATGATTTAAATATCTCGTTTATTCAATGAACAATACTTTATCAAAAAGATGTACTAAGAAATTAAAATTATTCAAGAATTAAATTCTTAATCAGATCTCTTTAGGTCATGGAAATCGATTTGAACCGATAAAAATAAGAAAAAATATCAAAAATGTAGGAAACATTGAAAATATTCTTAAACTATCTGCTAACTATAAAGGCCACGTTTACATTTTAATAGAATTTGGTACCATAGCTGGTGTGATAATTTCTTAGTGATTCTTTGGCTTCCTCATATTTACTTATTAGTTAATGTAAGTACTTTTACTGAGGCGTCCACGGAGTACGAGGATTCACATTTATCATTTCACTTGTGCTAAAATCAAAACACTGTTAATTCATTATTAACTATTTTTTTGTTCTATTATTACCTTTTTCCACATTTAATATGGATAAATAGCAATGTAATGCCCAATAACAAACAAATGCAACCCACAACAATGTAGGCGATTCCCAGAAAGGGATTTTTTCCTCCCAATAAAGATGTGGTGCTGAGGATCATGCGTTTGGAACCATCAAATGGTTTTACATCATAAGCTGCAATCATTATACAATGTGAAACTTTTTTTTTCTGATTCAAAGATAGATATCTTACTGTAATTAACTACAAGCTCATAATTTCCATGTATTAATCCATCTTTAAAACCACTTGCACTATGATTAATTCGACGGTATAATTTTCTAAACGTAGGCAAAGCAGCAGTTCTCATCCAAACTATAAAATCTTCATTCTGGAAACCGTTGTTGCTGTTATCCTCATCTAACTCATAAATATTTTTCTTCCAAGCTCTTGGTTTATTGAAACCTTCGAACGCTTTTTTCAGTCCTTGAGGGGCGTCCGGATTTCTAAACTTTATGTTTTTGTCAGATGACCAGGCAATGCCTGTTTTAAGTAGTGGAACTTCTTTTCTATCGCCGTTATTCAGAAAATATAAAGACAGTACATCTACAAAACATTGCGCTTTAAAACTATAACAAACAAATATTGTAAATCACTCAAAATCACAAAGCTTTTTCCCAATAATATTTTTAAACATTTAAAGATAATTTTTAATGCTTAATTATTATTTTGAAATAAAACGTATTCCCTTTTCGCTTATATTATATTGTTTTTTTGTTAAATTTTCTATTGAGATATATGTCTTACCACTAAATAATGAATTAGCAATTGCTCCACAAGGCGCTATAGGTTTGCGAGTTTTCGTAGCGTTATCAATTTCATAAGCAAAAGGAACACAATCGCTAGAAACTGTATCGCTAAGTTGTCCAATTAACTGATTATCGTCCCTCGATTTTACATATCTTCGATGATTTTGATAGAAGTTACTTAAACCGTAATACATGTAGACTTTACCCTAAAATAAGTTTATAAATTTTATAAATTTTTTAACGTTATATATTTCAGTTAAAGTTACCTGAAAATCGTGATCCAATGTAAAAGGCAATGTACAGACACAAGTAGCATTTGCATCTTTAGCTATAACGTCGGCACAAATATCCCCATCATCAGATTTGCAGAATGTATAATCAACCACCTTCTCCTTAACTTCGTCCGAAAAGTACAAAAGACCAATACCAACGGGTATAAATGCAATCCCAATCACAAAGAACGTTGGCAAAACAGTACCAGCAGTTAATATCGGTTGCCATGCTGCTAATCTTTGTTGTTTAAAAGCACTGTCTGCAAAAACAGAAAACTTATTGCCATCAAAGTTCAACTTACATTACTTACATAGAGCAAGAATCATATTGGGCATACTATTTTTCAAAGCACCTTACACATTAATAGTAGTTTGTATTCAGTTTGATATACAGAAAAGCATTTACTAAAGAATAATGCACGTGGGAAAATACAGATGGAAAAGGACACGAGAAAGTTTGAATATTAAATTACTGAGAACTTCTTATATAATGAGATGTGTAATTTTTACAAAGTGTATACTTAATATAGGTCATGATTGTTGACTTTCAAATTGAAAACTTAATTAGTACAGGTAATTAGATATCATTTATTGAGAATGCAAATAATATACGTTTCCTTCCGATATTCGTTATTAGAGTTATAAACTCATAAAACTTAGTTTCTCGCATTAAATGAAATTTTTTAATGAGTCTCTCAGTAATGTAAATTACAATGGTGAGTTATTTAAAACATTTAACTTTTGAATAATATACAATAAAATTATAGCTTCCTATCGGAAATCATGCGATCACGTTAAATGGTCAATAACACAAGTACAAAACGTTTTCCATTCGTACAGTAATCGAAAAATGTTGTAATGTAATAAAAGAAAATTAAATTTCAACAAGCATGGTCTAAAATGTTAATTGTTACAATGTATCAAACAAGGAAACACCTCACAATCAGACTGTTCAGTTTATTTTTGCTCGAAGATTGTACAGAATTTATTGCAAAGGGTCTAAATGAAGTAATTTAAAAATCTAAGACAATATTTTTGAGTGAAATACAAAATAGATTAAAAAATCAAAAAAAAAAAACATTAAGTGTGGTGACATTTTTCCAAATGCTTTTATTTAGTTAAAAAAAATCTTATACCTATAAACCAATTTAAAGCTTGTTTTCTTTAGTTGAAAAATCTTTTATAAAAAATGTTTTTTAACCTTTCGCCATTCACTCAAAAAAAAATTATCCTTTAATTTTATATTAATAGAACGCTCTTGGTGTAATTTTTTACGAGTGATTAATTTAGAATATTTTATTCTTTCTTTTATAATACTTCATAGATACTTTATAAATTGTCAAAATAATAAAATATCAATAAACGTTTATTTAAAATAATAATAAAATAAGAGTAGATGTAGTAATTAGATGTAAATAAACAGAAATATTTTTCGGTTCAGTTCCGCAAAATAGAGTTTTTTTTCGGTTTTCGGTTCAGTTAAGGTTTGAAACCCTACTTTATTTAAACCCTTTACGTTTTAAGTAAAAATCAATTGGCCAGTCTCAGACTTTTACCTACATGTGATTTATAATTTCAGTAATTTTAAACAAGTAAATGGTATATCTAAATTTTTCTAATTCAAATAGTAAGATATACATCTAAACATTCATCTTACAGAAAACCTTATGATTTTTTACACATATAATTTCATTCTTCGACTTCACTTTAGCAAATAAAGAATTTCCTTCAAAAGAAAACTGACACTTTCTTTAGGGATTAGCTTTTGCACTTTCAATAATTGTTACCTGTAGAACTTAGGAGCACCTTTACATTGTAGTGAATAGTGCACATATGACAATACTACATTAATGTTATGTCCTCCATTCAACAACAATTAATTATTGAAAGTTTAATTGAAAAATACATAATTCATCCAAGTAACTCCCTGATATGATATTTAAAGAACTTAAATGTCAGTTGTAGAAGGAAGGTATAATCAATACAAGAATGACAAATGGTTGGGTTAATCTATAAATTGCAGTCATATAAGTTTAATATTTAATTAGAAATACATACCAGATGGTCGTTTTGTTTTGACGGTTGTTTCTGCACTGTCAGGTGGCATTTTCCCTTTACTTTAAATCAATAACAATAATATGTTAATCCTATTATTCATTAAATATACCAACGTATTTTCTCATGGACGACACACCTGTTATTTTCAATCGTTGTGTAGCCTGGACTTGAACCAACTCACGTTAAATGTTCTTTTATTAGATGGCACTTGTAGTTCTGTTTCACAATATTTCAAATTTTATTACTGTCTTTTATTAGTTTCTATATAAAGCAGATTAAAAAAAGTATTAAACCTAAACATCTACAAAACCATACAAAATTAAATGATAAAAAGATTAGAATAAATTCAATTTCAATACGTATAAAAAGAAAATTTTTTAGAAAGTCTTTTATGGTGGTGGCCACGTACTATGTGGATTAATGTTTATCAATTCGGTTACACTGAAATAAAATTGTAATTATACCTAATTAAAGTTAATAGTTCTACATACCTTCTTCCATATTTTATGTGAACAAATAATAAGGCAACAGCTAATACCAAAACAATACAACCTACGGTAATATATGCTATCCCTAAAAATGGATTCTTTCCTCCCAAAAACGACGTCGTGCTCAAAATCATTCGTTTTTCTCCATCAAAAGCTTTTACATCGTAGTCTAAAATAATTTCAACGATTCTTAAAAATATTTCTGCTTTATCTCAAAAGTTGACTCACTGTAATTAATAACTAATTCATAGTCTCCTTGTTTGAGACCTTTTGAAAAATCTGAACTGCTATGATCAATTCTCCTATATAATTTCCTAAATGTAGGTAAAGCTGCTGTTCTCATCCAAACAATCAAATCTTCATTTTGAAATCCATTGTTACTTTCGTTGTTTGGATCTAATTCATAAATGTGCTTCTTCCAAGCTTTGGGCTTCGCAAAACCAGCAAATGCTTTTTTTAAGCCTTCGGGCGCATCAGGATTTCTAAATTTTCGTAGTCTATCAGAAGGCCAAGCTATTCCCGTATTGAGCAATGGTACTTCTATTCGATTGTTCTGGTTTAAGTAATAAATCTGAAGTTCATCTGTAAATATAGATTATATGAATATGATAAATCTAATAGAAAAAATAGTTTTACTCACCGCTAAATAACGAATTAGCAATTGCTCCACAAGGAGCTATAGGTTTTTGTTGGTGTGTTTTATTATCGTATTCATAAGCAAATGGGACACACTCACTTGGTATTATATTACTTAAGTAACCCATTAATTGGTAATCATCTCGAGATTTTACATATCTTCTATGATTTTGATAATAATTTGTTAGTCCATAATACATGAACACTTTTCCCTGTTTATCAATAAAGGCCAATAGAAATTACTTATATTCAAGTACTAAATAAACTATTAGCTTACCTCAAAATCAGATTTTAAAGCAAATTTAATTTTGCAGGTACATATAGCATTTGGATTATTAGCTATAATATCAGCACATAACTTGCTGTTATCTTCAACCGATGCACAATGCGTGTATTCAACCTCAAGCTCATTAACAACGTCAGAAAAGTGTAGAAATGTAATTCCAAGAGGAATAAAAGTAAGTCCAATAAGAAAAAACAAGGGTAACACAGAACTAGCTGTAATGATAGGCTGCCAAGCTGCCAAACGTTGCTGTTTAAACGCACTTTCTATAAGAAATAAAATTACAACGTATAGAAAACGTGATATAAGTAATGTGCTAATTTTAGACTGATAAAAAGTAGCTTTCAGACAAATTTAATTGTTCTGTTTGATGTAGAGTTAATTGAATTTGATGATATTTCACGTTTTTATTTGTCTACCTACCAGAAGGTTTTCTTGACTTGGGTTGTACTGCTGTAACGTTTTCTTCGCTTGTAGATGACATTTGAATATATTAGAAGAAACACATAAAATAAGTAGGTACAGCAATTGATTTACATTACTATACGAATAGAACAGTCAACGCTGATAACATATCTCATATCGCAAATATACTCTGACTCAGAAGTAGATATGTGTATGTGTATTATTCTATTTAAGTTAGACAAAAATGTAAATCTTGCAATTAACTACATCCACACGTGATCAATATTATAATAGAGATCCTTTAAATCATTAAATTGAAAAACTAATAGAAATATATATTGATATATTATAATCATAATCAAGGAGCTTAATAGTGCTAATAAAATCAGAATAAAAACCAACTATGGCCCAAGGCAAGAAATCAGTGTACAAGCAGGCGACAGACAAGAAGATAGTCCAAACCCATACCTCTTTAAGATCCTGATAGACCTAATCATCAAGTGTAAACGAAATGGAGCAGGATATACGATGGATGATTGATCCATACAAATTTTATTCGAGAGAATGAGGATGACTTGTAACGCCAACTATACAGATTTAAGATAACCGCCGAAAAGTACAATATTCTCATATTTAACAAAAACAAACAGTAATGGTAATCTCTAAATATCCGTTTGATGCAAGCTAGTAATCGATGACCACATTATCTAACAGGTAATGAGTTTTAACTACTTAGGAGTGGACACATCAAGTAATAGATACTTAATAGATGAGGTGAGAAGCCAGATGAATAAATCAGCTTAGAGATATTATATGGCGAAACAAATACATGAATACAAAGAGTAAGGCCCAAATATTTAAAGCCTGCTTTAGACCTGTGTTTATTTATGCTGTGAAAACAAGAACCGAAACAACACGAGCAAAAAGAGCACTCAGGACAACTAGAATGAGAACATTGAGATCTATCAAAAACATAACACCAAGAGACAGAATACGAAATGATACAACATTAAATAAACTAGAAGTACAAGGTATAGTAAGATGGAAGATATTAGGAAGATCACGTAAAAATGATGAGCCCAGAAAGATTAGCTAATTGGGGTAAGACACAAAAGTCGAACGTCCCATAGGAAGACCAACATAGCGATGGTATGAAAGCTGGACATCAAAATCAGAAGAAAAAAAGTGATAATAAAACAAACAGGACAAGTGCTATAAGAAGAAGTATCGACAGTGTTTCATTCGTTGGTCCATTACCATATCAAATCTAAAAAGAAAATGATTTAGAATCTTAGAACTATAGTTAGGAAACAGTTCCTCCATCTAATATTGAAAACTTACACACTTACAATTAATAAGTATTGTTTTAGCATTATTAGTTTTTTTTTGTTACAGTTTTATATAACTAGTTAACAAAACACAAGATCTACAACCTTTTTATATTGTTGATATTTTTATAAATGTATAAAATATTTAACTCTGCCATAGACGGTCCCAAGCCCGTTTGAGAAAGAAGGAGGGTTCATGGATCAGGCAGTACCCTATCCATGGTAAAACAGTACGAAGACAATTTCAGCAAAAGTTGTACTAAATCAAAAGAAATAATTTAAAATATTATCTTTAAAAACAAAACTAAAACTAAAAGATATTTGCATCCACTTCTCAGTTCGCATTGGAGATCTACAGGAAGTAAAAATATTTAAATTTGCCGATCGAAATTGCATTTTAATATCTCTACATTTACATTTATATTCATACTATAAAATATTGCTTCAATATAAATTAATTGTAGTTTTCATCATTAAATTGAACACTTATGGTACAAATAATAAACATCCGAAGTACGTTACATAATTTCCATATTACAGCAAATTAACGGAAATAAATACCTAACAGTATTTAACGAGGCAACAAGAAATTTCTAATTTATTTATTGTTAAAGTGGCCGTCTCCTCTGCTCGTACAGATCTGTGTTCCACCGTTTAACATTTATTACGTTATTAAACAATGAACTTGAAAGAGGTGGAAATCGTTCAGTTAGCTAATAGTCGTGTTAAGGTGTTCTTAAAGTGCTCTTATTTAACCTTCTGTGAGTATATACGATTTGAAGTTACGCAAAGGACTCAAACGGTTTTTAGAAGTAATTTTCCCTAATAAATTGCAACTGAACTATAATTTAAGAAAGTTATTGTTTATAATTTATATATTTAAGTTAATTACTTTCACTACAGCTGTGCCCGTTTGTAAAAAATACGTTGTCTTCGAGGAAGAGTACTAAAACTGAATTTTAATATCCGTAAATGATCGTAAGTGTTTTTTCTTCGGTTTGGAAAAAAATCAAGGAAACCTTACCTAATTCAATTTGGTTGTTTAATTAAATTATGTTATGGTTATTAGAAGATATTCTAAGTTGGACGTAAATTATAATCAAAATCATAGTGTAATGGCATTAACATAAGTGAAAGTGTAAAGATTCGATGTTGATCGATTCTATAAAAATACAAAAATATTGTAGTTGCACGTTTAAAAGTAATCTCTGGATAGAAATGCTCATAATAATTATCTAACAATTTCTTTTTTCCCATTATTTAATCTTTTCATTCATAAGATTAAATACCTATTAGAGCACATTAAAAGGCATTGTGTTTAACTAATGCAAAACCGGAAGATGTGAAAGCTACAAGCATCTTAGGAATTTGTAATTAGATTTTCCTATATAACAAAACTCAAATAGAAAAAATATATTGTAATTTATCATTATCTGAGAATAACAAGCGTCAAAACTTTTAAGGAGTGAATTTAAAACATCGTTTTCTATTGAAATGGAGATAATTATAATATTTGTTATATTCAAATTGGTTTAATTATAATTTTTCTACGGCACACCGGTTGTTGTGTATGTAAATGAAAGTGTATTAAATGCCTCGATTTTGTTCTACGAAGAAATTACTTATACAGCCAAGTTTTGCTTCAATTATAGCATGAAAGTTTCTCGTTTTATTAGTATGGACGTGAAGAAAATTTTTAAAGTTTTAAAACACGGTGATAGAGAAAGTAAAGCCAACAATGGTCGGTCTTTGATTCTTATTGCACGTATCCACAAATGCAACTTCGAGTGAAAATTATTTCCGCAAAACGCACAAATTCGATTCAGTTAAAAAAATAGCCGAATAATTGTTCGGCTTCCTGCGCAAAATTAAATTACGTTTTGTCATTCGCGCTGTGTGATGAAATTTTAATAGAAACTTCTGCTACGCTTAGTGCATTTTTATTATTTAATAAATTAATGTAATGTGCCTGTTCCATTACCCATTTTTATTCGGTAAGTCTTTTATTTGACTTTTTTAAATCGGTGTTTTTGCTTCGTTTGCGTCGTTATTAGAAAACCTTCGGAGGTCTAGGATCGTCGATTTTCTATTTTCAAGTGAAACTTTTGAGATTTCGGATGTTAAATTTTTTAATGTTAATTAAAAAGATTTAAAATAAAACTGCTAAGTGCTGAAACGATCATAAAATTACTTCGGTATAAGAAGAACTAGAAATCAATCAAATAAGTAAAACATAAAACTTACTTCGAAACCAAAAATTTATGTATTTCAAGATTAATTAAAAAATAATTAAGTGGGTATTTTAATAAAAAAATTCAGTGCGTGCGTTAGAGCCTGTTTCTTTATCTAAGAGATAAATTCGGGTTAATTCTTCTGCAGATTAAGTAATTCGGAGTTGAAAATTTTGATGCTTTTCTTCCCGAGATCGGAATGTGCCACTTTGAGCTCGAATGTGCACTAGGGTTCTAAATTAAACTTTTTCTGACGCCCCAAAAAAACCTTCCTTTTAATGAAAAAATAGGGGGGAATTTTTTTAAAATTTTTTTAACAAAAATAACACGTGCCTCAAGACAATATATGTTCATTTTTTGATAAAATCGTAGTTTTTTGTAAGTATCTCTTAAAGTATACGTATTTGAAAAAAAGTTGTAGGAACAATTTTATAGGAAATTCAATTCTCTATAAAAAAGGTATTTTTTATTTTCTTCATGAAATTCATATTTATGGAGATATTCTTAATAATAAATTCATTAAATTCATATTGTCAACATTTTAAGACCTACAAACGTCATTTCTTCTAAAATTAAAAAAAAAATGTAACAACTAGAATTTATTATAGTTTTACGAAATTATACATATATATTTAAGAAAGAAAGTTTGAGGGTCTTAAAATTTGGACTATATAAAGTGAATGAATTTATTCATTTTTAGATTTATAGAGATATTCTCAATAGAATATAAATCTAAAAATAAAGAAAATGGAAAAGACCTTTTTTGTAGAATTTCTTACAAAATACTCCTATAACTTTTTGCCAAATCCGTATACTTTAAGAGATACTTACAAAAACTACAATTTATCAAAAAATCAACTTTGATTGTCTTGAGGCATGTTATTTTTGTAAAATAAAAAAAACTTTTAAAAAATTCCCCTATATTTTTTCATTAAAAGGAAGGTTTTTTTGGAGCGTCGAAAGAAATTTAATTTTTAACGACCACCCTAATGTGCACAATCGATTTTCAGCACGATTCACAACAATTTAAGCAACCAAAATTAGACGAAAAATTAATTGAATAATTTAAATCGTTCCCTCTCACTTGCATTGACAAGATTATAGTATCTTCTTGCTCCCTTCCACTTATTGCTATGGTAAATACGTTTTTCGAATATAAAATCGATATTTACGAAATTAAATTAAAATTTTTGATTTGAAGGAGCATAGGATAAATTAAACGGTACTTGTGCCTTGGAATGAAACAATTTTGAATTTATGCGCGTCAACAAAAGTTTTATCGATTTTATGGCTCGGATATTGTAAGTCAGTGAAATACAGCTGTATTTTGAGTTTAACCTAAAAAGTTGATTTTGCAAGTATAAGGTATGTATTATTTTGTTTTATTAAAGAATTACTTTATCTTCACACGTATTAATATTGAAGAGAACAATTTTAAATAAAATTTACTAATATTATGTTACGTTAATTTTAGATAAACAGCGATACTTCCAAGTTATAAAATCCTACAATAATTCTGGCAATTTTTATGTATCATTTATTTGAATCAGATCGTGGAAGAATATTACTAATTAAACAAGTTGTAGTAGAAAAATCTGCATCCTATTAATTAAAGAAGACTACAGGTAAAACGTTACACTAATTATGATGAAATTTAAGTATATATGTATATTTTAAAAACCACAATAATATATGACAAGTATATTGCAAAAATATCTTCTTGGATTAAAAAGGATGGACTAAGAAGGTATTTACAAATCAAAGACTAGATTCAAATGGCCAAGAAATAATAATAGCAAAAGTATGAAGGCAGAAAGGCAGGTCACAAAGAATATAGATGGGGAGTCTATGACGACTAAGAACATTTATATACTTATTTCAACAAAATATAATTATGAATTTAGAGTTGTTAAAAGTGCATAACTCAAATCATTGAAAATTGAATTGCGCGCTTATAATAAAAGAGGTGGCATTAAGAAAATAGAATATATATAACTACTTCTATTGAGGCGTATTTTAGGTAGCATATACTCACCAAATTTTACACTACAGCATCATCTAACGCGTATTATTTGTAAACAAATAGAATCGTTGACTACTTTATTGGTCCACTGTTAGTAGGAGTTGCCGAAACGAGAAATTGAGAAGCGCGCGAATGCGCGTTTCATGAATCATTGCAAGGCACAAGTACCAATTAAACAAATGTAATAAATACGAGGATGTGCACATTCGAGCAAAAAGTGGCACATTTCCGAGCGAGGGAAGCAAATGAAGCGCGACGCGGAGCGGCGCGCTTCATTTTCCCGAGATCGGAATGTGCCACTTTGAGCTCGAATGTGCACACTCGGTTCTAAGCATGATTCACAATAATTATGGACAATAAATTCGACGAAAAATTAGAAAATAATTTTAATCATTCCATCGCGCTTGCACTTATAAGATTGACGTATCTTTTCGCCCGCTTTCACTCATTGCTGTGGTAAAAAAAACGTTTTCCGAACATATAATCGACATCATCTACTGAACTAAATTAAATTTTTTGATTAGAAGGAAAATTCTATATTTAAAATCCAAGAAATATGAGGATGTGCGCATTCGAGCGAGAAGTGGCACATTTCCGAGCGAGGGAAGCAAATGAAGCGCGACGCGGAGCGGGGCGCTTTATTTTCCCGAGATCGGAATGTGCCACTTTGAGCTTGAATGCGCACACTCGATTTTAAGCATGATTTACAATAATTTATTTACTTTCTTTGACGACTAACTACATATGTCGAATTTTCGCTAGATACGCGCGTGCAACTTCCCTTGCTTGCTAAAATTTTACTCTCAACGCGCCAAAAGAAGTATGACTTGAAATTAGCCAAGCATTAGACACATTTTGACTTCTTAAAAATAAATCAGATATAATAAAATAAACTGGTGAAAGACGTTATCCTTACGATCGTAAAACAAGTAGGAACTTCTCGCAGTGTCGTGATAAAAAATATTCCACACGACCCCTTTCGCTTTTGAATATGACAAACTATTGGTATTTAATAATCTTTACTTACGTAATTGCAGATTAAAATACAATCTCAAGAAATAGAATCGAGTTTATATAATTATTTCTATATCTGTCTTTGCGTATATCTTTGAGAATATTTAAAATTAGAACGACCAGGAAGAATAAATAATACTTATGAAATTACATAAGTGTATCTGAAGAATGATTTCACAAAGTAAACAAGTAACGATGAGGTTGTAAGTAAGTCAGACACGTAGGAAAATTTCTTACTTTTATTCTATATACAATTCATTATACAACATCTCCATGTGGTAGCAATTAAGGACCGTGTGCAGGTGCTGTTAAAAAGTACTTAAACAATTGTTGTTACGCATTGTACAATAAAAATTACGAAATTGTCAATTCTAGAAATATTTGTGGAAAAAAAAATAACGTGCTGACATTTTCTTAGTTTGTACAGTTTTATGGTTTCTTTCATTAGTTATTAGGCGAATAACATATTACGGCATACGTACAACCGTGAATGCAAATATGCAATTTGTAACAATTAATTACTGGGCATGAATTCGTAATTATTTATATCTACTACAAACAAATTTCTTCATTAATGTTTTTCTGCAATTGATTTAGCACGATAAAATTGTAGGAGGAAAGATGATATCACAAGAACACTACCAGAATTGACTTCTGTAATTATTTTTACTCGTATTTTTGAGAAAATTAAACATTTTACAAAATTTACACTTTGGGGCTATATTTATAATTGTAAGATTTTTTCTCGTAAGATAGTGCAAAACCAGCATTGAGCCTAATGTTAATTTTTAGATCAATTAAGGGTTCCAGTTTTCAATTTTATTTGCAAACCAAAATTGAACAAAAAAACATTGCTCGGAACAAGTCTTTAAACACTTTGCAAATTGGGAATCCCAAGACTTTCTGACTTCGGGTAGGCATAAAAAATCATAAGCGTACTTTTTGAAAATTTTGAGACAATGGCGATTGACTAATAATTTAATTTTTTTTTTAATTTTGAATTTGAAAATTTGTAGTTCGGTTATATGTGGAGACATCTTCTCAAAACTTTTTAGATTTGAAAAGCTCAATAATCGGAGCATAAGAGTAACGAAAATTAAATAGGACATAATATTAAATCATAGGAAAAAAACGCGTGTAAATTTTTCGAATTAATTAAATATTCAAAATGCTATAACTCCGCTATTTTTACGAATTTTGCGAAATCCATACATTTCTCAACTTTTCGAACCCCCAAACGATTTTTTTTATTGAATTATATATTTTGCGAACTTTGAGCGAAAGAATGTTTTTTTAAAAACTTAATATTGGTTTTAGATGATTAAAGACTATAATTCAAAGTAGATAATAAAATAATATATTTTTTTTCAAATAAATATATTAAGAAAAATCCTAGGACTAAGAAGAGGGTTTAAATTACCCTACAAAACAACGTAAGAGGTTTACATAATATTGAAGTAATTAAAATCCCAGACAGCAGACCTTTCAATTTGGAAAAATTCAGAATAAATTAGTTTTTTAATCATATAATAATGTCCGGAGGAGTCAAATAGGACCTTTCAGTACAGAAAGCATTAAAAAAAAGTTTGTTTTCATATAACGTACACATCAACTTCCGTTTTTCATTATATTATTGTGATTTAATTAAATTGAAAAGCGTAATAATGTTATTTCTTGTAATAAATATGCTTGTTTGAATTAATTGATCAAAATGAACGAAAAATTTAATGGATGTATAAAATTTTATTGTATTTTTTCTTGTTGCCGTTTCTATAATTTTTACAATTAATTAAGGCAAATCGTTAACCCAAATGCTAAATTTTATGTAACCAAATTATTATATTTTAAATTAAAAAAATGATAAGTAAAACATATTTAAATTTAATTAAAATAATTATCTCTGCCGAATGTAACAAAAAGCGATATTTCTTTTGCATAAACTTGAATTAAATTCAAGGCACACACACCGCACTCTAGAAAATAAAATCGTTGCAAAATAACTAAACAAAAAGGCATACGACATTGACTTTTTAAAATAAGTATGGCACAATCCCAAGACCATATAAAAAAGTAGAAAGTACACCAAACATTATAAGAATCGAAAATAAAAATCGATAAGTAAACAAACACAATTCCTAATCCAACAATGAATAGTACGGAGAGAAAAAGAGAGAAAAAGAAAAAAGCCACACATTTAAAGTAGTAGTAGTAACAGTTAAAAATGTAAAAGTTTACTTTGTTATATTTTACGTTGACGCCACTCTAATCTCTAAGAGCATTTCCTGTCACAATCTTTCACTTCTTCATACACTTCCGATATTTAAGTCTGATTAAGTACTAAAATATTTTCGGCGTATAAATACTTTCTAAATTATTTGTAAAAAATTCCTACCACATTTTTGCGTATCTCAGAATGTGTTTTATGCACTCGCAAGGCAGCTTTCGTGAAAATTTTCTTTTTAAATATTGGGTGAAGGTCGTTATCTTTAATCGTGCTGGAGGCCTAGAGATTAAAAAATCGAAGGCAAACACATACTTCATATTTTCTTTAAATATCGTACCAAAATCTCTAAAAACTAAGTACAGTAAAACCTCAATTATGCGGACCTCAGTTATACGGATTCGCAATTATCCGGATTGTCAACCGCGTTGGAACTCGTTGCGAAAATTAAACCTCGGTATTTCTCACCAAATATTTGATTTGGTATTTCGCACTAAACAGTGTTTTTTTGCTTTGTTAATTTTAAGATAATGTGTGACTGTTTTATTTAGTGATTAATATTTGTTGCGTTTTTTGTAAACATATACCTAACAATTTGACCAACTTTTTTTCTGTTAAAACGGGACGTTTTGTAATCGTGCTTAAAACCGAGTGTGCGCATTCGAGCTCAAAGTGGCACATTCCGATCTCGGGAAAATGAAGCGCGCCGCTCCGCGTCGCGCTTCATTTGCCTCCCTCGCTCGGAAATGTGCCACTTTTCGCTCGAATGCGCACTTCCTTGTATTTATTGAATTTGTTTATATTATTATTTTATTCTTCAATTCAAAAAATTAAAAGTCGAATAAATTAGATCTATTTTTTGTTTGAAAAAGGTTAGATATTTTATTCCTGTTGATAAGTTATCATGGTGCTCTTCCGCACGCCTAATTGTAGCGAGCTTGATAAAAATATTTTCAGGTGTCCTTTGGAATGTTTACTAATTTGCATTTTTGATTCATTAAAATTGTATATGGGTCAAATTTTCTGAAGTGGGCTACAAAAATCAACTAGGGCGAGTGTACCAGTCCCAAACGAGTTAAGGACAAATTTTGACTTTGAAATGCTCTGAACTGGTATTATGTAGTTTCAACGTAGAAATGTATATATAAAATTGTTTATTGTTTACTAACGCTGCAATATTGATAAATTATTTGAATCTAAATATTTAAGTTTTTTATAGATTTCGTGAACAATATCAAAAACGGTAATGCACCTAAGGTTGACCACTGCACTCATAGCTCTTAAATAAACACTAAATTTTTAAAACATGTTTAGACCGTTGTTAACATTCTAGGCCACGTAACAAAACAGTCGAATTCTACAAAAATGCCCGCCATTTCTTAATTTATTCAATCGAACATGCGAGTGGTCAACTACTGGGACCTGGTTTGGGACTGGTACACCCACCCTAGTTGATTTTTATATCATCTTTTGCAGATTCTTAAAGGTTTATATGTCAAAATTAATGTCTCCAAATATTTTTGGGTATTTTTTATTTTTCTGAAAATTATAAACAAATTAGTTTTAAGGCACATTTTCTATACACTGTTGTAATAAGTCTTCAATTATGGATTGATTCAATTTTTAAATATAAAAAAATATTTATAGTTTACATAGGGGGCGCATCAAAATTTTGAATGACTTGGGTGAGATATGTTAAAAAAAAAGGTTGAGAAATTAGAGTCAAAATTCGGAAAAAGTTAAAATTTTGTTTTTTCATGTAGAATGAAGTATGGGTATTCTTCGATCGCGTACGATTGCCAGCGTATTTGTAAATAAATAAATGCCTTGAATAACGTAATGTCAAGAACGCTGTAACTCGCAATTTTTGCAGCGAGAAATATTAGTTCAAGGTAAACGAAACGAAATTAGAACAGGTGTGCCTTTTAGTACGCACCTACTAATGAATCTGAAATTGCATTTTGTGAAAGGTAATAAAAAGTGAAAAGCTCTTTTCAAATGTGTCACACACTACGAAACAAATAAAACGAGCGACCCACTAATGTCAGGCGATATTGACTAATAAGATCGGTCGATTCTTCTCCGAGTTAGATTCAAAAGTGACGACAAAAATTCATCCCAAAAGAAAGTTACGATTTTATCTCGCACCCAACGTCGATCTTTCAAGTGCATAATGACTTATGCGGAGGTGCCTCCTACTTCTATTTGCGAAAACGAAAAGAGAAATCTAAATATGGAATTATAAGTTTGTGCATATTAATTTCTAATGGTATCCCTTCACGATGAATTGGAAAACGCACTCGTACGATTCAGAATCCGGAAGTTCCGCTAAACTTGACCATCGCGTGTATAATTATATGTGGGCATGTTATTAATGTGATTATCTGGTAAATTGTAGTTATATTGTGTCATGTATTCGCCTGATAACTGATAATTCGATGATTAAGTTATTATGGAAGGCCGAATGCGTCTTCCGGCCTTGTTATGCATTTTTCATCTGACTCATTGCTCTCGTGCGATGAAACATCAGTCAAATGTTACATAATAATGTAAATCATTCGATTTTCGCTGATCAAAAAAGTTTATTTTGACTTGAATAAGAGCTTTGAATTTTAAAAAAGGTATTTTTGTCGCCCCTTGCAAGGCAGTGGGCAACCAGCAAGGGTAAAACTGCCCCTGGAAATTTTCCCAACTACGCCCCTTTTGTCTTTGTAATACACTATGACATAGGGAACCAGTTGTACCTAGGCCAGTTTTTTAGTTATATATTTTTTATTGTAAATTGACGTACAGTACACAAACCGTATTTGCATATATTGAAAAGTCAATTATTTAAGTAGCGACCGCAAAAATATCAGAAATGTCTATTTCATACTTACATGTGTTTAGGACGTTTAAAAAAAAAATGGTAAATTAGGTCAAGGTACAACACACCCAATTGGCCTAGGTACACATAGTGCCAAGGTTCAACAGGTTCCCCTACACAACAAATGGCACAAGCGGGGAAACAGCCTACGCCCGGATTCCGGCACGGCACTTTAAGAAGTTTTTTACGATTATTTTACTTAATGAAGACATGTCTAAAATTCTAAATTTTTGTTACAGCGATTCTCTTCAAAAATCTAGTCTTTACACCTCCCCACTGTACATTAGGGTGTCCCTTATTTTCGAAGTTGATTTTTTTCTGCTGCCGCCCCATAAATTTTTAGCTTCTGCCCTAAACTAAAATATCCATCCCCAAAAAATTCTTAGCTTTTAAATTAAACCGTGCCGAAATCATGTTACATTTCGCATTTCAATAACATGGAAATTTCGGACTTTTTGCATTTAATTTTTTTCTTTGAAACAAATATCAATCCGGCAATGACCAATATATATTTTTATAAAAAAATTGAACGGTCTACAAAAAGGGTCTCTTACGATTTTTTGATAAACTCACTCCTTTGAAAGTTATTTAAGGTTAAAGTTTTGTCCATAGTGAATATCACAGTTTTTCAAGTTTTACTACAATTGTTTTTAATAAAATTATTTAACTAATCTATAATAATTAAAAAAACTTAATAGTTACAATAACGTAAACAATACATTATAAATAATATCAAGGAAAGATTTATTTCTTTTTTGCTTTATTTGCGATTTTTTTACTAAGCAACCTTTTGTCGCATTAGTATAGGGAGCTTTGTATTCACTTATAACTTGAAGTAAATACCGTTTTTATTCTTCTTTAGTAGTTAAAATGTTTCATATACTCTTGAGTCAATTGAACTGCTCTTTCCGCTACATCAGTGATTCTCAACCTTTTTTTTTGTAGCGGCACACTTTTAACGATTTCAAAATTTGGCGGAACACAAAGAAAAAAATAAGTTTAAAAATTATTTACTTTTTATGGATTTAAATATCTATTTCTGTTAAAAGGATTTTTTCTGTTTAAATCATATTAAAGTAACGGACCCAAATAAGGCCTACCTTAAGTTTATACACGCATAATTAATACGTTTTTGAAAAGAATGCATCAATACTTCGTAATCAAAATGTTTATTTATATTACACTTCAAAATAAAAGTAACAATCTTTCTTTTGTAACAAAATCTTGAGTAACCTTGAGTAACTATAAAAAATATGTCGGTTGGGCCTTATTGGGGAACCTATATCTCAATAAAGCCCAAGGATTTCTTTATACACTCGTACCTCGCTTTGCGTCGTTTCTTTTTGCGTTTTTTTGAAGTTGCGTCGCTGCTTAATTAGTACTAATTTTCACTGTGCGTCGTTAGGTTTTCGAGGTTGCGTTGTTTTGGGTTCGAGTCTTTAATTTTTTTCTTGTTTTTTAACAGATGACTCCACTTTTTTTTCTAATTTTTTCTTAATTCACATTGCGTCCTTTCAATTTGCGTCGTGTTTTTTTGGAACGTAACCCCGACGCACAGTGAGGTATTGGTGTATATAAATCAACTTAATATCAATTTTAATATTGTAATTATAATTATTATATTTATATTAAATTATTATTAGTGTTATTAAACAACAAATACATCTTTGGTTACTTGTCAAGCTCTGTAGTTAAAGGACTTTTTGCGTGGAGCAGACTTCTTTACTTTAAATTTTGGTGTTGATAAGAATTTCTGAAAGTCAGTCCTATCTGCTGTAGGTAGAGGCCAGTATTTGTAAGATTGCTTAAAAGTAAAGAAAGCGGTAAATTTTCGGTATCTGTTCCTGAGCTATCAGAATCATCAAGACGCGGGGCTCGCGTTATGCAATTGTGCATAAGTTATGGTCACGTACATTAATACGAGCTTTGACAATGATTCGAAATTAGGAAGCGGAAAATTTGAAAACTGGGCCTTATTGGGCACCGGGCTTTATTTGAATCACTTACCTTATTTAATAATATTAACATAATTATATATCTAAAATTTGGCGGCACACTTTTAGAATTTCGCGGCACGCAAAAGTGCCGCGGGCCAGTGGTTGACTATCACTGCGTACATCATTAATGCATTGAAGATTATTAACAATGTGTAAGCCTTCCAAATAATTGTCAGTGGTAGCCCACGTCTCAACATCAAATTCTAAAATGTTTTTATTTATAAAGAATCGATCAAAAATTTCAACAAATCTGAATTAATGAAAAAATCAATATTTTCTTTTGTAAATTGCGAATTTCACTGTCTGTCTTTATTATATAGCGTTGAGGGGAATCTAAATCTAAATCTTCATTAGTTTTTAATGCTTTAGTCATTTTACGTTTTATGGGAGATGACACATTCGGATCAAAAAAAGCCAAAGCAGCAATTACAGCATTAAAGTACCACAAATGGTTCTTGAAAGTAAAGAGAATCATAAAAATTATAAAATTAACCATTAACCCGACTTTAATCTTAAATAACTTTCGAAAGAGTGAAATTATCAAAAAATTATAAAAGACCTTTTTTGTAGAGCGCTCAATTTTCTATAAAAATATATATCGTCATTACCGTATTATTATTTGTTTCGAAAGAAAAAAAAATTAAATACAAAAAGTCCGATATTCCCATGTTATTTAAATAGTAAATGTAACACGATTTCGGCACGGTTTAATTTGAAAACTAATAGAGAGAAAATCTAAAACCAAATTTAAATTTAATGCATTCCGTTTCAAAATTTCAAAGACGTTGTGAAACCTCTAATTTTTATTTTTAGATAACATCCCGCATTATTTTATGGGTCGATAAATTTCAATATTTAATCATCCACCCATGTGATTCTAAGCGTCCGAAGTGGGTCACATATACGTTTTCCTTTAAAACCAACTTATGTAACTCTTTTATTACTGTCCTATAAATTTTAGTGTACTTATTCAAAAATAATTGTTAGTGATGTAACGATTTGCTAAACAATCATTAAGCTTGAATCGTTTTTATTGATCTAAATCCTCGAGCGAAAAGCGTGCTCATACATAACTTTTAATTCGGCTCGTTTTCTTTGTAAAAAAGCGTAATAATAAGTTTGTGTCGTGTATTTTGGTAAAGGACACCACATTAGAAATGTTTGCTTTACATTACATAAGAATGGGCTTAATTTCTTTTTAATTAAAGGTTGGTCGTTGGTTTGTTGAAAAATCGTTGGCCAATACAATGTCATTAAAAGGCATTCTTTTAGTGTGCATCTTCGGTAATATTAATTAACAACCTCGATCTAGAAGCTATTACGGTTGTTCTAACACAGCACCTAAGATAAAAATGCAAGACGTACTTGGTCTGCTTTATAGAATTTTAACGAGGTCAGTGTTCCATTTTCCTATGCTTTATGTTAATAGGAAAACTTCGTATGTCTGAAGGAATCACATAAACTTGAGGGAAAATTAGACCAAATTCTGATCGATTGCAAAAACAATGCATCATTATTATTATTATTTGAAATTATGAGATTTGAGTTCAAAAGATTATAATAGAACCATTATATTTTTGTTTAAAACAAACACTGGTTTACTTTATAAAAAATAGGGACAAATTAAAAAGAAAAGGTAGTTGAAAAAATTAATTCATCATTAAGTTTTTTTTTTATTTTTGTTCTGTCCTCATTTTTTCAGAGAAACTATAAATAAAAAAAGGGCGTTACAGAAATGATTTATTTTATTTTTTTAGTGTGTTAATTTTTGAATTAGAAGATGAGGACAGACAACTATTGCAATGACCACTAACGTAACTGGTACTTTTTTATTTGTGATCTTTCAATTTATTATTTTTTTTATAATTACAGTAAAACCTCGATTATCCGGACCTGAGTTATACGGATTTCCGTTTATCCGGATTGTCGTTGCAAAAATTAAACCTCGGTATTTCTTACTAAATATTTTATTATTTTATTTTGCATTTCGCACTCAATAGTGTTTTTTTTGCTTTGTTGATTTTAAGATAATGTGCGACCGTTTTATCTAGTGATTAATATTTGTTGGGTTTTTTGTTAACATATACCTAACAATTTGACTAAGTTTTTTCCTGTTAAAACGGGATGCTTGGTAATCGTGCTTAAAACCGAGTGTGCACATTCGAGCTCAAAGTGGCACATTCCGATCTCGGGAAAATGAAGCGCGCTGCTCCGCGTCGCGCTTCATTTTCCTCCCTCGCTCGGAAATGTGCCACTTTTCGCTCAAATGCGCAGCTCTTCGTATTTATTGGATTTGCTTATGTTAATTGAAAGATTGCTCTGACTTTCGTTCTAAAAAGAATTTTACTAATTTTTTTCTTGATTACTAAAAGGCATGTTAATAACATACTAAAAATTCAAGGTCGTAGTAGTATCCAAAACAAATATACGAATTTTTTAACTTAATTCTGAGTCAGATCACGTCAAGTGGACCCCTCATTTTTCACTTGATCATGGAAAAAAAATTCGATAATCGTACAGAGAAGTTATTAAAATTTTCATTTGTTTATTTAAATGTTAATAAAAAGTATGATAATAAACAAATAAAATTGTTTTCTAATTTTTTTAGGAAATTATAAATATTTTACTATAAGCACTGAAAATTTTGTAAAGTTGTCTCCAACAGCTTTTTCATAATTAATTTATTAATTAAAAGAACAAAAAATTTTCATTGTAAAAAAAATTGTTAAATTCAAAATTTTGAAAATTTTTTTAATGATTATTAGTAATAACTACTTTCGAAAAATATATTTGAACAAGTATTCCATGATCAAGTGGAAAATGAGGGGTCCACTTGACGTGACCTGACTCCTTAAACTCTAAAAAAAGAAAAGTTGTAAAGAATTGTTCTTTGAATTTGGTTTACGAAGGATCTGTCTAATTTTTTCCGATTTATTAAGAGCACATTGATGATATATTAAAATTTCAAGGGCGTATTAGTACCCAAACAAACTGAGAATTTTTTAATTTAGTGCTTTTCTAACATAAGTTATAAAAAAAAGTCCTGTGAATTGCGTTTTAAGTAGGATCTTCTTATTTTTTCCCCTTACCAAAAAACAGACTGATAACATACTAACATTTCAGGGCCGTATTAGCACTCAAATCAAAGATATGAATTTTTTGATTTAATCCATTTAAGACTAAAAAATTGGTATGGTATAGACCAATTATTTTGTAACTTCTAGTTCAGGAAATACCTTTTTATTTTTTTCTTTAATTACTAAAAAGCATATGCATTAAATAGTATAATATCAGGGCCGTCTTAGCATCTAAACAAGAACTGCAACTTTTTCAATTGAATGTTTTTTAAATTCAATCATGCCAAAGTTTTTATTTTTAATAAATTTCTGTAATGGTAATTTAATTATAATGGTGCTTAAAGCCGAGTGTGCACATTCGAGCTCAAAGTGGCACATTTCGATCTCGGGAAAATGAAGCGCGCCGCTCCGCGTCGCGCTTCATTTGCCTCCCTCGCTCGGAAATGTGCCACTTTTCGCTCGAATGCGCACATTCTTGTATTTATTGCATTTGCCTATATTATAATTTTATTCTTCAATTCAAAAAATTAAAAGTCGAATAAATTAGATCTATTTGTTGTTTGAAAAGGTTAGATGTTTTATTCCTTTTGATAAGTTATCATGGTCTTCTTCCGCACGCTTAATTGTAGCTAGATTGATAAAAATATTTTCAGGTGTACTTTCGAATGTTTACTAATTCGCATTTTCGATTAATTAAAATCGTATATGATTCAAATTTTTTGAAGTGGTCCACTAAAAATCAACTAGTTGATTTTTATATCATTTTTGGCAGATTGTTGATGGTTTAAATGTCAAAATTAATGTCTCCAAATATTTTTGGGTAATTTTCATTTTTGTAAAAATTATTTACGAATTAGTTTTAAAGCACATTTTGTATACACTGTTGTAATTAGGCTTCATTTATGGATTAATTCAATTTTTAAATATAAAAGAATATCTATGTTACATAGGGGTTGCATCAAAATTTTAGAATGACTTGGGTGGGGTATGTTACAAAAAAGGTTGGGAAGTAAGAGTCAAAATTTGGAAAAACTTGAAGTATTTTTTTTTCATCTACGATGAAGTCTCCCATTTAGTCTAGTTTAAAAGTACTAAATTAGAAATGTGGTTTTTGGTAAAAATACCCTACTGTAATTTGTAATTAAAAGAAAAGCGTAAAGTGTTACATTTAGTTCAGCTTGATTTAATTAATATTATTTGTAAGAAAGAAGATTAAGATAGGCAAATTCAATTATTAAAGAATATGCGCACGTTCAAGCGAAAACTTTTTCCGAATAGAAAATCTGGATTTGAGGAATTTGTTATTAATATATTCGAATCCAATTAACACGAAGATGTGCACATTCGAGCTCAAAGTGGCACATTTCTGAGCGAGGGAGGCAAATGAAGCGCGGCGCGGAGCGGCGCGCTTCATTTTCCCGAGATCGGAATGTGCCACTTTGAGCTCGAATGTGCACACTCCGCTTTTCGCCACGATTAACAATAATCAATTTACTTTAAAATTCGTTTTTTTTCTATACATTCAATTAACCGAATTTTCGATTATCCGAATGAGCTGCAACAATAATTAGTCCGGATAACCGAGTTTCTACTGAATTATTTTTCTTCTTCATATTTCTTTTTATTCCTTTACAAGTTTTTTCCTTTTTGTTTGCAGACTTTGGTTAATAACGCTTCTTGTTTAAAAATCTTGAAATTCGTCTTTAGTTTTAATAGTCGTATTTTTTTTGTAAATATTAGTTTTAATTAATCCAACTCTATTACTTTCTTAAATTGACACAATGACTCTACCATTCAAAATTTTATTATAAACGTTCTTAGCACGTTTGTTTGTTGTTCGTTTACATAGAGGCCACTTAAAAATACTCTTAAAAATGTTAAACTATTCTTACAAGCACGTACACATTTCTATTTATTATTTTTATAAAACGTACCAGCATTCCTATAAAAAAATTTAATATCAATCGTAAACAAACAACAACCAACTAAATATATATAAAGCACCAACGAATCCTCATCATTCACAAATCTTGCCACGTTATCAAATTATCAAAAATCGAAATATTTTAGCATGAAATTCATTTACATTGTATTTTTAATTGCGCTCTTTGCTGCATGTGCGGTAAGTCTTAACGTTATATTGCAAAAATTGTATTCATTTCGAATTAATTTACTAGAACGCATCATGCGGTTGCAAAAAACAGTATCCTTGCCATAGGCACAACCATCGATGGGCCGGATGTAAAGGGCGCGACAATTCTTGGGGAAATTGGGCCCTAGCACCGCCACCGCCACCGCCAGTACACGATCCCGGCAACGTTTATCCTTGTTGTAAGATACAAAGTCCTATCGTAAGACTTTGCGATCTTCTATGTGGCAGATGTTGCCCGCAGCCTTGCCATCGACCTTGCCATCACTGCCGATGCTGATTTAATTAATCGAAACTTATAAATTATAATAAAATTTAGATCTCATGTAAAGAATAAATATTACAGGCAAAACTTGTACTTTTAATTGACGACAGACGACCGCACACAGATTCGAAGGTGAATATCTATTCAAGAGAAACGAATTTCTAAAAGCACAAGCACAATAAATTGTGGTCATGAATGATGGATTATTAAACGTTGCTTTACTATAACAAGCAATAAAATGTTTACGGTTAAGTGCTTTTAACGAAGTCCACTCCGATTTGCAATTTAATGCCGAGACGTACGTTGCGAAAAACGATACGTGTGCACTTCCGGCGCTTTGTTTTCCGTGGAAATCTACGATGGAATTGGTATGTCTCTAAAAGCTACCGGAAGAACTCCGAAATATGTTCGATGCGAATTTAAAAAAAAAAGTGTAGGAAGTTTTTTTAGACACACTACATACTTCCTTATTCAAATAATTATGTTGTGCTAATTTGAATGTTTTATAATCTTGCGAATTTTGTTTGTTTTTTTTTAATAAGTTAAAAAGGAACTCAGTTTTAAAATAAAACTAACAATTACGTGATTTTCATAAGAAACAAAAAAATATTTTTTTAAATAGGTTAATGAGATGCAAAATTGCAGAAAATATACACTGAATACCAAAAAGAATCGGACACTTGTAAATTTTGTTATATTTTTATAAGTAGGAACTTAAAATACTACTAGAAATTTAAAAAAAAAGTTGTTAGCATAAAATAAACAATAACTTACACGGAAAATAAATTGTGGTTTTTTTTACTACAAGATTGAATTAAATATCATTGTAGTAAGAAATATTACATAAATAGTAATGAAAATAAATATGTACTTAATGTTACCAAATCTGAAAGTTATATTCGCTTCCGTATTGTGGTTTTTTTTACTACACATTGTATAACTCGAAAACCAGTTGTAGTTGAGGGCACCACAGAACTCGTGACCGCTGAATTTAGATTAATTGCATATTGTGTTTACAATATTTTTCATTTACGCGTTTAAATTATTTATTATTATAAAAGTGAATTTTATAAAATAAACCATTGTTTTGAGTAATATGTAAATGATATTTATTAATATTTAATTTTTTAATAATATACTGGTCATAACACATCTCAATACATTATAATTTAAACTATAACCTTTAAAGCCATTCATCAAACAAAAATCATTTATATTAATACTCAATACATCTCTCAGTACTCGTACGCTTCATAACATTAATTTACTATAATTGCAGTAAATTGAACCACAACAGAAGTTAAGACTGCTACACTTTATAGTAACTTTTACTTCTACACTGTAGCTGGCGCTACTAAAATATTGTAGTTAAAGTAATAAAGTAACTCCTAGTTGGTGATGTCACATTTTTAAGCCAACTTGTGGTAAACTAAACTACATTTGTTGTTGTAGCAACTACAACTTATTTTTTGAGTAAGGTTTAAAGTTTCTTGTAAAGGCTCACAAAATGATTAGGGGTAAAAGTACAGTTGTTGGCCAGTCGACAATGATTGGCCATATTTAAAAAATTATTTAATAATAAATCTATATTTCCTAATATATAATTTCTAATAAATGGTTCGTTTTTTATGTTAATTTACTATATCTTATTTTAATTAGAAAATATTGGCCGATCACTGTAAATTCACTAGTCCATTACTATATTTATATGGCCAATAACTATGTTGTTTAATAAAAGGGCCAATCAGTGTACTGTTTGCCCCTATTAATTATTAAACGATTTTGTTTGTTGCTTTTAACATTTAGTGCAAACTATAGATTTATTTTTAAAGTTTAAATTCTTGTTTCATTTAATGAAATAAAGGTAAAATAAACGATTACAAATTAAAGTGAAATGAAAGCGAATAGACATTTTTTTGCTAAATTTTATATTACAAGAAAATTGTTTGATTTATTTTGATATTTCTTGTTTATTATTAATAGTTTTTTTTTCTGGTTATTTGACCATGACAAAATGCTTAATAATTATAAGAAATGCTAAAAGTTTAGAACTAGTTGTTTATATAACGTTGTACTAATATAATAGATAATAAGCGTCTTAAGTAAATTGCAGGTATTTTATGCCAAAAGTTTAATCGGCAATAAAAAGCATTAGAGATGGGTACCACGGCGAAGCGATTTTCCAATTAAGGTTAATTATACAATACGAACTTATAAAAAAAACCGATTAAACACATCGTTGAAAGTCAATAATACTACATTCACGATTAAGTAATATTTTGTTACAACGTTTTGGGTTAATGTCATATTATAAGATCATGGCGTATAAATTTTAGCAAAATCTAATTGTTCGATGGATCGTAATTAAATATAAAAGTAAAGAATCATTTTGCATTCAAATGTTAATTTGCGATTGTATTTATGCCAGGGACACGCAGTAATTTAATTAAAAAATATTTTATAAATAGTGCTACTACGTGTTGTTCTTTTTTAAAATCTAAAGCAGGTTTACATAATTTTTTAATCTTCCACGATACTTAATTTTCGGTTAATTTTATATTTATAGTTTGAGGTAGGGATTTTCAAACTCTTTATTCGACCGATAACGCTTTTAAAAATACAGGGTGTCAAACTAATAAATATTGAGGCCTAACCGCATGATGTATGAATCAATCTAAACAATAAAAGTTTATATGCTATAACTAAAATACATTTTAATTTTCACGTAAATGGTAAAATTGCATTGTCTCCATATACTTTTAAAAGAGAGTGAGGTCATTTAATACCTTACATATGGCCTTAATGGCATCGATATAACAGGCTTGAACCAAAATTTTTGCAATGTTCTATATAATAATTATAAGTAGTTTAAGTTTTAGTACTTATTCGATTGACACACGGTATAACAAGTATTATAAAACACAGTTGAACACTTGTTATTACGAATATTAACTTTAGAATATACGATCTTTTTAAGAAAATGCATTAAGTTAGGAATTTGCTCAAGATTAAACCTTAATTAGTTGCAAGATTTAAAATTAAATTAAGTTTTTTTTCAATTTTACAACTGATATTGAAAAGGTTGCTCAACCACAAAGTAAGTTTATAATTCTCATTGGCTTTATTTCAATTCCGGTGCCGAATTAAATTAGCTAAACATTATTTTTATTTAAATTGTTTAAAAAATATTTATTATGAAAAATGAATTGGTTTGATTATTTGTTGAAATTGTTTGCGTTAAAAAAAATTAATTTATGTTAAATTTAATTGTTTATATACAATACTACATCTGCATATTACAAGGATTTGGCAACTTTATAAAATCTTCAGAGGTAGTATAAAAATTAGTTTGTATCCTGGCTTGGGTCAAAAACAGTATTAGTGTGAAGGTTTGTCAGTGTGTATCTAAAAAAGTAGGTTAAACGTTGAATATAGAAAAGATTAATTTTGGGCAGCAATAAAAGGCTTCAGTCAGTCACAAGTATTTTTTGTGGTTTAGGGTTGAGCGAAAACCGTAAAAATAGAAAAATTCCTAAGATTTTGAGGTCGTAACATGCAGCGGTAGTACTGTAAATATTTTTTTAAGTTTATTTCACTTTTCAATTTCAATGCTCCAACGTGGGCATAAAACGTTTCGGGACCTCTGCTATAAGATACAGGAGTTTTAGTAATTATAATCAAATTATATAGAATAAGAGTTATTAACTTTTGAAAGCAAAGAAAAATTAGAAAATATGTTAGCTCCATCACTTTATCTTAATTGGGTATAAGTTTTTATTATTACACCCATACAGCTTAACCGTTATTGATTTAGAAAAAAGAATAATATTTACAACGATAATTCTAAATAAAACTAGCGATGATAATACGTTAAATAATATAAACAAATATCCGAGCCAGAAAAGGATTCCTGTAATTTTTCTATAGTTACATCCAAAGGGTGTTCTTATAGTTTATGTTTGAAGTGGGTTGATTACTTAAAATAATGGTAAACTTTAATGGACATTACAGTTCCAATTTGTTAGTGCATGTTGTAAAGATTTAATGACTAAATACTGTTCTCTTTGTAAAACGGTGTCATCTTCACGATACCTCGATGAATAGAAAGAATGTTTTAAATAATGTTGCGGTAATTGCATTCATTAGCAACTGTGCTTAATATGTAGCAATTTCGTGTTAAAGATAAACGTAATTTAATGTATCTAACCTCTTTAAACTACACTAAATTTGCTAAAATTGTTAATTAAATGTTTCTTAATAAACATAGTAAAACAATTTAGGTAACGAATAAGATTGCTTTTACTATTCTTTATGTTCTTCATAAATAGTAGGTAACTCAAACCCGAGTTTAAAAGCTAATTTAAATAACCGAAACCATAAAATTTATGCACATAATGAATATTAATAGAAAAATAAAGTTATATAAGCCATAATAAGAAAGTTTAATAAATGCGCATTAGCAGAAGAATTTGCACTTTTCAATTTAAATAAGCATCCATAAAAAGTGGAGTAAATCCTAAAATTTAGGAAGTTTTACGTAACGGCGAGGTGCTTTAAATTTTAAATTAAGGAAATCTAAAATTATGAGTTCTTTGCTTTCTTATCTTCCTTCTGAACGTATCGATTCTATTGAAAATAATTTATTAATTAATCTTAATCAATAGCAATAATGCTTTTTAACCTTCCGTGTACTAGGTGGGGTATAACTAAGGTGAACATTTTTTTTTTGTTAAAACGAGACGTTTGGTAATTGAGCTTAAAACCGAGTGTGCACATTTGAGCGAAAAGTGGCACATTTCGCTCGAATGTGCACATCTTTGTATTTATTCAATTAAAACTTTTTTTCCAATAAAAGAAAATTTATTTAGTTCAGTAAATATCGATTATATGTCAGAAACACGTATTTTTACCATAGCAATGAGTGGGAGCGAGTGAAAAGATACAACAAACTCATAAGTACGAGTGAGAGGGAATGATAAAAATTATTTATTAATTTTTAATCACCAAAATTACTGTGAATCGTGCTTAAAACCGAGTGTGCGTATTCCAGCTCAAAGTGGCACATTCCGATCTCGGGAAAATAAAGCGCGCCGCTCCGCGTCGCGCTTCATTTGCCTCCCTCGCTTGGAAATGTACCACTTTTTGCTCGAATGCGCACATCCTCGTGTTTATTATATTAGTATAATTTACCGTGCGCTTCTTCTAATCCAAAATTTTAATTTAATGTGGTAAATATTGATTTTATATTTGAAAAACGTATTTACCATAGCAATGAGTGGAAGAGAGCGAGAAGATACGATAATCTTGTCAATGCAAGTGAGAGGGAACGATTAAAATTATTCAATTAATTTTTCGTGTAATTTGTTGGTCTAAATACATAATTGCGAATCATTAAGAAATTTCCGTGAAATTAATTTGTATTGCAATAAGGAGACAAGAATGAAATTTTGTTAGATTGTCTTAATATTAGGTATCATATTTGACACGTGTCATTAGAATTTAGTACTCAAGAAAAGACTCAATAGTATATAAGTTAAATTTTTGTACTTTTATTAATAAGAGTTTATTCGAATGCATAAATAAATATGTGTTCTACTTAAACCTATTCATTAATGGTTATTAAAATATATTTCTTATCATTTAACTGTCATAAAGTAGAATTTTGTGGCTTTTATTTCATTTTATTTTCGGGGTATGGCAAACTCCACCTAGTATGGCATGTCACCTAGTCACCTAGTATGCGGAAGGTTAAATTATGAATAAAAAACCGTATTTTTCTCAACTCTTAAATTTTTGTAGATTTATTCTTATTGTAATTTTCATTCTAATACTTTCACACTTTTCCTTGCAAGTGCAGCAAAGGTAACAACTTTGACCTCAAACATGCTCAATTATGAGAAATTTTAAAATAGCTCAAATTTATTAAGCATTTGAGAAGAACAGCTAAATCAAACTCTTAAAACATTTACACAAACAATGCTCGCGTTAAATGTGTAAAAGTTATTGTTTAATTTGAATAAAAAGGTATTTTAGTTAATTCACATATTAAATGTAGTTTAATTGTGGTTTGTTTACAAGAAAATTTGCTTACATTTTCTTTAAAAAGTTGTTATTATTTTTTTATTAATATATAAACATATCGGGTCATCTAAAGCAACAAACTTTAAATAATATAAATGTGTTTAATTATGCGAAAATTAAGTTTTTAATCAGTTAGTAAAAACACTGGAATTTCTATTTGCGAGTACAAAACAGATAATTTATTTTAAAATATATGATTGCAATAATGTTGTTTTAATTTGATTTATTATATTAATCTTAAAATACAAGAAAAATGCAGGAGAAAAAAACGCTATTTGTTTACACTTCCACTGGCGTGCAAAAAAACATCTTTTTTTCGTTACGAAATTAATTACGACACGTTCAGATCAGAGAACTCGTTAGCGTATTTCTTGACATATCGATAACAAGCTTACCAAATTACTTCCGACTCCAAAGAAGTAAACACGTACGAAATTCCATCAGAAGCAACGTTAAAAACATGTAACAAGTTAATGTGGAGCACCGCAAGGACGTCCAAAGGAATTTTACGCAATAAACGTCAAGTTTCACTGCCAAGACCACGAAGTATTGCTCAAAAACATAATTAGCCACACAAAAACGAGATTGTTCGATATCTAATTAGTATTAAAAAAAAATGCTATATATCATTTATTTATTATTTCCGAAGTTCGGAATCCGGAAGCGTGCATGCATGTGGAGGTTGTTTGTTGTGATTCGCAATCTCGAAATTGGGGACCGAACTATTTGGTGAAAGCTTTTCTTTACTGAATTTCTTCCTTGCATAACTTCGATGTTTTTAACTTGTGTAACCGGCGAATGGTCGAGAAAGGTTAATATAGGCATGGAGGTGCTCTCGTGTGTCATTTGCAGTCTGTCTGTGAAACGTGAGTGTTTATTTACCTCCAGTGAGTAGGTCAGTTATGTTGGTCAGTTTGTTTATGTGGTCATTTAATTGGATCAGTTCATTTCCGGACCTTGTCAGGATTACAATACCATTTTGATCCAGCCCAAACGAATTTTACAAAAAAATATCTTTAGCACATGAGGTATCTAATAGAACCGCAAACATTACATTTCCAAAAAGAAAAATCTCTTCCCGATTAAATGGAAAATTGTTTTGATCTTTTTAAATAACCATGTGCGTCTTCTTATTGTGTAACGTAAATTTTTTTGTGTTGCTTATCAGAGAATTCGACGTAAATAAAGTAGCGCGCGATTCCGTTTGAGAAAAAAAGTAGTAATATTAAAGGGGAACGTCTTTTTTTTCCAGTTCCATACAAATTCCAATTCAGCTGAATTGAGCGTCGCCGTCTTAAGCAGAATAATTGGTTTTTGATGTAATGTCGAATGATTTAATTTAAATTGTTTACAAATTTCTGCTGTGCATAATGAAACCTACTTTCCTTTTGGTAAAATTACAAGTGGTGTTATTGTCGGCCGAAATTATCTCCGCAGGAATACTCGATCCTTTTAACTGGGCCAGAGCCGATCGTCTTGAAGTTAATATACCTTGGCTTCCATGTAAGTTTTTTTTTAAATTATTGTTTATTAATATTATCGGTGTGCTACTATTATTATTAAAATTTTTTAAAGGATAAATTGAGTAAAACTGGATAAAACGGCTTTGGACATGTTAAGCTCAGTTTTAGACACTTGAATAATTTTGATAAAATTGCTGGTAAAAAACGTAAAAAACATCACTGATGTTTTTATTGTAGTTAAAGATACATTAAATACACTTATAGCAGTATGGATAATTCTTATATTTTTCATATGTCAAATATATAGTGAAAAATGTTCACAGCTGGTATGGTGTCCAAAAACCGATACTTCTACCCTATGTATTTTGAAAATAATTTTTAATAATTTTCTTTATGAAATAAAATTCATTGTGTTGTTTACAAATGTATTTTAACCGGTGATTTGAAAAAAAAAGTAATTTGTTGGTGATAATATTGAAAATGTATTATCGCAATTGAGATGAAAAGTGAGTCATGTTAATAAACTGTTAATTATTATTAGATCATCATTGTTATTTATATATCAAATCTTGATATAAAAACCCGGGATGAATCAACAATCAAAAAAAGAAATAAGTGTACTAAAATATCATATATACACAAAATACAAAAGTTTTGAAAACAAATCTTTTACAATGCAAACCATTATTTTGTAAATAAATCTGCTATGATACCATGGGCGTACCTACCTTTTGGCCTAACCGAGGTAATCAAGAATTTCGTATAAGTAAATAAATCAACATAAATAGCAATGTGCATTTATTAGATTAGGTAGGGGAGACCGGGTATGGTTGTGTCACGGGTAGGTTGTCACAAAAGCTATAACAGCAAACCTAATAAATTAATAAATTTGTTTACCTGTGTCAAAGAAGCTCGAGCACAATACTTCCTTGCGTACTTCACTTCAGTTCTCTCTGAAATACCGTATAAGAAATATATACGTTTTTATTTTTTGTACAGTGAAAGTAATTTTTTGTGAATCCGTGTTGAGTCTCGTAAGTATATTTAAATTTTGCATAGTGATACACTTTTTCGTGTATGTATGATGTTTAAGATATGCTTCATGATATTATTCATATGGTTTCTTAAATGACCATTGATTTAAATTTATTTTGGGAGTTAATTGTCCAAAACTGTTTTGGGAAAAGTTGGCTCAAGTTAACGGGGGCTAGTTGTCACCTGTGCAAAGCAACCATGAATATGTGCGGCCTTTTTTTATTGGTTTCTAGGGGTTTTACTACATAAACGATTGGCTGTAATTATACATTTGTCATTTTTGTTACCATAACCTAAGTTCGTTAGATAGAATAGGTTAGGAATAGCATATGCATTTGTTTTGTCGTTTTGTATTTTACCTTTTATTTAGCGGGTGATTACCTACCCCAGACACTATGACAACCATTCCTGACACGGAGTTAAAATCGCACTTTTCTTTTTTCAGAAAAATTATAATATGTTTTCTTTAGATAATGGTAGACAAAAAGTCTTTATTTCTTTTTGAACTAGAATAAATACACTATCTATTGATATATAAATGTCATTGATAAATTAAAACCATGTGCTCTATAAATACAAAAGAAAAAAATTGTGACTTTCAACCCCGGTCTCCCCTACTTGTTTATTTCATAAGCAATCTTCGTGGACCTTCTGCCACAATACAACACAACGTAGGCATATATATAGGGGCAGCCGCACCCATGTAGCCCCTCTTGCTACGCCCATGTATGCTACTATTAAAAAGTTGTATTAATCTGTAATTTATCTACACAGAATAATTATTTAAAGTGACTTCGTTCATAATTTTATTTTGCTTTTTCAGTTGAAAACGAAACGAGATGTTACGACGAATTGGGGTGTCTTAATATAACAAGGAATTGGTATCATTTAATAAACAGGCCTTTCAATGTATTTCCGCTTCCCAGATCTGTGATAAATACTAGGTTTATACTTTATACAAGACTTAATCCTTTTGAGGTAAGAACTGCATATATTTTATAAAATAATTAATGGGATTTACTTCCTGTTGGTATTAAGTGTTCGTTAATACGTTCAACATTCCTGACTTGAGGTGTTTCTATTATTGGAATTCGACTGCACTCTTTAAAACTAATTATATCTCTATTACGAAGAATGATTAAAATTCGGAAATAAGTTTTTAAACATATTGAAATTTATGATTTCATTCATTACAACTTCGGATGCGATAACGACCCGATTATAAATTTTTTTTTAATTAAATTGGTCATTAAAATATTAGAGATGCCATGAACTATGAAGAACCGTGACCTAAAGTTAAAAGCAGTGCAGTCAATTTGAATGCAATTTTAGTAACTTAAGTTCGTACCTTTTCTTTTCTCGGTCTAAATCCGCTGGTATTAATTTCAATAAGGTCATTACAAGTAGGTTGTAATCTAAGGATCTACCTTCATTAATCTCATTAGTAAGAGATACTAAATTGTTGAAACGAAAGACATAAACGTGACCTCTACCAAAATCCCATCTCACTTTTCTATTATTTGAATATCTCTGTCCATAATATTGCACACCAAATTTTCCATTATTTAAATTTTTGCGAACGAAAGAAAAATCAATAAATTACAAATTATCAATTAATTTTTCTTGGGTATAAGAACCTGTGATTTTCCATGTTTTTCAAAACTTGTCACACTTTCTCCGATATTTAAATAAATTCTGATTTTAATACTGAATTAATTATAATGTTTTTCGATGTTAAAAAAAATTGAATCGGTGCTAATTTCGTTTAATTTCAGGGTCAGATTATAAAAGCGCAGGATGAGAAAACGATCAAGAAATCCAAATTCGAACCGAAGAAAAAAATTAAATTCATTATTCACGGATTCATCGATACGCCTTTATCAAATTGGGTGAGTATCACATTTTCAAATTACAACCCTGTATTCGACATTTGTTTTACTACAAATATCTATGGAACGCAAAAATTAAACAAATTTCAGTTTTATCGAAAAGTAATTACAGAAAACTTCAATTATCCGGCCCTCAATTATACGGATTCGCGATTGTCCGGATTGTCAGAATGTGCGATTGTTTTATTTAGTAATTAATATTTGTTGTGTTTTTTGTAAACATATACCAAACAATTTGACAAACTTTTTTCCTGTTAAAACGGGACGCTTTGTGATCGCGCTTAAAACCGAGTGTGCACATTCGAGCGAAAAGTGGCACATTCCGATCTCGGGAAAATGAAGCGCGCCGCTCCGCGTCGCGCTTCATTTGCCTCCCTCGCTCGGAAATGTGCCACTTTTCGCTCGAATGCGCACATCCTCGTATTTATTGGATTTTCCTATATTATTATTTTATTCTTCAATTCAAAAAATTAAAAGTCGAATAAATTAGATCTATTATTTGTTTGAAAAAGGTTAGATATTTTATTCCTGTTGGTAAGTTATCATTGTGCTCTTCCGCACGCCTAATTGTAGCGAGCTTGATAAAAATATTTTCAGGTGTACTTTGGAACGTTTACTAATTCGCATTTTTGATTTTTTAAAATTGTATGTGAGTCAAATTTTCTGAAGTGGGCCACTAAAAATCAACTAGTTGATTTGTATATCATCATTTGCAGATTGTTGAAGGTTTATATGACAAAATTAATGCCTCCAAATTCTTTTGGGTAATTTTCATTTTTGTAAAAATTATAAACAAATTAGTTTTAAGGTACATTTTGTATACACTGTTGTAATTAGACTTCATTTATGGATTAATTCAATTTTTAAATATAAAAAAATATATATGTCACATAGGGGGTGCATCAAAATTTTAGAATGACTTGGGTGGGGTATGTTAAAATAAAGGTTGGGAAATAAGAGTCAAAATTCGAATAAAGTTAAAGTATTTTTTTTCATGTACGATGAAGTCTCCCGTCTAGTCTAGTTTAAAAGTACCAAATTAGAAATGTGTTTTTTCGTAAAAATACCCTGCTGTCATTTTTAATTAAAAGAAAAGCGAGAAGTAGTACATTTAGTTCAGTTTGATTTAATTAATATTATTTGTAAGAGAGAAGAATAAGATAGGCAAATTCAATTATTAAGGAGTATGCGCACATTCAAGCGAAAACTTTTTCCGAATAGAAAATCTGGATTTGAAGGATTTGTTATTAATATAGTCGAATCGAATTAACACGAAGATGTGCGCATTCGAGCGAAAAGTGGCACATTTCCGAGCGAGGGAGGCAAATGAAGCGCGACGCGGAGCGGCGCGCTTCATTTTCCCGAGATCGGAATGTGCCACTTTGAGCTCGAATGTGCACACTCGGTTTTAAGCATGATTCACAATATTTTAGGTCAATAAATTAGACGAAAAATTAATTGAATAATTTCAATCGTTCCCTATCACTTGCATTGTCAAGATTATCGTATCTTTTCGCTCTCTTCCAATCAATGTCAACAATCTCGTTTAGTTTAAAACGATGAACTCGTGTTATTAAAAGAAGACCATAAACACTATAACTTTTTCCCCAATTTTGACCTATTCTACATTTTTGTCAGAGATTTGGTACTTGGTCTCTGTAACTTTAAATTGCAAAACTGGTACGTGATTCTATACACGCGTGTTAGAAGTCATACTTCTTTGGTGTAACTAATTTAATTTTAATCGTTCCTTCTCACTCGCATTTATGAGATTGTCGTATCTTTTCGCTCTCTTACACTCATTGCCATGATAAACACGTTTTTCGAACATAAAATCGAAATTTACTAAACTAAATTTAAAATGATTTGAAAGGGCAAAGGATAAAGTAGACAAATCGAATAAAAGCGGGGTATGTGCACATTTGAACGAGAACTAATGCTTGTCTTAGTAGACAAATTTATTGTAAACATCCGTTTGAACTTTCTTTAAATAATTTTTTTCTTACTTAGGTAGGTGATATGAAAGACGAACTTCTAAAAGCCGAAGACGTAAATGTGATAGTAGTAGATTGGGCCGGTGGAAGTCTTCCACTTTACACACAAGCAACTGCAAATACCCGTTTGGTTGGTTTAGAACTGGCATATTTCATTAATTATCTTGTTGTAAGTAGATTTTTAAATTTCAAACTAGAAACTTCGAAGTATGTCACTACAAACATTTTATTAAATCGCTAATTACCTTAATTAAAATACTTTTTTTGTAGAATAATTATAAATTCGACGCAGCTAACGTTCACATAATTGGGCATTCTTTGGGAGCGCATACGGCTGGCTATGCTGGGGCCTTAGTTCCTGGATTAGGAAGAATTACAGGACTCGATCCTGCCGAGCCTTATTTTCAGGTAAATTACTTGAAAATTTTATTAAATCAAAAGTTGTTAATAACTAAATAAACACTATTAGTAAGATCTTTTAAGGCAGTATTTTACAAACTGGAAAGCTGATCCTACACTCCGATAAACGGGCTTTCAGAATCTGAAAAGTTTTTAAAGATCTGTTCACAAATAACCGAGCAACGATTTTTCAAAGTGAAAATTAAAAAAAAATAAATTACAAGACAAACTCTTCGAACCCGCTTGTCTCGAGAACTTCAAATAGCACGGCTATGGTTTTTTAAACCTATCCGAAGTCAAAAAATTTGGCAAATTCAAATCTGTATAGTTTATAAAGATCCGTTCACAAATAACTACACTACAACTTTGTTAACGTAAAATTTTGTGCTACAAATATGAATCCAAAACTTCAACCCTTAATTACTCTAAAAATTAACATTGCGCCTTATACCGATTTTGCACGTCTCTTATGGGAAATAGTTTCAGAATTCCGAATCAGGGTAGTTTGTAATGATTGAATCGAAAATGAAGCCACTACGATACCTTTTGTGAGTCAAAGTGTATTTTTTCGATTTATTTATTTTTTTCCAAATTTTTGGGGATTGAAGAGACATCAGCGAAGAATGGCTTAGGCTATGGTGGTTTATGGTCCATAAGAACGTCCTATATAAATTTAAAGCAAATCCATTACCTACAAATTTTTTTCCTCAAAAAAAAAAAGCAAAGTCGCTGTTACACACACTTCGGAAACCGCTGCTTTAAGATAAACATTGCATTACCAATTCGGTAATTAAACTACCGAAGAAAAAAAATATAAATATTGAGCAATAACAATTTACCTTGAAATATTAATTTTTGGTTCACTCTCGCTGCGACAGTGACTTTGCATAATTAAATAATTAATAAACTTATAAATAGAAACTTAATTCTATAATTAATAGTGTTCTTTTTGCTAGCGTTATTTAATAAATCAATTTTTTTAGGGAATGCCCGCCCACATTCGATTAGATCCAACAGATGCAGAATTGGTGGATGTAATCCACACAGATGGGAAAGGTATCTTCTTGCTGGGTATGTCAATCTTTGGTAATTCAAATTTTGTGTTAATTTTTTCTAACATAATTGCATCTAAAAATTTTCTCTATAAAAATAACAGCTCAAGAAAGTTTCTGCTTTGTTCAAATTTTCTATTTTTTTAACACAAAAACTAATTATGTAGGAAGAAATTAAGCAATACCAGAAATCGTGTAAGAACTAGGAGCGTTAAATTTTTTTAACCTTTACCTAATTTCGGTTTATAATTGCATGTTTTGTTTATTAATATTTAAAAAGAAATTAAACGCGCCTTGTAATTCTAGATTTTAATGCATAGCAATTTGGAAAAACCAAAAAGTGCTCTTTTTTGAGACCTGTTAGTCTTCTACTTGCTTTCACTACTTTCATAGCAATGTAAATGTAAAGTATAATTAACATCGACTTTTGACTTTAAGAAACCGATGTAAATATGCACTAATATTACTTTACATTACTTTTACTTGTAATTTTAGTTTTTAGCCTTTTACTTGCGATTTTGGGAATTATCAGTAAATAAATTCCTATCAGAAATATTTTAAGTGTTCTTAAAAGTATTTGTAAATACACTTAATCTGAATGGGTGTACATTTCTTAAATTACTTTAAAGCAAAGTGAAAAGCACAAACTTAAAAATCTGTTCTTTTGGGGTTTGGTACTTTAACAATCTTTTTGCTTATTTTTAATAAATAAAACAATACGTTAAATAGTGCACGAAGCAGTACTAAAATATAATTTTAGGATACGGCATGTCTCAGCCCTGTGGACACATAGATTTTTATCCCAACAACGGCAAGGAACAACCTGGATGCGACATAACACAAACCCCACTCGTTCCCTTAACATTAATCAGGTATAAATTATGTTATTAAAACTAATTAAAATTTTGCATAAAGCATTACTTTCAGAGATGGATTGGAAGAGGCGTCACGAGTGCTGGTTGCATGCAATCACGTTAGAGCAATTAAATTATTTATAGACAGTATTAACAGTCAGTGCCCTTACTTAGGTGAGTGTCAATTAATAATAATTAACATTCTTCAAATCATAATTGCAGCTCATCAATGTCCAAGTTATCAGCACTTCCTCTCAGGAAAATGTTTTACATGCAAACCGGGATCGAGATCCTGCGCCTTGATGGGCTACCATACAGATGCAAGTCCAGGATTAGATAACGAAATAGCGCCGCAATCCTCTAAATTTCAAGATACAATTGGTACCAAATTTTTCACAACGACTGGAAGAGAATTTCCGTTCTGTCGTAAGTCTTAATAAACGAAATAAATGCCATAAAATTAATTTGTAAACTTCAAAGATCGCCTTTATCGCGTAAGTATTGAATTAGCAAAACCGTCATCGGCAGAGCATTGGGTGCAAGGTTTCGTAAAAGCTTCACTTCACAGCCCTTCTGGTGTTGTACATTTAGATTTAACACCTTCGGGGGATATGAAATTAGAGCATGGAACAACGCATACAGTTGTTGTCTCGCATCCTGCAGATTTAGGTGGTAATATTAAAAAAGTTGAATTAAATTGGGAATATGATATGAACGTTCTTGAACCAAGAACTTTATGTATTCTTTGGTGTAACGATCATTTATATGTGAAAAGTGTTTCGGTTGATGAAATGGAGCTACCTGGACGAGGGTAAATTCTCCATTAAATTACTACAACTAATAAGATTGAGTTAACACATGTTGTTTTAGGAAGAGGGACACACATTTTTCAAGTAAATTATGTTCACCAAGCAAACGCGATTATGCTGACATAGCTAATAGAGGAAGAGCTGTATTTTTAGATGTCTGTCGAGATCCGGAAGGTTTGGATAGGAGTTAGCATTTGTTATAAATGTTTTTAACGATTTTAAACACTAAAATTATTTATTCGCTAACGAACTAATAATTTTAATACTTCTTGCGTGGTACAAATGATCGTATATTTGTTTATCTCCAGTGAGAGTAGACTTATTGTGTAGCTTGTTTTTATGTGAAGGCTGATTATGTACATATGCAAAATATCCTTAGAAAAGGGTAATCTTGAGATAGTATTAAACTTGACGTAGATTTTAATTTTATTGTGATATGTTTAATTATTATCTGTGTACCTAAAGTTATTGTTATTTCAAATTTTATCTACGATAATGAAATATAATTTGTTATTTTTACAGCGTTTAGGTGTTGATTAAAGATGTTCCTAAACGCCTTATATTAAATTTTTATTCAATTGCTGTTTGGAGTGGAGAAAGTACAACTCTTAACTTAGGCAAGTATTAAATTCTCTTGGATCTGTGCCACTATACCTATGTCCTATAATCGTAACTAAATTAACTTTAAATATTTACAATTTTCAGAAATTCATAGAGGTAAGATATAAAAAGTAAGAGATAAATACAAAATACATCTTTATTTAATACTCAATAAATATATTCTTAATTAGTTTAGAATTTTAATAAGGACTTTTCCTGTACACTTATTTTCTTTGATATACTGTATGGCCTTATTAATATCGTTAAAGTCAAATTTAGCACTAATATGTGGAGAAATAACGCCTTGATCTGCCAATTCTAAAGTTTCATTTATAATTGATCGATAACTCTCAGTATTGTTTTGTCTCAATTCCAACAAACTTAATATTGTTAAAGTACAATTAGGTGGAGGTGCTGGTATAGTTTCATCAATATGTGGAGCTGCTAAAAAGATATGCCCACCACTTGTAACACTAAAATTATTTATTGTTATTTAATTAGTTTAATGTGCATAAAAGAAATAGTTACCATTTTCCTAAATCATTTAACATATGCTCTCCCACAGCATCATAAACTATCGTAGGTCCTTTTTTATTAGTAGCTGCCAAAATGTGCTTCTCAATTTTCGAATCAAATTGAATTGTTTTAAATGCACCAGTCTCTCGTAATAATTCAGCTCTTTCATTCGAATCGACAACTCCAATAACTTTGGCTCCATACACATTAGCAGCAACATCAACAGCAGCTAAACCTAATCCAGCAGGCCCTGCAGAAATCACTACGGGGTCATCTTTATCTATATTTGGAAGCATTGAAAACGCCAGTAAGGCCATTGCGTGCCCACATGTTAAAACTGCAGCTTCTTTTGCTTGTACATTACTGGGTATTCGAAAAACATCATCTACATCAACCTGCAGATCATTAATATATGAGTATGTTGATCCATATGTTTAAATTCTTACAACACATTCTTCAGCTAATGCTCCAAACTTATCTAAACTTAAGGCTGCAACTTTTTCACCTAGTAATACTTGATCTTTGGTAACTTTCTTGCCAATTTCAATAACTTCACCTGAGAATTCATAACCGGGAATAAAAGGTAATTTGGCTTTGTCATTAAAATAAATTAAATCTCCTGAATTTACACTACAATAATGTACTTGGATTCTTATTTCATCTTCTTTAAGGCTAGCCCTTTTCTGTTCTGCTATCGAAAGATCTTTGAGGGCTTCTTTTAGTACTGCAGCTTTATAAGTTCCTTCGAATCGGATTTGTGAACGAAATCGTTGAAAGTTACATCTTGTTAAAACCCTGAATGTTGAGCACATTGTAACAAAATATTAAACTCAAATTTCTATTAGAATTCTTGCACTTATTGTTGGGTTAAGTATACCTAAAATGAATTCTATCAGCTGTATTTGAGTTGCCCATAACAATATTTTAAATACAGTCAAACCTCTGTGTAATTAAGCCCTTATATAAGCAATTATTCTCTACAATAAATATTTTTATGACGCCTGATTAATAAATAAATATATAACTCTATAGAAATTTCTATTTATATATAATCAACCCTTCTCTATAAGTATAACCAACACTTTTTGTTAGACCAAAAGAGGTTCATTATATGGAGGTTTGCTGTACTTTGGTTTTTGAAAAATGTATATTATTTTTACATTAGGCACATGGTCCTTTTTAACTTGTTTAATATTTTTGTCTTTTAACTAACTTTAATTACCTATCTTTGATTGAGGAAAAAGAGATGTTTTTTCTAGGAAGAGGTCTTCTACTCCAACGATCATTTATTGTAACACCAGGTTCTTGCAGTTATGTGACTGCTTAAAAAATGAATTCGTATCAAAAAAATAAAGACCCGTTATAATCATACCAAGGTCTTAAAGGAAATTGAGTTATCCTTACTTCAACACATAATTTTTCAAGCATAACTCACGAATCTTTTTGCATTTTTATAAAGAAAGTTAGAGATAAGATACCAGTCTTTATTTTATTTGCTTTAGTTTTATTCTATCATTAGTCGAGTGAAAAAGGCTTTCTCGTCAATAATTTTATATTGTTATTAGAAATTAATTAAATCGTAATCAGTTATTAATTATCTTTCAAATGTAAGTTGTCTTCTTACAAACTTTCTGCAAGGTTAATTCAAGTCGTTCTCTCTTATTTTTAAATCACTTAACAATTTTATGTTAACGGGTTTAATGCTTTGAATAAAGAAAATGGGTAGATAATAAAAATCAGTAAGACGATTACCAGCTTCCAAGCAATATGATTTTTATTCAACTTTAAATTACGCAACGCAAATTGTTCATTTTCTAACTGCTTAACGTTTTTCCAAACATTAAATATTCTTTATACTGAAATTTTTAATTAATTGTTAATATAAACTTGTTTTTATTTCAGTTATTAATTATTAACATTATACTTCAGGGAGTAGCAAAGAGATGTCAAGATATATTCATCTTCAACACAAGAGCCCATCATATAATTTTATGACTGCTGACCAAAAAAAAGACGACATCTGAGTTTTATTATTTTGGGGTGAGTTTAGGAAATTGCTTTTGTATGTCTATCAGAAGTTGGAAAAAGAAGAACCTTACAGCAGTTATAAAAGTTAATTTTTTTTAATAGTGTTATTTAAATTTTTTCAGTGGTTGTTATGTAGAAAAAATGGTAACTCAAAAAATTTTATTTTGATCTGCTGAGAAAAACACGTATTTCTTTCGATAAACAAATTTATTTACAAAATAACTTAAATTGTGAATATCTATAAATAATATTATATTGGTTGAACTGTCGGTCTTTGATTTGTACTTGTTATTGTATTGTGAATAAAACGGTCCTTTCAAAAAGATATAATTTAATAGTTTCAGTTAGGCAATTAAAAACTTAACAATTATATACCTGTAATATACCTACTTATCTATGCATAAAAAACTATTCATCTCTCAGGAAACTAAACTATCTTCTTTAAGACTATACTACTTTTGCAGAGAAACATAAAAAAGCAAAATAAAATTAGGGTAAAACATTCAGTCTGTGACCACCTACCAGTGAATGACCATTACAAGAAATAATGATTATAACAATTAAAAAAATTTTGGATCTTTAGAAACAGACTTTAGTGTTATAATACATCGATGCGAACAAGAAATGCTTAATTTACATTTTTCTATTTTTAAATATCGCTAAATAAAGATCTTTTTAATGATTTAGATTAAAATATTTGAACTAAATCAATTTCTAAATATTTAGTCCTTAAAAATTTCTTGTTTTCAACCCTTCGATTTTGTTTCCAGAACCGTTTAATGAATACCAAGTTTTATTCATATTACTTGAGTTTTTTGTATTTTTTTTTAATAATTAGTCATACTACGGCTTAGCTGTACACAAACTGATTAATTAAGACAAATTCTACGATACTAATTACTTTATCATATCACATTTGGTCTTTTCTCTAAATAACACCTTAAGTATTAATTACATATATTGATTTCTAAAAACTAAAAATTATATATATGTGAATGGTAGTTCGAGAAATTTCGGTTTTCCTTATCACAATTGTAGATAACAGTCTTCGTTTTCTACACACTTCAGTTGTGAAAGTTTTGTCGATGCATTAACAAACGCTTGAGAATATCGTTATTAATTTTTGATTATTTTTGCAAATGTAGTGACAGTGTTTACCCAAGGGTTCTTGCCCTTGTACAACAATGATATTGTGAGTTTTCTTTAACAGTTTTCTTTATTTTTTTCGATTGTTCTTATGTGGAAATAAAAGTAGCTCAAAAAAGTTTTCTATTAAAGTGCTCAAAAAAAATACGAATCATTAACTTTAAATTAAAGGAAAGCGTTTCTAAAAAACAATTTTAATATCGGAATGTTGGATAGTATGCGAGCGTGCAGTAAATTTTGAATTTTTTTGAGCCTTTTCTTATTGTCGGGGCCAAATTACGACTCTGTTTACGAGTAAGCAATTGTGAATGCGATTCAATACATTTTCGGTTGTTGGGATACATCTTATAATCTGAGCAACTATGCGAAGAAGGATAAGGACCGTATCAGAGAATAAAATAACATAACGCTACAAGCAATTTAGTCTTTCTTAACTGAAATTTAGAGTTTGTGTTTTTTTGGAACTGACCTATTTACTTTCAAATCTAGTTCATTTTGTACCGAATTGTTGGCGTTTAGGAGGTTACGCACATTTTTTTTAATTGCGCCCTTCAAAGCTTCAACATTATATTGAAACGTAACAATATAAATATGTTTTTTTAATTCTTATAAACATTATTTCTCGTAAGGGTCATTCACTGATAGGGGGACACAGACTGATGTTTCTTAAGTTAAAACATGTATAGAATTCATTTTAGAAGAGTTCTTTAAATACTTTGATTAAAAAACAAATAAATTTCATTGGCGTACACCCTCCTCCTTACTTTTTAAGGGTAGTTTATTATTTATTTGTAATCAAAGAAAAATAAAATAAATAAATTGTTTCTATTAGTAGAGACTAATATTTTTGCAATACTCAGTGTTGGTTTATCCGTTTAAATTTTTATTTAAAATTATCAATACTTTTTTGTAGCAGCAATTAACTTCTCTTCATTTATCGTCGATCTTCTTAGCACATTTTGGAGGATGTTTTGAACTGTAAAGAACAGCTTTACTCAATTCAGTAAAAGTAAGAATTAGTTAACATTACTAGTTAATGGTTTAATTTAATTGCAGTGAATGTAATTTGTCATAGATGGTCCCTAGCCTTTTTGAGAAAGGAGGAAGGTCAGCTTCTGATCAATAGTAAAATACATGAAAGGCTATGGTGCCGTTGGAACTATAAATATTAGAATGGAATTGAATGAGACGAACTTTTAAAACAAGACAAAGGAAGAAGACATTCAAGGTGTTACATATTTCGTGAAAATAACGTAAGAGATTTAATTATTTATTGTATTTATTAATATTTATGTAAATTTTTGCACCTGATGTTTTGCAGTAAATGGTGACTGCATAGTTAGTTGCATGTTGCTTTCTTAAATTTAGAATATTTGTTAACTATGTTTATTGTTCTTCTTAGTATTTGAGTGTGCCTTTATTTGTATTTTCCACTTATGAATTGTTGTTCTTATGCATGTAACACTTTATAAATGTTTTCATCTACATCATAGGTCAGGCTTTAAAAGATTTAAATACAGTGCCTAAAAAGCAATTTCAAATTTATAAATTAATCTTACATTATATGTATTAAAGCTACTTACTGGTTCTTTATATTATACTATCAATTCTATATTAGTATAATAGATAAAAATATTAACATATTAGGTCTCTAAAATTATTAGACATTAATTGTTTTTACCAAAATTAATTAAAATATCTAATTTCAAATAATAAAAGATGAAACTTTCAGCAAATGCTTTTATAGCTTTTAAATTACATGAATCGAGTTTAGGGTTTTGCATTTCCTACTGCTATATTATTATTTTCTGTTCCAATAGCTTTAATGTTTCGGCATCCTAAAAATATAAATTAAAAATAGCATTAATTAGTTTAACCCTCCGTTAGTCACCTGAAATATCCTACCCTGTTAAGTTAATAAAGGTGGTCTATAATTGTAGACCAGGTGACTAATGGAGGTTTAAAGAATGAAAGTATCCAATTACAACTTAGTCATAACACTCAAATTTGATTTGAAAAGGTTCTTAACTTAGACACTTGTACACCTCTAGTTATTGGATTACTTTATTAAGCATTGATAGCATAGAATTAATTAATCCTGTCTTTTCTTTCAGCACATAATCTTCGCAGAGTGCTTTTAGACTAACTGCTTCATATATTACTTTGTAAATAAATTCTTTTCTTATACCATTAACAGATTTAACAAAGCTTATTCTGTATGCAATTATTGCCACTAATTTGGGGATAGCTCTGCTATACCTGGTCCTATACACCTTAAGGTAGTGGAGTTAAAAGTTCTTCAATTTCTGGATTAGCCATTTCCTTTAAATATAAACTAATAGTTGGTATGTTACGCTTCTTTTTCTTTGTACCCCACTGCTGATCGTAAGAGTAGTAACTATGCAGATAATAGCCAAGATTTAATTTATAGTACATGATGCATTTCTCTTAATATCAATTGATTTATATAAAGTAATCCAACGGCTAAGGGAATTTTAGTTTACATGCCAAAAAGGTGTCACAAGGTTATCCTTTTTAATCGATGGATACTTTCACTTGTCGCTCTTGTATGTTTTATGTCCAATACTATTTTGGTGTTTAAATTTAATTATGTACGTGTTAAATAATAGCAAACTATTATTTAGCATTAAATAATGTTTAATTAAATAATTAATATTAAAATAGGTATATTTAAACGTCAAATAATTTGAATTTCAGTATAACTTTTGCCCTTAGCTGGGATATTCAATATTAAAAAATTGTTGTGGTAGTATTGAAAGACACTAAGGGCTAACTTAAGATGCGTCTTTTGACGTTTATTTGTGTTTACAATTTTTCTGTTTTTCAAACATTTTAATAGTGTTTCTGTGTGAATGGTTTTTTTTAATAGAATAAATTGATAATTTTATTATTAAGTACACAGGTCTGTTATTAGTTTTATGGGTTTTTATATCAGGTCAAGTGGAACGGTTATAATTTACACACGAGCTCTTCCATGAGTTCAATTTTAATTTTGTGTTTCTTTTTAAAACAGCTTTCTTAAGGGATTTGAGCTAATAGTTTTTTTCCTTTATTTTACAGGACAGAATTTACATGATAAGAGGTATCACCACTGCTCCTTCAACCCTCTTCAGAAGCTTAATTTTGGATAATTCAAATTACCGGAGATGCTACAACTGAAATGATGTAAATAGAATTAGGTTGTTTCTATGTTTATTACAAGCAATATTTCAAATGTTAGGTATACCTGCTTTTGTGTTTACATAGTCTTGAATTATTAATGCTTCATTTTAAGAAGAAATATTAGTGTATTGTGCAGTGCTTATTTTTTGAACAAATTAGGATTCACATTACCTCTTGGTTACAAAATTTAACAAAGAGTAAATCGTGTAACTCACTTATTTTTAAACGGATTTAAAATTGACAAAATTAACTATTTAAGCGTCATGTAACAAGTACATAGATAGTAACAGTTTTTATTTAAGGGTAGGATCGGTGGTGTTTTTGGAGGGAGTTTTCACTGGATGTTGGACCATCATTCTTTGCCGTTGCTTTGGAGATAAATTGAAGAAACAAATATCTTCAAAGAATTGTATTGATTATTATTCTTTGTGTTTTTACTTATAATCGAAATCAGGAAAGCTTGATTTTTGTACACTTGACAATCTTTTTATTAATTGTTCAAAATTATGATGTTTTATTTTTTGAGTATTACATTTTGTTGTTATCTTAAAATTTATTATTTAATAATTAATTACAAGTTCAAATTATTCTTATAAGTGGTTATTCGTAATACATTTTGATTTAATTGTAATTGCTTTCATAAGTATAATTCGGACTTTTCTATGTTTAATTATTTTTAGTTTTAAGAATTTGTTGGTTTGTATAATATTTTATAATTGTACTTGCGTTCCTTTATATGTACACACACAAGTTTTCGTCCGTTTGTTAAACCAAATCAAAAAATTAGTTTTGATTTTAATTTAACTTATTGTTTATTAAGAAAGCCAGGGCAAACGGTTTTCTGTAATTTGATTTAAACAAAATATCTTTCCAAAGAGATCTAAAATAAGCGTATATTAATTGAAATAAAAGAAAATAATAATAGGGAAAATCGATTTCTGAAAAAAAAAACCATCTTACCTGTTTAGACATTGTTTCTTCATAGGCTAAGTTACTGAAGATGGTGATGGTAACTCATGCTGTGCATCGGTCCTCACTGTCTGACCTATTATAGTAGGGTAGATTATAACGACACACGCACACCCTTTGGAATATTTTTTTTGCTTTAAATTTAATTTGAACTGAATTAATATTTTAATTGACTGAATTAATTTGTCAATTTTTATTATTGAAATAATGTTAAATAGATTTTACAAATTGTTTTACATTTCAATATTATACTTTAGTTTTCTAAATTAAGATTTTAAAACATTTTAATAATGATTAAACAAGTAAAATCTTAAAATTATACAAAAACACAGTCAATTACACTCCAGGGATGGGAAAATATTTTGTTTTGTATAAAATTAGGCTGAAATAATAATAATAAAACAGAGTTGATTTTATTTTAATTAAAAGAAACATGTTAACAAATAATGGTCTTTTGGTACATATAAAGGATTTTCTCACACAAACAAGTTTTAATACTTTAAATCTTTCATTTCTGTTGCTTTATTTTTGATTTTTTTTTTTTGAACTTTATCCTATATTTATACGGACTTAAATTCTATTTTTTTAAATAAATATCTTTTTATTTAATCCTTTAATTAATGTAATCATTTATTAATTTAAATTTACTTTTGTCTCTTTATGATTTTAGTTAATATTTTATTAATTTAAACTATTTTTCTACTTTTTAATTTAACTTTATTATTTTTGGTTTTATTTATTTAACTTAGTTATTTCTAAATTAATTTTAGCTACAATCACTTTCTACCCTTTTATAAATTCGATCTGCGTTATTTGCCATAAAAATTACTTACCGTCTTCTCTTTGAAGGTGACTTTAAAATATTTTTTATCAGACACAAACAAAGCTCTTCTTTGACTTCTTGTAGAAAAGATTACACACTTACCTATTCTATTTCTGCTCTTGCTACATTTAAGCGTATTGTAAATGAATAATTTGTTTGGTGTTTTAAGTTTATTAATCTTTGTAGTTTATTAATAATGTAAGTGTGTTCTTTAAAGACACTTCAAAACTCACTTTAAATTTTTGAATTTATTTTCGAACCAGACCTTTTAACAAACAACCGATCTCTAACCATCTGAGCTATGGGTTGTTATAAAGTTGTTTTAAACCTTATAAAGTAACATCCTATAATATTAATTTAAAATTTATTTTTTAAAAAAAATAATTTAAAAAAACCTTTTTTGTTTTTGCTCTTGCATTTTTCTTATTGTCTTTTTACAGAAATAAAAGAAAATATGCAAAAATGTAATTGTTCAAATCGCGAGTAACTGTTTTGAGTCGGCCGAGTCGGCCGAGGGTTTATCTTAGAGATTTTAAAAATATTTTTCAAATCACGAGTATCTAAAGTCATTGTCAGTCATTCGTCTCGTTCGGCTCGTTGCTGTTGGATTTTTCTTAGAGATTTTAAAAATTTCGACTGGTTTGGGAATCGAACCCTAGACCATTTGTTAAAAAAATAGTAACCACTGCTAAAAAGCAATATGTTTATCTTGTTTTAAACTTATAAATAGTTTGTTTATATATTAAATTTAAAAATTATTTGAATGTTCTAGATGTACAACCTTTTGACTATTGCTTTGCTCTTAATTTAGTTATAAAAGGGAACATAAAGATTTTTTTATTTAAGGGTGCATTTTTTTTTAGAGTTTAAATTTAACAGTTAAAAAGTTTGAACAACATTTTTGGTCTCGTTTGAATATTTAATTCATTTATCTGTTTTAAATTATACATTATTAATATAATAAATTTTTAAATATAAATGAAAGTTAAAAATTTGGGGAAACAAAGACAAAAATTCTAAAAATTACCTAAATTAAAAAAATAAAAAATTTAAAAATTAAATAACATTTTTAAATAAATGAAAAATTTTAAAATACTAAATGAAATAAAGAAAGATGAGAATATTAAGAAAAGTAAATAAAGTAGCAAAATAATTTTTATAAAATAAAAATATGTAAGTTTAAAAATAAAAAATTATAAAAGAAGATGTAAAATAAATAAATAAAATTTTAAAATAAATAAAAAATTAAAGTAACTTTTAAACAATCCAAAAATTTAAGACAAAAACAAAATGGAAAGAACATTTCCCTCAAAGAGATAATTTATTAACAAAATTTATATTTAATTTTTAAAAATTTGAAATCAAAAAATAAAATTAGAATTACAAAAAAGAGGGTAACTTAGAAGAAAAAATTGTTTGTAACATAAAAAAACAATTTGAATACAACTGAAATTTGTAATTACTTTTTAAATCGAACGTTTTCATTAAGAAATCTTAAAATGATTAAAGCCAAACAAAATGAAATTTAAAGTGTGTCTCAAAAGTACACGCGTTACTCTAATTTATAAAATGTGTATGTGTGGGGTGTGTGTGCGTTTGTGTGAAAAGAACATGTGGATTTCATCTTACCATTAGTGGATCTTCGATTCTTATCCCATATTTGAAGGCGCATTATTCCTTTGTGTGTCAGAGGCCATAATAGTTCTTAGATGTTGTTTAATATTACTTAAATTAAATTAAGACAGCCCCTCTTTATTTTACATTTTCTAATTACAAATATTATAGTTCTTTCCCTTCCTTCTGCAATGTGTATTGTGTTTAATTTGAAATTTGATTGTACTTTTGTAAATAATAAGATTTTTTTTAATAAGTTCTAAACTGAATATAATTTTATATTAATTTCAAATGCTTACTGAAAAAGTCTACTTACAATTAATAAAAAACACAATTTAAAAAAATAAATTAAAATCAAAATAATTAAAAGTATTTTAAGAGTGTAGTGTGTAATAAACTTATAAGCTTCCCTAATACAATGGGTCAAACACGGGGCCCCCGTGCACAGCAGAGGTAGCCCCGACTGTCTTCAGCTAAGAAGAAACAACACCTAAGAACATACCACGGCCCTATTTGCATACCGTATTGTACATTTTTCTTAGTTAAAACAATTTCAAATAAAATTACTGTTCAAATTACAAAAACTAAACTCGGGTCTTTCAACTTCATTAAATATAACGCCGACACACAAAGACACAAATAGTTTCAAAAAACAACTTACTAACTAACAATAAAATAAATACAAGTATAATAAGTAAGACTAACCAAACTAAATTTTGCAAGAAACGTTTACTTCTGAGTTTTAATTTTATTTCTATAGTTTGATTAAATTCGATTTTGAAAATGTGCTCTAGAAATGGTTATCCTTCTTAACCATAGATGATCTCTTCAATTGGTGTTTCTTGCACGATAGTCTAAGGCTTCTCCCCTCACGATTTTGGGAACGTCAATTAAGTGGTACACTGCTTTTATGGAGACATTGGAGTGACTCATGCGAGAAAAGATCTTCGGAAGAGTTGAGCCAAAGTACCAGCTGAAAACATTTTAATTCATAAAAATCTAAATCCAAATAAATTCCAATAACACACTATCATTACTTGAATGTTTTGAAACCGTTTCGTGTCCACAAATGTAGAAATACTCTTTAATTTTAGAATAAAATCAGTGATGTAAAAAATAATTACCACTGTCTATTTTCTTAAAAAATTACAAAAAAACCTTAATTATTAAAGAAATAGAAAAAGTGTTGTCTAATAAAATGCAAGGGTTCTAATTAAGCCAAAATCAAAAAATTAAATTAATTTTAAAACCAACTTAGTAGAACAATAACAAGTTACAAAGTTACTTCTGAAAGTGCATTCATTTTTAATTATTTATAAATAACAAAAGACTAATTAATCAAATATGAATACAACAAATTTCCAACTTCTAAAAATATAAAATGTTTACTAAATCAAAACTAAACCACATATAAAAAGAATTCATTATCTAAAAATTTATATGAATTTGGAATAGAGCGTTGTTACTCAAAATAGTGTACATATAGTAACGTTCTAAGACGCATTTTAATAAAACAGAGACGTATTAAAAGTTTTTAAATTCAACACAACGAAAATAAATAGACCACCCTTAACTTTAAAAACTCCAATTTCTTTAATGTTTAATAAGATTACCAAAAGTCTTTAATAAATCATTTTACTTTTATAAGTAGGCAGTTTATTACAAATTGATTAGTACTAGATTTTAAATCAAATTAATTTTTTGAATTCTCTTTGCCAATCTTAAATATTTTCATAGATACGGTAACAAATAACAAATAACAAATAACTCAAAAATTATAATCCAAGTACCTGGGATTGCATCGAAAATGAGAGCGGTACTATTGTTTTTGTGAGTCAAAGTCTATTTTTTTTTATTTATTTAGTTTTATCGAAAATTTTTATTTTAGAGCGAGAGCGCCAGGAAATGACACCGGCTCTGGTTGCTAGGGGTACGTAGAAACATCCCCTTGCAATATACAGCAATTCTATTTTTTTCATTTTTTGCCAAAAAAACATGGACTAAAACCCATGTTTTTTCACAAAGAAAAACGTTTTTTTCAAAGCTTTGAAATAGCACGCCTATGGTTTCTTAGGCCTATCCGAAGCCAAAAAGGCTGCCAAATCCAAATCTGAATAGTTTTTAAAGATCCGTCCACAAATAGGGTAAATAGAAACAGTACCTTTTGTACGTCTTCTTTGGCGTTTCGCCATCCCACGTTTGGGGAATACAGAGTTCGTTTATGTGTGCCAAAGACACCATAAATATTTTTGGACATTGTTTCAATCACATATTAAAATAGAATAAAACTCATTTTTTATTTCTCTCTAATTATAATGATTACTTCTAAATGAGATGTGTGGTAATAATTAATGTATTCCGATTTTATAATTTTCTAATAGTTAATAAAAATCTGTAAAATAATTTTAACAACAAATTTCGTTTGATTATTTAGAAAAACGTTTGAAAAAAATTTTGATTTAAAAAAATAAATTGTCGAAATAATTTAAAAACAATAATTTTGGTAATCCTATTCTTAAAGATGGGGTAACCAACCCTCCAGTTTTAGTCCAGAGTGTAGAAAAATTACATTTTTACCGGTCACCAGTTTACGAAAAAAAGTCTCAGGATTTTTCGACTCTTATAAAAAAAAATATTCAACCCCTATGAATAATAATTAAATTTAAAAAAAATGCATAACCACAAAACTACCCTGACAGATTTGAATAATCGCTTAATAAATGCTAATTAAACAATTTAAATGTGCAGAAAAAAATCGAATTTTAAATAATTCCGTAGGTACTGAACTAAAAAGAAACCAATATGAAAAAAACATAAACTTTAAATTAACTCATTTTAAATTAATTTTTAATTAAATCCCGAAAATTAACAATAATTAACAAAGCTGAAAATAAACCCAATTTAAATTTGATTTATTCCAGAACTTGAAATAAACCCGAGCAAAACCTACTATAAATGGTTTGAGCAATCCGTTCGGGTATTCACGTTATTTTATATTTCGTAAAATGTCTTAATTTTGCAAATATCCAAATCAAAAAAGCATTTTTTTTAGTACTGCATTTTTGAATAATTATCTCCGAACTTATTGGAACAATCTCCAACACTCTCAAGTTTTGAGTTGGTAACCCTAGTCAAAGAATCTTTTAAGAGTCAAAAAAAAAAAAATTAAAATACCAAAATTTGAATTTTGTGTGTGTGTGTGTGTGGGTATGTGTGTGTGTGTGTGTGTGTGTAGGGACACTTAAAATCTACCCTAAAACAATGGGACAAACAGCAAGGAACTCGTGGTACAGCACAAGTACCACTACTGTCATCAGTTAAACTGATAATTAAGAAGAAACAATGTCCAAAAAAATAGAAGAAATATTTTAACAAGTTGCCGAAGATTTAAAAGAAAACTTCCAATCGTCGAAGAGTTTTCAGAAGACAGGCTTGCGTTATCAATAATGCGTTTGCTACCATGTTTTTTTATGTCGCACGAATAATTTTTAATTTATTATTTAATTTAATTATAATAAAATAATGTTTTTTGATTATACAAATGCTTACTTTATTAAAATGTAAACCATTCGAGTTTCATCTCGGAAGCTTAAATTGTCATCCAAGAATTTTAAATTGAGTTAACTTTTCCAAAAGATGTAAATTAAAAAAAATATATTTGAAGCTAAAATTTAAAACTCCGGACTTGATCAAAATATTAATAACTAAACAAAGACCAAAGTTGATGGTCTTACGAATTGTCTTCAGAAGCAAACGCAGCAATTAAAATTGACCGCACACATAAACGAACCAACATAAAAATATAACATTTTAACAATTCCAACAATAACTATAAACAATGTGTAAAACAGTGGTTCTTAATCGATGTTTTAACTGTCACGAAAAATTACTAAAAGCTATTCAATAAAACATTTTTTTTTTAAATTAGTGTTACCTCAGAATTAAATTCCTTTCGAAAAACAACAACCAATAATTTTTTCTTTGAAAAGTATTCATTTAGTGATTCAATTGTCAATCAATTATTTATTATAAATAAATAAAAAAATTGTCTTTGTATTGTACAATTTTAAAATTTAAATGTTTAATAATTTTGCAAAGCATTTATAAACAAACGTGTCTTGGAAACATACAAGGGTTAAGAACCACCAATTTAATATGGCAACAAAACCATAAAACAAAGCGCAAAACAATAATTTAATATACGTCCAAAACAAATGCTAAATCAAACCTATCAGTTAACCCCTTTGCTTTTTTTTCAAAGAAATGAAAAAAATATTTTTTGCTTTATACGTATAGCAAGGAGATGTTCCTATGTGCCCCTAGTGCCTATAACGGGAGCCATTTCTTCCTGCTATCCCTCTAACACAAAAATTTTTGCCCTTTTTGGAAAATAAAATTTTGCTTTAAAATCAAATTTTTAAATTGCTTTAACGTTTTTATCTTTGATAATTACACTAGATTTTACATCAAATTAATTTTTTGAATTTATTTAATTCTTTTTGCCAATTTAAAAAAATTTCAAAGATACGGTCACATATAACCGAGCAACAAATTTTCAAAGTCAAATGTTCGAAAAATTATAATACACGTCCAAGTGTCAATGTCAATGTCAATTACAGAAGAAAAAGAGCTAATAACAAACCCAAGTAGATGGGACCTACCTTTGATTCCATAAACAGCTAGAAAATATGGTTCAACGGTGTCACTGAAAGAAGTCCGATCGTAGATGTGGTGATCTTTGCGGATACCTCTGCTTGGCTCGCCGGGAATTGCCTTCGAACCATCGACGGTGAAATTCGGTTTCTCACACATAAGAAAATAAAATTAATAAAATGAGCAAAATAGCGGAAAAAAATTATTAGCTGAAATCTTTTACGAAATGTGTGAATTTTAAAAGAAATGGTTCGAATTATTATTTACCTCAAATGAAGGACTTTAATAAAAATTAGATGCACTAATATTTAATAATAATTAAGACACGTTCGACTTCGTTGTATATTGAAAAATGATTCAGAAATCGAAAGTTTTATGTAAGTGCTGATAGACGTTATATCCGCAAATCCCAAAGCTAAGTTACCTGATATCGAAAGCAATAAGTTCAACAACCTCGGTTATTTTAAATAAATTATCAATTTATTTTGCTAAAAGAAAAACATAATACAGGGTGTTACAAACGTATTTGTTTTTACTTCATTTTAATTAAATCCTTAATTTTTAGATTATGTTCGACAAGCGATTAAGCATTTAAAAACTTATTAAACGGTTACCACTTGATTCGAATTGAAATTCTTGGTAATTTTCTAAAATATATAAGGTTTAATTTATATTTAAAACTGGACAACTTCAGGACCGTACTCAAACACCAAAAACTGTTTTAGCGTTTGAAATCTCAAAAAAATCCAATTAATTTGAACATAGGAGTTGAAGGAGGAGCAGGAAAGAATGACTCCGGCTATGTCGGTTTGATTCCAAAGGAACGTTCCAGAAAAATTAAAAGCAAATCCATTACTTAAAATTTTTTTCCCCCAATTTTAACAAAGGGATTAATCCATGATTTTTCTCGATTTTTGACGATTTTGGGAATTTTGAGTTAAGACCGGATTCCGACTCGTAAAGGTTGGAAACGTTCAGAAATGAAAGGATTGGACGAAAATCGCGGAAAGCGGAGTTTCAGCATTTTGAAAGCTTCAAGCCCGTTTCTCTCTAAGACTTAACGTTAATTAGTCAAAAAAATAACATTGCGCTCTATGCCAATTTGGCACGTATCTTATTTTGAAATAATTAACATATAAATAAATTGTATAACGACTCTTAATCGTTATTTAAATTCAAACAATAAATTTAAAACCAAATTTAATAATAAATAATGTAGGTTGTTGTCCGAGCTAAGAGTGAACTGGGAGAAAAGCTAATATTTTTAATAATCACAAAAAAACAATTCTATTAAACTGGAAAGTTTGCAATAAATATTTTCAACAAAGGCAAATACATATCTTCGTAAAATAGTCCAAACCAAAGAAGGAAACTCAAATTTAATTAATTAAAGTTCAAAAAGTGCATTCATACGTTATCTCTCCGAGAAACGGTGAAGTATATAGGACAATTAATTTAATTTTAATCATTTGAAAATATTGGTAAAAACAGTTTAAACTAAAGGCCTTTGGACATCTCGACAAAGCTAGAAACACAAGAAAAGACACACCAGAACAATTGAGGATACGCCGATGGTCTCCCATCCAAACTATAACTTCATTCGGACTTCTGCTTCTGCTACATTACTTCCGATTAGAAATTTGGAAATATACACACTACTTTATTATTTAATTGAACCACAAACAAAATGTTATAACGCGTTATTCTTTGATTTACCAAGTCTTTAATGTTTGTTATTTTAAAAACTATAACTTGTAAAAAGGACAGGCATTTTATTTTCCTGTTTCCATGTCCCGAAAAAATTAATTATTAATATTCAATTCTTTCGTGGTAAAAATTATATTATTTTAATTTGTTTCTATTATTGCTATTCTAATTTGATTTAAAAATTAGTGTTGTAAATAAAGTTGAAACTATTTGTTAATAGTTTATTTTTTTTACATTAATAGTGCAAGTTGGAAATTTATAATTTAAGATATTAGATTGTTGTTTTGCATTGATTTAACACAATTTTATTAAGTGTTCAATGCTCTTTTATAATTATTATTAAATTCAGTTTCTTTTCGGAAATTCACCGATAAGTTTTTATCTAAACGAATATTTATCACGTTTCAATTATTAAAGTGCAGTCAATTTTAATTAAAGTATTTAAATATGTCTTTCTAGCTGAAGGGTTTAATTCAGAAAAATTAATTAGAATGGTAGATATTCTCACCAATTATCAAATTTTCTCCACGTCCATAAGTACTTTCGGCTCTCCAAAATCAATCGAAATAAAATCAATTATTCGCTCATTAAAGGTAAGAATGTAAGAGCAGGACTATTAAAGAATAACTTAAAAATCGAAACAAAGCAATTCTAATGTTATGTGAATACCGATATTTTATCAATTGACCCCAAAAATCAATTTAACTGATATCAGAAGTCGATTAAAAAGAGCCTTGATAATTTTAAACATAATTATCAATTTATTTTATTTTACCAAAACACATATACACAATGTTACAAAAATATTAGGTTCTATTAAGTTTAAGCTAATATGCGTGAAGTAAAAATAAACTCTTATTGACACCATATTAGAATATCAAAACCGTGATTAAACGCAAAGACAGCTAACCGTATTTTCATAGAATAACATTTATGTGCGTATATTAAAACGGTATTTAAAAAAATATTTAAAAGGCCGTCTCTTAAGTAATAATTACCTTAATTTTTATACTATTAAAGAACAATTCCAGTACTTTATTTATAAACAATAAAAGTTTATCAATTTTTTAAAATTTTCGATTTATTTCAAACCTTAACTAATATTGTAATTTAAAAACAACTAACACAATGCCAAAAGAAAAAGAGATATTAATAACTCAAGTCGCTGGGACCTACCTTTGGCTCCTGCAAATTGCTGGAAAAGACAATCCAACAAAACACTTTCCAATCTCATAGGAAACTACGTTTTAATAAAATTGTGCCAGTGATCGAAGCTAAAACGCTCCCCCTCCTAAACAGATAAGAGAGCAGTATTAAAAATTTAATAAAATAAATATAAAATACAAGGAATGAAATACGAATCTGGAATTAGAGCAGCTAAATAACATAAAAAAATATACACTCAAATCTTTTAGGTAAACCGTAGAGACTAAAAACGAAAACGTAGAATTAATGATTACCTTAATTTAACTGTTCAAATTATCATTACGCTGAAGAATAATTCATAAATCGAAACAAAGGCATGCTATTGTTATATAAAACTGATATACGCCACAATTCACCCAAAAAGAAACCTCGGTGGATATGAAATCTGTAAAGCTGTATTCGCAAATTGCGATTTTATTAATTGCAGAATATCTTCTAACAAGGAAAATATTTCATAAGAATATGTATTAAAGAAGAAGGAATGTAGATCTTTCTTCGCTTACTTTTTGGATCACAAAAAGACGCAATATAAAGTTTGAGGTAGTAACAATTACTTACTAAAACCTCCAACATATGCATAATGACAATTTTCTTTGGATATTCACAACAAAAAACAACTCTTAATAAAAAGATAAGCTTTTCAAAATGTTTTAAAGCTTGCAAATACTTAAAGCTATAATAATATTGTAAATTTATCAGTTACCTATACCTACAATAATTTGGAAAGCTTTCAATAATTTCGAAGTAGCAAAAAATTTAAAAAGAATAAACTCACCGTTTGAATAAATAGTTCGGACATTGTGGCGAAGAGTTTGGCCCCCAGCGATGGCTCAACGACAGGTCTTCACTAGAGCAGCGACGGCGAAGTTAACATTCTCAGTTTAAAGGGCTATAAATGACTTATTTAAAACTGTTATTAAACACACATTCGTTTGCTTTGCTTGCTCAGACACTAATGTCTAAGTTTTAAATTACAAAGCACCTGCTTTGTAACAATAAAACTTTATCGGTTTTTACCTAATGAGGATAAAGTTTTATCTGTAACACCGAGGGCAGCTGACCTGATATCTACACAAGGCCTTGAATGCATAATACTTTATACTCCACTTTCGAAAATTAATATCTAGTAACGTCGATTTCAATAATTGTAACGATTAAAATGCAGATATAGCAACAAACCCCTTTTTTAAATCCTTAATCATAATAGGGTGTATTAAAAAAAATTAAAAACTAACAGTAATTTCTAGATATGTCGAATTATCCGTAATTATTTCTAATCTATCTCCCGAAATGACTCATTTTTAAACTAAAATTAAATCTAAATATTGTAAATAAATACATAAGATCCAAAAGTTTCTTAATTTATACAAAACCGATATTATTTCAAAATTAAATGAAACAAACGCGAAAAAAAAAGCAGCAATAAATTCAATTAGAACTTTTTGTTACAAAATAATCAATTTTTATCGATAGCCCTATTATTAATTGTGCAATATAAATATTTTAACATCGATTATTTATACAAACAACATATAATCATATATATAAGCTTTTACTAATTTACATTAACAGGGCGATGAGCAGGCATTTAAGAGTCATTACAAGAACATCAAACGATGCAAATATAAGAATAAAACGCGTAGTTTAATTGCTATTTTTAACGAAAGCAATACCTATAACTGTTTATTATAAAGGAGCCACGACCCTTTCTTGGATCCCATATAAATATTAATTTGTCTTCATAAATTTTTAAAAGATTAGTGTAATATTTTAACATAAAGTATCAGAGATTATAAAACAATTTAAAAGTTTTAATAAAGACATTATTGTTCTATGGAAGACTTTTGTTGTCCCATCAAAACATAGAATACTTACTTATTTATACTACATCAACTTTACTAATAGAACGAGACAAAGAAACTGATTTTAAATTCAAAGTTAAATATTCAGCACTATGGTTTGATTTAGGTCTTACATTAACAAAATTATGGACACGATGAGGTAAATTACATTATTTAACAAGCATATATCTATTAACTATTTGCAGAAATCTAATTTTAAAATCATTCAACGCCTATTTTACATTCAGTCAGCGTCCCTAAGAAAATGTTGTAGCCTCATAAATTTTTATTCTTATAATAAACATTTTTCTAAAGTCTTTCTAAAGTTTTTCTAAACATAATAATAAATACATCTAACATTACATTTAATTATTAGCCTCTACTGGCAAAAAAGTACTAATCGTCCTACACAGGAATATTTTTAAGCTTATCGAATAGATAATAATTAGGTGTAGCTTGAACAATTTCTTTTTACGTACTATTGATGAATCTATTGGCAATTACAAACTTATTCTATTGTATATAATATTGTGAAAGACAATCTGGGTACTGTGCTATGGTTGTGATATGGTAAAGCTTATGTTGTATAATTGCATATAAAATTTTCAAGTCGAATGGCACGGTTTTACAAATACATAATAACTTAAAAAGGAATTAATTTTAGTATCGGATCCAGTTCTGCAACTCCAATGCGCACTGATTATTACAATTAATATGTTGATCACAGATCGAACGACTGGGTTTAAATGGAATTTCGCTGACATCTTAGATACAGATTCGATATGTCGCAAATTAACCATGTACATATTAATTGAAAATTAATAATCAACATTTTAGCGGCGTACACTGAACCCCTACTTCCGTACATTTGCATTCTAAACAGGGCCCCGATAATTCAGATATAATCCTACCAACTCGATACATCCTTCCATATATATTGCACCCTGCTAATTTTAATAAACCAACCCCTGCCGAAACTTGATTATTATTCGAGTGATTTACGTTCGAGTTGATAATTTCCTTCGAACTTTGATGTAAAATTTCCGATGCCGTTGAAGATACAGTAGTTTGCTTTTCGATATTTGTGGAATTGTCGTTGGTGTTGTTCAATTTTTGCGTTGTTGCTTCGCCATACAATAATAGCTCCAAAACTTTATTTAAAGAAAATTCAGATTCGGTGGTGGTAGTGCTTATGTTTTTCGAAGACTCAGTAGTCATTTCTGATTTCGGAGTCATTTGTTGTGTTGTGGAATGTCGTGCTAAATAAGGCATTATATCGCCTATTAGCGATTGCAGATCTGGGGCCGGTTCTGTTCGAATCACATCTCTGAAGGGATCCGGAGTAGCTACCCTGTCAGCTACTGTTATTATATCTTGCGGATTAGACGTAATATCCATACGGTCCAAAACTACGGTGGGAGCTTCTGCGGTTTCTGCGATTGAAAGATAATCTGACGTAAATAGTTTTTCATTTCTTGGTAATTTATAAAACTTACCGCAAATGAACTGCGGACAGCACGAATGTCGATCTTGTAATGTCGATTTTTTACAACCAGGACCAGGGGGAGGACACTGCGGTGGTTGACACACAATGTTTCCGTAAAAGCAAACGCATATAACGCATCCTTCGGCTCGGACTGGTTCGCCATGAGGAATTTCACGTCTTTCTCCGATGCAGTTGTCTAAAAAAATTTACTTCACTTTTATCACAAATTAAAGTTCTATATAAATAAGGGAATTTGGATGACGCGTAATTAGGACCTCCAACCTATCTTACATTTTCTATAATCATCATTTTTCTGTAATAATGTTTTTTCAATTTTATTCAAGCGATAATTTCTATGATGCTTAACACATTTGATATTGCCTTCAAATCAAGACTCTGAAGCAGTTTTAACTAAATATTTGCTAAAATTTTGTTTAACCTTCCATGTACGAGGTGGGGTATAACTAAAATGACCAATTTTTTTGTTAAAACGGGACTTTTGATAATCGTGCTTAAAACCGAGTGTGCACATTCGAGCTCAAAGTGGCACATTCTGATCTCGAGAAAATGAAGCGCGCCGCTCCGCGTCGCGCTTCATTTGCCTCCCTCGCTCGGAAATCTGCCCCTTTTTGCTCGAATGTGCACATCCTCGTATTTATTACATTTGTCTAAGTTATCCTATGCTCCTTCAAATCAAAAACTTTAACATAACTTCGTAAATATTGATTTTATATTCGAAAAACGTATTTACCATAGCAATGAGTTGAAGGGAGCGACAAGATACGATAATTTAGTCAATGCAAGTGAGAGGGAACGATTTAAATTATTGAATTAATCTTTTGTCTAATTTATGTGCGTAAATTTTGTAAATCGTGCTGAAAACCAAGTGTGCACATTCGAGATCAAAGTGGCACGTTCCGATCTCGGGAAAATGAAGCACGCCGCTCTGCGTCGCGCTTCATTTGCCTCCCTAGCTCGGAAATGTGCCACTTTTTGCTCGAATGCGCACATCTTTGTTTTATTGGATTAGTCTACTTTATCCTTCACTCTTTCAAAACCTAATTTTAAATTTATTTAATAAATATCAATATCAAAAAACTCAATGTAAGACTCAATATAAAATGAAAAAAAAAAGATTAAGTTTTTGTATTTTTACTAATAAAAGTCTATTCTAATGCATAAATAAATATGTGTTTTACTTAAACCTATTCATTATTGGTTATTAAAATATATTTATTATCATTGAACTGTCATAAAGTACAATTTTTTGGATTTTATATCATTTTATTTTCGGGGTATGGCAAATCCCACCTAGTATGGCATGTGACATTTAGTCACCTAGTATGCGGAAGGTTAATAGATTTCCAACACATAATCCATTTATTAAATTTTAAAATGTGCAAAAAAAGCTATAATGCAAAATATGTGATTTTCAAAAATTGCCAAAACGACCGTTTTGATGCTGCATGATGCTTTGTTTATGTTTACTGTACGCCAAAAAAATATTAAAAATCCTGGATAGCTATCAAAGAAGGAAACAATTTAATTCTTATTGATATTGCTAAGATTTATAATGCAAAATATGTGATTATCGAAAATTGCCAATAAAGTCGTTTTGATACTGCATAATGCTTTATTTGTGTTTACTGTACACCAAAAAAACAATTAAAAAAATCCTGGATAGCTATCAAAGAAGAAACAATTTATATCTTATTGAAATTGTTAAGATTTATAATGCAAAAAATGTGATTTTCGAAAATTGCCAAAACGGCCGTTTTGATGGTTCATAATGCTTTGTTTGTGTTTACTGTATACCAAAAATAATTAAAAAAATCCTGGATAGCTATCAAAGAAGGAAACAATTTATTTCTTATTGATATTGCTAAGATTTATAATGCAAAATATGTGATTTTCAAAAATTGCCAATAAGGCCGTTTTGATGCTGCATAATGCTTTATTTGTGTGTACTCTACACCAAAAAAATAATTAAAAAAATCCTGAATAGCTATCAAAGAAGGAAACAATTTAATTCTTATTGATATTGTTAAGATTTATAATGCAAAATATGTGATTTTCGAAAATTGCCAAATGGGTCGTTTTGATGCTGCATAATGCTTTATTTGTGTTTATTGTACACCAAAAAAACAATTAAAAAAATCCTGAATAGCTATCAAAGAAGGAAACAATTTATTTCTTATTGAAATTGTTAAGATTTATACTGCAAAATATGTGATTTTCGAAAATTGCCAAAACGGCCGTTTTGATGCTGCATAATGCTTTGTCTGTGTTTACTGTACACCGAAAAAATAATTAAAAAATCTTGGATAGCTAACAAAGAAGGAAACAATTTATTTCTTAATGAAATTGTTAAGATTTATACTGCAACATATGTGATTTTCAAAAATTGCCAAAACGGCCGTTTTGATGTTGCATAATGCTTTGTCTGTGTTTACTGTACACCAAAAAATAATTTAAAAAATCTTGGATAGCTATCAAAGAAGGAAACAATTTAATTCTTATTGATATTGCTAAGATTTATAATGCAAAATATGTGATTTTCAAAAATTGCCAATGAGGCCGTTTTGATGCTGCATAATGCTTTGTTTGTGTTTACTGTACGCCAAAAAAATATTTAAAAAAATCCTGAATAGCTATCAAAGAAGGGAACAATTTATTTCCTATTAAAATTGTTAAGATTTATAATAAACGTCTTCAAAAAACCATTTCACCTAACCTACCCTTTTGAGCAATATTGATCGATACAAGAAAGAGGCTTATACATTTATACCCCAAACAGTATTAAAGTAACTAAAATATTTAGTACCGTGAAGAGTTCCATTTAATCCTGTACCTCTCCACTATAAAATTACTTAATTATAAAGCTATTTTTGTACGTACGTTCATGAGTTTTAGACGGATTAGTTATAGAGGGAACAGGTAAAGATGTAGCGGAAGTGATATCGATTCCAGTTGTATGATAACCATTCTCGTAATAATTTTGCAACAGCGGTGGTTCTTTAGGTACAAAACCACCTAAAAACATAAATAATCTAGCAATAAAATAGTTTTAAAAAAAAGTTTTCATTTCGTACCTTCAGTCTTAATCGGGGGTGAAAATAAGCTATAAGGGGACGATTCCGTTATTCTATCAATTGGATAAACACTATTGTCCTGTTCTTCTTTTTTCGCATCTAATGCATCGGCGGCTACAAAAGGAATGATCCTAAAAATTACCATTTTATTATCAGCCAACAAATGATAATTCGATAGCTTTTACCTCAAGTTTGGCAACGAAGGAGGGAGAGTTGGTTCATTGTAATCGTAGTCCTCGTAGTCTTTGTTTTTATTTTTATTTATCGATATATTCAATAGTGTTTCTATATCTGGCGATATCTTACTTAATGGATGCGGAGTAATGGCATCTACTTTTACTTTCGACTCGAGATCAACTTCTGTGATGTCTTTCACTGTTGTCGTAATGACCGTAGTAGTCTCATTATTCAAACTTTCAGTTGTGGAATGTGTTGGTTCAATGGTATTTGGAATGAGTTCATTATTAAATTCAGTAGGCGACAAATGTAGTAAGTCGTTACGTTCTTCTACGTTATCTTGGGGTTTATGGATCGTGGAAATGTTAGAATTATTGACGCGGATGCAGTCTGTCGTAGTGACCAACGTGGTCGAAGTTGTAGAATTTATCGAAACTTTTGCGTTTAAAGTTGTATCAGTGGTATACGTGCTTTCAGTTGATTCCATTTCCGTAGTAAGTGATAACAAAGTTGTCGTATTAAGCTCCTCCATCTCTGTGGTCGTAGAAAAGTCGTTCAAAAAAGTTGTAATGGTTAAATTGATCAAATTATTAGCAGTGCTAACATTTTGTAACTTGGTCGTAGTGAATTCGGTTGTTGTATTATTATCGATGTCGTCAGTTTTATTTTGTAGGTCCTCCTCTTTATTAATTTCGTTATCAAATAAAGAATCGACAAAACTTAAGATCACATCTTCGCTAATGTCTTCGTAATCTGATGAACGTACTTGTTTCGGAGTTGTTGGTTCGTGTAACGCAATCGAATCGACCAATTTCGTTGTGGCATCGCTGTTTTTGGGGACGTTTGTAGTCAAAAATGGTCTTTTATAATTCGTGTGTTTGAATTCGTAATTGGTAGTACCATACGACGTGCTAAACGAGGAAGCGTTCTTTTTAAAAATAGTGCTCGGTCTTGTGCGAATATCTAAAAGTGCATCGGGACTTGTAGTTTGTTTACTGTTAGTCGTACTGTAATAAAAAGGACCAGTCGTGCTCGGATCTAATATGTGCCGAGTTGTTCCAAAACTTCCTTGTCCTCGATGCATTTTAGTTGTCGAATGCGGCGATTCGGCTATGACATAATAAGTAACATCGGAACTTTCGGAATCTGCTTTCTTCTCGGACTTAATTGGAGGTCTGCGCTGCTGCACTTCTTTTCGCAGTTTTGCATATTCTTTACTGACTGTGGGGTATTGTCCGTAATTAGGTTCAGCTTGAATTTCAATAGTTCCATCTAATAATTAAAAATAACATCTTTAATAGTAGATATATCTTTTTTTTTAATTCTATTAACTTACTACAATTATAACTAGCAGCGCAACATTCGCCTGGTTTTATTACCGGTGTGCAGCCTAAAATTGCAGGTGCACAAGATAAAGGCTCGCATCTTAAGACTCCTCCATGGCAATAACAATTATCACAAATCGAATGTCCTACGGCTAATACTCGACTGCCTTCTGAATAATAAACATCCGCGATAATGCATCCTCCTAAAATAAACAGTTTTCTACTAATTTAATTTTAATTTATTATTCAGCCTGTCAGACGAATAAGTACTGCACCTTAATTCACTTATAAATGCTCGTAAACGAAACAAAAACATACCCCAGGTCAAATAGCGTTATTTTTGAGTTATAGTATCGTAAACTTCAATTTAAAAATGTGTAATAATTGAGATATGAAACAACATTGCTTATTTTAATCACTTCACGGGTAATATATGGTAAGATGTTTGTAGTAACACACTTTTGCACATTACTTCAATTTAAGAATATATAAAGAACTATGTTGTGTTACCATTTACTGGAAAACAGAAAGCATTTTTCACTAAATACTTAAGATTTAGGACATATTGCAAACAAACTTTTATTGTTTAGATCAGGGAACAGGGCGGTCAAGAATGGACACTTAGCGATCAATTTATTTTCTGCCATCTGGTGTTTCAAAAAGCATACTATTTTTAAAAATACAGAAATCCTTTATAATTATGAAATATTATTATCAGATGGCAATGCTATCGACCAACATATGCAACTCCTGATTGGACCGTTATGTTTTTAGACATTTGCTGGTAGTTTGTTGTCAACATAATTTTGAATTGCACGTGTTGTTTTTAATATGGGTTGGAAAAAGTGTTGTATTAAAATTCTTGCCGGATTTTATGATGTATTTCAATTCAATACTCATTTAAAACCTATTATTTAAAATGTGGTTGTTGCCGCCTCTTTGTTTTGCATAAGGCTACCAAATTAAAGATTAATTAAGGAAAATTAAGGTTAATTAAAGACCAGCAAACAATATTTTAAAAAGTAAATAACACTATTAGCATTGTATATGCAATATTATATATACATACAATGCTATTAGTTAGTCACTAGCGCCACCGTGAGTCAAGGAGCAAACTATTCCACTAAAATGTGGTCGTTTTCTTACATAGAAACTAGATAAGAGTGTCCATTCTTTATATCTCGGTTCCCTGGTTTAGATTTATGTGAGGTATGGTCCGGTTAAGTTTGAGTACCTATTTGACTGCACCCTGTATAACAGTTGTTACCTCTAACTTGCTGAGGAGCTTGTGTTGTGGTGCTCGCTTCTATGTAATAGCCAGTACAATTATACCGAACAGGACAACAACTGTGGCTTTCAAAAATCGGAATGCATCCGTCCAAAGACAATAAACAACGCGGTCTTATGCATGTCGGTCGACCTCCGATGCAATAACAATACTCGCAAAGACTCGATGATCCCATTGCAGATCCCGGTCCATATACGGTCCCATTTTCAATACAAGCTGTTAATTTGTTTATTCAGTAAGAGCAATTTATATGTATTTTTACTTGCCATTTTTGAGAGACGATTCTTTGTATCCGATTTCTAGTCCCTCCGGTTCCGATCGTGCTTCAATTCCATTCTCTGTTGGGATATCTGAAATATGTTCAAACGATAAAATATTTTCATATCTAATTTTAAAACATTATAGTTGATATATATTAATTATTTTTTACTAAATCACTTTTTAGTAATAAGTTATTCATGAATATGAATAATGATAATAATAATAGAGCAAACTGACAACTGTTTGGTAAAATGTAGAAAATCATACAATTCACAGCAAAAATTGTTTATTACTATTTCTATAAACAAGGTCATTAAAATTGCAAGAAAAAGAACAAGAGCTTAAAATTTATTAATTTCTTTATTACTTCATATGTGTACATTTTTACTAAGCACTTACGTTAGAACTGAAAGTTAAATATTTTTTTTTGCCTTATTAGAACTAAATTTCTAGATCGTTATCAATTAATAGCCTTTAATTTTCTGAAATTTGTATTTTATTTTATCTTGCATTATGTGCTTGAAATATTAAATCTTATTTTATTTAACTTACTTTAGATGGTTAAGGGTTTCCTCTGGCAAAAATTTTACAATACTAAATTCTTTCAACATTTATAACATACTATAGCCTTGTCCTGCTATTCTTAAATTCTCAGATAATTGTTTTCATAGTAAAACAATACAAACGAGAATATAAAATTCCTTGCATGCTTTTATATAAACCATGCATATTTATTTAAATAAATGTGCAAATATGAAATCAGGTAAGAGGCCCACCACCCGATCGCTATCTAATCGTGTTGAACGAAATAATGCTATAAAAATATTTCTAGTTATTGAAACCTTTTTTTCTTCTTTTTAATTGATTAATAAGGATTTTCGGATATAAAATTAATAAAGTTTCAAGTAACAAATCAACAGCAATTGGTAAAATTAAGATTTTAAAATAATTACTGGGTTACCCTAATACCCAATCACACTAAACACAAAAGAATTCGTAATCGATCAGTATACCCCAGTACCCGATCATTAAAAAGTATTTTTATAAACCTACAAAAGATATTACTTTAAAATAGTATTTATTAAATTCAAAAATTATTATTTCTAATTACAATAAAATTGTTCAGAAAAAAGAATGAGTTTAACCTCTTCACATAACATGACGTCTGAAAAGCCCCATTCATGTCTATTTTGATGTTTTATTTGTATCGTAGTTGATCTGCCCCCCATCATGCCCAATTTTGCCAGAAATGGTTCAAATGTGAATGGCAACTTAACAAAATAAATTTCTCGAAAATAGATCATATTATTAAATATAATAATAAATAATTTACAACTTTTTGTTGGAAGGTACTGCTATTTCTGCTGATTTATTAACATAGAAAACATAATATAACTACAAAAAAAATCTAGAAACTGCGTTTTAATTTGGTATTGAAAAGCCAAAGCAGGTGACAAAATTGACTCCCTTCTAAAAGCATTGGGTGATAGTCGCCTGGTTGATCAAGTACTAATTTTACGACAAAAAAATGGTATCACTACTAGATCACAGTTTTATATGGCATTAGTAACATAAAAATAATATTTAATATATTTATTGTTAAAATAACTTAATAAAAAGCATAAAAATTAATATACTTGCACTTTAGATAGTAAACAGCTGTTAAATATGGCAATATACATAACACGTGTCACCACTGTTAACTTTGCTTGGCTTGTAAACGATTAAAAACAGATATGATTCACGGCGGCCGTTCAAAAGTTATTAAATACTTTTTATCAAACATTATAATATTTGATTATATAATAAATTCAACTTTATGAATAGTTTATTAATAATATAATATTATGTAGCAGTTTTCATCTAATTATATAGTATTGGACCTCTTACCTCGGTTTTTTCTTAATTTTTGTGAAAAATATTAAGAAGTAATCTTTCAAATCTCATACAGTAAAACCTCAATTATCCGGACCTCAGTTATACGGATTCGCGATTATCCGGATTGTCAACCGCGTTCGGACTAGTTGCGAAAATTTAACTTCGGCATTTCTTACTAAATTTATTATTTTACTTTGTATGTCGCACTGAACAGTGTTTTTTTTTTGTTGTTAATTTTAAGATAATGTGCGATTTTTTTATTTAGTGATTAATATTTGTTGGGTTTTTTGTAAACATATACCTAACAATTTGACTAAGTTTTTTTCTGTTAAAACGGGACGCTTTGTAATCGTGCTTAAAACGGAGTGTGCACATTCGAGCTCAAAGTGGCACATTCCGATCTCGGGAAAATAAAGCGCGCCGCTCCGCGTCGCGCTTCATTTGCCTCCCTCGCTCGGAAATGTGCCACTTTTTGCTCGAATGCGCACATCCTCGTATTTATCGGATTTGCCTATATTATTATTTTATTCTTCAATTCAAAAAATTAAAAGTCGAATAAATTAGATCTATTTTTGTTTGAAAAAGGTTAGATATTGTATTCCTTTTGATAAGTTATCAGGATGCTCTTCCGCACGCCTAATTGTAGCGAGCTTGATAAAAATATTTTCAGGTGTATTTTCCAATGTTTACTAATTCGCATTTTTGATTAATTAAGATTGTATATGACTCAAATTTTCTGAAGTGGGCCACTAAAAATCAACTAGTTGATTTTTATATCATCTTTTGCAGATTGTTGAATGTTTATATGTCAAAATTAATGTCTCCAAATATTTTTGGGTAATTTTCAGTTTTGTAAAAATTATAAACAAATTAGTTTTAAGGCTCATTTTGTATACACTGCTGTAATGAGACTTTATTTATGGATTAATTCAATTTTTAAATATAAAAAAATATTTATATGTTACATCAAAATTTTAAAATAACTTGGGTGGGGTATGTTTAAAAAAAAGTTGGGAAATAAGAGTCAAAATTCGATGAAAGTTAGAGTATTTTTTTTTTCATGTACGATGAAGTCTCTCATCTAGTCTGGTTTAAATTTACTACATTCGAAATGTGGTTTTTGGTAAAAAATACCCTAGTGTAATTTTTAATTAAAAGCAAGAAGTGATACATTTAGTTCAGTTTGATTTAATCAATATTATTTGTTAGAGAGAAGAATAAGATAGGCAAATTAAATTATTAAGGAGTATGTGCACTTTCAAGCGAAAACTTGTTCATAATAGAAAATCTGGATTTGAAGGATTTGTTATTAATATAGTCGAATCCAATTAACACGAAGATGTGCGCATTCGAGCAAAAAGTGGCACATTTCTGAGCGAGGGAGGCAAATAAAGCGCGACGCGGAGCGGCGCGCTTCTTTTTTTCGAGATCGGAAATGTGCCACTTTGAGCTCGAATGTGCACACTCGGTTTTAAGCACGATTCACAATTATTAACTTATTTTCTTATACGGCGGACTTCAACTGTTCTATTTTCGTTAGCTGTGCTAAAATTGGTTTTTTTCTATACATTCAATTAACCGAATTTTCGATTATCCGAATGAGCTGCAGCAATAATTAATCCGGATAACCGAACTGTCACTGTACTAATAGATATTATACCTACATTTATGTGATAGAATACAATTAATAATACTCTAATTACAAACCTGTACAAACTAGTTGTGGACAGCATGCCTGATGTCTATGCAGAATTATGCAGCCTTGCGGTGGAGGATCAGGAAGTGGAGAACAAACTCTTAAATAACATACCAAAGCTCCCTGGGTACAAGTGCAATTTAAACAAGGCTCTGCAGTTGGAACTTGGTTTCCCTCTTTATGTTTCTTGTTTTCGAACCAACAATCTACAAAGTAAATTGACCATCGTTAAACATCTACATAAAACAATTACTGTTGCTTTATTACATTTTTACAAAATTAATTACTTATGTTTGAAATACATCAACAACAATTTTAATGTTAACAAAACCGTAATTATTTTTAAAATGATTAAATTAGTTGCAGTTCGCGAACGCTTATGCTTATAAATAAAAATAAAGAAAAACCTTAAATTTTTATCTGCAGTCCATTTCAAACAAATTAAAAAATCGACATTGAATTTAGATTTTATAAGTTTGCAATGTTCCAAGCAGAATAATATAAAATACTTTCAAAATGTTTGCAAACAATACAAACTTTGTTAATGAATAGTGCAACATTATTGTCTTCTGCTTGTTCACATTGACTAAATTGAATGATTGTTTAATTGTTCTTATTTAACTATTATTTTGGTAATTATTTTGTGTTTAGCTTAAATTATTTTTAAATTGCATGCTTTTTAATGTTAAGATGTTGAAATTATTTTTATACAGTGTTTTCCTAGTTAAAATAATGTTTAATGCTTTATGTCATTAAAGTATAACAGATACTCATAATTTTCTTAAGTCTAATGACAAGAGCAATATTATCATTGTTACTACTTCACTTGAGATTATTAAAATAATTACTTAACACATTTAATTGTTCTTACGTGTCTCAATCTTTTATAATGTTTTTTAATTGCTATTATGAGAAAATACAATAATTTCAGATTTTTTAAAATGATTGTATTGAAAATGGATGTCACTGTCATGGTCTTGAATGTTATAATTGTGTAATTCAAGTTTAGACTGGGTATACGAAATTATAAAACCGGATGGTGGCTAGACATACTTTTTTAATGTTAAAGCACCTAATCTCCAATAATGATAATTTTTGTACCATACGAAAAATCGTGTTACAAGAGTTTGACAATATTAATTAGTCTTTTTTTTGTATTTATCGAATAATGGTTTTAAAAACTGTAGGCACCAATTTCTAGAACGTTTAAATTTTTCTTCGACTTTTAGTTAGGTCCTGGATATTTTAATTAATGTTAAAAAATTATGTAGAATAATGATTTAATAAATAAAATGAAATATTATTTGCTTATCAGGTCTGTTCAGAAAAGAACTACATGTTATTAAAAATTTTACAGATTATTGGTCTTTGTTTCTTTCAAACTATTCACCTCCCCTATTAACACATTTTTCCCAGGAGTGTTTACATTTCGCAAAGCAGTCCCGGATAGCTTTATTTGAAAAGACCTTCAAGGTCTGTGATGATTTTGCTTTTGATGTCATCAATACTCTAAAGACGAAGCCAGTTCAGTAGTGACTTTAATTTCGGAAATAAGATAAAATCGTAAGGTGGTTATTTTCTGAACAGTCCTCGTATATTACTGGCGCACTTCGAATATAATTTAATTCGAATTCAATATAATTTATTAGTTGTAAGTTATTGTACAAATAAAGTTCCGTTTTTCCTTTCTATTAATTTTTTTTTTGGGGCACTAGCATCTTTTGCACCACTGATTGATATATATATATGCCTCTCTAGTGCGTTAAAAGGTGTTCAAATAAACGTAATATTTTCGAAAATACCCGAATAGTAAAATAGGTTGTGTGGGACCGTGACAAACCGGTTTTATTTCATTCTGAATTTTGTTTAATTCAGTCAACTAGTATTATTTTTGTAATGATATCCCATTTAGTTGACTAACAGATGAATTTTTTTTTATATTTAAACATTATGTTCTTTAGAATTTTAATATTAGAGTGCGTTATTATGATTTTTGATTTTACTCTATAATATTGATAATGAATATTATAGAATTTGAAATAATTTTCTTCGGTATTTTGCGTTGTATAAAGTATATTATTATCGTGAACGGTTGAAGGAATAGGTTGACCTTTCATTAAGATACTTCACGCATAGGTTGATGCGTGATAAACAATGTAAGTATGCGTTTTGAGACTGGAAGTGCTATTAGTGGTGTTCTAATTGTATTTTCAATTAATTTATTATGTATTTTTCTATGTTACCCATATTGATTATGACTTTCTAAGTTCAATCTTCCCGCATTCTACTAGAATATTCAGAAACAGTTATTCTTATCAAAAATTTCACTAATGAGTGATAAGAACATTTGAATAAGTAGGTTTAACATTATTACGTATAATGTATGTAAAAATGTGATACTCTCTCTGTCCACAAATAAGTGATCGATTTGAGATTTTTCCTTGTCCAAATATAAGTGTCCCAAGTTTTCTAAAAATGTTTTATTACAGATAATTTTAATTGAAGACAGAATAAGAAACAAATATATAAGAAATAAAAGCAAATTGTAAGTGAAACGAACAGACGATAAATAGAACAAGAAATACAGGAGTGGAGACTTTGGCTAGGAAAAAGATCAAGAGGGAGACCTCAGAACAAGAGGTGCCAACTTTTGCATCTTTTCGTGCTCAATTTTGTCAGAGTTCGTGTAACTATGAATGACAACGCCACAAAATAAATTTCTCCAAAATTGATCGCGTTATTACATATTACAAAAAAGAATTTATAACTTCAAGTTTTTTAAAATAATCTTCAATTGGCAGAGTGCGCTGCTTGTTAACGTGGAAAACCAAACATAACTATAAAAAATCGAGAAACTGCAGGACTGAACTATTGAGTTGGTATGAATAAGCCACATTGAGTGACAAAATTGGCTCTTATCTAAAAGTATGGGGTGAGCACCCCCTGCTTCAGATCAAATGGAAAGGTGATATAAAACGCACAGCAGGCTTAACATGGATAAGAAAAATACAAGATCGAGAGAATTGTAGAAGAGAGGGGAAGACAATAAATCGAAGAGGACTAATATGTATATTCAATTAAAGCACTAAAATAAAATTAATTAAGTCTATTAGTGTAGAAATAAAAGTAAATCTATAAAATTTTGAACTTTTGTCTCACGGTCAATGTCACTAATACTAATAAAAGCAAGATTTTTAAGAGAGGATCTACCAGTTACTACTGATTCATCATTTAATGATTGTTTTCCACAGTGCCAAAGCCTGATTACAGTTTTCTTTACACATTTATATTTGCAAGAATTTGATTGAAGTGAATCATTTTTTAACTTAACGTTGTTATTGAGCCCTAATAATGAATGGTAAAGAGCTCGCCATATACTTGGAGCCAAATTAAGTTCTTCTAACAATTTCTAGCCCTAAATATTATTTGAATTGTTCATATTCGGAGAAAACCAAAGTTTGAAATTTCCTGTTAAAAACGGACAGTTCTCAACGAAACATTCTTCTTTTATCATTATTTGTATATTGCAAATAAATGTATTTTATTTACAAATTAGTAATATCGTTTATGTTGCAAAATCACAATATTATTGTCTAAAACTGCATTAGCGAATTTTACACTAATTTAAAATGTGATTCTATAATTTACTAAAAAACTAGTGAATTTGAATTGAAACTACTAGTGAATTAGTGATTACTGATGTTAAGGTGGAAGTGTACCCCATGACATTTAAACCACAAGTTCAATGTTAACCAAATTTGAATGATATATTAATATTAATATTAATTAATAGTTTAATTTGGAGAAATGTAAAAAGTTGTAGATTAATTATCTAAAATATTTTGAAGAACCTGATATTTTCAAATGTAAAGTCACAAAATGGCAAGTTCACAATTAATGAAATTTGAACAGCTTATTGATATTGTAACAGAACACAAAATTTTAACATTTAAAAAAAATTGACTAATTAATTAGTAAACATTTCACTAATTCATAGTAGTATATTTTCACAATTGAAAACTGTTAGTATTAACAAGTAATAAGTGATTTTACACTAATAGCTTAAGAAAGTACTTACTTCGATTAATTCAACATGTGCTTTTGTTAATCTCTTACAATATCCGATATTTATTTCTGGACAGAGGAAGTAATAGTCTATTTTAAAAAAATATATATTCTATGCAAAAAAACCGACCCATGAACCTATATACGGGTGTTAGAAGTTATACTTCTTTGGCGTAACTAATTAAGTATAACCACGTGCAAGAACCAATATAAATAAATTCAATAAAAACGAAGATGTGCGTATTCGGAGGCCCCGAAAAGTGGCTATTTATTTTCCCGAGATCGGAATGTGCCACTTTGAGCTCGAATGTGCACACTCCGTTTTAAGCGCAATTTACATTAATTTATTTATTTTCTAAATAATTTTAATTAAATATTACAAGACTGTGCCGAGTGTACATTTTAATTTTGAGAAAAATGTGCACATATGTCGTTTTAATTCAATACAATACTATTTTCTTTTTAAATGCAAAAAATATTTTAAACAACTTCAATAAATACGATGATGTGCGCATTCGAGCGAAAAGTGGCACATTTCCGAGCGAGGGAGGCAAATGAAGCGCGACGCGGAGCGGCGCGCTTCATTTTCCCGAGATCGGAATGTGCCACTTTGAGCTCGAATGTGCACACTCGGTTTTAAGCGCGATTCACAATAATTAATTTACTTTCTTGGATGGCTAACTTCAACTTTCTAATTTTCATTTACTGTGCGCGCGCAACTTCCGTTGCCTGCTTAAATTTTACTCCAAATACACCAAAAGAAGTATAACTTCAAAACTATTTTGAAATAATAGTAAAAAAAAATTATAGATAATCATATTTTTGGAGAGAATATCGAGATCTACAATTCACAACAAAAACGATTTTTAAACCTTTGTCTTCGTCCGAAGCGAAGAAAACTTTTCCGTTTAAAATATTATTTAAAAAATCGTGCGACTCGTGCAAAAAATAACGCACTTGTGCACTTTGTTTACAGTACCGCCAGTCTCCTTACGTACCAAAATCAAAAATCATTATTACTCATTACTAAATTGTTAATTTTTTAATTGAAACCGATCTAAATAATTTGACAGTTCAGTTTACGTGCGCTTCCGTTTAAATTTTTTCATAAACACTCGGATTAAGAATACATGAATGGATATCGAAATTAGTGAATAAACCAATCTATTTTTTTTCCTTTCATTTATGAATGAACAGTTATTCTAAAAAAGCAACGAATTATATTAAATACATCTACAAGAAGAACTGATTCGATGTTAATGATACAAAAAACGCTTAAGGTATCAACGGACGATCAAAAACGAAACCCGAAAATAAATAAAATGCTAATTCAGAAAAAGCCGCCAATGGACCGACCGTATATCTCATGAAAGATGAACAGAGGAAGATTGTGACAGTGTGAGATCTCGTAGTGTAGTCGCATGTACCAGGTGTTCTTTCAAGAAATTGATGGTCGGCCACCTCGATGTTATCACGTATACTCTTAGCTTATAACTGCGCGGGTGGACTTGCATATTAATCGACATAAACGATCGCTTCTCAGACATGCCGTATTGAAAATATTAAAACTGGGGACGTCAGTTCGGACTGCAGGTACGCTATCTCATCCGACTTTGCATAACAATAAAAAAAAACTGTGGGAAATAATTATTAAACAAGCGCGGGTTCACGGCCGATAACGGTACCTCTCGGGACTGCCGCAATATTTACACCTGAAGACCCCAACCCGTATACTTTGGGCATCTAGCAGGTCTAGACGCTTCGCGAGGGCCGAAAAAGTTACGAATATTGCGGAACAGTTTTGTACAATTTTCGGTTCATTCACTTTGATATCCTTACAACCGTAACTGTTCTTTTTTATGTTTAACATTCTCAGGATCTTCGATTATCTATTTTAATAAGCAATAAAAAATGTCTAAACATCCATTTTACAAATTAAACCACCTAATTATCTATAATTATTTATGTCTTGTAGGTGAAGGTTATTACGAATATTTTACAAGATATTTAACGAGCTTCCGGATTGCTTTAGTAAACCCTTCGATTTACAAAATACCCAATTGGATATGTTGGTTTGGGTTAGCATCAAAAGTGTAATTAATAACTTAGTTTATAATGAAGATAAGTGTTTTGCTAATAAATAAACTTTTATTGTCAATTAAGCTATCCCAAAATATTCTTCGATATCTCAGTTTTGATAAATATAAGCAGTGGCGTAGCGTGGGATTTAGCCGCTTGGGGCGTAGCCCAAATTCGCCCCCCTATTTAAATCCAAAACGCTCCAAAATTTACAAAAATTTTCAAAAACTTTTTGGCGGCAATAAATTTGTTTTGTATTGTATAGGGTTCCGTGCTCATTGAAATCGGTTCAAATAGTTCAAATTTTTCGTTCAGATTACTAAATATTGTTATTATTTATTGTAAAATTTTGCCGCCTTGCTTAATTATCATTTTGATTTACACGATTTTCTCAGGAACCTATTCACCGTGTAAATCTGGAAATACAGTAGACACCGCTTAATGTGATTACTTTGGGAGCTAGATAAAGTGATTACATTAACCGACTGATAACAATAAGCGCAAGGCACCAGCAAAAAAGGTAAAACATACGTTTTGAAAGTTTGGACCGCTTTTTTCTCCGAGAAAAAACATGGATGTTAATCCATGTTTTTTTGGCAAAGAATGAAAAAAATAAAATTGCTTTATATTGCAAGGGGATGTTCCTACGTACCTCTAGCAACTATAGCCGGTGTCATTTCCCGGCGCTCTCCCTCTAAATAAAAAATTTCGTCCTTTTGAAAAATTAAATTTTGCTTTTAAATGAAACTTTAAACGCAATAACTATTTTATTTTCGAGAAATACGCGGAAAGCGTTTATTTTTGAACGTATTAAGTCTTAGTTCGTCCAAAACCGGTGCTAATGCAAAACCCCCAAAATGGGCCAAAATCGAGAAAACACATGTTTTTTTTTTGGCAAAAAATGAAAAAAATAGAATTGCTGTATATTGCAAGGCGATGTTTCTACGTACCCCTAGCAACTATAGCAGGTATCATTTTCCGGCGTTCTCCTTCTAAAATACAAATTTTCGTCCTTTTGAAAAATTTACTTTGGCTTTAAAGTGAAACTTTTAAAATGTTATAACTTTTATTTTTAAGAAGTACGCAGAAATCGTTCATTTTCGAAAATATTAGCCTTAGTACGTCCGGAACAAGTGCTAACTCAAAACCCTCAAAATGGGCCAAAATCGAGGAAAAACATGGATGCTAATCCATGTTTTTTTTTGGCAAAAGATGAAAAAAATAGAATTGCTTAATATTGCAAGTGGATGATTTTACGTACCCGTAGCAACTATAGCCGGTATCATTTCCCGGCGCTCTCTCTCTAAAATAAAAATTTTCGTCCTTTTGAAAAGTTAAATTTGGCTTTAAAATAAAACTTTTAAAACGCTATTATATTTCTATTTTTAAGATGTACGCGGAAAGCGTTCATTTTCGAACGTATTAGGCCTTAGTACGTCCGAAACCGGTGCTAACTCAAAACCCCCAAAATCGGCCAAAATCGATAAAAAAACATGTATGTTAACCCATGTTTTTTCCCGATTTTGGAGGTTTTGAGTTAGATCCGGATTCTAATGTGTTAGGGTTAGAAACATCCAGAAATAAAAGACAGCGGAGTTACAGCATTTTGAAAATAAAAAATTTTAACACAATTTACATTTTGAAAGCTTCGAACGTGTTTTTCTCTTAGACTTAACCTTGGGCTCTGTTGATTTTTTTAATTGATCTAAGACTACGATAAAGAGGTTTTCATAATATCAAAAGTTTTTAGAGATACGTTCATAAATAACTGAGCTACGATTTTTCAAAGTGAAAATTTAGAAAAAATTAATTACAAATCGAACTCTTCGACCCTGTTTTTCTAAAAAAATTCAAATAGCACGCCTATAGTTTTTTAAGCCTATCCAAAGGCAAAAAGCCTGGCAAATCCGAATCTGTATAGTTTTTAAAGATTCGTCCACAAACAACGGCTCTACAACTTTTTTAACGTAAAATTTAGATTACAGTTTTCCACAGCGAGACGCAGTAATATAAAGTTTGAAAACCACTGGTTCAAGGTTTCTATTTCGAAGATGAATCGTAAAAAGTAATATCTACAATAGAAAACCTTTTAACATTAAATCTGAAAGGTACGAGCCATATCACTTGGTCAATTTACAAGATTAATATTTTACGAAAACTCTCAGTTCCTTTTCTCAAGAAACGATTGATGTAGCATCTGATATTATAAGAGCTCTTTATTGATACTAAACGTGGACCATAACTTCCAACAATCTTCTTGTTGTAAATTAAAGACCGTGCATTAAAAGGGACAACGCCTTAAACAATGCATTACGATGGCTGAACGATAAGACACGGCTCTTTTTTTTTAAGAGGTCATCATCGTCTTCGGCGAACGTTCATCTTTATCTGGCGAAGCACTCCTTTTCTTTTCATTCTCAAATCTCATTCATGAGTATTGCGTGTTCTTTGTAACCGTCGTGATTATGTATAAACGCATTTTGCATACTACGTCGATTTAGTTTTGTTTGGACGGTTCGTTTGCAGTACGATTTAGTCGTTTCGTTTTGCTTTTTTTCTTCGACGACATGAGAAAGGTTTGTTAAATTGTATATAGGTGGTCTTCTTTACATATAAAATTTTGCTGCTCGTTAACATGGGAGTAATAAATATAACTTTTTACGCTGCATAATTTATGACTGCCCACATGTAATGGCGTTCGATATTTTTAGTCAGTCGTATTGTAATCTTGTTGCATTTCATAAAAAACTCGAACACCTTTTTTTTTACTAACCCATCCTGATTTATTAAATCGGCACCGTCAAACGCTTTAATGTTTGAATAAATTTGGTCATTAGACTGTGTACTTTGTCGACGAGAAAAAACTGCCACAAAAACCATAAGGATTTAGCTTAGAGAACACCTGTTGTAGCTTGTCATATGATCAGGTTCATCTGGAAGTAAGTTATATCACATTAATTTTCTCGGACGGTTAAACAATTTCTTGCCATTTTAAAGAAATCGTACCTCCAGAGTTGCGGTTTTATGTGTGGCACTGTCAATTACTTTTAATAAATATAACTGTCTTCCGAAGAGAGTTCTCGCGAGTCTATTACGCCTGTCATAAGAACCAACGTGATACGTATCAAAAATTACGCATTGTTTCTTATTTTTCAAAGATTACGGGTTTGTTCTCACAGCCGTGACCTTCCATTTTATTTTATTTACTTATTAATGTAAGAGTTGTGTTGGAATACTACGGACTTCTCGAACAATACCACGGGCTACGTACTTATTTACGTTACGTGTCTTGTAGTTGTACGCTTTTAGACTTTAATAGGATTTTTATAATGAACGGGCGTATAATTAAAACGAAATAATTGTAGCCACATAATTATGTGAAAGTTCGCAATTAGAAGTATTGAACAAAATTATTTGTTATAATGTTCAGTTTTGCAATTGCATCAGTTAACATGAGCTATTTAAAAATACGAAACGTTTTTAAAATGAAAATATACAATGTTGTCAACAAAATTTCTTATTACAGTAAAACCTCGATTATCCGGACCTCAGTTATACGGATTCGCAATTATCCGGATTGTCGTTGCGAAAATTAAACCTCCGTATTTCTTACTAATGCCCGGTTGCACCAACCGACCGTAAAAACAGTCGGTAGAACAACCGTCGATCGCCCGATTAATTGATGATTCTCCGATTTTTCAAAACACTTAGTTGCACCAGAAAATATGACAGTTGGTTATTGAACCGACTGTTATTTCTAAAGTGACGTGAGCAACATATGAAACTTAAATAAAACTTAACCTAAAAGTAAGTTATTAGGGGATTTGTACTCATGTACCTCCTATCACCTATCAAATAACTGCTGGGAAACTCGTTATTAAGAAATCTAGCACTAATTAAACTATCGTTATAAATACTACTATCGTGTACGGATCCCGGATAGCTTGCTACTATGTCTCGAACCTTCAATTTCATATCGCCTATCACTTGCGCATTGATGGAAAACCAGCCCTTACGGTTTTTATAAACCTCTGTGTTCTCTCCACCAGGGGACAAAATATGGGTACAGTCAATTGCTCCAACAACTCCAGGAAATCCAGCAACATTATAAATTTTACCACAGCAATTTCTTCATTTGTTCCAGGCATTCGAATAAAGCGTTCACGTATTGAAAAGATTTAAGATTTTCGTGTTTCAATTCGAATTTAGCCACATTTCGAATTAAAACTCAAATAAATGAATACTTTTTAATTTTTCAATTCGCCGTAATTCTCTACAATACGACAACTTTCAATTCAATTTAATTAGGGCTATATGACTTTTGTTGTCGTATTTAAATACCTTAAAACCAATACGTTCTAATACGACGGACAATGCCAAAACAGGTTATTTTAAACAGAAAACGTATTGAAAAGAACTAAAATTTTAATACGTTTTTGTTTATTGAGATATTATTAAAATACACAATAAAATCAAAACAGATTAATAAAAATTAACTTACATATAAATGAATCTGTAGATTATAAGATTATAAAGTGAATGCAATGCCACTTATCATAATTTTATTAAAAAGATTGCCGAATAACTTTAAACTTCACAACAACAAACAAAATAGTAGTTTTCAAAATAATGAGGTTACTGTAAAAAACGCTCCGTATTTGCAAATATCGTCCGAAAAGAGTCGGTTAATTCTGTCGGTAAAATATATCGATTAACGGACCGTTTTTGGGTAGTGCAACACGAAAGCTTTGATTTACGGTCGATCGGCCGATTCAATCGGACGTTATTTAGCTGGTGCAACCGGGCATAAATATTTTATTATTTTATTTTGTATTTCGCACTAGACAGTTTTTTTTTACTTTGTTGATTTTAAGATAATTGACGACTGTTTTATTTAGTGATTAATATTTGTTGCGCTTTTTGTAAACATACCTAACAATTTCACCAATTTTTTTCCTGTTAAAACGGGACGCTTTGTAATCGTGCTTAAAACCGAGTGTGCACATTCGAGCTCAAAGTGGCACATTCCGATCTCGGGAAAATGAAGCGCGCCGCTCCGCGTCGCGCTTCATTTGCCTCCCTCGCTCGGAAATGTGCCACTTTTCGCTCGAATGCGCACATCGTCGTATTTATTAGATTTGCCTATATTATTATTTTATTTTTTATTTTTTCTTCTTATCCGACGTTTTCCCGTTATAGGTTTGTCGTTTTTAAGGTCCATAATTTTCAATCGTTCCAATCTTCGTCTTTTAATCTCTATCTTTCATAATCTTTTGTACATGTGTTTCCTATGTCATCGATGGTCTTCCTCTTTTTCTCTTTCCTGGCGGTGACCATTTTAATATCTTCTTTGGCCATCGATTTTCTCTCAATCGCTCTACATGTCCATACCATCTCAGTACACGGTTTTCTAAATTCCTGGTCATCGACGATCTGACATTCATTTCTCTCCATATTCTTTCTGTTGTCCATTTATCCATTCTAGTAACTTGTAGACTTCTTCTCATAAAATCGATAACATTTTAGAAAGATGGCTACAACAAAATATTCATTGAGGAATTCCAATATATGACGACATGTTGAACTCTACTGTTTGCCGATGACATGATAATATTCGCTGAAGATAAAGAAGACCTCACAGGAATGACACAAGAACTTAAGCAAGAATGTGATAGATGGGGACTCAAAATTAATTTTAACAAAACAGAGTATATGTGCATAGGGGAAAAAAATACAGCTATTTTTTAATTCAAAAAATTAAAAGTCGAATAAATTAGATCTATTTGTTGTTTGAAAAAGGTTAGATATTTTATTCCTTTTGATAAGTTATCATGGTGCTCTTCCGCACGCCTAATTGTTACGAGCTTGATAAAAATATTTTTAGGTGTATTTTCGAATGTTTACTAATTCGCATTTTTGATTAATTAAAATTGTATATGATTCAAATTTTCTGAAGTGGGCCACTAAAAATCAACTAGTTGATTTTTATATCATCTTTTGCAGATTGTTGAACGTTTATATGACAAAATTAATGCCTCCAAATATTTTTGGGTAATTTTCATTTTTGTAAAAATTATAAACAACTTAGTTTTAAAGCACATTTTGTATACACTGTTGTAATTAGACTTCATTTATGGATTAATTCAATTTTTAAATATAAAATAATATTTCTGTTAATTAGGGGTTGCATCAAAATTTTAGAATGACTTGGGTGTGGTACGTTACAAAAAAGGTTGGGAAATAAGAGTCAAAATTGGGAAAAAGTTAAAGTATTTTTTTTCATGTACGATGAAGTCTCCCATCTAGTCTAGTTTAAAAGTACTCAATTAGAAATGTGGGTTTTGGTAAAATATCCTACTGCAATTTTTAATTAAAAGAAAAGCGAGAAGTGGTACATTTAGTTCAGCTTGATTTAATTAATATTATTTGTAAGAGAGAAGAATAAAATAGGCGAATTTAAGTATTAAGGAGTATGTGCACTTTCCAGCGAAAACTTTTTCCGAATCGAAAATCTGGATTTGAAGGATTTGTTATTAATATAGCCGAATCCAATTAACACGAAGATGTGTAGATTCGAGCGAAAAGTGGCACATTCCGAGCGAGGGAGGCAAATGAAGCGCGACGCGGAGCGGCGCGCTTCATTTTCCCGAGATCGGAATGTGCCACTTTGAGCTCAAATGTACACACTCCGCTTTTCGCTACGATTAGCAATAATCAATTTACTTTACAAAAATTCAAGTAATTCTAAAACCGTAGTTGCGCTTTCAAAATGTCTCTTTTGGGCTTTGCTTATTTTTCATAATTTTTACTTTTTTCATTGCGAAATTGCCGTAAAATTAATTTGTACTTAAATAAGGGTACAAGAAAATTATAGACTGAAAGGAATAGTTCCTATTTCTATTTTCTATCAATTTTCTAAGTTCAATTTTTTGTAATGGTATATGGTGATTAAAATAATTGAAAAAACCTCTTGTGCAAAGCCATCACTTCACAAAATAGTATAAATAAATGGCAGCGACACGAAATATTCGCTTAAACATGTTTAAATAAAAAAGTATAATACCAACAATTACCCATAACCGTCAATTTTACAGCTGCAGCATGCTTCAGGCGCGACTTTAGTTAGAGTTATTAACAAAAAAATCGCCTTATAATTATTTTCATAAAAAATTGTGTTTATTTTTTATCAATAAAGATATATGAATGAAATTATTAATGTACTTTGGCCCTTTTTTAAAATCCTAAAAAAGCACTTTCTATCCCGTTTTGGCTTCGTAACTGGTTCCTTTTCAAAAAGTGTGCGGCCCGCAGTGATATCTCACATTGTCCTATGTGGCCCTTCACCAGAAGATTGTAATGACCAAGGATTTTAATCCAAAAATAAATCTATGTTACTAGAAAAAACATTAATTATTTAACGAAAAAAGATATGATTATAAATGAATATTTATTTTTATTTAACTAAACACAATTTCATAATAACTGCAGTTTAGAAAAAAAATCCGTTTAATGAGATAAAATATGTGTGAAATAATTATTGAACTCATTTTGTATGTCAATTATACTATTTAAAAAATATCGTCTGAAAATTATGATTTAATTTTATTCAAAAATATTCTGGAGATAATTAATAGATAATAAAGTATTGCACATTGAAGGTGACAGTGATTCTCAATCAGGCATGAACAACTTAATTTCAATACAATTTTGGGACGTTTTTTTTTAAATCTTTCAAAATAACTAAAATTAAAAATTACATCTTTGTATTTATTACAGGTCCAACAATAAAAGCTATAATGAAAATTAGAAACTCTCAAATTTATAAATGACCACGTATATTCACAATTCTACATTTATAAATTTATCATTGTAATTATTAATTAAAATTTTAATAAGTAGTATTTTGTTTTTAAGTTCTTTAATAAGCAGTAAGTAACAATATTTAATGCTTTGCTATTATTATTGTATTTTAGATCATATAAGTCCAAAATAAGGCATTATTTTGATTGTTGATTAACATTTACTTTATATTCCATTGTGGCAAAAATGGAAAGTCCCACTTATAGATTCAAAGTAGATATTGTTTTATTTTAACATAAAAATAAAATCTATCTTAGGCCCTTCGATTCTAGTTCAGTATTTACTCAGATGTAGGCTCTATATAGGTCTTAAATTTTAACTCCGGTACTTAGCTTTAGAAATTTTTCTACAAAAATTATTTTCATAAATTGTAAGTTTTTTTGATATATAATTTATTTTGATTTTATACGATTTCAATTATCAAACTCATTTTCATGTGATGGTAAGATAAGCTATTATTGCATTTACAGCTGTGCTGCAGAATGCAATTTTTCAATGTGTAATTACATAAATATTTTGCTTGGAATTGCATGCAGTAATAATCTTCACCTGTGATGATTGCATAGAAAAATTAAAGCATTTCGCGCTTTTATCTTCCATGGTAGCACGGTTACATTGCTTTCCTATTATTATGATGAACTCGAATATAAACTTTGAGTACAATTAAGTTTAGAGGTCATTTCCCTTCTTATTACGGAAGTTATGCAGTATTAGCTGTAAATTTACGTATGTGAACAATACAGTTTTGTTCTTAAAGGTATGTACTTTTGTTTTTAACGTTTTGAAACAATATTTTAATTTACAGAGAGAATAAAAAACGAAGCACTCACTTTCAGTAAACCTAAAAGGATGCATTATGCATATTTTATAGAAGTAGTGAGTATTTCTGTTAGAACTGTTTTTGAAGATGTATTTAAAGCAGTGGTTTGCCAAACTTCATATCACTGCGCCTCCCTTACAAAAATTTAATGGTGGCGCCCGCCCGCCGAATTTTAACAAAATTTCATAAAATTATTCATGAAAAGTAAATTGATTTTTATAAAAATTTATAAAATTATTGTACCTATAATTTTATAGATTTTCTCAAAATTTTATGAGATAATATTTTTACACGCAAACCCAAATTTAATAAATTTTTATAAAATTATGCAAAGCATTATAGAAAAATTAATCAAAAATTAACACAATTTTAAGAAACTTTATATAATTTTACAGAATTTCATAAAATAGGTACTGTTTTGGAACGCAAATCTAAATTTCATAAATTTTTATAAAAATTCATTTACTTTTGATAAATAATTTTATAAAATTTTGTAAAATTGCATTAAAGATCTAAAAAAATCTATATAGAACTTTATTTTCCCGGGTAGTTCTATCTCCTACAATTACAAAATCATTAAAATAAGAATTACATCGCCAATTTTTTAACTATTAATGATACACAAATTTGTGCACACTATTTTGTGGTGCGTTGAATGAACCATAAAATCCTCATTTAACGTTTTAACCTATCTTCAACAGTTTAACTATTAAATTAAAAAACCTGAAATATTGACCAATTTAAAATTTGTAAATCCTTTACTAAGTAAAACATTAATAATAAAAATTTGACTGAAGCAGACTTTTTATAGGAAATTTAATAGTGATAAAAATAATTTTATAAAAAAAATAATAATTGCATAGTTTGCAGAAGTGAATACTACTAAAAAATTATTTTCTTATATTCTTTAAATAGAAAATCTTTAAGTTTGATAAGAAACCTCTTAAAAAGGCTGAGATATAGACAAAATTTCTATTTCAACGTTTTCTGCGATAGTTTCATGTAAGAGTGACAAAAAACATGGATTTTTTGGAACACCCCTATGTATATGTAAGTAGCATAATGTACAAAAATATATTGTATTATTTATGGAATATGCAAATTATCTTCAATTAATTCGAATAATCAACATCGTATTATGTGTTTTGTAAAACTACTAATATTTATTCTTACTTATGGTTTTTTATAATTTTTTCTTTTTTTTTCTCGGCCGAAGTCACTCACTGCTGATCGTTGTTTTTCTCAAGACGCAATATAGTAGAACCTGCTTAATAATTTTTTTAAGAACCATACAAAAAAAATCTATTAAGCGGAAAAACGTCTCTTTTTGGGAAAAAAAGAGAAAATATAAATTAACTAAGTATTATTTTATTCTTTAATATAGGTGATGGGTCTTCTTGTCCTTTCATTTTTAACTGCACAATCGTTATCCTGGGTAAGGATTCTATTGAAAATATTTCACTTGTAGGGCCATCGTCATCAATATACAAATATTTAGAATGAAAGATCTAGTATTTACAACAGTTCCGGATAACTGCACGATAATATGAATGGTGAGGATGCTAAGAAATGAGCGGGAAGTTAACGCGTATAAGATGAGTAAAAACGCACGAAAAATGTATTAAAATTCGGGGGCCAATCTAAAAAAAAGCGTATTAAACAGGAAAACGTATTAACCGGTGACCGTATTAAACGGGTTCTACTCTATATGGAATAATTAATGTTTAAAATAGAGAAGATAATATGATTAGGGTTAGGGGGCATGGTTTCTCCACAGATTTAGATTTGGGAGAAACCAAGAGCTCGCGTGGGCAAGGACGCTAATCCCTGAAGTAGACCTATCCTTTACCGGGGTCGTAAAGGAGCGCCTACTCGCTACCCCATTCTAATTACTTTAATATCCAAAAGCAGCAAAACAATTACTGGACAACATAAAACAATAATGTATAAAACTGAGAATATAATACTAAATAATATCGAAAATAAATAGTAAAAATAATGTTGGTACTGGTAAAGTCAGTAATTAAATTAAATTACATTAAATATCATTTTAGTCACAAAGTAAACTTTGAAAATTGCGGCATAAAGTGTGATATTTTTAACTTTATACTAAACAATATTAGTATTTAATTTTTTAATTGGGCGATATTTATGACAATAATTTGGAAGCGATTAATTCACAATTTATTAACATAGTTATAATTTTATCTAAAAAGTACGGCGTTTTTTATACTTCAAACATTTAACCGGTTTACTATGTGGTTAAGTACCGGAACACAAAGATTTTACGCCAAATTTTATGGACATTTGCTTCTTATAAGAGTAACGGCTTCTCTTTCTATCAACTTACATTTTTGAATTTCAAACCTAATTAATGGATTCTTTAGTATCGTCTTTGGTGGCTCGCTTCTAATACAAAACAAATATTTAATTTAAGAGCGAAAATGCAAGATTCATAGCCGAAATAGTAGTAAGAGCTTTTTGCTTCTCAAATTCTAAACTAATAATTTATGGCGTTAGTTGTATAAGGTTGATATAAAAGCGAGGCATTTAGTTTATGGGTATTCCGGAAATTAGAATGTAACGGTTTGAAAGATTTTGCAGGATGATTGATCAATCGAATCTTTAACATCTGCCAATAAATCAGAATAAGATATATTTATCTTTTTTGTGGTTCATTTATAAAGACGTACCTACATAATCATATAATACTTTTTATTTGAATAATTATAGAGAAATTCGTCTTTAACGAATTGTATAATACATCAATTTTTTTTTAATTGTTTAAAATGGCCTATTATTATTATCGAACTCTAAAAAATCTAATTGCGTTGTTTTCATTTAGTTATTTATTAACGTGGTCATTGTAGGAGACAGTTTTAAAATTCTACAATGTTTGATTGAATTTACTTAAACAGAAAAAAATTATTCGAAATTGATTTTAGTAAAAATTTTTAAAATTAAAAGCCGGTGCGTTTAATCGTTCCCTCTCGCTCGCATTGACGAAACTGTCGTATCTTTTCGCTCCCTTTCACTCGTTGCTATGGTAAATACGTTATTTGAACCTAAAATCGATATTTACTAACCTAAATTTAAATTTATGTTTTGAAAGAGCGAATGAGAAATTAGGTGAATCCAAAAAAACGAAGATGTGCGCATTCGAGCGAAAAGTGGCACATTTCCGAGCGAGGAAGGCAAATGATGCGCGACGCGAAGCGGCGCGCTTCATTTTCCCGAGATCGGAATGTGCCACTTTGAGCTCGAATGTGCACACTCGGTTTTCAGCACGATTCACAAGAATTTACGCACATAAATTAGACGAAAAATTAATTGAATAATTTTAATCGTTCCCTCTCATTTGCATTGACAAGATTATCGTATCTTGTCGCTCCCTTCCACCCATTGCTATGGTAAATAAGTTTTTTGAACATAAAATCAATATTTACTAACCTATATTTAAATTTATGATTTGAAAAAGCGAAGGATAAGGTAGACAAATCCAATAAAACCAAGATGTGCGCATTCGAGCGAAAAGTGGCACATTTCCGAGCGAGGGAGGCAAATGAAGCGCGACGCGGAGCGGCGCGCTTCATTTTCCCGAGATCGGAATGTGCCACTTTGAGCTCGAATGTGCACACTCGGTTATAAGCACGATTCACAAGAATTTAGGCAAATAAATTTAAAAAAAAATTAATTGAATAATTTTAATCGTTCCCTCTTACTTGCATTGACAAGATTATTGTATCTTTTCGCTCCCTTCCACTCATTACTATGGTAAATACGTTATTTAAACATAAAATCGATATTTACAAATTTAAATTAAAATTTTTGATTTGAAGGAGCATATGATAAATTAGACAAATGTAATAAATACGAGGATGTGCGCATTCGAGCGAAAAGTGGCACATTTCCGAGCGAGGGAGGCAAATGAAGCGCGACGCGGAGCGGCGCGCTTCATTTTCCCGAGATCGGAATGTGCCACTTTGAGCTCTAATGTGCACACTCGGTTTTAAGCGTGATTCACAATAATCAATTTACTTTCTTAGACGGCTAACTTCAACTGTCGAATTTTTGTTAGCTGTGCGCGCGCAACTTGCGTTGCCTGCTCATATATTGCTCTCCAACGCCAAAAGAAGTATAACTTCAAAAAATAATTAAATGAAGCACAAAACCATGATTTTTCATAAATAATTAAGTTCTCCATTAACTTCAACTAATAGCAAATTTCTCGTAAATTTTTATGTGACTATTATAGTAAAATGTGAGAACTAAAACGTTTATTGTATGAAAGTGAAGGTTATATTAATTAATTAGTACTAACGTCCACCTTAACTAAATCATCTACGGCTTTAACAGACAGTTTTCAAGCTTCTAAAAATCAAGTTAAGTAATTACCTTGCGTTTTTAATTTGGTGTAGATTACAGCATGTAACATAATACGAAAAGCAAATAGTTTTAATGTGTTTACTTTCCTTACGGCTTTAAACATTTATTTCAGACAGATTCACATTACGGAATGAATGAGTGCTGTAAAGTGTTACTAACGGCCGTTTAAATAAGCTTTTATTTATCTATTTTCGGTTTCGAATGAATTATTTAGCGTATTAAGTTTTGTTGGAGAATATTTTACGGATGTATTTATTGTACATTGTGGAGGTCGTCAAACAAAAAATTCAAACTCAACTTATTGTCGTAAATTATGGGAAGTTACAAAAGCTTCGCGCAAACCAACAAAAGGATCGCATTTTTTTCCAAGTTCAAAAATTTTAATGATAGATTGGGAATTTTCGAACGGATTCGTGAGGCTCTACGGGCCGCTCGTAGGCATTTAAATATAATTTGAATATCGGCGCCGGACTTGACAACTTTGATGCAATTTGCTTCGGGAAAACGATGGTCAAATTGCTTGAGACGATGAATAATGGGTGTCATTTTTTTCCTCTGGAATGAAATTAGAAAATAAAATTTTTATACCTGCCGAGACACAAGCAATCCAAAACCAATTTATAATAAGCCACAACACTGGAACTGAACGCCACCGCACACGAGGCATGTTTGTGGAGGTCCGCTGAAGAACTGAGTTGTTGGAGGTCTCATCTTGACACGCGCTCCAGGTACGCATTTTACACATATGGTGGTACTCGCACTTTACCAGGTTCTATGCACTTGACTATATGCAATTCTGATAAGAAGTGTTTTTGTCGTGAGGATGACGGGTGTCGTCCACGATGATGTTACGAAAACGAAAGTTTTTTTTTGATGTTAATAGCAGGATTATTGTCATATCATTGTATCCGTTCGTCAAACGTACAATTACGTTCGAACAGAAGCCAATTTTATGATAATCAATGTTTAAGCAACAACGTTCAATTTGGTAAAAAGTTTTGGGGTATGTCCAAATTTTTGATGATGGTACTAGGACTTAAGAACTTTAAAGTGTTAACTTGAACTATTTTATATTGGGACACTTGCTTGTGTGATATGCGTATGTCAATTTCCCCTAAATCTGGTCATGTTCTGTACTCGACCATTTAGTTAATAACATTTTGAAAAACCGTAATTGCAAGGTTTAACCTTCCGTGTACTAGGTGGGGTATAACTAACGTGAACAATTTTTTTTTTGTTAAAACGAGACGTTTGGTAATCGAGCTTAAAACCGATTGTGCACATTCGAGCTCAAAGTGGCACATTCCGATCTTGGAAAATGAAGCGCGCCGCTCCGCGTCGCGCTTTATTTGCCTCCCTCGCTCGGAAATGTGCTACTTTTCGCTTGAATGCGCACACCCTTATGTTTATTATATTACTATAATTTACCGTGCGCTCTTTAAAACCAAAAATTTTAATTTAATTTAATAAATATCGATTTTATATTCGAAAAACGTATTTACCATAGCAATGAGTGGAAGGGAGCGAGAAGATACGATAATTTTGTCAATGCAAGTGAGAGGAAACGATTAAAATTATTCAATTGATTTTTTCTGTAATTGATTAATCTAAATTATTGCGAATCGTTAAGAAATTGCCGTTAAATTAATTTGTATTTCAATAAGGAGGCAAGAATGAAATTCTTTTTAGGTTTTCTAAATATTCGGTATTGTAATTGACACGTGTCATTGAAATTTAGTACTCAAGAAAAGACTCAATAGTTTATAAGTTGAAAAAAAAGTTAAGTTTTTGCATTTTTATTAATAAAAATCCATTCTAATGCATAAATAAATATGTTTTTCACTTAAACCTAATCATTATTGGTTATTAAAATATATTTTTTATCATTTAACTATCATAAAGTACAATTTTGTGGATTTTATTTCATTTTAATTTCGAAGTATGGCAAACCCCACCTAGTATGGCATGTGACATTTAGTTACTTAGTATGTGAAGAGTTAACGAGGCGCTTAGCTGCAAGGGAATATTAAATACAGTGGTCGTCGCGTTGTATAGCCACTTAAGGACCCAGTTGGCTGAGTAATTACATTAGCCAACTGATAATCATAAGCAAAAATTTATTTTTTAAGAACTAAACTTATACACAATGTACCAATATGTGAAATATTATATTCAATGCAATAAAAGTCCTGTCTTAATGAAAAAAAAGTTTAATTGTTGATTGAACTTGGACTTTTTTGATTACTTAAATTCTACATTGATCACAATAAAACAAATATTGATAATAATAAACAAAAACATGCCTTGGTCCTGCGTAGGCTTGTTCAAAGCCATTTTGATCACATTAAGTGGTTGATAATATTAACAGCAATTACATTAAACGGCGTACACTGTAAGTACGAGGTCTGTCCAGAAAATAACCAAACTTAATTTTTGGAATTATATTTCTTTTGGTGTGTTGCAAAAAGGCCTTGATAGTACACACATTTTAAAAGTTTATGTGAAAGTTTTTCTCGGTTTCACGCAAAATTTTAGGTTATCGTAGCTGCAGAAAATCGCAGATTTCAAAAATTGTCACTAATACGTTGCACTAAAAAAACAATATCGCAGAGACTAACCAAGATATCAAAAAACGAAAAAAATGTGGTTATGCGCAAAGCAGTGCTGCAAACTTTATATTACTAAATATATCTGTTGACGCGTATTTAAAAATGTTTGGTTATTTTCTGAACGAACCTCGTACAAAATCTAAAGTCGGATGTGGACCCACTAGCAAGACTTTTTGTTGTACATTAAATTTGGCATAAATTTGTACATGTATTAACTAATTTTTTCGAATTTAAGGCAAATTATTACTAAAAAATTATTACATGTATGAATGAACACGCCTTAATAAAGATTTTAGATCGGTCCTTAAAATATATTATTCAATTCTGAATTTTAAATTACATTTTAATTATAAATGTTAGTGATTGATACATTTTTTTTTTAAATGTTTAATGTTTACTGAATTTGACACTCAATAAAACAACAATTGTTGTTTTATTAAGTGTCCAATTTCCGTGAACATTAAACATTATTAAAAGATATTAGACGTGAACATTATGATTAATTTTTCTAAATTTTTGCTTTCTAAATTTTTGTATTTTTAAAAAAAAAAGAAGAGAAATAGAAAAAATTATTTATATTAAAACAATATATAAAGAGAATATTAACCGTAGTAATATATCTCGTTTATTTTTAAAATTTTAGACAGCTTTTTCTGTAATTTTCCTTTTTAGTTTTTCTTAACCAATAATATTTACATTTTTTTTTAAAGTTTATATCACAATCGATTTATTGATTTGTTGATATTTGTTCTGACCTCAAAAAAAAATATATTTAAAGTTTGAGTTGAAAAAGACTAATTTTTGTGTAAAATGTTGAATAAATTATTTTTAAAATTTTATAATAGTCACAAAAAAAACAATTATGTACTTAAGAAATGATAATCCATCTAAAATTTTGAAATAATGCTCTTACAAAGACTAGTGTATGAGAATTATTAAGATAATTAAAAGCAAATAAACTGTTGAGATTATTACTAATTATTTTATAAACAATTCTAATTTGAAAGACTGCTTAATTATTTTGTCGTAATTTTGAAAAGTAATTAAACGCACTTCATTAATGAAACCTCTACGAAATTAGGATTACGTACGTACTTCGTCGATTTCTAATCCTTACTCGTCGAAAGCCGTGCGCCTGTAATTAATTTTAGTATTGATGGAAAATAAAATTAATAAACTATATGTGATTAACATTTTATGGCTAATCTAAACTTTTGCGGAGACAAGAGCGTCGAAGATCTGTCAGATGAATTCTGTGAAATCTGGGAAACTCGTTCTTCTAGTGACCCGATGGATGCTGTTGCTGAGTAGTCGAGGACTTCTTGTTTCTTTGTGTCAATTCCGATCTTTTAAATCCCACATTTCACTGCATTTAGTATTATTACAACATTGTTGCATGATCCTACCGATGATAAAACAACAAACTACTACATCCATCTTTTAATGATAAATACTTCTACCTTTTATCACTGTCAAGTTTAACTTTTATAGCCAATAATACATATTCTCTTGCGAGCAGTTTCGTTGTGTTTTGTAGATGCAGTAATTGCTTTTTTCTAAAAGGATATCATAAGAAGTATACTTTATGAAAGTCAAACAAAATTAATACGTAGAGAAATTATAAGTTAGTAATGTCTTTGATTTCTGTTACAGCTAATAATGTGACAATTTTTACGAAAGTATAAAATTTTTATAGAATTACGTGCACTTATTTGGCTTTATTTTTAACAGTAACAAATCTTTTATAAAATACATTACTAAAAAAATAAATAAATATAAATTATTAAGTAAATTCTTTTTAAAATATTTAGAGTAGGTGGATAATATAATCTCATTTTGATTAAGCACACGATTATAGGCAGAGTGGAACAAATAATTTCATTATCCGTTAGTTGACTTTAAATTTTTTTAATATATTCATAATTGCACAATAAAATTATGGCAAATAGTCAAACACCAAAATTAGGTTGTATATTAGTTTTACACGGTTAAAATGTGTATTTACATATAAATTATATGTTTATATAAAATATTTTTTAATAAGGTAACTAGTAAACGTCTCCAGTACATTAAGAAACTAATAATGCATAAAACGTTTAAATTATAGATAAGCTATAATAAAAATAATTTATCAAACGCCTTAATTAAAATAAATATATTTCGAAGTATTCAGGAAAAGAGTATATTTCTATACAAATGGAATATTAAAAATATCAGCTAAGAGTTATAGGCAACTGCTCATACATTATGATTTTTCTGCCAAGGGCGGTATTCCTTTTAATGGGACTGATATATGTTATTCTACATTGAATTTTAAAAGACCCTTATTTTTTGTTTTTGCAGAAAAACATTTCTAAAATCGTCTCCCGAAGGGCTTAACTTTGTGGGTACATTTCATCTCTTAGAAATGTAACTCATATGCATTTTGTAAAAAGGTTCATATATTAAATTTCAATTTTCCTGAAAGAATATACAGTCATTTTAATGTGTATCAAAAAACCGCTGCAGACAATACTTATTCTTAATCCTTGTACCAAATAAGTGGCAAAAACTTACACTGCGGTTTCCGCCATCTAAAAGGAAAACAGTATTTTTAAAGTGATAAGTGTGCCGCTCTAAGAGAAAATATAAACATTTCTTAATTACAATTTTACAGGTATTCCAGAAGGATTAACCAGTTTGTAATAATTATTTATGCAAGTATCTATTTATATATACTTTATTCTGTAATAATATTGTTTTATAGCGATAGCTCAGGACTCTTTTCTTTTTTATCATCATAGACTTTATATATTAGGTTCTGTGATCTATTCCAATTTAACATTCTAGTTTTTTCTTGAACGTCCAACATTTCTTCTACCTGGTGTGCTACATTGTAAGTAACCATTCTATGGTAACCATAAATAAAATCCTAATTTGGAAAATACTGGCAATGAACCACCTCGTGAAAGACGAACACAAGAAGACTGTAACAGTTTGAGATTCCACAGTGTTAATTGAGTGTACCTACTAGGTGTTCTTTCAAGATATGATCAATATCACCTCGATGATATTAAATATAATGTTAATTTATAATTGAACGGGTGAACTTGCATATCAATCGATATAAGGCATCGTGTTTCAGACATGCTGAGTTGAAAATATTAGAACTGGAAAAAATAAAACAATAAAGTTTAAACTTGAGATGTTTATAAAAAAACGGCGAGTTTGTCATCTTTTTTCACTTGAGAATCACTTTAGCAACATTTAACTCCCTCGATTGTGTTTATAATATACAGTGTTTTGTACTTAATTGGTTAAACAGTTCTCTTAAGTTTTTCCATGTACATTCAGTTAATAAAATAACATTTTATAATAATAATTGACACGAAACTTCTTAAAGTGTAATCTACAGGTTTAAAAGAATTCACTTCGCTATATAAGGGCGTTTATTGACTTGGCGTATTTTTGTACGTGTTTACCTAATAAGAGCATATTCATAACGTATAAAATAAATAAATGCACGCCCAATATTGCTATAAACTTTTGCACATACATACGTACACTGGGAGAAAAAGCTATTCGAACGAAGCTTGAAAAGTCTTCCAGTTTTTAGTGAAAATTTGATGTACGTTCTTATTCTTTGTTATTATTAGGTTGTTTAGAAACATTTGTAAGTTTTATTTAAATGGATATATTTGATAATAGACAGGGCCGGACCGTGAGTTTAGGGGCACTGGGCTAATACTATTTAGGAGCCCACCTGAACGTACACTTTAATTAAATGAATTGAATAGGTTTGATTAATCGCAGGTTTCGCAGGGCTGCAAACCTTACGATGTGTTTAATTTAATAAAATTATAGATTTTTTCGCATTATTGTCTATTTTTGACTTTGACTTGACTTAGCTGGGCGCCCCTTGAATCCACGGGGCCCTGGGCTGAAGTCCAAAAAGCCATATGGTAGATCCGGCCCTGATAATAGATATTGTTTAAAAAAATTAGTAAAACACAAAGTCTTAATACAAAGTCAGGTAATGATAACAATAGCTATTTTCCCTGGTTTCAACTCAGTATTCGTTAAAAATTAAAATACTTCGATTCTTCCTGTATTTATAGGACCTTTATTTTATTAAATATGTTTCCTGTTCAGTATATTATTAGAAGTTCTGTAGAGATCTAAGTTTGCGATATTGAGAGCCGCTTTAAAATAATGAAAGAAAAAAGCAATGATACGATTGTAAAAATAAGAAAACTTGCAATACTCTTCTCGTTTATTATTACATATTGTTTATATTATAATTTGGAAATTAATTGATTAATTAATGCGCATGTTAAAAAATGTTTTTATGGTCCCACTTAATATCAAATTTAGTTAAAATTTTCTATTTTGTTAACTACGCATTGTAAAATAATTATGTTCAAATTTTGATTGAAATATAAGAGTTTATTTGCATTCGTATCAGTCGTTAGAAAAATACTCTCTCTTTCGAAAAATTTCAATTGATATAAATTATAAACTTAAAATCATTAATATTTAAAAAATATATTGTATAATAATGTTCACTGCTGAAAAACTCTATTTTAAAATTGTATCAATCTCAAAGTTTAAAAAACATTTCAATTTTAAAGTAGGTTGATTAACCTATTACAATAAACTTGAAAATATTAAATATCTGGTACAAGAAGCTTTGTGTTAGATCTAACAAAAGCTTATTGATAAAATTAAAATAGAGTTTTAGAAAAGATAAATAAAATAGTTTGCTGTAAAATAAATAAAGATAGATATCTTACGTATGTCTAATTTTAACCCGAATATAAAACGACGTTCCAATATCTTTTTCACCCAGTGTACGTACACAAAAGGTTCAATAAGCAATATTTCTTTGTCAGAATCCATATTTCTGCATACAAATATAGCGCGTGAAGGGTCATGATTGCAGAGCACTATTCGCACAGATTGTCGCTTATAATAAACGCACCCAAAACACTGTTAGTCGGTGGGCGTCCTAGAAGAATTTCAAATATGTATAAAATCTGAAAATTGTTTTCTAGTAATTTGTCAAAGTTAGCAGACTAACAAGAGAAAGTAAATGACATGTATAGGTCAAGGATTTTAATTCAATTTAGCTTTCACTATTTTTTAAGCAGCTGTTGTTTTTCATTTTAAGAACACTATTGTTTTAACAAATTTTATTGAAATCTACATAAATAAAAAAATATATACTTGGCACCGCATATGGAAGAATTACAGTAGTAGTAAAGTATCAAAAATAAACATCTCAAGAATTAATTACAAAAAAAAACAAACAAAAACTTTTAAATGAAGATTAAAATATAGATACAGATGGAATATAGAAAATGTGGATGCGCAAAAAAGGTAAAAAACAAAAAGCTTAAAGAATAAGTTCTAAACTACGGTAAGCACGAAAACGAAATGAAATTAAATGAAAGATGTGAAAGTGAAGGATGAAACAAATAAAGCGAGAGCTTCGTAAATCTAAAATAAAAAACAACTACTTATCACTTGCTTTTGATAACAAAATTAATGACGACCTATGCTATCAATTTGTGTTTGTAAATTATTGACCACTTCGGGAGGAACTTGATCGCCCAAAATATCGGAGAGGTCGATTCTCTGATTCCCAGGGATGCTTTCGTAAGCTCCAATTTCGATGCCTTCTTCGACCTATAACATAATCATTTTCAAAAATTGTATTAACTTAGAATGTTTTTGATCTTTCATATTAAAAATTAAAAATTTATAGAGTTAAAAATCAATATTGTATAACATACATTATTTACAAAACAAATTATGGCTAAACCCATTTTTTTTTAGCTATAACATTTTGTTTGCCTTAAATATAGTTCACCTTTTGAATTTGGGCATCTTTAGGAATTAATTGCGAATTTTGGGCTTGACGAATGGCTTCGTTGGTGTAAACACCCCCTTCTCGTTGCGGCAAGGCCGCTGCAACGGCCAGTAAAGCCAATACAACGCCTAAAGCAGCTCTCATATTAATCTGCAATAACAATTTTTTAAGTCCTAAATAATATTTTGACATTAAAAAAAAATAGTTCAAAATAACTTTAAAAAGTTTTACTCTAAACAAATATTTCATTAAAGCGTAACGTAGTTCGTGTTGTAATTTATCTAAAGGCCGAAGTAAACCAAAATTATTTTGTTAAATAAATAACAAAGTTTAATAATGTTTGTTCTCGCGTTTTCTCACATCACACTTTCACGAACTTACCTCTTTAACTAAACGTAAGCACTAGCATTAATCTCCTACATTTCACCCATTCAGCTTATATAAGCGTTCTCCTTCTTAATAGCAGAGGTGTTGGGATACCCATATGGACATCCTTACCACTCATGAAAACAAGATGACCTAAATCCGAAAGATGAGCTTAAATATCAAACTTTTTACCTGCCGTCTTATTTTTTCTTTCCTAAACGCTTAGAATTTATATAAAGCTTTGAATGGACGTACTAATTTATAGCGTCCACAGAAATCCACGAAGAGTTGGCAAAATAATGCACGATGTTCGGTAAGAAAGTAATACGGGAGAGTCACGAACTCAAAAGAAAGTGTCATTACATTACATTCTTCCACGATTCGCTTTTACTGATTGTATCACCTGTGAACACATAGGAAACTGACGATATTAATCTACACTTCCTATTTTAGAATAATAGTATTATTGCATTCATATAATTAATAACATTAATTTAACAATAGATTTTTAGATAGTTTTCTATTAGATTTACTTTATTATGGAAAATAACAGACGTATATTTGAATAATTTAAATTTATAAAATCGCAATTAATTAATCGACACTTTCTCAAGTGCGACACAATTAAGAAGTCGTTAATTTTTTTTTTGGAATTGAGACGACGTCATTTTTTACATTCGAGTTGTGAGATTTTAAAATGTGGTTCAAAATCGTTTTAGTACTTTTACATCAATTATATTGGTAGGTATATTTTTTTTATCATTGGAAACATTATTGTTTAAAATCTAAGCATAATTTCAATTAATTTCTTCTATTTTTGTTACAAACTATTAAATTATACAGCACAACTTCGATAGTTGGGAAACATCGTTCCGGGTAATGTCCGGACTATCGAGGTATCCGATTTATTAGAGAGGTATCTCTTTTATTTATTAGAGGAACAAAATTTTGTGTTATGAGCGTGAAAACAGTTCAGAATAGTTAATAAATATAAATTATTATACTTACATACATATAATCAAAAACATATAAAAATAAAAACTACAGTAAAACCTCAATTATCCGGACCTCAATTATACGGAAAACTGAGGTACGGATTGCCAACCGCGTTCGAACTGGTTCCGAAAATTAAACCTCGGTATTTCTTACTAAATATTTTATTTTGTATTTCGCACTAAACAGTGTTTTTTTGCTTTGTTGATTTTAAGACAATGCGCGGCTGTTTTATTTAGTGATTAATATTTGTTGCGTTTTTTGTAAACATCTACCTAATAATTTGATCAAGTTTTTTCTTGGTAAAACGGGACGCTTTGTAATCGTGCTTAAAACCGAGTGTGCCCATCCTCGTACTTATTAGATTTGCCTATATTATCAATTTATTCCTCAATTCAAAAAATTAAAAGTCGAAAAAATTAGATCTATTTTTTGTTTGAAAAAGGATAGATATTTTATTCATTTTGATAAGTTATCATAGTGCTCTTCCGCACACCTAATTGTAGCGAGCTTGATAAATATATTTTCAGGTGTACTTTGGAATGTTTACTAATTCGCATTTTTCATTAATTAAAATTGCATGAGTCAAATTTTCTGAAGTGGGCCACTAAAAATCAACTAGTTGATTTTTATATCATCTTTTGCAGATTGTTGAAGGTTTATATGTTAAAATTAATGTCTCCAAATATTTTTTGATAATTTTCATTTTTGCAAAAATTATATACAAATTAGTTTTAAGGCATATTTTGTATACACTGTTGTAATTAGACTTCATTTATGGATTAATTCAATTTTTAAGTATAAACAAATACAGTCAACTCGCGTTATAACGAATTTCAAGGGATCCAAGAAAAAGTTCGTTATATCAAAAGTTTGTTATATCAAAATTCTTTATTATAAAAGCATAAATTAACAAATTTTATAAAGTTGTGTAGAAGATATAGAATAATTCAATCCGATATACCACAAATTCGTTGTCGTTTAATAAAATAACCAATATAACGCAGAAATGTAAAATTTTTTAATAAAGCAATAGAAAACAACAATAAAAAAAACCAATAGAAATTATAGAAATAGAAACACGTATAATCTAAAAAAAATCCGTAATTTTAGTTTGTATGCAGGTGACTGTGCGTGTCCGTTCAATTGCGTTCTCCAGATTTAAGATACTTGAGAATACACTGTCGTCAAGGTCATGGCTTTGCAAGTAATTGACAATTGGTGGTGTTGAGTTTGCATCGCTTTAAGATAAAAAAATCAAAAATTGTGTAGGAACACATTATGTAAATGATATAACATACCTACAGTACCTACTTACTTTTTTAACAAAAATTATTAGACTTTGTCAAGAAAACTTCGTTATATCAAAGGGACCAAAACCCATTAAAATTTTCGTTATAAAGCAAGATTTTCAAGGGACCGGCGGTTTCTTTCTTTATATCGAGATTTTCGTTATATCGAGCTTCGTTATAACGCGAGTTGACTGTATTTATATGTTACATAAGGTGTGCATCAAAATTTTAGAATGACTTGGGTGGGGTATGTTAAAAAAAGGTTGGTAAATAATAGTCAACATTCAGAAAAAGTTTTTTTCCATGTAGTACGATGAAGTCTTCCATCTAGTCTAGATTAAAAGTACTAAATTAGAAATGTGGTTTTTGGTAAAAATATCCTACTGTAATTTTTAATTAAAAGAAAAGCGAGAAGTGGTACATTTAGTTTAGTTTGATTTAATTAATATTATTTGTAAGAGAGAAGAATAAGATAGGCAAATTCAATTATTAAGGAGTATGTGCACGTTCAAGCGAAAACCTTTTCCGAGTAGAAAATCTAGATTTGAAGGATTTGTTATTAATATAGTCGAATCCAATTAACACAAGGATGTGCGCATTCGAGCAAAGAGTGGAACATTTCCGAGCGAGGGAGGCAAATGAAGCGCGACGCAAAGCGATGCGCTTCATTTTTCCGAGATCGGAATGTGCCACTTTGAGCTCGAATGTGCACACTCGGTTTTACACATAATTCACAATAATGACCAAATTTGAGTTACAGTAAGACCTTGTTTAACGCTTCCTCAATTAACGCTGATTCGATATAACTCGATATAACTTCGAGCAGATCACTCGAAGTTTCAAAATAGTTCAACAATTTTTTTCTATACATTCAATTAACCGAATTTTTGATTATCCGAATGAGCTGTAACAATAATTAGTCCGATAACCGAGTTTCCACTGTACTTGTATTCTGTACGTAAATGAAAAATAATAAAACATCTTAGGTGTTGTAGAAAAATATGTCAATTTTTATTAGTACCTTTTCGGGTGCAGCCCGTACGTTTTTTCTTTTATCAAAAAAATCAAGTTTTTTCAATGAAAGTAAGATTTCTTTCGTCTATCGCACTTTTGAAACCCAAAGTAAAATGATCAATCCCCCTCATAACGTAAAAGTTGCTTGTTTATGCAGGAAAATTTGTTTTGTTCAATTTAAATTATAAAATATATTTCATGTCCGGACTATAGAGGTAAAATTTTTAAAATGTCCGAATTAAAAGAACCACCGAGATTACTGGAGTGTCCGTACTATCGAAGTTGTGCTGTGTTATATTTGCTACAGTGCATAGTAATTCCAAAACTAATTATAATTAGTTTTGATTAAAATAATATATAAAACCAAAAACAAAATATAATTTATGGAAGTAAAACTAAAATTCCTTGCATTTATTTCGATAAAAATTAGCTTTATGTAAAATTAAGAACGCAGATAAAAAATTAATTTTAGTAAAAAGCAAATAAAACAAATAATTTGTAACATTAGTCAGAAAAATAGGAACAACAATTGCAAAATATTAATTGTCGGGCTTTAAAAACTTTGCTTGCAACCCCTAAAACTAAGTCCTTGCTAAAACTCGGAGTAAAGCAGAAATTAACAGAGTGTTGGGGCTTGAAAATGATTGTACAAAATAAATTCCCAATGGTCTGATTCATTTTTACAAAACTTCTTATCTAACCCAAGCAAATTGTGATCTTTACAATATTCTTAAGAAATAATACCGAGTTTTTAAATCTTGCACGATATAATTTTATAGAGCCATAAAACCTTCAAATTTAACGTTGTTCATGTAAATGAAGCGTAGAAAGTTCCAAGTTGTGTCCAGATTTATGCTTCCACTAGAACTTCCTTATGAATCCAGAATTGCGGGCAGCCGTAATTTTTCATTTATAATTTATGTTGTCTGTAAAACAATTATTTATTTAAACGTTGAAGTTTCCGTTGAAAATTACGCTGTCTGCATCAACGTTGAATAAATGAAAACTATTTCGAACAGAACTACCTTACAGTAATTGAGCTAATCTAGTTTAACGATGCTTCTTACACAATACCTTGCATCACTAAATAATCTTTCTTCAATAATAGCATTACGTATTATCCTTTCACTTGAATCGTTCCAATAGGAAATAACTTGGATCGCCTTAATTTAATTTAAAAACATTTATTTGAGTTACGTATAGGTAGTTTTACATGAGCTACATGAATAGTTTGTAATTGTAATAATTGTAATAATTGTAATGTAATAGTTTAAATAGAAAAATACTATTCTAAATTATTACTACAAGTCTTCGTATCTAACTAATTAGAGTTTCGGAATCAGGTTAACTCGTAGTTCGAGAAGAATTTTGCAACAAAATTAGAGTACTTCAGCTTTGACGCTCATCTTATATATTTTTTTCTCAATTACTTCTACCGATAAGAACAGCTAGATTAGTTTAATACTTTAATATATCATGCTATAAATCTCAAAATAACGACGAAGCTAATAATAAATAAATAGAAATTTAAATTGCTCATTCGTGCCAGCACACAATACAATTTTCCTCTTTTTCTTTTGGCCCATTCAAAATCACATACATACCATTTTATTTAAAACTAACACTCGCAAATATCCATTTGTTCCGTATTTTAGCACAAATAACAAGTACTTAACAGTACATGCACAAACGGTTTTTTGCACTTCTAACTTAAACACATAATTAAACAATAAAGTATTTTACTATTTCAACACATATTTGTCAAATATGACCTCTTTATTTCTTTGTTGTATAATATTTGTACTGCGAACTAAAGAAATCCTTAAGTATACCCAAAATGCTCGTGTCCAACGATTCCTTCGATTCCTTTCCTTGAAATTTCGAAATTGCTTCGCTAACTCTCTGCAATAAAACCGACTCTTTGTCGTTACTCGTAGATTTTTCGTTTTTGCTATTATTATCGGGCGATAAAGTCGATGAGGTCGCCTCCTCTAATAATTCTCTAAAGATTGCTTCCGCTTCCGAATCTGCATCACCTGCCTTGTGCTTTATGTGCGCAGGGGTCGATTTTAGTTCTTTATTTAATTGCGAAAATATATCTTCGGCTTCATTATCGTTTTCGTTCAACCAAGTCTTCCTATTATCTTTGGTGATGGTCGAATTTTCTTTAGTTTTTAAATCAGTGATTGAAACTTTGGGATCGATTAGTTCTACGTCGTCCCTTAAAACGGGCGTTACTGTACTAAATAATGTAACGTTGTGATCTATTTCTTTCACATTTCTTTGGAGACCTGTTATATTTTCGACCAAATCTGTAGTATCTAATTTATGTGTTGTCTCGACGCTCGCGTCTTCAACTGACAACATAACCGATGCTTGTTTATTTGCTTCGGTGACCATTTCGTCACTCTCGACTGAAACGGACTCCTCCATCGTTTCCTTTGATCTATCGACCTCTGTCGGCGTTACTTCTGTTAGAAAATCGGTCGTATTTATTGTTATGTTTCCATCGTGATTGAGAATTATAGATTGGATTTCTTGCGACTCTTCTGTTAAACTATCTGATAGATGATCGGAGGGAGCCGAGATATCTAATAGAGCCGGTGGTAAAGCGGCTCTTCCGTTAATTAATGGATGCGAAGTGGTTACGGTTTCGTTTAGTTGTATAAAGTTTGGAGTTGTCGTTTCAACTTCATTAGCAACAGTGGAAGAAGTATTAATTAATAGATTATCTGAATTTGTTGGCATTACTTCGGTGTCTAAATGCTCGGGCATTTCGAACACGTGTTGCGGACTCATAATATCGGGAATGGGTGGGTATTCCGGATTTTGATCGATGAGCACTTCCTCTTCTTGTCTCAGCTTTGCAACTTCCGAAACACTTTCATATTTCGGCGTCGATTCAAAACTGCTGCTCTCTGTTACATTAAACAGTTCTTCTTCGACAGGTGTACTTGAAGAGGACGACTGTAATCTCTCGTAAATCGTAATTGTTTCGGAATAAGCAGATGCTGAATCATCGGTTCCTAAATTTTCGGTGGGATCAGAAACGCTATTATCTTCAGATAAAGCACCAACCGTACTAACATCTAAATCGGTTTCGTTCACATCAGCAGCAAGGACCTGTAGGTTTAATTCTTCTGTAGCTGTGGTTGTGTTTTCTGCATTTGTTTTGTTTATTGTGTCTTCAGTTGCAACGGTATCGTTTAATTTTTCGTTTGATAAAGGTGAATCAGAAATTTCTGATTCCAAGTCAGTTATGTTTATTGGAAAATCTTCGATCGTTGAAAGAACTGATGGAGTGGTGGTGTCTATTGTAAGTTTTGTCTTTAGAAGCGATATTATATTGCTCGACGGAAATACTGACGTGCTTTCGGTTTCATTCTCTTGCAAACTATTCAGAATTACCGTTTGTGGTTCTTGCACTTGTGAATTGACGTCGTGACTTTCCGCACTGTCTTCTGTGCCGCGTTGCAATCCTTCAGCCCCGATTATAGTGATCACGGGAAGAGGAGTACTGACGTCGGCACTAGGAACCAGCTCCCCTTTTTTCAAAAACAACAATTGATCCCCGATTTTCAAAACGGGAGGCGGATGATGGTAAATTTCGGATATTTCGCTCGAATCAGATTCCGCGTCTCCCAAATCCAAATCTTTGTTTTCGGTTGGATCGACCTTGTTCAGACTTTTCAGTTCTATGCTATCGTCTAACTGTTGCGAATGTATTTTCAAATTGATCTCGCGTTTCGGCGGCCCCGTGATTGGAATCTCTTTAATTTCGGGAATGATTTCTTGGATCGTAATTCTGGGCTCTTCCCGCACCTCCGCCGTTTTATTTCTGTGGGCGGCCTGGCCATTAATAAATATTTGCTTTGCTGTTTCATCGTCGAGCGGGTCTGTTTGCGATCCTCCGTCCACAAGCTTCACCTCGTGGATGTGTATTTTGTTGAGGTCGTCTATGGTTTGTTGGATTTGTGTAGGTTGCGTTAATGTTTCTGTGATTTGATTGTTGCTTTCGTTGATTTCCTGGACGTTATATAAGGATGTTGTAAGAGGATCTTTCACGGATGCGTTGCTGGTGGTCCAATAATCGACGGAATTAGCGTAACTCGTCAGAGGCGATTGGGTAGTGAACGGAACGATTCGATCGATTAGTGAATCTAAAAACGAGAAAGGTAAAGACTCGCTTACGAATAAATGTTATGTAAAGTTTACCTCGTGGAGGGCAGTGGTCGTATTTGGGACAGCATTGCCCAGGAACTCTGCGCCCTTCGCAATCCGTTCTAATGTAGCAGCTTACTTCTGCACATTGAACTTCGCCCCCTCGGCAATAGCAGACCCTGCATTCGCCTCCTGGAGGTGTTTCTAATCTTTGACCATTTGCATAAATTCTTCCTTCGTATTCGCATTCTGTAAGGGCAGGAATGTTATGATTATTGTTATGTAAATAAGAAGGGAAATCATAATAAGTGAAATGCGCTTAATGATATAATCAAAAGTAATGCCATTACGTGTGAAAAAACTGCAACGAGAAAGTTATTAATTATTTACTAAATGCATGTTTGTAATTTAGTTGAGATTAATTTTTTTTTTCAGGAATAAATAGGCATTAAAAATAATCGATCAGTGCAAAATTGTTACAGTCGTTGAGCTGGTTTAATTTTAACTTAAAAAGTAAATTAAAGCAATAATTAGGTGAATGTTACATTTGAGCAATACAGCAATTATTGTATGTATCAAATTAAAAAGTACACTTGTAATTGTTTGCACTCCCAAATATTTAATTTGCGGAAATAATTCTTCTATGCTCTTAATTTTTTTTTATAGACTTTCTCCATGTGTTTTTTCCGAATCATTTAACTAAAACAAATGTGTATCGAGATATAATTGCGGCAGTAATTAATTAAAATACCTTTCTTCGTCGAAAATGTACAACGAAACAAAAATTGTTTTCCAGTATTTGTAGAACAATACGAATTTTAATTACAATGTTCTAAAAAAAAATGCTTACCTTTCGTTTCATCGGTTAAAATTATTGCACATCTCAGAAATTAACATTCTTCATGTGAACGTGAAATAAATCCTGTTTGATATTAGGAAATAGGAATTCTTTAAATGTTTGAAGTTGTTCACTGATTTATTGAATACACGTCTATTTCGAACTCTTAGAATTTTAAGTGTCAAGGAAAAAAATTGATGATTTATCGATTCGCATTAGTAATTTTTTCGACTAACTTAAGTATTGAAATTTGGTTCAGATAAAAATTTTAATTGACTTATTACTGATTATGTGGTCCGATAGAATTTTAAAAGCTGTATTCAGGAAGTCGATTGAGATTCCATATAATTGTTAGATAATAAGTTTTATTTAATTTAGAGAAGAAAAACACAATGTGCACATTAGAACGAAAAATGCTTCGTTTCTAATCTGGGTAGATTGACGTATACAAAGTAAATATGCTTAAGAATAGCTGAAATATGGTTAAAGTTTTTTAATGTTGCCAAAACTTGTGCCGATTAGGTTTGTTTGTTTAAAACTTGGATGCTTCCAAGAATTGGATCAAACGACTTTTTTCTTTGTAGTCAAAATGTTTATACGATATTTTTATGAAGATATTCTTTCCATTTTTTAAAGTTCGTATGCTATAATTGTTTTAAAATTAATGCAAAATAATATTTCATATAGGGGAGACGGGGGTCAATTAAACCAAAAAATGTTCAAGAATTTTTTTTTTCGATGAATAAAACCAAAATAATAATTTTTCATGGAACAATAGTGTATTTTATCCATTATCATTTTCGACATGTGAATTAGTCAACAAATAATACAAATTTCCAATAAATATTTAATTATGCAACGGCGTCGAATGGTTCAATCGTCCCCCACGTGGGGGCAATTGAACCATTAGTCGGGGTCGATTGAACCAACAGTGCCTAACATAAAAACAAATATTTTCAATAAAGATATTATTATTTATTTCGGGAAATCTATAAAAAACTTATATATTTAGATTTAAATAATTTATCAATATTGCAGCGTTAGTAAACAATAAACAATTTTATATATAAATTTCTACGTTAAAACGACATAATACCAGTTCAGAGCATTTCAAAGTCGAAATTTGTCCTTAACTGGTTTGGGACTGGTACACTCACCCTAGGTACAACTTATTTATTAATTTTTAATATGCAAAAATAAATCAAGGGTGAGTCTAGGAGAGATGGCCCAGACACTATTGTCATAATATACATTTTTTTCATATTTCGTATAGATTCTAAAATCCAATTCATATTCAATTTTATAAATAAAAGATTAGGTTGTAAATAAAGAAATTTTCATTTAATTTTATCCCATACGCTATAAGTAATTATTATCAAGTCGTTCCGGTATTGGGACATTTACCCTTTATATATTTCAGCACCTGCGCGCCCGGCAGCTATCACATTCCTACGACAAACTTGAAAGACAACGACTAAAGCTCGGGCACCCAGATATTAAAATGTAGTACTAAGACTTAATTATCAATTTTATATATATATATATATATATTATCAATTTTATATATATATATATATTATCAATTTTAAATAGGCAAAATAAACAATTAAAATGTATAAATAAATTTATAGGAACCATATGATATCTACAGGCAATCGTTTTTATTTGTTTTACTTTCGTAAGCCAATAAAAATTAATTTAATTATAAAATTGCAGTGTTTTTAAACAAATTAAGTCGCAATTTAGCCGTACACAAATACGCAATTTTAGAAATAAGAAAGTGCACTCATTTGTTACACAATTTAGACATTATTAAAATCAAAACATGAAAGTAACTCTTTTCATTAGTTGTACTTTAATTTGAGACAATCAATTTGCTATTAACAATCTATTTTTTGCACGACTTTTTGCGAATTACAATTTCAAGCGATCGTGGCACGGTAATTTCGCTATACTTAAATTAATATGAAAAAGAAAAGAATGTAATTATCTGTTTTCTTACCACATTGATACTCAGGGCAGCATTCATTAGGTTTGTGAATAGCTCTACAGCCTGGTTTTTTAATGCATCGCGTCGTTTCGCATTGAACTCCTGGTGGTTCGCATTTGCACTTGAGACAGGGTTGATCCGCCGGAACCGGCTCTTCGGCGCCATAGACAACATCTCCGACGATACATACTAAGAAAATAATACATTAAGCGGTTAATTATAAAACCTAATGGCTAATTATTAGATTAACAATTTATATTACTTTTATCGCTCGGCCACTTACAGAAAACATTGTACCGGCGTTTAAACTTTTTCGAGCCATTCGAATTAATGCATGCCGCCGTTCTTATTGTTAGATATTTGCGGTTAAAGAAATGTTGAAGATAAAATTCTCGGAACATATTCGCCGATCGTTCGATCTCAAAATACTTCTAAAATTTGAATCTCAAATAAATTTAAAAACTTGTGTAGGGGTAAAACGTCCAGTTTGTGACCCCCTGCCAGTGAATGACCGTTACGAAAAATAAAGTTTATAACATTTCCAAAAATTAAGTTATATTTATGATATATTTATTTATGAAATCTTGTATGTCTTCTTTTTTTATTAAAGTACAAGATATAAAAGTAATAAAGAAGTGTATAGCTAAAGTCATTAAATTTGTATTGCAATTTGCTTGTTACTTGATTATTGCTGAGATTTAACTAAAATTAATAATAAAATATGACAATTTTCTAAACTATTAGTTTGCCGATCGTATTTCTTCTTTTTTATCTTATAATAATTTAATAATATAAATACAGGGTGTTTCGAGAACAAATGGAAATATTTTAAGGATATGTCTAGAAAGCCAAAATAAGCAAAATAACCTTAGATGTTCACATCCAATGTTTACTTGTTTCAGAGACACTTTATTAAATAATTAGTTTTGATTAATTTTATGTCGGTCATTTACTGGTATGTGTTATTGTAAGACTCAGCCAGTAAATGTCCGACTATTTTAATATAGATATTAATATTTTCTTGATTGTTGACTTTACATAGGCATTGCAAAAAAACAAAACAAAAAGTAATAAAGAATAGAAATTAAAAGAGAAGCTAAAAGAGATTTAGACGAAAGAAAAAAATTGATTATAAGCTAAAAAAAAATCTAAATTGCGTTACAATTGAAAATAAACGGCAGAATCTTTATCTTTAACAAATTATAATGCCAGTCTTCGTCTCAAAAAAAATGTTGAAACCTAAACTTTTTTTATACCCATATTTTCTAATTATGTATTACCTAGTGTGTAATATAAATTTTTTTTTTTTATTTATTCGTTTCTAATAGGGTGTATCAAGTAATCGGTTATTGGCTCAGCTATAGCTGATCATCCTATAGACCAGTGTTTCCTAACCTTTTTTTAACATTCTAAAATTTGGATACCTCTCTATGTAAATTTTACTTCTATTGGCGCGTGAAGTGTAAAATGTTAGCAGTCAACGGAAGTTGCGCGTGCACAGCTAACGGAAATTCGGCAGTTGAAGTTAGCCATCTAAGAAAGTAAATTAATTGTTGTGAATCGTGCTTAGAGCCGAGTGCGCACATTCGAGCTCAAAGTGGCACATTCCGATCTCGGGAAAATAAAGCGCACCGCTCCGCGTCGCGCTTCATTTGCCTCCCTCGCTCGGAAATGTGCCACTTTTCGCTCGAATGCGCACATTTTCGTTTTATTGGATTTTTTTATTTTATCCTTCGCTCTTTCAAAACATAAATTTAAATTTAGGTTAGTTAATATCGATTTTATGTTCAAATAACGTATTTATCATAGCAAAGGTGAAAGGGAGCGAAAAGATACGATAATCTTGTCAATGCAAGTGTCTAATTTATTTGCTAAATTCTTGTAAATCGTGCTTAGAGCCGAGTGCGCACATTCGAGCTCAAAGTGGCACATTCCGATCTCGGGAAAATGAAGCGCGCCGCTCCGCGTCGCGCTTTATTTGCCTCCCTCGCTCGGAAATGTGCCACTTTTCGCTCGAATCCGCACATACCACGCATTAATGGATTTGTCTATATTAATCAGCTCCCATTTAAATTTAAATTTAAATTTTCTATTCGGAAATAGTTACAACGTTTATTTTTCTAAAATAACGGTTTAACCCCTTGACATACAAAAAAACCCGAATTTGATGAGTGCGAAAAAAACTATTAATTTGGCTCAACTTAACTGTTATAAGCATACACAAGTAACATAAAATAAATAATGAATAGTTTTAAAACATTTTGAAATATCTAGACCAGTACTTCCCAACCTTTTTTTAACATTCCCAACCTAAGTCATTGTAAAAAAATTTGTGCCCCCCTATGTAACATATAAATATTTTTTAAATTTAAAAATTGAATTATTCCCTATATGAAGCCTAATTACAGCATGTTCAAGACACAGGATTTAGGTTTTGAATAATGATATTGCTGCCCTTAACATTTAAATTGCCGCCCATGTTGGGCGTGGGACCCACTTTGGGTAACACAGCTTTAGACGAAAGTGGTCTATTTATTGGACTCCTCATTTTATAATCTTGATAGATAAATACCTTCAATGATGTTGTTTAGCACCTTTTTAATTATGTTTGCTCTTCAAAATTCTATTCAGGGCACTCTACTCTTGTCTTCGTTGCAGTTTTAACAATGGATCGTGTTAAGATAATGGAGCGTCTGCATAAAGGTTGCATTGTTCTTTCCTTGTTAATGGTCTTATTAAAATTAGAGCGACTAACAGCTACTTTAAAAAAGAACATGCATTTTCTCTAAATTAGAATCTTTTTAACCTTCCGCATACTAGGTGATTAAATGTCACATGCCATACTAGGTGGGGTTTGCCATACCCCGAAAATAAAATGAAATAAAATCCACAAAATTGTACTTTATGACAGTTCAATGATAAGAAATATATTTTAATAATTAATAATAAATAGGTTTAAGTACAACACATGTTATCTTCTCGCTGCCTTCCACTCATTTCTATGGTAAATACGTTTTTCAAATATAAAATGCCTATTTAGTAAATTAAATTAAAATTTTTGTTTTCAGGAGCTTATGGTAAATTATATTAATGTAATAAATACGAGGATGTGCGCATTCGAGCGAAAGGTGGCACATTTCCGAGCGAGGGAGGCAAATGAAGCGCGACGCGGAGCGGCGCGCTTCATTTTCCCGAGATCGGAATGTGCCACTTTAAGCTCGAATGTGCACACTCCGTTTTAAGCACGACTACCAAGCGTCCCGTTTTAACAAGAAAAAAAATTGGTCACGTTAGTTATATCCCACCTCGGAAGGTTAATCAAATTATTTTCAAAACTCGATTTAGAATCGCTATTTTTTTATTAAATCCGAAGACAAACATTTATCATATATCCAAATGCAAAAAATAGTATGGTAGTTCACAGCTATTTGTTTCTCCATAATTTAATTTAAAAATAGTCTATAAATAAAATAGTGCCTTGTCTGTTTTGATAAAGCGCAGTTTGAAAAGTAATTTAAATTGAGTTTTGCGTTCCAATTTTTGTATGATTTACGATGTTCGTTTCAGAAGTCGTTCATAATTCATATTTTTAATTATATTTTATAAGACTTGCGATTGGAAGTAATTTAAATTGATTGTTCATCGGAAGATTTTATTCGAAATTGCTAATAAGTTATTAATAGAATTTCATTCGCACTCTAAAAGTGCGGCTTATTTGCGAACAAGAGATACGCAAATTTTAATGCTCTTTAAATAATGTCGCAGAAGAAAGGCGTCCGAACAATGGGTCGCATAGAAATTCGCGCTTCGCTATTATTTTTTGGCAGAAAGTTCGTTTCGCAATTTCTATAATTCATTATTCAAAATCGGTACGCAGAACTTATTATTTATAATAAAGTTTTTTTTTGTATAAATTTAATGAAAATAATAGAAGCCGTAAAAGGAAAATCTCGTTCGCTTTTCACAAAACTTTCTTCATTATCCATAATGCGTGAAAATTTTTCTTGATAAGCACCCCTACAACGGTTAAAGTTTTAACAAAGGAAGCTTTTTTAATTTATATAAGATGTGTTTGTTAATTACAAAGATCAGCGTTCGTGCAGCAGCATTATCTAATAAAAATTTGACTTTGAAGATGAATATATTTTAAAAAATTGCTAAGTTGCTCCAGGTTTATTGTTTTCTTTTCCATAATAAAAAATAAAAGATATGTAATAGGCGACTCGTGGAAAGAAATGAAACATTTCTCAGCGAGAGATGCAATTTCTCGAGACTGAAAATATCTCTCAACCTGCACTCCCGGGCATTTACCAGAAACTACCATAAATCAAATAATTTTGTTAGATTTTAAATTAAAGAAATACCTCTTTTTAGTGGTTAGGTATTTATGATGGAATTGTGTTTTTATAGTTCTATTAAATAGGTTTTTTTTAGTAGAATTTTATGAAAACTGCAATTTAAAGAAACCAAGTAATATTACGTAATTTTGAATGGAAAAAAAATTCATATTGGTAGATTAATACATACACCATACAAATTGACCAAATTACCAATAGTTCGACCTTTTATACAAGAACTGTGAAATTTTTGATTAGAAATTAGCACTTGGTTAAGTCTCAGCACTTATTCGTCTGACACCCTGTATATCTTTTTAGAGTTTTCATCTATATTAAAATTCTGACGCACAATCGTATAATAAGAATTCCTAAAATCAATTCCACAAAAAACTTTTTATTAGGTACCTATACAATTTTACAATGTGGTACCTTGCTAGGAAAAATTTAATTCGTGTGATAAAAGGAACAATGTTGCACTGTCACTCTTAATGTAATAACATGCAAAATTAATTTAAAATACCGTTTTTTGATATTACATAAATAATAGACGCACGAAAAAGTTACAAGTCAATGTATTACATATTCCCAAAACGCCAAAAAAGCAAAGCAATTTCTTTAGAACTCGATATACAAAATTATTTTTTGATCCCTAAGAGCTTTGTATATTTATTGCTTATCTCGGCTGTTTCTAGCAAGAAGGCGTAGGTTGTTGCCCTAAAATAATATTCGCTGAAAATGTGTTTTACTTAACAATATTGAAAATGAACGGTAATATATTTGTTTACTTTTTGTGGTTTGAGTTTGGGAAATTTAATATAATATTGCACGGTTTTAATTTAAAATAAATTAAATATGAAATAAAATGTAACAACTTGAGATTTAACTTTTTTAAGTTAAAGATATAGCTCCGCCAGCTTTAGAAGCGTTTTCGAGAAGCGTTTCTGACTCTAGTGAAATTGATAATGTACACTCAGGTAAAAAAGTTTTGCGACGTAAATATAAACGAAGTAAAATGATTTATTGAAGATGTACGGGAAGTACAATCGGAAGCAAAAATTCTGCAAATTTTAAATTCGTGAATATCTAAGTTTTATAGCATATCACGAAGACAATAAACAGTAAGAATACTAAAATAAAATATATAATTTAAAAAAAAAATAAAAATAATAAATAATATTGTTGAATTAAAGATGTTTGGGTCGTATGTCAAAATAGCTCAAGACGAACGAAAATTAAGTATTTAGTATTTTCTTTTATATTACACATATTGTTTTAATATTGACATGATTTTACTTTTTACTTCTGCGGGCTATGTACCAAACCCCAATTACTTCGTAATATGCTATGAAACGTAAATATTCACGAATTTCTAATTTTCAGTACTTTTGTCTCCGATTAAACGTCTCATACATCGTTAAATAAAGCTTTAAAGATTTGTTCTAAAAAAACACTTTTTTGTAGAAAATAAAGCTCAAATATAAATAAGACCAAGTACTAAAAACAAAAAACTACGACAAATGGCAACAAACGCAAAGATTAATAAATTTTTAGAAGAATGTATTGGTTTGCTCAGATATTTGTCAAATTAGTTCACATATTTTCCGAACCGTTTCTGAGGTTGGTCGAGCTATATACAGTGAGACCTCGTTTAGCGCTTCCTCAATTAACACTGATTTGATATAACGCAGTTTGGACGAGGTATAAAAAAGCTTCAAAGTTAAGGCTAATTCAATTTATCGAGACATTTCAAAATTCTCTCGTATAACGCTGTTTCGTCTAGCACTTTGTCGTCTAAGAACATATAGTAAGCGCTAAACGAGACCCTACTGTATTTTTTAAAACACACCCCACGAATGACTAGTTAAGATTAGTTCTACAAAGAGAAAGTTCAAAAAGAGCTAATAAGTTATTAAGAAGGCGATATATAAAGACTTATTAGCTAATTAATATTTTCCTACGAAACACCGTTTATTTTTGATGCCTTATAAATAAAATTTATGCATAACATTATAAGGCAAGAGAAAACTTTCTTCATTAAAATACTATTTATTTATTTAAGAAGCGGCTTCAATATTTTAGTGGCCAATAAAACTTTTGCATTATTGTCTTCTTACTTACATAATACTTCGTTTTTTGGTGCAACGTAATCATCCTTATCTACATAGATATCGGATGAAAGTTTAAAATTTTTACCTTCTGCTTGATTTCCTTCGAGTTTCTCTTGTTCGATTTCCGGATACACTTCCCGGATCAATCGACTGGATCTCTTAACTGGACCTGCAACAATATGATCTCTGTAATTTCAAGTTTAAATTTTTTTGCGAAAGCAAATAAACTGATCGTCGCCAATTACTAACTTTTACTGCGGCAAGCGTAAATTTCAGTGTGGAATTTCAAATGTCAATAAAAACAGCACTTTTAATTAATAAAAGTTCTCTCTCTATAAATTACGGTTTATTTATGTTATTGAAGTTGTACTTCTTTTGGCGGCCTGAGAGTAGCTGGCAAGAAAGATTGTGCGCGCACTTCTAATAAAAATTTATATTTATAAAAAAGTTAAACGTCTAAGAAAGTAAATTAATTATTGTGAATCACGCTTAAAACCGGGTGTGCACATTCGAGCTTAAAGTGGCACATTCCGATCTCGGAAAATAAAGCGCGCCGCTCCGCGTCGCGCTCCATTTGCTTCCCTCGCTCGGAAATGTGCCACTTTTCGCTCAAATGCGCACATCCTCGTATTTATTAGATTTGTCTACTTTGTTCTTCGTTCTTTCAAATCTAAATAATAAATTTTAATTTAATAAACATTGATTTTATGTTCTAAATACGTATTTGCCATAGCAATAAACGGAAGGGAGCAAAAAGATACGGTAATATCGAGAGTGCGAGTAAAAGGGAATTACTAATAATAATTAACTAAATTTTTGTCCATTTTATTGACATAAATTATTGTGAATCATGCTTAAAACCGAGTGTGCACATTCGAGCTCAAAGTGGCACATTCCGATCTCGGGAAAATAAAGCGCGCCGCTTCGCGTCGTGCTTCATTTGCTTCCCTCGCTCGGAAATATGCCACTTTTTGCTCGAATGTGCACATCTTCGCATTCATTGAATTTGTTTAAATTAATCTTCTCTTTTTTAAATCAAACGATAGAATTTATTATTGTTTTACATTAGAAAAAACCTATACCGTTTATTTTTTTAATAATAATTTTTAAAAACAATAAATCAGAAATTTGGTGTTGTCTGCATAAATACGGCCTTGTAATTATTAATTAATATTTTCTAGAAATTGCACGGACCGTTTTTTTTTTCAGTATTGACAGCATTAAGGAAGTACGACAACGAATATACTATAAGGTACGGAAGGGTAATAAGGCCCATCAGGTAATAAAGCCCAGAAGTCATTAAATAAAAACTATAATCGCTTATTTAGTGCCATTGGCGAGCGAGAAACGTCTAAAACATTCCAGCTCTGGGTTGGAAAATTTTCTGGGTTTCAATTAACGCGGGAAACCTGGATTTAGTGAATCTATAGATGTTTGAAAGACTCATGAACATTGCACGAAGAACCAAAACACGCAGGTTTACTCTTTCTACACAAAAAACTACCTACTCTTCAACTTAGACACATTCGCTTTAATATGGGTTTATTTTTATCCTTGTTCTCGTGGCGTAAAAATCTTGCATAGTGGTTTATTTACATTTCTTCTTTCAATTTTATTATTGGCTTACGTTTATTTAAAAACAATCTGTCTTTTTCAAGACAATTGCATTTTAACTTCAGTATAACTTTTTGATTTGGGTAGTAGGTGTATTTTCACCACTCGTCCTCTTTCCTGATTTATAACTCCTCCTTTGCGCATTAGCGTAGTCATGAGTCTTTCAAACATCTATACCTCAATATTATATGCAATTTATAAATGTATCTCTGCCAAATTAACTTTCAATTAGTGCTATCGTGTGAATATTTAAGAGGGGCAAAAAAGGTAAGCTTCTTTTTTGACTCCTTCTTTAGTTGACTTGATTTATTTAATCAGAAAAAAAGATAATCTTAAAAAAGGAAAAATGTACTACTCAGGTAATAAGGCCCGGGCCTTAATATTTTAATAAAAGGCAAATGCTTCAGGGTCGTGACTTACAATCAAAATCAGGGATACGTAAAAATACAATATTGCTGGCTCCTCAAAACAATCTTGGATGTGTTCTGTCTGCCACCATGATTTTGTGGCTGATATGAGATCTTGTACGTTATGTAACATTTGGGTTGGACTAACGTAAGATGACCAACCACCTTTTATATGCCAAAGGTGCTACCCCTGAATTGAATACTTTATTCGTGACTTAATATCTGCCATTGTATTTTAAGACGGGCCTTATTATCAGCCTGTTCGTTTAATAAGGCGCAAACACCAGTGTATATGTTTTTGCTTTTTAGAAATTTGTTTTCAGTTTTTTTGTTTTTAAACATACATTATTTTCAGAAAAAAATATGTAAAAATCACTTAGAATTCATATTATGTTATGAGTTGTCTTAGTTTATTTAATAAAAAATATTTAACACTAAGTGGGCCTGATTACCATCCAGTACCTTAGTTGTTAATTATTATTTCGTATTTGCACTTTGTTTGTAGGTGTTATTTGCTTTTTATTTATGAAACTTAAAGCTTCCATAAACGACACTTTAAATTCTATAAACATAGTATACAGTATTGTTCTTTTTGTAATAATTAAAAAATTCCCATAAAAATTGCGTAAGATTTTAGAAAAAACAACGCTTCTCAGTAGCGAGAAAATGATTTTTTAAATGAAGTACGTAATTAGAAAAATACATTGTGTGTACATATCTTTAATTTGCAAAGTTTAAAGAAGATTAATGATTCGGTAATTTAAAATATACAGATTTAATAGCTATTAGGATTTTTTTAAACGCTCAGTTAAACTTTTGTTCATGTTTTATAAGAAAAGTCATTAGCAAGTTTTCTGATGCAAGTAATGTAAAAAGTTTAAATCTTATTAAATGCATAACAAAATTACATTACTTATATAACAGTTCGTTTTTTCTTTTCAAAAAAGATTTGAAAGAAATTAAGTGAGTTTATTATGCCTAGAAAGGCGTACCTAATCTTTTTCTAATTATTTTTTTATTGTATAATAAAATACTCTTTGGTTAAAACCTGGTTAATTTTCGGTAATACTTAACCGAGAACTACTGTTCGTAATGTTTTAATCAATACTAAAGTTTTCTAGATGGGCAATTTCTACTTTTCGACGAATATTGCAAATCAGCTGTTCCATATCATCAAAATTTTCATATGATGTTAATTAGAATTGATAGGTCTGGTCTGGAGAGCTAAAATTAAAATTTGTAGATTCTCTTTTCCAAAACTATTGTATTTAACTGATCTGATTCTGTACATGACAGTGATAAGAAATAAATATGAACATGCGACGTCAACAATTAAACTACATGCATGTAGCAATTGATTTACAATTGATAGAGAATTAGACGAGGAGATGCAATATCTCCAAAATTATTCAATTTGGCGCATAAAAAAATGTTAAAATTTAAACTGGAGACAAAAGGCATTAATATAAATTGGAAAAACTTAAATCATTTAAGATTTGCCGACGACATGATCCTATTTGCAGACAACGAAGACGATCTACAAATGATGGTAACTGAGTTAGAAGAAACATCTAAGAAAATAGGTATGAAAGTAAATTGGACTAAGACGAAGACAATCGGTCTTAAAAATCTACAAATAACCATAAATGAAACTATTCCAAAAAACGTCAACATCAAACGTATAATTATATCCATGGGACAAATTGTAACTTAAAGAAAGAAAACAGAAAGCACGAGATAGAAAGAAGGGGACGCCTAGTATAGGAAACGTTTGAAAAATTAGCATCTATTTTAAAAAACAATTAAATATCCCAACGCTTGCAAACTAAGGTATTTGACCAATGAAAACACCCCTAATGACATACGGCGCCCAAACATAGATTTTAACAAATCGATTAAAGAGAAAATTGGAAGTCACTCAAAGAGCAATATACAGAATCTAAAACACAAATAAAATACAGTAGGTGGCACATTAAAATCCTGCAATGGAAACCATGGACAGAAACGAGACACCCTGGAAGGCCAATAATGAGATGGGATGACGACATAAAAAGTGACCGGACTACCATGGATAAGAGTCCCACAAAAGCGTTGCACGTAGAAGAACTTGAGGGAGGCTTATGACCAACACTGCGCGCAATGAGGCTAAAAAAGAAAAAAAAAATTCTGCAAGTTTAACTTTTTTATTAAATTGATAAGCAGATGGAGTTCTTCCCAAATTCTAAAAATCTAATAATCATTATATTTTTATTAAAAGACAAAAAATTGTTAGTAAAATTGATTTTATCTTTATAAAACACATTATTTTAACCCTCCGCATACTAGGTGACTAAATGTCACATGCCATACTAGATGGGGTTTGCCATACCCCGAAAATAAAATGAAATAAAATCCACAAAATTGTACTCTATGACAGTTCAACGATAAGAAATATATTTTAACAATTAATAATGAATAGGTTTAAGTAAAACACATTGTAGTTTCTCTCTCCCTTCCACTCAATGCTATGGTAAATACGTTTTTTGCATATAAAATTGATATTTACCAAATTAAATTAAAATTTTTGACTTGAAGGAGCTTATGGTAAATTATATTAATGTAATAAATACGAGGATGTGCGCATTCGAGCGAAAAGTGGCACATTTCTGAGCGAGGGAGGCAAATGAAGCGCGACGCGGAGCGGCGCGCTTAATTTTCCCGAGATCGGAATGTGCCACTTTGAGCTCGAATGTGCACACTCGGTTTTAAGCACGATTACCAAGCATCCCGTTTTAAGAAAATAATTGGTCATGTTAGTTATACCCCATCTCGTACAGGGAAGATTAAAGCTACAGTCCTACAAAATTAAACAGCTTTGATATCACTTCAAAGTATTACCAAATATGTATTGAAAGCAAATAACATGGAACACTCACGTTTATAATTTTATAAGAGGTATTCAAACTGTCAACTACAAATATGATCTGTTACTAACAAAATAACCATAAAGCTTTTTTAATATTACACAAGGTCCTTATCATTTTCATTGATCTTTTGTGACCCACTTTTTCCTTAACAAACCTACATCATCTGATTCTTCTTTTTACATAAAATACATTAAATTTTATTCTGTATTTGAATTTTTGTAAAAGCTTTAAATCGCTATATTAAATTCCATACCTATGTAGTAAAATAATTAAAATTGATGTTTATCAAATATGATGGGGCACTAGTGAAAAAAAAAATAATCAATTATATTCATGAGAAAACAGCTTGGTATTTCATACGCGAGTATGGCCTTTATTACGCTTTTTATTATGATGAAAAACTTACGAATTTTTTTAAAATGTCTAGTTCAGAATAAACCCACACTTAATAAAACATCATACCATGAATAATACCGTAAAGATGGAACTGAATTATTCATTGGCTATGCAGCTTATGGAAATTTTTTCAATACTTTCCAAACTCTAGCTAACTTTGTAGTATCTCTTTAAATTTGTACCTTTTGTGTTAAAATTATTCGCGGGCAATATGAATTACTTTATATAAAATTATTCAAACTTTATTAGTTATTTGCTCCGCAAGACATGGTTCTAGAACTTTATTTTAAATTGTTTAAAAATAGTCTAATGTATATTATACTTCTTTTGGTTCATTGATAGTAAAATTTTAGCAGGCAACGAAAGTGCGGGCGCACTGCTAATTAAATTTGACAGTATGAAGTTAGCCGTCTAACAACATTCAATGTGCTTTCTTCATACTGACTAAGTTAACTCATAAGAGGCCCAGATTGTGAGCGTTGTAGGGTTACGCCCAAAGGGTATATATAGGTACCCAGCGCGTAACGTTTAGCCTAATGTGTATTAAAATATTTTAAATATATATGTAGGTATATAGGTATATTAAAATGTATTAATATGGATAAAAAAGTTAACTGCTTGTGTTTTCAAAATTGAAACATTTTGATGTTTCTATGACCTCTTAATACCTAACCAAAAAAAAAGTTTTTCAATATATGTAGGTACTTAATATAACTATTATTATTGTAATAACAAAAGTTCAAAGAAAGTTATTCGAGAGAAACTTTAATGTCAATTTTATCAAAATACATCATCTATTATATATGACCCTTCATTTAATTTGGTTACCTCATAAAAGTATAACTTCTAACGCGCGTAAATAAGTAAGGGAGTGTACCCGGTTATGAGACCGGTTTTGTTTATGAGCCAATTTTTTTACTGGTTAAATAAAGTTGGGTGTTCTATTCATTGTTGGAAAGGTAATGAAAATACACAACTTTTATCCACAGAAAGTTTTGTGATTCCATTAACATGCAAAATTTTATGACCAATTTTCTAAGTGAGTTTTTTGACAAGAAAAAAATTTGTATCTAGGTATGAGACACCTACAAAAATATATGAAAAATTGTAAAATATAAAGTAAAAACCTCATATCTATTTCAAAATTATAATTTTTTATGCTTTCCATAATTTTTATTTATCACTTTCCTCTTCATAATCGTCGCAATGTTTGCATGTGTAGATGCTTGCACACGTGTTTGCGCACTTCAAAAGAACTGGCCGCTTGCAAATATTGCATTTGATGTTGTTAACAGCGTTCAATTTGTTGGGCAACAACTTTATACTAATGATGTTTTTGCTTTGGAACCCTTGGGTGGTGGTAATATGCTGTATCTCACACCCGGACAATGACGACATTTTGAGAATTTAAAAAAAAAATTGTTCTCCAACCACATATTGGCCTAATCTAATATTGGATCGTAAAATATAAGAAAAACACTAAATGCTATACATTACACTTTCCTTTTTCAATTGATTTATTTGAAAAAAATAACATTTTGAAAAAAATCAAAAACGTTTTTAACCTACAATTTTACATACGATGTTTGCAGTTGATATAAGCAATGCGTCGATTCATTTCAGTGTTAGTACAAAAACTGACTGATGACCAAAGAAGTACTTGACAGTAATCAGATCGGCCATATTGACATTGCATAATGAAAATAATTGACTGTCTCATATCTGGAGCCTGTCTCATACCCGGGAACACTCCCCTACCTACCCGCACCGGTTTTCTTTTAAATAGTTTGCTATTCGATTAATCCGTAAAGTGGGATAACGATCGAGTTTCAAGGAATTAGTTTTAGCGTTAATCTAATGTTTTGTATGCTTGAAACCGTAGTTTCAGATTAACCAAAAAGAGAGACGATTGCACCGCCTCCTGTGGATACTTAAATCCTTTGACATTGCTCTTTAAGGATAAAGTAACACAAAGTAAAATTGGAAACCATTGTTTTTCTAAAAAAACGTTTTAATAAAATTGCTTTGGAAAACAGAAGTGCCGGAACCAACCGAACATTATTAGGTATGCAAATTCTAAACAAATATATTCTTTAAAGAGCAATCAACTATATTTGTTGAAATATCATATGAGTATTAATTTTTCCATTAGTAATTTAATAAAATATTTCAATTTTTGCAAAATCATAAGTCATACTTATTTGTTATGTGAATTCTCTATGTAGAATGCTTATATTAAAGATATGTCAGTGGCGTGGCGTGACGGTAGCCGTGGGAACAGACCGGTGCGGGCGGCACTTTATGAGCGGCAAAATTTACAATATATAAATAATATCTTGAAATATAAACTAAAAATTAGTTTAAAAAAATTTTAAGATCAACAATAAGCACTTTAAGGCTAACCAATCTGGTTATCTTGTCTATTGAGCAAGAAGTATGTGATGCTATAGACATTGATGGTGCAAAAATATTATGTTTCTCTTAGGAAAAATTTTAATTAAAAATAGAAGTATTATTTTTAATTCTATGAATCTATGAATATATTTCTCAATCTTGTTGATGCATATCATAATGTTTTATAGGTATATATCAACAAGTGGCATACGTGTAAGAACTTTTGTAACAAATGTATTTAATATATTATCTGCGGCGGATTTAGGCTCGATGCACCCCTAGGCCTTGTTCGATAAGCCGCCCTTTTTATATATTTTTCAAATATTTAAATTATTATGTATGGATTTCTATTAATTTAAGTATAACTGCTTATTGATATATAATTTTGATAATTTTTGATATATAACTTTAAATATAAATTATTAATTTAAATATAATGTTCCAAAAACAAATAACTAATTTTTTTTCAAAATTAGTTACTTAATATATTTTATTGAAAATTTTTAAAAAATTATAAAAATCAATTGTTGAATTTGAGTTATCCTGACATTATTTCGCCTATAAACGTTTGGCGTACCGAAAATTTTGTCGCTCCTAAAATCATGCAGCTCTAGGCCCGGGCACCACGGGCCTAGGCGTAAATTCATCGGTGTATATTATAAAACATACATATATGACTTCTTTATTTGTACGCTGTACAACACACAATAGAAAATTTATTTTTGCCTAAAAATTTATTAGAATTTCTGTAAATTTTGGAGCCTTTTGGATTTATATACCTAAATAAAGGGGCGACGAATTTGATCTACTTCCCGGACGACCCCAAGTTGTGTACTGTAAGATACAGAAGAAAAAAGAAGAAAATAAACAAAACCCTAATTTAAAACTAATAAAGCTGAACTTGGTATATTATTTAAATATTCTAAATAAAATAAAATATTGCTTGTGAATGATGAAAAGACTCTTTATGTAAGGCATTTCGTATTCCATATATTTTTAATTAACTTGAAACCATAAACCCGAGTTTAGAGCAAGGTATACATATAGATTTACTGGGAAGCATTTCAGTAATTAATTAAAGAACGCTTTATTATAAATTTAATATAGTAAAACAACATTCATAGTAAATTAGTTTGTATAATCCTTGAACTACATGACTTGTTCAACGCACAACATTACAATAGTTAAACCAACTTTTTACATTGTGTCTTTTTAATTAAACACGCCATAAAACAATACATTGTGCAACATAACCAGTTGTTACGTTCAAATTTCTCGCCCTAAAATAACAAATTGAGGAAAACTTAGCATAATAAATGGAAGTTTATGTCAAGGATTTATATTCCTTCTGTTTTAACAACGTTCGACAAAAATTAGCCGCATTAAGGTCGCGCAAAAAGTGAAACGATACTTGGAAAGTCCCTTTTAGGTGCTCGCATTTTCACCAGCCAAATTAAACTTTTATTTATTTTGAAATGCAGAAATAGAGTTGTTATAACGGTTATGGTAGAGCGATCAAGCGCGTATCCTTATACAGAACCACCATTAATTTGTCGATACATCATTGATCCTCGCTTATTCCTGGCGCCGTTTTAAATCAGGAAATGAAATATGTTGCTAGACTTGCTTTAAATTTTCACCGATATGCGCAACGCAAATAATATATATTTTTGAAGTTTTACTTCGTTTGGCGCGTGAAGTGTAAAATGTTAGCAGTCAACGGAAGATGCACGCGCAGTTGAAGTTAGCCATCTAAGAAAGTAAATTAATTGTTGTGAATCGTGCTTAAAGCCGAGTGTGCACATTCGAGCTAAAGTGGCACATTCCGATCTCGGGAAAATGAAGCGCGCCGCTCCGCGTCGCGCTTCATTTGCTTCCCTCGCTCGGAAATGTGCCACTTTTCGCTCGAATGCGCACATCGTCGTATTTAATACATTACTATAATTTACCGTGTGCTCCTTCAAAACAAAAATTTTAATTAATTTAGTAAATATCGATTTTATATGCGAAAAACGTATTTACCATAGCACCGAGTAGAAGGGAGCGAGAAGATACAATAATCTTGTCAAGACGAGTGAGAGGAAATTATTAAAATTATTCAATTAATTTTTCGTCTAATTTATTGGCTTAAAATATTGTGAATCATGCTTAAAACCGAGTGTGCACATTCGAGCTCAAAGTGGCACATTTCGATCTCGGGAAAATGAAGCGCACCGCTCCGCGTCGCGTTCCATTTGCTTCCCTCGCTCGGAAATGTGCCACTTTTTGCTCGAATGCGCACATACCACGCATTAATGGATTTGTCTATATTAATCAGCTCCCTTTCAAATTAAAATTTAGATTTTCTATTCGGAAATAGTTATAACGTTTATTTTTCCAAAATAACGGTTTAACCCCTTGATATACAAACAAACCGAATTTGATGAGTCCAAAAAAAACTATTAATTTGGGTCAACTTAACTGTTATAAACATACACAAGTAACATAAAATAAATAATTAATAGTTTAAAAACATTTTGAAATATATAGAGCAGTGTTTCCAACCTTTTTTTAACATTTTCACCTAAGTCATTCTAAAATTTTGATGCCCCTTATGTAACATATAAATATTTTTTTAAATTTAAAAATTGAATTATTCCATAAATGAAGCTTAATTACAATTTGTTCAAGACACAAGATTTAGATTTTAGCAAGAAATCACTAGGAAATTATTAAGAAAAAAAACAATAAGTAAAAATTCAAAACATAAACTAAAATTCAAGTGCGTTTACCAATTGTTTCCTTGAATAATGATATTGCCCCCTCAAACATTTATATTGCCCCATGTGGCGCGTTGGGAAACACTGGTATAGAGTAACTGGGCATTTTTAAACATTTTAAAACATTTTCTTCCTGGCCTCTTTTTTTTCCTATTTGTTAAAGACAATTCTTGACGTCTTAGAGACGTCAAAATCTACAATGACACTCTAAATGATTGACGTCATTGTATATTAAGGGGTTAAAAAGCATTAAATGCGAGATTGAGTGTTTCCAGTATAAATATGGTCATGTAATTTTTATTTGAAATTATTTAAAAAGTAAATTAATTATTTTGAATCATGCTTAAAGCCGATTTTGCACGTTCGAGCTTAAAGTGGCACATTCCGATCTCGGAAAAATAAAGCTAACCGCACCGCGTCGCGCTTCTTCGCAACTTATCTACCGTGTAAATCAGGGAATAGGTGTACAGTGGAGAGTTACCAAGATTTTATTTTTTTTAGGGAGGCGCAGTAATATATAGTTTAGAAACCATTGGTCTAGCTATATACCACAGATTAGGTAGGATATAGATATAATATATCACTTAACCTGAAATCTTTTGTTCTTGTTGCTTTCCGTTGCGTATATCAAAATGGGCCTCTGCGCAGGAACACATGATCAAAACGCCTTAAAGCAGTGATTTCCAACCTGTGGGGCGCGCCCTCCTAGGGGGGCGCGAGACTGTTGCAAGGGGGGCATGCAGCTGTTTCCAAAATATCATTTTCGAATACAAACCAAAAAAGTCGAATAGGTATCAACAAATTTTTATGTATATTTTTACATAACATTGCATATTATTTTGTAGCCTATTGAATAAATTATAATATCAGTTGAGTATTTATGAAATTAGATTGTTACAAAAATTAAGGGGGCGCAACAATTTTTTTTTTAAAGGGGGCGCAGGTACAAAAAGGTTAGAAACCACTGCCTTAAGGGACGTGTATATAAATTTCTCATACACTTATACAAATATTCTTATATTTAACAGAAACTAAAAAACAAAAATATTAAGCAATACAAATTTACAGGTCTTTAATTAGATAAAATTTAGTGCAAAATATAATTTAAGACGTCTGAAATATAAATAAAATATTAATAAAATCATTTTATTACAAATAGACAAGTAACTTTGTAATTATTATATTGATTAGTAAATTACTAAATAAAAAAGAAACTGTGTAAGTCACATAACACTTGATTATATTTTTAACAAAGAAGTATGACTTCTAACGCGCGTACATAAATAACGCACAGATTTTTGTTAATTAAGTATAGAATTGGGGAAGAAATTATTGAACAGCAGTTGATCAAAAATTTTAATATTTTTAATTTGTGAAATGTAGATAGACCTTCATGACTCACCGAAATCACGACGTTTTATATTTGTTAATGCTCATTGTTCCTTAACTAAAAAGTATTTCAAATAATCCGTGACTAAGGTTGATTGCAATTGAATTTTGTAAATGATAATATTAATCCACATTAAATGCGTTTCCACGAATATCACTTTACTAGCAATAGTGTATTGTTAGGTTTTAGTAAACGATTAATTCCTGCAATTCGTTTTGTTATTAAAACATGGCATTTCTGATAACTTCTAAAAACGACGTGATACAATTTTAAATAATAAATTGTGATTGCATTTTAATGGGCCAATTTTATAAATATCTGATAAACACTAAATTGTCTATAAAAAAAATTATTTCCGAAGTAATCATAAAAAAAAAGTTCTGTGACTATGCTTTTGACGAAATAAGCTTGTAAACAGCCTGTAAACCAGCGATTCACCAATTATACAAAACGTGCCCAATTGATCGAAATACACAAACAAATAGTAATAATAAAATTTAAAAATACATATTTGTTAACAATAATAATATAAATTTGATAATTTTTTTTTCGTAGAAGGATGCAATTAGGGAAGTACACCAATATTGTTCTTAAAAGTCTGTTCCGAAAATAACCAAATTTTATCTTTTTAAAATTTATTATTAATTTTAGATAATTGGTCCTTGTCCGGTTCAGAGTATTTTCTCCCCTTTCCACACACTTTTCCCAGCGGTATTTCAATTTGCGAAGCAATTCTGGATAACTTCATTTGAAATTACTTTTAAGGTGTGTGACGAATTTTGTTTGATGTCATAAATATTTTAAAAACGGCATCCTTTTAGCACTGATTTTCTGAACAGATTGGTTATGAGTTCTATGTCCCTCTTTTTAAAGCAAAAAAATTGATCAATTAAATTAAATACCAATAGACCTTTTGTAATAATTATCTCTATTGAAAACTTAATTCACAATACTAAAAAATATATAGGTATATAAAAAGCCTAATCCTTATTTGAATTAATAAGTCAGATAATAATTGTTATTTCTGTAACTTAAATCAACACGTTTTTAATCAATTATAGTAATTCGCATAATTCCTTTAATTAGCATCAGGGACGGCGCAAGGCAGGTTCAGCGCGTTCGCCAGAACTCAGACCCGCGTTTTACGAAATTTGTAAATAAATATTTTCTCGTAAAATTTAAGTGCAGGGTTTGAATATGTATTTAAGCCACACAAAATTTTTGAACTCGCCCCCGCAAAAGGTTACGTCGGCCCCGATTACCATACATACAATACATATATAAAATATTATTAATAGCTTTTAAAAGAAAACTAAAAGGATAATTGAAATGGACGCAAAATATTCTATTAAAAAAGTTTCTGCTAAAAAGTTGCAATACTGTTTAATTGCATAATTTATTTATCATTATGACATTTAAAGTAATAACAAGTGGCAATATATCAATTATAATTGCAAATTAAACAATAAGGGAGATGAATGCAAATGTGCTTTCACAAGTACCTACACTATTGCAATCCTAACGTATTATGAATCACTGCAGATTATTTATTAGGCACTTTGAAGAACATAAAATAAAAGAAAATTAAATCGTTCGATGTCTATGCAAATTTCAAATTACTCAAGCAACTACGTTTTAAAATAAAAAGAAAATCGGGCGTTTAGCTTGAATTTCCTATTTCGTAATGAAGATGGAGTATCAATTTGCTAAATAAAAAGAAGAATAAGTAACCTTACTTCAGCAGGAACAATCATAATAAAAAAACGTGTAGTATGCTATGGTAGTACCTACTATCATAATTATGTTAATATATGGTTAAAGAATAATTAAGACAAGGATATTTGTTATTATTAATACAGCAATCGAGAATTTTGATTTATAATTATTGTGCTAGTAATTAATTATGATGATCATCAATTATAATTTGACGAACCTTATTTTATGTATGATTTAAAAACGGAAGTCTTTTAAAGATAGTTTTAAATCTATAGTTTAATTAACATTCTTCGCAATAACAACGAAATTTTATTAACTTGCAGTCTTGCTTATTGCATAAGAAAAATTAGCTAATTAACAAAAACAAGAGTTCCAAAACTTCAAAATTTTGTAAGTGCAACTATTAATAATAATACGAAAATTTAATTAACTCAAAAGTAAATTAATTTAGGAGAAGTTTTTGGCTTTATATTTTACATCCAAACGAAAAAAATATAATCAAAATTAAGGGTCTTTTTGAAGAGGCAATAAAAACTTCGAAAAACGAGTAACGCACGTACAAACTGAAAAACAAATCGATAACTTTAGAATTCGTTCAGATTGATAGGTATAAAGCAATCAGGAAACGTTAATAGAAATGAAATACATTTCAACCTGATGATTAATTATTCCTTAATGTTTAAGTTTCTTGGAAATAAACCTCTCTTTGAGAAAATGCTTACAAAATATAAATACAGTTAAGAAAGTTTATATTTTCTTAATTAAAATTTAGAGATTCGCCGAAAAGAAAAATAATATGAAAATTAATAAACATAGGTAATTTCAAGTTTAATTGAAATTTTAACTGCATAAATAAACCTAAATTTTCTTAATTCCTCGTACGAAAATATAAACATTGTAAAAAATAAATATTTCAATTTAATTGTAGTAAAGAAAAACACATTTTTTAGCTGTGGCAATTAACTAGCTTCATTTATGAATTACAATTAATAACTTGTTAAATTTATTGTTTCACCGAGAAAGTTCGTTATGTAAGTTGTATATCAGTAAAAGTTATTTAAAATTACACAACATGTAACAATGTATCAAACTTTAATTTTCTAAACTCTCTTAAATAAAAAAAAAGTCTTTGAAATATATTCTAAATTAATTTCCGTAACAAACAATATGAGTTAAACGTCCAATGAATGACCAATTTGTTGCATCGACAGTTAATTTAATAAAAAAATAATTAGGTAATTAATTAATAAAGCTAAATCAACTATTACAGTATATGAATTAATAAAAACATTATCGCAATTTGGTCATATATTTTGTAAAATTAAATATAAAGAGTATAAAAAGAGGAGTCCATTGAATGACCACATTTGTCTTAAGAATGACAGGGTATAGCGCCAGTAAATGACCGATTAATTGATTCACCTATGAAAAACGAATAATTTATAAAATTTTGTCAAATTTATTTTAAACACTAGGTAATAGGTAATTAGAAAATATGTGTATAAAAAACGTTTAATCTTTAACATTAACATGTTTTTTAACTAATATTTTTTGGAACAAACACTAACATCACAATTTGTTAATAATAAAGACTCTGTCGTTTTTTTTTAAATTGTAACTCAATCTGGATTTCCCACTTTTGTTTCGGATTTCAATCAATTTTCTTATAAATTTAATTCTTTTTTAGCTTCTCTTTTCTTATTCTGCATGTTTTCTTTCTGTTGCGACACATAAATAAAAATATTAATATCGCAAATAGTCGGTCATTTATTGACTGAGTATTAATTAAAATATACCAGTGAATGATCGACATAAAATTAATCAATACTAAATATTTAATAAAGTTAAAACTGTTTAAACTCAATTTAAATAATTATTTACAATATTAAATCATTTTAACTCAAGTGATTGATACAAAAACAAATACAATAGTCAAAATACATAGTTTATAGAATCGTCATATTACAAAAATTTTAGTCAAATTTCAACAATAATCAAATAACAAGCAAACTGTAATACAAATATAATTATTTTAGCTATACACTTATTTATTCCTTTTATTTCTTACACTTAAATAAAAAAAGAAGACATACAAGATTGCATAAATAAATATATCATAAATACAAATAATTCTTATATACATTATTTCTCGCCACGGTCATTCACTGGGAGGTGGTCACAACCTGTACGCTATACCCTATAATAAATTTAATAAAATTTCACAACGAAGGCAACGACAATTACAATATATGTATCTGACTGAAATACAAAGGAAAATTTTAAGCAATGGAAATTTTATTTACGAAATATGCATTATAATAATTGGGAATACCTTGTCAAACACCGACGTCGTCGAAATAAGTTCTAATTTTAATGAAGTTACACATTTTAAAAAAGGAACAGATAAATCAATGCGCACAAAAGAATGTCTCCAGTCTAATAAATTTAATTTGCATCGATTTCCAACAGCCGTCCGTATTTATAATGGCACTGCATATAAATTATAGCCAGTTGTAATATTTTGCATATTACAGTAAAACCTCAATTATCCGGACCTCAGTTATACGGATTCCCGATTATCCGTATTGTCAACCGCGTTCGGACTCGTTGCGAAAATTAAACCTCGGTATTTCTTATTATATATTTTATTATTTTATTTTGTATTTCGCACTAAACAGTGTTTTTTAGCTTATTTTATTTAGGGATTCATATTTGTTGCTTTTTTTGTAAACATATACTTACAATTTGACCAAGTTTTTTGCTGTTAAAACGGGACGCTGTGTAATCGCGCTTAAAACCGAGTGTGCACATTCGAGCTCAAAGTGGCACATTCCGATCTCGGGAAAATGAAGCGCGCCGCTCCGCGTCGCGCTTTATTTGCCTCCCTCGCTCGGAAATGTGCCACTTTTCGCTCGAATGCGCACATCTTTCATTTTATTACATTTGTCTAATTTATCTCACGCCCCTTCCAATCAAAAATTTTAATTTGGTGTAGTAACTATCGATTTTATTTTCGAAAAACGTATTTACCATAGCAAATGAGTGCAAGCGAGCGAAAAGATACGACAAACGCATAAGTACAAGCGAGAGGGAACGATAAAAAATTATTTACTAAATTTTTGTCGCCAAAATTATTGCGCATCGTGCTTTAAAGCCAGTGTGCACATTCAAGCTTAAAGTGGCACATTCCGATCTCGGGAAAATGAAACGCGCCGCTCCGCGTCGCGCTTCATTTGCCTCCCTCGCTCCGAAATGTGCCACTTTTTGCTCAAACGCGCACATCCTCGTATTCAACAAATTTGCCTATAGTATTATTTTATTCTTCAATTCAAAAAATTAAAAGTCGAATTAATTATATCTATTTTTTGTTTGAAAAAGTTAGATATTTTATTGCTTTTGATAAGTTATCATGGTGCTCTTCCGCACGCCTAATTGTAACGAGCTCGATAAAAATATTTTCAGGTGTAGTTTCGAATGTTTATTAATTCGCATTTTTGATTAATTAAAATTGTATATGAGTCAAATTTTCTGATGTGGGCCACTAAAAATCAATTAGTTGATTTTTATATCATCTTTTGCAGATTGTTGAAGGCTTATATGTCAAAAAGAATGTCTCCAAATATTTTTGGGTAATTTTCATTTTTGTAAAAATTATAAACAAATTAGTTTTAAGGCACATTTTGTATACACTGTTGTAATTAGACTTCATTTATGGATTAATTCAATTTTTAAATATAAAAAAACATTGATATGTTACATAAAGGATGGATCAAAATTTTAGAATGACTTGGGTGCGATATATTAAAAAAAAGGTTGGGAAATAAGAGTCAAAACTCGGAAAAGTTAAAGTATTTTTTTTTCATGTTCGATGAAGCCTCCCATCGATCTAGTTTAAAAGTACCAAATTAGAAATGTGGTTTTTGGTAAAAATTTCCTACTGTAATTTTTAATTAAAAGAAAAGAGAGAAGTGGTACATTTAGTTCAATTTGATTTAATTAATATTATTTGTAAGAGAGAAGAATAAGATAGGCAAATTCAATTATTAAAGAGTAGGGGAGAGTGGCCTAAAGCGGGAAGGTAGCCCAAAGCGGGTAACGGCCCTTATGTGGATATGTTATATATTAGCTGAAATTTATATATTTATTTACACTGCCAGTACCCAGCCTAATTGATGTCATACTACTTTTGACACCTAAGTTGCTTAATAACGTCAAAAAATTAAAAAACAAAAAATTTAATAATTTTGTAAAATGTTTGAAATTAATTTAACTTCAATTGCTACTAAAACCCTTCACATTAACCCATTTTTTATAATGGGGTTTTCTTTTACAATAAACTAGTTTTATTATTTGACTAAATATTTTAATATCCATCCATTATTTTTTACGTTAATGTATCAAAACTAAGAAATGTGTGTTTGGGCAAAGCGGGTAGGTACCCTCTTTGCTTGTACCAGAAGGAGTAATTTTATTATAATTGATAGGAACTAGTTGATAGGAATAAATTGGTATTAAAAATAAGTGATTTAAAGCGTTGAAGCAATTAAGATTTAAAAACAATGGTAAACCGAAGTAATATTAAGATTGGAACAAATTAGCAGTTATAATATGAAAATGCTTAATATAACTTAATACTAATGTTACTCTCAAGAACATGTCAAGTGTAGATAATTTTTTTCAAAGGTTTTGATTAATCCGATTGGTTTATGAGAGCCTACCCGCTTTAGGCCCCACTGTCAGGCAAAGCGGTTAATTTCTGACATTTTATATTTTTGAATTTATTACTACAATTAAAGCAAAAATGTATTATTTTTTTTTTTATAAAATTAAAGTTTAACAATTGTATTACGTAAATCTAGAAAAGAAACACTTTTTTTTAGCCGAAGTGGTTCATATTAATCGATGAACCTTAACCTACCCGCTTTAGGCCACCTTCCCCTACCTATGTGCACTTTCAAGCGAAAACTTTTTACGAATAGAAAATCTGGATTTGATAGATTTGTTATTAATATAGTCGAATCTAATTAACACAAAGATGTGCGCATTCGAGCGAAAAGTGGCACATTTCCGAGCGAGGGAGGCAAATGAAGCGCGCCGCTCCGCGTCGCGCTTCATTTTCCCGAGATCGGAATGTGCCACTTTGAGCTCGAATGTGCACACTCCACTTTCCGCCACAATCAACAATTATCAATTTACTTTAAAAAATTCAAGTAATTTTAAAACCGTCTCTTTTGGGCTTCGCTTATTTTTCATAATTTTTTAATTTTCAATTATCCGAATGAGCTGCAACAATAGTTAGTCCGGATAACCGAGTTTCTACTGTACTTGGATGTGGCAACCGGGTACATATTTAAAGGAAAACCTCAACATTAGGCATTGTAGAGATTGTATCGAATAATAATTTTGTCCGAACACGTTTTCGTAGGAAATGATTCTTCGGTCAATGCAACAACATGCATCAAAGATTTTCACCTTGAATTGTTTTATACTTGTATGTGAAAATAGTAAATTTCGTAAACGTTTTTATATTGCATTCTTCAAATATTATTCGCAGTTAGCAACAAAACTTTTATGATTTGCCGTTTTACAGGTTTTGCTTTATTATTTTACAACTTTATCACATAATTTTTACGGCCACATTTCCTGTAAGAGGATTAAAGATTCCGCACGTTCGCTTCTTAAATCTTTTATTAGAGTTTTCCTTAAAAGTTCTTTAAAGGCGCTATTTTTTACGTGGAACGTAAGTTATTGTATTCGAGTGACAAGATGAAGTAATAAATAACAATAAAGTTATTGTTAAAGATATATCCCATAGTAGCAGTATTTCAGTTAAATACAAAGACGAGGGCTTCGCCATAAATAACATTAAGCAGGCCCTTCTTTGAATGTATTCAGTTGTTAAAGAACAGAGAATAATTAGGAGATTAATACGGCGGGGTATTAATTCGTAGAAAGTATTACAAATTTACAATTAGAAGTTTTGTTGAGGCAAATAAACATATAAATTATATCTTGTTTATAAGCGATCTAGTTCGTATCCGAGATATCAAACGGCAATTTTCTAAAAGAATCAAACACGACTAATAATGTAAATTTCCAAAATTACAAGTAATTTTGTATCCTTGAATTACATCAGAAAAAACTACAAATCCAAAGCAAACGTATATGCCTACTACTGTGATAATTATCGTAATAGAAATAAAATTATACATATATCAAATTAAATTAATAATTGTACGTAATAGAACGTAAATAATCAGAAGTAAGAAGAAGTTACAACCTGAATTAATACATACATATACGAATACACATGTTTTGATATGATGGTATAATAATTTTAAAAGCATATTCAGTTTTTATTTGTCATTGAATTAATAATTAGTAATGTCTTTTTAATAATTTTAATGGACCATCGGACAAACACGGTATTTACATATTTAAGTTAAAAACCTAATAATACACTTAAAATAATGAAAAGACAAGGTTAATAAAACAGTTTCGTTGTTATCAATAACTTAAACATATCGAAATTGAAGAACGTTTTGACTTTGTGTCGTTTCAAAAGTTTCCAACTTAATAAATTTTTAACGTTATATCGTAAACGTCCGTATTATTGGGAGTTAATTTTATTTCTCAGAACTTGTAGAAACGAACGCAACTAAATATATTAAATTATACAGAAAAAAACAAATATGTAATTTGACCTAAACAAATTATCAATAACAAGAAAATCTGCAATACGTTTTGAAAATTTTTAGATAAGAAATGTAAAAAACGACAGGGAAAAGTTCAGCATTTAAACAAAGAGAGATAGATGATAGAACAGTGCGAAAACGAAAAGAAATAAAGCGATTTTTAAGAACCAAGTTTGTTACTGGTGATTTTATTTGAAATCTAATACAATCGAATTAACCTTTGATTGGTTTATTGACAATATTATTATTACCCAAACATTTATCAAAAAAATTATTTATTGTTTTATTACACTTTCAACAGCTTAAGAGAATTTTGTTCTTAGAACGGAAGGAAATAATATAAAATAAAATTTCGGCTATTTTTCTGTTATGATCCGGTGATAAATTTCAGTTTTAAATCAGAATATGCTCGATAGTGTCGATTTTTTATATATAATATTATTTATAAATTATTATTTAAATATGATAACAAACCATTTTTTAATTAGTTTTTTATTAGGTAATTTTCTAAAAAATCTCCGCTATAAAAATATATGCTCTTAGTCATTTTTATTATAAAAATCATTTGTAATTCAACGGTTTGAAGAAAAGTCAAGCTGTACTGCCCATTTCCATTTCAGTTCCGTAATATACTTTATCAGGAAGTGCGTACCTTTAGATGGGAGCTAATTTAGTTCGCTTTGTCTGTCTTTTCAATACCAACTTAAAAGTATAGCTCCGCAATTTCTAGATTTTATAGTTATTTTACGTTTTCCACGTTAATAAAATATACTAAAAAATGTTTTAATGCTTTTAAACAAAGTTATTAAAAAAATCACGTTATAAGGTGTTTCGAATTAGTGATGTGCAAAATTGGCCTTGGTCTTGCAGTCTTGCTCTTGGTCTTGCATTTTTGAAAGATGAAGACCAAGACTGTCTTTATGCTAACAAGATCAAGACCAAGACCAAGACGAACGAACAAAACCAAGACAGAGTATGCAAGACCAAGACCAAATACGCAAGACTAAACCAAAAATTATTACTTCCGGTAGATTTATGAGTTAAACTGTTCGAAGCAACTTTAATATATACTTTTCTTGAAATACAACATTTTTTGTAGTAGAAATTTTTAATTTGCTTTACTAGATTTTAACACCAAATATAAATAAACTTTACCACTATTTGACAACCGGAATTTACAAGAATGTCCTCAGAGTAAGAGTTCTTTGTTCCTATGTCTGGATAACACATGGTTGAAATATAGAGACAAACTAATTTTTTTTCAATATTTTCACTCCTTTCAAATATCTTGTACAATTTTTTTCGGTAAAAGGTCAATTTATGCGTTGAAGAAAGGGTACGTTCTCGAGTTTTCACAACTCTCACAACTATCGACACTATTTCCTTTAAAAGTCCTGACAAACTGGCATGTTTGACAGAAAATTTGAGTATTTAAGATAATTGTTATATTGGTAAAATATTTTCGGATTTGTTTATAAATATTAATTCCAAAATCTTTGCATATTCTATACTTTCTTATTCACTTTTACCTATAAATTGAAGTATATTTCGGTATGGGGAGGCGTATGTCCAGAAATGGAATACATGAACGCTGGATATGATGATGATATTTCGGTAAGTCTAAGTGTAGTGTTTTTTCTATTTAAACAAAAACAATTTCAAAATGAGTGAAGACGTATAAATGATTAAACTCTATAAATAAGATCACTTTTTGAGACCAAGACTGAATACGCAAGACCAAGACCAAGACCGATACCAAGACTATTACAGTCTTGGTCTTGGTTTTGCTTCGCTTATCGCTAGTGTTTAATCTCGAGAATTATTTCTCGAGAATTTCTGGAGAAATTTCATGTTTTTATTTTTCTCATTTCTTGAGAAATTATTTGATATTTCTCGAAAATTTAAAAATTAAAATCAAATTATATTTTACTTCAAATATCACTTATTGCAATGTTGAATAGGGTTATTTTAATGTGATGTCAATCCGCGATGGGATGAACACTTCCAAGGTGTCGCGGTATAGTACGGTCTCGAGCGGTATTAGGTTTGTTCCATCAGTAAGTTTAGACAGTCAAAATGTGTCCGGCGCATGCGCGCTACGATTTTTGTGTTCTATCAACTTTGATGACAAGTAACGGACAAGTTCATGATCAAGTGTTCCTTGTTCCATCAGCTCATAAAAACAATTTCGGTACTGCCCAAATTGTTTCAGTACATTTTCATGAACTGGTTGTCACACGAGTGCGCAGTGCACAGTTTGACTGTCTAAAGTTTTTTTTCAACTTACAATAATTATTAGAAGCCATGGATACAACACAAACAAAAAAGTTTTGGATATAAGGTTAGATTTACAAGCCTAGGGGTAAACAGTACAGTGATTGGCCCTTTTATTAAACAACATAGTTATTGGCCATCTAAATATAGTAATTGATTAGTGAATTTACAGTGATCGGCCAATATTTTCTAATTAACATAAGATATAGTAAATTAACAAAAAAAACGAACCATTTATTAGAAATTATATATTAGGAAATATAGATTTATTATTAAATAATTTTTTAAATATGGCCAATCATTGTCGACTGGCCAACAACTGTACTGTTTACGCCTATAATTTCCCTCGTATTTTACACGTTTTCAGTCATCTGTTCCATCATAGAAAGTGGACTGGTTCAAAAACAGGCAATGTTTACGCATGCGCTTTCTTAAAAAACACAATTAGTTAGAAACTTGTCAGTAACTAGTCGGGTACATTTTGATGGAACAAACCTATTATGTATTTAGTGTTTCGTACTTTTAAATAAATTTTAGTTTGTAAGTTCTAATTTCGATGTTTATTAGTTAAAAGTTTTTTTTCGATATGTAAGGTGTTTTTTAACAATTTTTGAATAAAATATGTACTTTCAATGCATTTGTTGTTATTATTTTGTTGCCTTAAATATTTTCCAAGTTCATTTATATACATTTTGTGCCTATGATTCAACATTTTTGCACAAATATGTAATATTTTCAATTTTCGAGAATTCTCGAAAAAGGAAAAAAAATTGTTTATTTCTCGAATGTGCGCACTCGGTTTTAAGCACGATTTAAAATAATTAATTTACTATCTAAATAATTTAATTAAAACTTACTGTTTGTAATTATACCAGATATAGCAAAAAAAATTTTTTAATGCTTTTAAACAAAGTTATTAAAAAATATACGTCATAAAATGTTCCGAATATAAATCGATATTTGTATACTAACATTTTTGATTTGAAGGAGCGTAGGATAAATTATACAAATGTAATAAATACGAGGATGAGCGCATCCGAGCGAAAAGTGGCACATTTCCGAGCGAGGGAGGCAAATAAAGCGCGACGCGGAGCGGCGCGCTTCATTTTCCCGAGATCGGAATGTGCCACTTTGAGCTCGAATGTGCGAACTCAGTTTTAAGCATTATTTACAATAATTAATTTACTTTAATTGTCGACTTTTTATTAGCGATGCGCGCAACTTCCGCGCTCCAAAAGAAGTATAACTTCAAAAAACATTTCTATGTTTAGTAAATTATTTAATCTGGTAAAATAAAATATATACCCTAAATACAAAGCTTTGTAAGCTTACCAAAATTAATTTTCCGTATCATTTTTGTAGATACACAAGTAATTTATTTAAAATACAATTAAATACCATTAAAAAACGATTCTAAAATGTAAACACCACAACTCACCTGCCAAAGCGAAGCATTGCAGAAATTCTAAGATAATAACGGACGCACTTAAAAACGTTAACGATTTGCTCTTCCTCCAAACTCTCATCCTGATTCCTGAAAATAATATTTAATTAGTCCTAAAGTAAGCAAACATTTTTTTAAATTACATACACATAGAGCAATTTCGGTTTCAGTGATTGCATACGGGCATTTAGTAATTTCGTTATAAGTCACGCAAACCGTACAGATGTGCTACAATGTAAAATCTTAAAATTCCATCGCCACTACACGAACTTCCACGTCAATTTATCTTTCCAATTACACCCTTGAGATCGGCTACTGCATCATCAAATCGTTTTTATTATTTTTGATAGAATTCCTTGATAATTACATAAAATGATTGCCATAAAACACGTCCAGGCCAAGTTCAATGGTCGATAATGACTGTATAAGTGTAACAAGGACACACACACACACACACACACACATACGTTGGACAAAAATAGAATCAGGTGCAATGATATGTTTATTTATTATTTTTTTTATTATTAACTGTTTCGCTCGTTACCTAAACTAGAAGTAATCTCGTATTTCTAATAATAAATATTATGATTACGGTTATTTTTCTACGATACATTTTGCTTTACTTCTAACAAAACAAAACGACTCCGAATACTAACAAATATTATTTACAACATTGGAAATAAATTATTCCGGCTGCATTTTATTGTATGACTAACCGGAAAACGTGTCAAACAGATACGTAAATATGTAGCTCTTTAGATAACCGAATTAATTAATCCTCGATAATGTTAAATGTGAAAGTTTAAGGAATTCAGATGGCCGTAGGTTAGGGATTTTTAACATTTTTTCTTTCTAATCACGAATAGTCAATATTTAAATTCTATTAAGCGGTATGAATGAAGATTTTTAAGGTCTTCATTATTCGAGACAAACATTCTAAGGTCGTTAGAGGCTGCCTTGTAATCCTAATAAAAATATTTCTTTGGATTGTCTTGCCTTTTCCGAAGTGAATTTTTAGAATATTAATTAATACGAAATTTTCAATGACGCGAGGGAATCGAAACACGTAACTACTGTCGGTGGTATGTAAATGAATGTAAATATCTTTTAATTTCTACGAAAATGATTTGTGGGAGTCGAGATTCAATCGAGCTAAGGGACATGAGAATCAAATTACAAGTTTTCCTAATGTAGGCAGGTAACAAAATTAAATAAGAATTTTTATTACATTTCCAGAGAATCTTGAAAAGCTTGGAAAAACCATGCAATTTTAAATAAATTGAAATTCGAAACAAGAACACAAGCGTATGAAATTAAATTAAAAAATTCGTTTCGGCGAAAAGAATCTGCTTCTGGCGATATTTCGCTGAAGAATATTGCGCTAATTAAAATGTTTGATATTGAGTTTTGATTCATTTATTTGCTAAAATTGATATTGTACTTTTGTGGAAAATATAAAACAATACGAGCGTTAATTAATGACGATTTTTACTTTTTTGTGCTTATTTCTGACAGTGTAGCACCCAAAAGAGTTAAATGTTCCTACATTTATTGTCTTATTTTAGATTAGGTTTAACGTAGAAATGTACCCCTAGTTGTTACGTTTCGCGGACGATAGCTGGCGCTACATATTTTCAAATTATACACTGAAAGCAATAGGTATTATTCCTATTTTCAATTTTTCATAGACAATATTCAAGAAACAGATATTTATAGATATCACACGTGCAAGTATGGAAACGTCACGTATACGTTAACAACATGTAAATAAACATTAGAAGGGTTTGCAACCAAGAATTTAATGCTATTTATCCCCACCAGAGGCAGCATATTCGATACAAATCTTATAAACGCATTTTAAGTACTTTATACATGTATTTCTAAGTGTTGAATGGTTTGAATTTAATTGTAATTTATTCAAACAATTCACAAAACTACCCAAATTGTTCAGTTATAAGTATTATGTGAATCAATTTTTTTTTTAAACCAGGAGAACGGATCAAAAATTATATTTTTGAATATTTCTTAAACCACAGCTACGATTTTTTTAATCTTCAAATTATGCGTTTTATTACAATATAAACAAGATGTCCAAATTTTCTTGCCGTTTTGTGACTTTACATTTGAAAATATCAGTTTCTTCTAAATATTTTGTTTACTTAAGATACGACTTTTTTTAATTTAAGCCATAATAAACCATTCATCAATAGTAACCTATGATCCAAATTTGGTTAACTTTGCACTAGTGGATTAAAAATCGTGGGGTGCACATTTACCTAAACACAGTTTTATTGGATTTTTTAAATATAAAAAGAAGATAGATATATAACCTAAATTTAAATTGTTAAATAGAGGAAGGAAAAATTTAAATAGACAAATCCTATAGATACAAAGATGTGCACATTCAAGCGAGAAGTGGCACATTTCCGAGCAAGGGAAGCAAATGAAGCGCGACGCGGAGCGGCGCGTTTCATTTTCCCGAGATCGGAAATGTGGCACTTCTCGCTCAAATATGCACACTCGGTTTTCAACACGATTCACAATAATTAATAGACTTGCTAATATGGTTTTCTTAAAAATTAATAAACAAATCTGCCATTTAGTGCTTTTAAACAAAGTTATTTAAAATAATAAACGCTAGGGTAAACCGCCCAATATCTGACCCCCTACCAGCAAATGTCCGTTAAGAGAAATATTTTTTATAACAATTAAAAAAATTAATTTATATTTATGATAAATATATTTATGTAATTTTATATGTCTTCTTTTTCATTTAAGTAAAAGAAATAAAAGTAATAATCAAGTAGATAATTAAAATAATTAAATTTATATTGCAATTTGGAAGATTTCAATGTAATTTTAAAACTTTGAACGGCACAATTATGTTGACGCTTAGGAGGGCTAAGCGCCAACAAAACCTGTGATTTATAGTATTCCAAAAGAAACTACAAAAAGAAAAACTAACTTTTATTTAACGTATAAGATAAGACCTACCTCAGTTATATGAACACATAAACTTTCAAAAATTATCATTTTTTGGGGAGGCATTAAAAAAAACTATTATTGTTCTCATTTACGAATACGTATTATCTAAATTATTGATTAGTGTAACTTATAAAAAAAAGGAGATGGATCCCACTGAACTGTTAAAAAAAATGGCATATTCTAATATTCAATTTTTTATTTTCTTTATATATTTTTTGACTTAAAACAAAACCTGCTTTTCTAAATAACACATTTTTACAATATTGCATTAATTAATAAATGACATATTTTCAATTTTTTGCCTCGCACCGATTAATCATTAATTCTGTATGTTTTTTTGTTAAATTAATACTCATAAAAATTTGATTGATATAAAGCGTAGAGGAAAAACCGAACATATAATTCAAGTAAAAATTGATACATACATTTCTCATTTTTTAACTATGATTTTTTTAATACTCACTAACCAGAAAAATTCTATTTTGTGGACTAAAATTGATCAGTGCCAGAAATATTTAGTTCGCCGAAAATCAACACTTAGGGAATTTCTTTATTAAGTTGTCGAGAAAATTCTATGAAGTTATTAAATACTCAAATTAATTAATTTTTTTTTAAATTATTAAACTAGAATAAAAAGCCAGTTATGATATTCCAAGAAAACCATTTTAACAGCATAAATGTTAACACTATTAATTTTCTGCTCGTAATTAATACAAAGAATAAACGTAGGTAATAAGTATAACATAACTTACAACTTTCTCGGCAGAAACTTGAAAACACCGTCGTAAATTTCGAAGTTTTATTGTTAATAGAGTTAAATTCATTGGTTTTATTTGAGTATAAGTTTTATGAATAAGTACGATATGGATTATAGCGAGCTCACGTTAAACGTTGAAGAACTAGGCAGAAAAGTTTTGGCCGTAGTTTTGGATCCTGCTGCAGGTTCGGCAAGGAAACGAGATCTAATCTAACCGTCTACAAATGTAATTTTCCACGGCGACAATTTGCCTTCCTATGTTCAAAGTTTTATTGCCTTTCATGTTCTTTCTGCAAGATTAAATTCGGAAATTGTCCGGGCCGTTAATAGAATGAAATTTGCATTTTTATTCTTTTCTGTTATTTTTTCCCGTACAAAGTTTGCTCGATTATTTACAGTGAAACCTCAATTACTCGGATCTCATTTATACGGATTCGCGATTATCCGGATTGTCGACCGCGTGCTAAAATTAAACCTCGGTATTTCTTACTAAATTTTTTATTATTTTATTTTGTATTTTGCACTAAACAGTGTTTTTTTGCTTTCTTGATTTTAAGATAATGTGCAACTGTTTTATTTAGTGATTAATATTTGTTGCGTTGTTTGTAAACAAATACCTAACAATTCGACCAAGTTTTTTTTCTGTTAAAACGGGACGCTTTGTAATCGCGCTTAAAACCGAGTGTGCACATTCGAGCTCAAAGTGGCACATTCCGATCTCGGGAAAATGAAACGCGCCGCTCCGCGTCGCGCTTCATTTGCCTCCCTCGCTCGGAAATGTGCCACTTTTCGCTCGAATGCGCACATCCTTGTATTTATCAAATTGGCCTATATTATTATTTCATTCTTGAATTCAAAAAACTAAAAGTCGAATAAATTAAATCTATTTTTTGTTTGAAAAAGGTTAGATATTTTATTCCTTTTGATAAATTATCGTTGTGCTCTTCCGCAAGCCTAATTGTAGCGAGCTTGTTAAAAATATTTTCATGTGTACTTTCGAATGTTTACTAATTCGTATTTCTGAGTAATTACAATTGTATATGAGTCAAATTTTCTGAAGTGGGCCGCTAAAAATTAACTAAGGTACTTGCGGGTAATAAGGCCAGTCGGCTAATAAGGCCTAATTAACAAAAATCGTATTTAAAGTAATAGCTGTGGCTTAAGGCCACACATAAAAACACCTATTGAACGAAGATGTCTCTACAGGTTTGTGAAGGCGGTATGTTCCGCTTCTGCCCCAAATGTAGCATCATATATCGTAAAACGCGGCCAGGCAACACGAATAATAAAAATCGGTCCGAATCAATCGTTAGTATTTTTTGAAATATTACACTTACATTAGCTATGTAAAATCACATTTATTTTCTTTATTCATTCAAGCTTCGATGATTTTAAATATTTGAATGATGTATCATGGACCAAATATTTTTTATTTTGATTTTCTTACATAAATGGTCGGTGGTTATTAAAGCCTACTAAATTTAACCATAGGCCTTATTATACTCCTACTTTTTGTATCAAAGTTTAATTGTTTTTTAATGCATTTTACATTACTTTTAAAGTCTTACGAATTTTGAAATTATTTTGAAATATGTAAAGAAACTTGTTGTACCTTGACTCTTTTTTTATTTGTAATTTTTTTCAAAATGTATGTGTAACAATTTGTTAATAAAATAATTTGCACCGTATTGGGGTACTAATAAGGTGCACTTCATAAAAAAATTTAAAAGCATTAGCAACTGCTTATTTACATTGCTTTAAGATTTAAAAATTCGTGGAACTATGGCTTAGGTATAAAAGGGGTGATGTACCTAGACCCGTCTCATGAAAAGTATATATTTATTATTTATTTTTAGATTATACGAACTTTTAATGTTCTTCTTTGATATAACACTAAAATTGTTTAAAAAATTAACAAACCATTTTCGTGTACTGAAATTAAACTATTCAAAAACTTAAAAAAATTTTAACTTTTAATTTGACTTGCTAGGCATATTATCTGAAGCAAAATAAAATAAAATAAAGAAGAATATATAACAAATATACTCCTACATTTTTGTTTATTACACGTTGATCCTAGAGTCAAGATACAACTGATCGACAATGACCGAGGTATGTTTAGGGTGAAAGTTGACATTTATTCTTTATATTTTATAGTAAGTGAATCTTAAAAATTATTACTATTAAAACCTGTTGATTAAATTCGATATTTTTTTATTTAATTTCCAATTTCCCTTAGCTAGGCCTTATTACCCGCAGTTACCTTAGTTAATTTTTATATCATCTTTTGCAGATTGTTGAAGGTTTATATGTCAAAATTAATGTCTCCAAATATTTTTGTGTAATTTTCATTTTTGCAAAAATTATAAACAAATTAGTTTTAAGGCACATTTTGTATACACTGTTGTAATTAGACTTCATTTATGGATTAATTCAATTTTTAAGAATAAAAAAATATTTATATGTTACATAGTGGGTGCATCAAAATTTTAGAATGACTTGGGTGGGATATGTTAAAACAAAGGTTGGGAAATAAGAGTCAAATTTCGGAAAAAGTTAAAGTAATTTTTTTTTCATGTTCGATGAAGTCTCCCATCTAGTCTAGTTTAAAAGTACTAAATTAGAAATGTGGTTTTTGGTAAAAATACCCGTCTGTAATTTTTAATGAAAAGAAAAGCGAGAAGTGGTACATTTAGTTCAATTTGATTTAACTAATATTATTTGTAAGAGAGAAGAATATGATAGGCAAATTCAATTATTAAGGAGTATGCGCACATTCAAGCGAAAACTTTTTCCGAATAGAAAATCTGGATTTGAAGGATTTGTTATTAATATAGTCGAATCCAATTAACACATAGATGTGCACATTTGACCGAAAAGTGGCACATTTCCGAACGAGGGAAGCAAATAAAGCGCGACGCGGAGCGGCGCGCTTTATTTTCCCGAGATCGGAATGTGCCACTTTGAGCTCGAATGTGCACACTCCACTTACCGCCACAATTAACAATAATCAATATACTTTAAAAAAATTTAAGTAGGGTGAGTGTACCAGTCCCAAAACAATTAAGGACAAATTTTGACTTTGAAATGCTCTGAACTGGTATTATGTAGTTTTAACGTAGAAATGTATATATAAAATTGTTTATTGTTTACTAACGCTGCAATATTGATAAATTATTTGAATCTAAATATTTAAGTTTTTTATAGATTTCGTGAACAATACCAAAAACGGGAATGCACCTAAGGTTGACCACTGCACTCATAGCTCTTAAATAAACACTAAATTTTTAAAATATGTTTGGAACGTTGTTAACATTCTAGGCCACGTAACAAAACAGTCGAATTCTTCACAAATGCTCGCCATTTCTTAATTTATTCAATCAAACATGCGAGTGGTCAACTACTGGTACCTGGTTTGGGACTGGTACACCCACCCTAATTCTAAAACCGTCTCCTTTGGGCTTCGCTTATTTTTCATAATTTTTTACTTTTCTCATTTTCAATTAACCGAATTTTTGATTATCCGAATGAGCTGCAACAATAGTTAGTTTCCACTGTACCTTTATTATATGACAAGTTTTAAACGCCGCCTCCTAAAATTAATAATAACAGTAATAATACAATTGCGATTTACTAGTAAATATTTATGTCAAGTCCTTTTAACATTTACATGCCAATTAATGTAATAAGGATAGAACCCAAGGCTTACTGTAAATGCTATTATCCTTATTAATAATAACATTCTTGCCGTGCTCGGGTCCATTGTTTTGGACCGAAGCAAAGTCCTCGACGGGCAATGGGAGATCTGGAATTGTTGCTACTTTTCGTAGCGCAATTTTGAAATTGAAACAGCGCGACCTACTTTTTTTAATAATTCTGCAAGTGGTATCTCTCTAAGTTGCCGTTAAAACATGCTTTGTGGAGTGTCCTATTTTTTATACAAAAGAGTTCTAGACATCGATAAATTACAGGAGAGCTTTTCCTGCGAAAACATGCGATATCAAGGTTGGATGGTACCGAGTCACCGCTTGTAAAGGCGTTGCCATCGACCGGCAATTATCATGTCAAAGGGCTTTTCCAGAAGCCTTCATAAACTAGGATTAGGAATTTTAATGAGTAAGTTTTGTTGTTTTAAGCCTCGGATTCTACTTGTAAACGACCTTAGCTATTCGGATCCTTTTCGATCCTTTTAACTGCTGAAATCTTAAACGATCCGTTTCGAAACGAAGTCCAGCACTTAATGTTAGATTTGCACAAATTCAAATTGAAGGATTAAGCTCTTCGCTTTTATCAGCTTAATTTTTTTTAAATATATCTACATAAATTGCTATGTGAATCTCGGTGTTCAAATAGTCTGCACGAAAAATTTGTTTTGCGGATATCACTATGCTTTAGGCTACACTGTTAAAAATTTTTGTAAAATTTTGCAAAACAAATGTATAGTAAAATGAAATACCGACAAACATCATTATGACTCAGCCAATTTGAACAAAATATTTATAAGTTATATACACAAACCATTCTCGCGAATTACTCTACCTAGTACTAAAAACCGTGTCAAAATCCCTGCTGTAGGGTCTGAGATTAGTCTATACAGTCGGACAGGACGACAGAAAAACGCGGCGAGGAACTTTAATTTATAATACATAGTGGTTCTAACAAGGAACTTTATAATAATTTATTTATAAATTAAAAAAAATTGATTTGTGTGTATGAATAAGTTCAAAATGTGTACATTTTAAACTTGTTTTGCATTTTATAAATTGAAAATATAGATATATGCATGCAGACTGTATAAGAGGCTTCATAAACAATGCGCCTGCTATAAATGCAGTATCAGCAAATTTTATTTTAAAACAGAATCCTAGAAAATTATTCTATATAAATTCACGTGAACGCATTCGATAAACTAAAATAAGTATAACATAATCACGAACATTCGCAACAAAATAATTGAGGAAGTTAAATTAATTTATATGTTTTCTGTATATCTGAAGTTCGCATGGAACTATGCAAAATCTGTATTGATTCAAAACTAGAAATGAACAATTAACTTTGATACATTTTAAAGATAAAGCTATATTGAATTGTATAGGAATAAAAATACAAATTTACAGAAAAATACACGATGCTTGTAAATTGACGTAAAAACTACACACAGCGACATTTTTCATTCGGTTCTAAATCGCAAAATCATAATGTTGTATTATGCTTCCTATGTTTTCAGAAACTACTTAAAAAAAACGCACATTTGGCAACACTGCATTAGAATACTACTGTAATAATAGGCACCGTAATATTTTCTAAATTGCGATCTTCGAAAACATTATTTACAATGTTTATGCAAAAATTAAAAAAAAATTGAATTAAATACATATATGTCAAAATTTAACAATACTTTTCATTGAAATCGTATTTTAATACAAAATTTGTTTTACAAGATTGCCAAATGAGCTTTTAACTGGGTGGGGTATAACAAAAGTGAACAATTTTTTTTTTAAACGGCACCGTTGGTAATCTAGCTTAAAACCGAGTGTGCACATTCGAGCTCAAAGTGGCACATTCCGATCACGGGAAAATAAAGCGCGCCGCTCCGCGTCGCTCTTTATTTGCCTCCCTCGCTCGGAAATGTGCCACTTTTCGCTCGAATGCGCACATACTCGTGTTTATTATATTAGTAAGGGAGTGTACCCGGGTATGAGACGGGTTTTGTTTATGAGCCAAAATTTTTTACTAGTTAAATAAAGTCGGGTGTTCTATTCATTTTTGGAAAGGTAATGAAAATACACAACTTTTATGCGCAGAAAGTTTTGTGATTCCATTAACATGCAAAATTTTATGACCAATTTTCAAAGTGACAGTTTTTTGACAAGAAAAAAATTTGTATCTAGGTATGAGACACCTACAAAAATATATGAAAAATTGTAAAATATAAAGTAAAAACCTCATATCTATTTCAAAATTATAATTTTTTATGCTTTCCATAATTTTTATTTATCACTTTCCTCTTCATAATCGTCGCAATGTTTGCATGTGTAGATGCTTGCACACGTGTTTGCGCACTTCAAAAGAACTGGCCGCTTGCAAATATTGCATTTGATGTTGTTAACAGCGTTCAATTTGTTCGGAAACAACTTTATACTAATGATGTTTTTGCTTTGGAACCCTTGGGTGGTGGTAATATGCTGTGTCTCATACCCGGACAATGACAACATTTTGAGAATTTAAAAAAAATATGTTTTCCAACCACATATTGGCCTAATCCAATATTGGATCGTAAAATATAAGAAAAACACTAAATGCTATACATTACACTATCCTTTTTCAATTGATTTACATGAAAAAAATAACATTTTGAAAAAAATCAAAAACGTTTTTAACCTACAATTTTACATACGATGTTTGCAGTTGATATAAGCAATGCGTCGATTCATTTCAGTGTTAGTACAAAAACTGACTGATGACCAAAGAAGTACTTGACAGTAATCAGATCGGCCATATTGACATTGCATATTGAAAATAATTGACTGTCTCATATCTGGAGCCTGTTTCACACCCGGGAACATTCTCCTATAATTTACCGTGCGCTCTTTTAAATCAAAAATTTTAATTTAATTTAGTAAATATCGGTTTTATATTCAAAAAATGTATTTACCATAGCAATGAGTGGAAGGGAGCGAGAAGATATGATAATCTTTTGAATGCAAGTAAGAGGGAACGATTAAAATTATTCAATTAATTTTTTGTGTAATTGATTGGTCTAAATTATTGCAAATCGTTAAGAAATTGCCGTAAAATTAATTTGTATTTAATAAGGAGGCAAGAATAAAATTTTTGTTAGGTTTTCTTAATATTCGGTATCGTAATTGACACGTGTCATTGGAATTTAGTACTCAAGAAAATACTCAATAGTTTAAAAGTTGTAGAAAAAATAAGTTCTTATCTTTTTATTAATAAAAGTTTATTCTAATGGATAAATAAGTATGTGTTTTACTTAAACCTATTAATTATTGGTTATTAAAATATATTTCTTATCACTTAACTGTCATAAAGTACAATTTTGTGGATTTTATTTGATTTTATTTGTGGGGTATGGCAAACCCCACTTATTATAGCATGTGACATTTAGTCACCGAGTATGCGGAGGATTAATAAAAGTATGTTAAGGTAGTTCGCATGTAAATTCAATTTTTTAAACAATTTGATGAAATTGTAATATGATATTAAGCTAATTGACATTTATTTCATTAAAAAAAAACAAATTTTTTGACCGATTCTGAATTACCTTAAAAGCAAACTTTTAAGTCACAAAAGAAAACGTTATCAAAACAATAGTATTAAAATATTTTCATTATTTTTAATTGAAATTATTTCTACCAACAGCTACAGAAACGAACAATTATTTATAGACCAAAGTCAAGCCTTGAGAATCTCTTAAAGACATTTGAAACATGATACAACATTATAACATTAAAATTTCCGATTCAGAACTGAACGAAAAATGTTGCTACGTATAGCTTTACACCAATTTATACACACCCTGTATATATTTTTAAAATTGGTTACTTCAAAAAATGATTGTTCTATTAATAATGGTAGCGTAAACATTACTCTAAATAAAAAAAATTATTTAATAACAAAGCAAAATAAATCAAAAGTCATCTCAATATAAAATGAAATTTAAAAAAAAAAGCTAAGATGTTTGTAAATGAAAAGCGTCACTTAATAAAAGAAAACGGATAGTCGGTTTAATGGCAAAAATTGCAGGATCAACAATCTGTCAAAAAACAGGTCATTTTGATTAATTACAACATTGTACAAATTCTAGCGTTAAATTACCTAGATACTTTTTTTTCATATTAAAAATAATTCACCGAACGCTATTTAAGTTGTAGATATTAGAACCATTGCTTACCATAATTTGCTCTTAGTTAATGCCAAAATAAAGTTATTTATTCTAGCGAAATAGTTTAGTTCAGGTGTACTAAAGGGTGTAGCCATGGTGATTACCCTGGATATTGCTCTGGTGAGCTTTCGACCACATTTAATAGCGCGATGCTGTACGAAAGTTGCAGGCAAATGAAAAATAAAATAATTAACAAAAAAAAACAAAAAATTATTCAAAACATAATTTTGCTCTTTAAATTACTTTGCGCGTTCTATTTTTTACGAATGCTCATTTTTATGTTCGTTTCTTGAATGGGCGTTTTTAAGACGTCCCCGCTTTTAATGTAGGGGGAAAGTGGCATGAAACAGCCAAGTTTTGAAAAAGCCATTATCAATTACGCGGTAGTTTTCATACGAATCGTTCATGTATTATTATTTTAAGATAGCAACACTAGCCAGATATCCCCCACAAAAATTTGACCGTTCACCGTCAATAAATGGCGCCGATACGACGTATTGAAGATTTTGTCGTCAAAAAGTAAGGTTTTGAGTTCAGTTTATTTGTTTTCTAACGCCTATACGTACAAAACTAATAATAATATGAATACACTATAATTTTATAGATTTATTAGGTCTTGTAATAACGTATATATTTTGTAGACTAACCTTTGATTTCATAGTAATTTTCCAGATTTTGTTTCTTGAGAGAATATGTTTTGAAATAGCCGGACTGCAGTGTAATGAAAAAGCCACCTTTTAAGTGCATAAAATGCAATAATAATTGTAGTAACAGCAATCATAGTGGTACCGATGCAAAATTGTAATGGTTGGGCATATAAATCCTGTGGCGTAAAAGGGAAATTGCATTATTTTTGCTAAAAACGTTTTTAAGTTTTTGCAATGATTGATCTCAAACGTCAAATTTTTGACAGTTTCTTAGATTTATGTAAGTAAATATTTTATCGAGAGTTTGCGTTATTTAAAACGTTTTATAATTATATAAGATCTAAAATTATAGCTTAAGATTATTATTAAATAATATATTCGTTAATGTGCAGTTTTAATCTTGTAATAAGAACATGGCTTTTTCAAACATTGAGTTGGCTGTTTCAATACCTATAGGTTATGAAAAAACCAAATTTTATTTTTTTTATAAATGATTAGAAGTCGAAAAATATCGTTAATTTTGAAAAATGTTTTATGACATTACGTACATAAATGCATGAATAATTACAGATTTAAAAAAAAATTGATTTATTTATGTCCTTCTATATTATTTATCCCTTTTTTTAAAACTGGCTGTTTCATGCCACTTTCCCCCTAAATGTTTCTATAATAATTATTGTTTGAATTACAAAAATATATATATTGAAGCACTAAGCATTTATCAAGTTAATCTAGTATTTTCTAAATCCTGACGTCAAGCGAGTCATTAAAAGTTTTTCTAAAGATTTTTTTTGATAGTCTCGATGATAATGGTTCAAATTTGTAATTCAATGCAGAAATTATAAATTAAATATCATATTACTGTTTCTTTATCTTTTAATATAAATAATAAAATAAACATTTCCATGGAAGTACATGATAATAAAAATAAATTTTATATGTATCAACTTAGATACAGTAAAACCTCTCTAACACGACCAGTGTTTGTTCTTGCCCGAATTGGTTTTTTGTAGAGATGGTCGCTTTGAGGCGGCCATCTTTAAAATTAAACAGTGTACTTCAGAACAGATACATTCTAATTTATTACTTATTATAATTTTTTCTCTTAGGCGACCACTTTCTAACCGGTCCGCAACCTTTAAATGCGCGAATGTCTGCTTTTCAAAATTATGTAAACTTCAAAAATTTCTTTATTTTGTATGTAAAGCCAAACAATGCATCATGACTTTTTTACTATTTGACTATACACAAATTTAGTAAGGGTTTATAGTTCTAGAGCGGTGGTTCTTAATCAGGGATGCAGGAATGTAGTTTTGGAGACGCGGGAAAAGTCCCTAACAATATTAATTATTAAATATCATTTATTAAATTTTGCAAAAAATGTATTCTCTAAACTAAAAAATCGAAACACATTTTTCAATGGGGTGCGGAGACCTATTTTCAGATTCAAAGGGGTGCGGCTCAGTTAAAAGGTTAAGAAACACTGTTTTATAGCTTTATTATAAGGAATCAATTTGCAGAGAACCTGTCCGCATGCAAAATTACAAATTTCCAAAAATGCCTGCAGATTTTTTTTATTTTACAAGCAATAAAAATAATTTAAATCTCAAACAAGCTTAGAATCATAAATAATGCAGGTAAATGCATTTTGTTTAACGTACGCTCGCTTTTACAGCTATTATCTATACAAAATTTTTCAAGTTTTAGTAATTTTGAAAAGTAGCGGCCGCGCAATTATCAGTCGCGGTCGGGTTAGAGACTGGTCGCCTTAGAGAGAAATTTATAACAAGAATTAAATTACGATATATCGGTACTGAAACATACTACCCGCTTTTAAAGGTGGTCTCCTTATATAGATTTTACTGTATCCGATTTTGAATTGGACAGCGCGATGTGCAAGAAAAATGCAATAAAAAGCTGTTCGCAAACCTACACATAAAGACATCTACGTAATTTCAATTGAAAAAAATTAAACAGCCGTTATTATTTTAAGTGCGCGAAAACGTAAAATATGTAGTTACAGTTTGCTGCTATTCGTAGTTGAAGCTTTTTTTATAGATTTATTAAAAATGATAAAAAGACAGGCACATCTCATAATTAATTTATTCGGAATGACTAATGTGGTGCGAATAAGAACTTTTTACTTATGAATAATCTGCTTTTTTGCATTCATTTACATGAAAAAATGCAGCTAATTAATAAAATATTTAAATTAAGAGTTTATATAATTATTAATTAATTATACGTAATAAAAACTTTGAAAAATATTTAATATGTAACAAAAGATTTTCGATGTAATTAGCTAACGGTTTTCTTTTTTTCTACTTTTGCTTTCTTCAACAAAAAATGAGGCAGACAATAAATTATAAAATTAATTACAGATTTTCTCATAAATTTTAATGTAATTACAGAGCTATTTAATAAAGAATGTTAAACAGCAGAAGAGTCTAGTACAGATATATCAAGTAATTTATGTGGTATTATAATTAATTTGGAAGTATGAATTCAACGTTCAGAAATGGTTCATTTTGTAACGACGAGAAATACTCTATTCGACAATAGATAGGAACCCACATACCGCATTATATAACTAAATTACCGAAAAAGTTTTCAGAAATTATTTCAAATATTTTAATAAAGGCGCCATAATATTTAAAATGTATATCCCAAAAATTGAAAAATAGTATTAGTTGCAATAGACAATAAGATTTATATATGCCTTAATATTAATCAATAATGTTATTCAAAAAATATTTTTATAACAGGTTTTTCTCCAGAAAATCGCTTATATTTAAATTTTTTGGATTTAATAAAAAGAAACTAATTTTAAAATGTTCATACCTACATGATTTTAAACATTTTTTTTTTCTTAATGGTATAACTACTTTTACTTAAAAAGAATAAATATATTATAAATTAACTTTAAACGAGTAATCAACCAAGTTCGTTAAAAATACAGCGTTTCTTATTAATAATTATTTTTTAAACTTGATTCTATCATTTTTAAATTCCCCGGAAAGTCCTCGTTTATTATCGTCACAGGACCAAAGGTTCAAAAATGCATTTTTTTTTGTAAATATCTACCTAATTTTGTTTTAATCGGAGGTAAACTCAGGTTATTATAAAAACTAGTTTTGCATGTTTTTAAAAAAAAACATTTTTTTTATACTTAATTGTTTTGGACCACGGTAGAAATACGATCCTGTAATTTTTAAATTAAAATTTTGAATAGTATTATTGTAGATTGTCGTAAAAAATCTAGTATGCAATTTGAGGTCTAAATGGCACATTTCCGATCTCGGAAAAATACTTTTTATACTTTAATATCATTAATAATAATAAATTTCCAATTTTAACTCTAAATTGAGTAAAATCATTTTATAAAAACTATTCGATGATTTATTACATTTAAACATAATGTAATAATACATATGTTAAATGATTAATAATTCCATTATTGTGATGGAACACTGAAGTAGAATAATTTATTTTAAACTTTGCATACAAATAAAACCGCACGCAACTACATTGAAACAATAAATCTCATAAGTTTGTTAAGCTTCAACCCTGCAACGTTTTTAAGCACTCTTTAATTACCAAGTTATTTAAAAACTAATTTAAATAAATTGGTCCGAAAAAAACCTGTGAACTTAGACAAATTGCTCACCAGTTACTTTACAAATTTTATTTTGCTCTGTAAGTATTTTCGACTTTTTACTTCTAAGCTCTTCCTAAAGGCGCATCGGATACTTTTGCAAATGATCTGTTTACGTTATACACTTTCTTCCTTAATGATGTGCACGAGCATCTTAAAAAGCGTGAATAAAAAATAACCGTATTCTATATTTAAAATATTCCCCCAAGTGTGACATTTTCAATTGAAGTTAAATTGCTATATAGGGTGTCAGATGAACAGGTACTGAGACTTAACCTGATGGTACCTAACGCAATCAATTTTTTTCTTGTGAAAACGGAACGATTGGTAATCGTGCTTAAAACCGAGTGTGCACATTTGAGCTCAAAGTGGCGCACTCCGATCTCGGGAAAATAAAGCGCGCCGCTCCGCGTCGCGCTTCATTTGCCTCCCTCGCTCAGAAATGTGCCACTTTTCGCTCGAATGCGCACATCTTCGTATTTTGTAGATTTGTCTACTCTTTGTCTACTCTTTCAAATCATTAATTTAAATTTAGTTTAGTAAATATTGATTTTATATTATTTACCATAGCAATGAGTGGAAGAGAGCGAAAAGATACGCCAATCGCGTCGATGCGAGCGAGAGAAAATGATTAATATTATTCAACTGATTTTTCGTCTAATTTATTGGGTTAAATTATTGTGAATCATGCTTAAAACCGAGTGTGCACATTCGAGCTCAAAGTGGCACATTTCGATCTCGGGAAAATGAAGCGCGCCGCTCCGCGTCGCGCTTCATTTGCCTCCCTCGTTCGGAAATGTGCCATTTTTCGCTCAAACGTGCACATACCTCGCATTTGTGGAATTTCTCTATGTTAATAGTCAATGTTTTGATGAGCAATTTTTTTGATTAAAAAAACATTTGACCTATGATTTCAATGGCATCGTTATTACAGAATTTAATAAAATGTTTCCAAGTACCCTAAAAAAAGAAGGTGTTTATTATTCTTTCTAGAATTTTTTTAAAAATATTGCACATAAGGTCACCTTACTTGGGACATGTTTTTGTTCGGTTTGGGATCATTTAAGTTAACTGATCCAAATAAAGCCCGGTGTCCAATAAAGCCCAGTTGTCAAATTTCTTGCTTTCTGATTTCGAATCATTGTCATAGCTCGTATTAATGTACGTGACCATAACCTACGCACAATTGCATAACGCGTCTTGATGATTTTGATAACTCCGGAACAGATACAGAAAATTTGCCGCTTTCCTTACTTTTAAGCAGTCTTACAAATACTGGCACTCCACCTACAGCAGATAGAACTGATTTTCGGAAATTCTTATCAACACCAAAATTTAAAGTAAAGAAGTTTGCTCCACGCAAGAAATCGTTTAACTACCGAGCTCGAGAAGTAACCAAAGATGTATTTGTTGTTTAATAACACTAATAATAATTTAATATAAATATAATAATTATAATTATAATATTCAAATTGATATTAAGTTGATTTATATATAAAGAAATCCTTTGGGCCTTATTGGAACAGAGGTTTCCCAATAAGGCCCAAACAACATATTTTTTATATTTACTCAAGGTTCCTTCTTTTGTTACAAAAAAAAGATTGTTACTTTTATTTTGAAGTTTAATATAAATAAACATTTTGATTACGAAGTATTGATGCATTTTTTTCAAAAACCTATTATTGATGCCTTGATAAAATTAAGGTAGGCCTTATTTGGGTCCGTTACCCCCTTATAAGTGATATAAGTTTTAGGATTTATTCGACAGACTGTATATAATAAAATTTCTTCTATTAAAAAAAAACAAATAAATAAATAAAGATTAATACCTTTTTTTTATTGAATAAATCATGTATTCTACTTATTTGGATACAAACAAATACGAGGTTATTGTACTAAATGTTTAACGAGAAGTCGCAATCTATATTTGGTGTATTTACTGTTGTATTTTTTTTTATAGATAGTTAGTTTCGCTTAGGTAAAACTTGGGACACAATAAGGGGTGTAGTCATGGTGATCGGTTTGTAACTATTCCCTCGGAAAATTTATTTGGAGGGCACTCGACCATATCTAACGACCTGCCCTTGTATTTAAATTTAAATCAAAAAACGGCATTGCAAATACCTATACGACTAACCTTTACAACAATTACAATAACAGAATTCTAAATTTATACTTTATTAGAAAACCGGACTGATTATATAAATAAACCGGTAGTAATTAAATATAAAATGCAAAACGAAGGTTTGTAATTGGGGTAAAAGTTTTTTTTTCTCGCCTATTTACATGCAATTTTCTAAGTTTCTAAAAGACAGCGCGTAAGGGATACGGAAGAGCAAGTTCGGACAATTATATATTTCTAATGCTTTTTAACACGGAAAGTGAAATAAGAATTACTGAATTGCCCGTGAGATTTTTCTATTATTCCATTGTAAAAAGTGAAAACGCGGTAGAACAATCAGATTTGTCATTTTTCGTGCAACTTGGGCGCGATAATCAAACGCACAACATTATCCAAAAACCAAAAATTTTCAAATAGTTTACATTCAGCTTACCTTTTGCGAATTTATTTGAAATCGAATAAGTTTCTAACACGCGCACGTCAATCGTAAAACGTTCAACTAGAAAAATTCAGTCACATTTTGAAAAGTGTCACAAAATTGCATGACACGTTACGCGTAAAAAAAAATGCAAAGTCGAAAATTCGTAATGGATCGTGTCGGCTGGTCTCTCTTGTAATACTTTTGAGTTTGTACCTCGCGCGATTACAAAACGTACTGCGCGTTTGAGTCAACGAAATCCTGGTGTGCCTTCGTTATTGCAGTCAGATAAAAAGAGGTGGCACGCCATTATCTCTTTTGCTCTTGCACGGGTTACGGTACAAACGTGTTGCACCTGTATATCCCGGTAAATTATAACAATTAAGGTTACGGTAGAAATTTTAAGTGTCGCGAAATTTTTAATTTATTCTTAGGCGCCCCATTTCTTAATTTTCAAGGTTGTCGACTTTGCTTTTTTTCTTCATCTTCTAAAACTAACGCAAATATAGGCGTAACAGATATTACAAATGCAATCGGAAAGGTCAGGGGGTCCACTTTTGGAAACGGAAGAAATTACAGATAAGAAAATTCTTCCTGGTTGTAACGAGTCGAAAGTCGGTTACGAGGAAACAATCTTACATAATACATATTGATACAAGAACTAACCTTTGTTAATTAATATACCAAGTAAATTATAACAGTTTTCCGGATTCTTTAACACAAAATACAATGTTAGGAAGTAATCGTATACAGCGACTGATTAAGCGAAATAAAATACGGTCGAGCTTCGATATGTCGAAGTTGTAGAGAAATTGAAAATAATTCGAGTTATCAAAAATTTAGCTTATCGAAGTTCGACTGTATATCATTACTACATATTAGGAAAGTTTAATAATACAGTAAAGGCTCAATTATCCGAACCTTAGCTATACGGATTCGTGATTATCCGGATTGTCAACCGCTCTCCGACTCTTTACGAAAATTCTACATCGGTAAGGTAAAAGACCCAATTATTGACACTAACCCGGTTTCTGACACTTTCAACTTTACTTTGAATTAATAAAAAGAAAATTACCTCAAATTGATAAATTAATTTTTTCAAAATTAAAATTAATTCATCGTGTACCTATTTGATGACGATATCAGTTACAAAAACAAACTCACTTAATATAAAATAAAATTTAAGCCCAGAGTGACTGTGAAAGCCATTTTTTAGTTATAGTCTAAGCAATTGACAGAAGAGCGTTCGACTATTGAATTAGTGATTTAATCATTATGTAAATATAAAAATATTATAAAAAATATATGGTTCGATTAATAATTAACTACTCTTTATTTTTAAATATTAAAACATCATAGTAAATTATATTTTATTATTAAAATAAGAGTGTCAATAACTAGGCTCAATTTTATAGGTATGTTACAGTTATTGACACTCAAATTCTAACCTATGTTATGTTTACGTATTTTTTTTTATAATATTTAATTTTATTATTTTAATTATTTTTGTGTTGAAAAAATTAACATTTTATTTATAATAAATGATACATTATAACAAATTATGTTTGACTATAATAAATTTAAATTTGATAGTGTATAACCTAATAAATGACGAATAATTTTGACACATGGAGTGTCAGAAACTAAGCAGATGCCAGTGTCAGAAACTACAGCAATAAAAATTTTAAGTGTCAGAAACTGGGATTTAAACATTATTTTTTAAAAGATTAATTTAAATTATTAATCTGCTTCAAATAATTATTTTACGCATATGACCTTTTCTAGAAATCGCGAATTTATATATGAAAATAAAAATTAATTACTTAAATTTAATTTTTTATAGGTTATCCTGTTATAACCTCAGCTGTCACTCTTACAGTGTCAATAACTAGGTCTTTTACCTTAGGCAAATCTAATAAATACTGGGATGTGCGCATTCGAGCAAAAAGTGGCACATTTCCGAGCGAGGGAAGCAAATGAAGCGCGACGCGGAGCGGCGCGCTTTATTTTCCCGAGATCGGAATGTCAATAAAATAAACAACATTTAGTTAATTAAAATTAGTAATTCTCTTCCACTCGCACATTCGATATTACCGTATCTTTTCGCTCCCTTCCGTTCATTGCTATGCCAAATACGTATTTAGAACATAAAATCAATGTTTTTTAAATTAAAATTTAATATTTGGATTTCAAAGAGCGAAGTATAAAGTAGACAAATCTAATAAATACGAAGATGTGCGCGTTCGAGCGAAAAGTGGCACATTTCCGAGCGAGGGATGTAAATAAAGCGCGACACGAAGCGGCGCGCTTCATTTTCCCGAGTGCGGAATGTGCCACTTTGAGCTCGAATGTGCACACTCGGTTTTAAGCAGGAATACCAAGCGTCTTGTTTTAACAGAAAAAAAAATGATCACGTTATGTATATGTATAGCTAAGGTTTGTTTTTTCTGGACATTCAATTAACCGGATTTCCGACTATCTGAATGTGCCACAACATTCATTAGTGCGGATAACCAAATTTTTAATTATTAATAGGAAAATTTGGGCAAAAGCCCATTTTTTATATAATAACATTACCTTAACTTTTAATTTAAAATTACATTTAATTGCTATAATTTTTCC